>JAZGUH010000170.1:0-600000 GCA_037893225.1 Hippasteria phrygiana | reverse complement strand
ACGCCCCCCCCCTCTGGATCCGCCTCTGAACGCATTGAATACACCAAAACTTTCAAGCTGTAGGCCTACTGAAACGAGAACGTGAAGTCCGATTTCTACCTTTCTTCTTTACTGTAATAATTGTTGAATTCTTGGTCATTCCTGACGTTCATAGTTTATAGTAAAGTACCTTTTTTAACTGAACAGGCCACCCTGTATAAATAAGACGGCAAATAAATAAATAAATAAATAGGTAGATGAGATTTGAAGGTTTGCATGGCGAAAAGCAGTAGAATAGAATAACTAGAGTTCCCTCCGGTTCTTTTCAGAAGCACACAAACTCACAAAAGAGATCGATTACATGGGGCTACCGCAAACTAGTTATTCTATTCACACAGATCGGGAGGTGATCCAGAGCTGGACGAAAACAAACAGGATCGGGGTGTAGGCCAAAATGGCTACGCCAAACTGATTGGCATAAATTGTCACAACCCACAATTTTTTTGAGTATTTATAAATGTTTGGAGGTCATGCAATTGATAGACTGTGTAATTATGATCAGCTACTTCCAGAACTGCAAGTGTAAGGTTTATACAAACCTTACTTACAGATAGACTCATTCAACATGTTGTAGGCCAAACCATGCTAACGTTAGGCCCCAAGGCCTACATGGCTATGCATATATATGTTAGGTTTAATTCCTTGAAATGTCACTCAAAAAGTAAAAGTTTACGAAAATTTCGCTTACAAAGAGCGCAGCCATCACCACTCCGTAGTTTCGCACTGGTTTTTGTCGACTGAAAACAACGTATGTTTCCACGGCCCACTTTATAGTTCCTCATTGGCGAAGCCTTTTGTGCCGCATTAAGTGACGTCAGATCACATACCCGGCACAATATGGGGCAGAGGGGTACCCCCCTTTTTGTCCCTATACCCTATACACTCTTAAGACTATTGTTACCTCACATCCCCCTAGCTGACTTCTGAAAAGAATTCCTGAGATTCCAGGAACACAATGACCAACACAAAAGAGGGAGGGGGTGGGTTCGCTCTGCCCCATATCGCATATGATGCACGATATGGGGCAGAGCGAACCCCCCCTCTTTTGTGTTGGTCATTGTGTTCCTGGAATCTCAGGAATTCTTTTCAGAAGTCTAGGGGGGATGTGTTAGGTAACAATAGTCTGGAGAGTGTATAGGGTATAGGGACAAAAAGGGGGGTACCCCTCTGCCCCATATCGTGCTGGGTATACCATATCGTGCGTCATATGTCAGATCAGGTTCCTATTTAAAAAAAAACCTGAGCACGGTATTTTACGGGAGGCGTCGGGGTGCCGCGGCGGCTCTAGCTCTGGCAGCCAAGCGAAATGGCCACAATGTGTTTATGCTGTCAAGCGTGACATACACAATAACCCAACAATGGATTGAAACTGCAAAAACAGCGGCCAATGGCGTCATCCGGCCTGGTAGCACTGTTTCTTTCTTGTTTGCGCCATATGGCGTCTTCCGTATACGCAAGGGTTTTAAGCAATGCTGATTGTGTTTGAATAGGCCAAATGTGTTGCGTAATATAATTGTTGTAGTAACTATAGTAGCTGCCCTAGTTGATCCATTGAGCATTCTATTTTCCCGAGGCGAAAATTCACCAACAATATTCCCGGGCTTGTTAAACAGCTGAAAGCCTGAAACCGTTACGTAATATAGCTCCTTAATCAAAAAGAAGATGCAGCAGAGGATCCGCAAATTAGTTAAGACACTTGATCCAGATGATCTATTTCACCTGTAGTTTCATGATGTGTAAACTTCAGCTTTTGTTCCTGTTATGGTGCTTTCACTATACTCTCACTTCATATGATGCACGATATGGGGCAGAGCGAACCCCCCCTCTTTTGTGTTGGTCATTGTGTTCCCGGAATCTCAGGAATTCTTTTCAGAAGTCTAGGGGGGATGTGTTAGGTAACAATAGTCTGGAGAGTGTATAGGGTATAGGGACAAAAAGGGGGGTACCCCTCTGCCCCATATCGTGCTGGGTATATCTCACTTAATTCCCAGGGCCCGGTTGCACAAACATGTCCTACATGCTTGTCGTAAGATAAGGAATTTAGGACTGCTCTAAGACATGTCGTAACTGCGGTTGCACCAAAAAGCTCTTAGGCTGGTCCTAAAAAGAGTATCTTACGACACGTCGTAGGACATGTACTAGTGTATAACTGTATGGGGACAGACGCAAGTCACATTTTCGAAATCAGAAAGCAACTGATACCCAGCATTTTTACATTCAATTATGTTTTATTCGGATAATTACTAATTCTTTACAAGTGCATGTATGTCACTTCATTGTCATCATCATCATCATCATCATTATCAACAAAGCTGTGATAACCGACATTTATTGATCTTTATATTCATGTAACGCAGCTTTACCTATTGGACTTTTTTCTTAAGACTAAGTAATTCGATGGTTGCGTCGTGTTCTTTCTTAAACATTTCCAAATGTGAAGCTGCTTGATACTGGACCGTAGAGTTATTAGACCGGGAGCCCAGGGGGGTCAGCCTAGCTGGAAAGTTAACCAATTTCCATGTATATAGCAATGATCCACGTGCATACCGATGTAAGGAAATGGGCGTCTGCCGAGCACACTGTGGTGGGTGTGGTCAGGAGGGCCATGACAAAGGGCCCCCCAAAATGGGCTAGCCTAGCTGGTGGGTTAACCCGATGAAACCTACTGGAAAATCTTCGGCATAGTCCCAGGTATCATGAATGGCCACTGACAGACGTTTTCAGTGGTGGAATGTGCCCGCCAGACGGAAAAAAAAACCTGTACAGGAGGGGGCGTGGCCGTAACCCCCTCCCGCTCCTTTTCGCTGATACAGTTGCAACGCGACGATAGAGAAAAATGTAAAACCAGTTTCTATAGATGCCTTGACACTTTTAGAAAATAAAAATGTAACTTAAGATTAATTCAAGATTAGACTAATTAACTTAAAAGCGGCGCGAATAGTGCGGAGGGGGCGTGGCCGCCACCCCCTTCCAAGTACATTTTCGCTTATAAAATATCATTGCAATACATTCTTTTGATCCTGTCAAATTTTCCTGGCATATTTGCCGATGCCTTGTGGCTATTTTGTACCCATTACAAAAATAAAACACACTATTCTCATTAAATGTCCATTTCCCGAAACAAGTAGGCTATTGACCATGTTCAATTTGTACAGTGTTGGGGCCGGAGCTTTTTAAAACGAGGTACAGATAATAAAAACTTACAAAAACAGTTGTTTACATCCGTTTCCCTTGTTCTTTATGCTTTGAAATACACTTGGACACAAGATAAAACATTGTTACATTGTAACACTTGTTATTTTCATCCTTTTGTTGGCGTGGCCTAAATATGTCAGGCAGGGTGTGAATAAGAGCACTTCAAGCAAGAACAAATTGTGATTTTGCTGGCAAAACACAAATTCTGCATTGTTAACTATGTTAATTGTGCACTGTAAAGTTAACTTTTAAACAGATTGTGTAAATCAATAAAATAAACTGGTCTAACGTTTTGAACTCAGGCAAGTTCTTCCTTAAAGGCAAATAACAGTCTGATATCTCTGTGGATTGTATACAGTGTTTATATAAAAAAATACGTCGAAGGGCAGACCCCAAATTGAATTTACATCACTCCGAATATAGGCCGTGGGCCAAGGCCCAAAAAGAGCTTCTTTCGTAACGTACCTAAGGAGGATGATTTCTTTTTGTGTTGTTCAATAGAAATAAATATCACAGATAGTATTTGGGTTGTTCTTAGTTGTGAATCTTGTTTGTTAATGAGCACAACACTCTCAAACTTTTGAATAAAATCGAATTCTTCTAACGGAAAGAGGCTGAAAAGTGACTAGTCTGGCGCAGTTCACCGTGTGTATGTGACGTCTGGGAGCCATACAATAGTCTCCATAGTACCGCGCCATTGTTTACGCAAATTCAGCAACCGCAGGAGACTACGAGAGAGCGATGCATAAGAGAGCGGTTCTAACGTGGACTTCGGCGATATATTTCTTACAATTGTCGACCTGACAGAGGAAAATTAAAACTTCAAAACACAAAATCTGGGACAAAATGTATCATAGCTCTTGCAGGTTTCCTGAGTTTGAAAATATTTTCTTTAGAATAGGTCAAAACAACGAGTGTTTGAGGCCGTTTGTGTCATGTTTACTTCGTACATTAGCTGCTTGGGTGCACGTACAGTGTATGCACCCTCCATTTTCAGATCGCTGACGCAATGCTTTCAAGCAAGGCTGTAATGAAGGTGAGGTTATTTCCCCCGTATATTATCGATAGATTGATGCAATGGCCAGGCATGTTTTGGTTGATTTTTCAAACTACATACAACGAAGACTCGGTCCCATGTATTCATGTGCATCATACATGTAGGCCTTTGCAAGGGCCCTAACGTTATACAATATACAAGGATTACTAGCACTGTAGCAGTCTAGTGTTGGTCGAGACTGCTATCATGGTCATTATGGCAGTGTACTTTTTAAAATGAAATGTTGGGAGGTTCGTATTTAGTTTATTTTGGGGTTTGTGGGGGGGGGGGTGTTCTGTTGAGAAAAGGTCTTACACACTGGGTAAAGTCATCACTTTATGAATGTTTTGTTTTCAAGGGACACTAGTTGAATAGGAAAGAATGTAGTATTGAGACGCCATTGTGTTAGTTATGTACAATGTCTATAGACCATATCGCAAATACCGCCTGGTACGTCACAATGGTCACTAGCCCCACTAGTGTGCCCTGTATGCTGCGCTATACAAGCGCAGCATACAGGGCACACTTGTGGGGCTAAATGGTCACAAGGGATTATGGGAAGGAAATGGGATCGATTTTTGTGTCGTCTCATCCAGGTGGTATTTGCGATAAGGTCTATGGTGACTCATGACCATTTTTAGAAATTTTCTGTCCCAAATTCATGTTCGTTTTTTTTTCAACATATATCTGCAATGACTAACCATCATTGAAGTAAGATATGGTGAAAAGAAAGTAGCGGCAGGATGTTGCATTCTTTCCGTTGAATATTTTAAATAATTCCAAAAACAATGAGCCAAACTGTTGCGCCCTTTAACCACCCCGCCCCTAAAAAAACCACATTGGTGGGGTTGATTTTGCACAACATAACATGTTCCAGCAAGTTGTTTCCAATAAATTTGCCTGACAAGTTCAACATTTCCCAATAAATTTCGTTAATTGGCCTTTATCAGGAGTTTCAGGACATCCTGGAGATATTAGCAAACTATATAAACATCTGAGAGAAGGATCCAACCATCTTGAATATTCATTTTACATGTACATGTATTTATAATTGTTTTCCTTTTTTTCAGCACGAGGGGTCTACCACCAGTCACTGAAGGACAAAGTATCTTTCAAAAGGGCGCATAGAAATTTCAGCAGCATTATCAACGCAGAAAAAAACTTGTGTGCATGCCCTGTTGGACTTCACCAAGGACTGGATCGACTGGGCACTCCATTTATTCATCAAGGAAGAAAGGCAACCTGATGTTACTGTAACCTTATTTTCTGAGTCCAGGCAATTATTTTGGCTTTCTATGTTGTATGTTGTGCTTATGCCTTGTTAAATTTCACTGACGAGGCGGCCCTGATGAAGCTACTTGGATTTTGAGCAGACATTGGAGCTAAAGTAATTTTCCTTCGAGAAAGTGTCTTCCATTACTTAACGTGACCAAATGCAAGTACTACTAAGGGATCTCTTTCTTAATACGCCATCAACCATTACGTAATTTAAGGCCACTCATTCTTCAGTCTTGTTCCTTGATGGACAATACAATGTGTGATATTCACTCAAAGTTTTAAATATTGGTGACTGTTTTATAACTTAATTATGCCATTCTTCAACTGGAACTGTAAGGTCTGAGAAGAACAGTGGACTGTGGCCATCTATTTTTTTAAAATTAATGTTGCAAGATAACGGTCAGTGCCCAATATTTTTCCAATAACTGTTAGAAGTGAATTTTCAATTCAAGACTGAAAGGAGGAAACAATTCTGAATTAATAGTTTCAATGGCTAAAATCACTTTCCAAGGTGTTGTACTTTGCAATTCTTGTTTTAGTAAGTACATACGTATTAATAACGAATGAAAAAAAAAAAATGCTGACAAAAGTTAATATGTTCATATATTAACAAATTTATTCTTGTCCATTCCATGATCAGCATGTGAAATTTGAGAAATTACAATGCAGCTCCAGCGTCCATTGTACTCGCCTTTTGTTTTAGCGAACGCTCGGACAGCGGAACGCACAGATTTTCAATCGAAAATAGCAGAGAATTTTGTAAGAAACGAGTGTGATTTTATGGTTGAGAAATGTTAGCCACGTATTCATCTATCCAAAAGTACCCGGATGAGGGTCAGGGGTCAATAGTTTGTCATAATCATTTATTTACAAATAGAACGTTATCGCGGGCGACTGTGGTCGCCCATAGCAGTGTGGGAATAAATGCGCTGGGCGACAGGAGTTGCCGATAGCGTGCAAAGGGTTAAACAGCAAAGTTTGCAGAACTTGTTTGCAGAACTGACCCATTGTTGTTCCTGGAATGTTTCTGAAATTAAGCGAATTTCAAGAATTAAGCATACTTCATTTGAGACATCCGGAGTACTTATGATAATTTGTTTTCTAGAGATTTTTGTGAAAGGGTTATTTTGATGGCATAGAAGTATATTTCGATAGATGATAATACCGGTTCATACTCGGCGCGAATGCAAATTATTTTGTGACGTCATGACAAGAACTCTCGCTGCGGTAATTGAACACATTTCAAGGCCAGCGAATTTCGCCCAAAATCCTTCTTGTTCCAATTCAATTCAATTCGCATTCGCGTAAAGTGTGAACCTGTGTATACCGGTATAGGTCCTGTTTGTTTCACACATATCGGGATCTCGATCAGTGACTTATCGTTGGTTGACACACCAGACTCCCGCCTATTAGTCCAGTAAGAATTGACGAGGACCCTGACATTTTGGTTAACAGGCAAATTTTAGTGGCAAGGTATTTATTGGGACTCTAGCTACCTCCCATAAAAATTCAACCAAAATCAACCTTGGGAAAATATGTTAATTAATTGAAAACAAAAAGGATGCACAATTTATATTGAAAGGCATGTATTTCCGACACCTAAGCTAAATCATACCCTTTTAAAGATTGGGAAAGGGTAATTGCAAATGCTCAACTTAAATTAATACAAAATGGCAAATGAGAAAACGTAATGAAGATTTTGACCAAAATTATCATGAGAAAATAGTATTTTAAGGACGTCTTCGTCGTCATCGCATAATCATTGTCATCATCATCAAAGTACCAAACGGCTTCTGCCCTAAAAATTCTTCAAGGTTTTCGGGAAGAGATGGCCCTAAAAGATATTGAAACAAATATTTCAATTACTCATCCTAATACCGTTTTAGAGTGGTGTAATGGGTACGGGGGCATTGTGACACGCCCCCACCGCCATTGAGGCCTTTCCCCCTCCACCACTTGTGCTCCCCATCCTACCCCATCATTATTATAACTTTGGGAGAAAGAAATACATTTTTTATTGTTAAAACTTATTAACTGCAGCAAAGAACCGGGGTAAAACTTTATGGAATAAGCCGTTTTGAGGGTAATTCTTTTTCACAGAAATGTAAACTTTTCCAAAAAACCTAAAATCAGACATCAACTAAGGACAAATTTTGTCGGCAAGTTATTTTATCTGGCTGCAAAATAATATAAATCCGGTTAATAACATCAGTTCGGTTAAAATATGGCAATAACTGAGTCTGTGATCGATTAAATAAAAGTAACAACTTGGTTACAATGGTTTTACGTGACATGCTTTATTGCCCATATTGGATTCTGACCAACTTATGATGAGCCTGTACAGAGCGTGTAAGTTGACTCCGAGAACGTACGAGAGTTTACGAGAAACCTAACTTCCAGGCACCTCGAATAGGAGCTTCAACGTGTAAAGCGAGTAGTTTTCTTGAAATAATTGGTTTTGACGCTGTTCTTTTTACTGAAAGGTAGATACAAACTTTTATAAAAATATTATTTTTCATTTCAACATACAAAATGTGAACGATATATGAAATTAGGGAAACGAGAACGAAAAAGTCTCGTACGTCAAACGTACGTCATTCCCCATTGTTCTGGTGGTTCAAGAGCCAGTCTTAATAGCGTAGACCATTATGCAGTATTGGGCCGGCTTTCCATATGCGCGTTTTTTTTGTCCGTTGCGTATACGTTGCGCATACGTTGCGCTCATGCGTTTTTTTTACGGGCACGAAAAATCAATATCGTAATGTAGCACACTTTGCTTTCCATATGTACGTACACGTTGCGTGTCCGTTCCGGTCTTCCGTCCAAATCGCATGTGGAGCGATTTTGGCGGATACGCAACGCATGGCGCATGCGTAATAACATATTCACGCCATTGACGGATTGTGTTTAGCCACTGAAGTTGATGTTTAGGAACTGGACACGAATAGCTTCTAAACATGTTTACTGATAGCAAGATTGTGTTTAATTGCTGAACATAGTTTTTAGAGTGTTGTCAAAACTGAAGGACTTCTATATTGCTGGGGGAAAAGAATTGAAAAAAATTAAATATATTTTTGAGGTGAAATTTGACAATTGCGCGGGGAGTGCATAAGGAGATGTATTAATACTTACCGAAGGCATAATATAATGCCAGTAGTTCAAGCGCAGATATGGGTTCTCTCTAGCCCAGCTTGGACTCCTATAGTACCGAAGTCTGACGTCAGTTGGCATGACAACTGGTTCCAAACAAATGTACATTTCGACTGTTCCTTTGTTAACAGCCACCCATGCAAACACATAACAAAAGTATTCTGGTTCCAAACATTGCATTAACGTCATCACTTCGGTGCTCTATAGTATCTCCATTACATTGAGCTACAACGGAATGCAATGAAGTAAAGGACGTCCAACCTGAACTATATGGTTCTCTCGAGATGCAATGTTTAGTGATTTCCGGCTCATGGACGTACCCACACCCGGTGTTTTCATTTTGATTGGAATTAATTATTTTTCTGTAAGCTGCAGCTACAATCAATATATAGACGCACTTGATTTTGCTGGGTAGCCTTTTTTTCATTTTCTGACGTTGCTAACGAAATTCCCTGCGCATATTTTACATATCTATGGAAAGGTAAATGACGCGCGCAAAACGCATTGCAAATGCAACGTTTACGCAACGGACGCAAAACGGACTAAAAACGCGCATATGGAAAGGCGGCTTAAAGTAAGCGGTCGTCGCATATGTTTGTACGTTTACTTACGTCCGCAGCGTGGACAGTACAGTGGTTTTGGGGCCGGGCTCTCTCTTCCCGACAACGAGCCAATCACGTTGCAACTTTTTTCCTACTTTTCTTCAATAATTTAGACAGTCGTGCATGTTTTCATATAATTTTTGTAAAATAAATTTTGAATTTATCATTCATATTTATGGCCGTTTCATGGTTCAGATCTTCGTTAAAACAAAGTAGGCCTATTACAGAAAACAAAATCAACCACACGTAAAAGTCCTACAGCCGGCGGCTCGGAGGTGCCCGGAAGTTCAATCGTGACCTTTATACGCGAGACCTACACGGTCTATTAGCTAATCATTGTTCCAATTTAGGTATCAGGAATTGGGTAATAGCACATTCGCACGTAGAAATCGGCATTTTTAAGAGCTTAAAATCAAATTTCCCCAATGGTTGAATTTTTATAACGGTTTATGAGTAAAAATTCCGTGAACTAAAATGTCAAGGTTGGGCATTTCTCATGTCAATTCTTACTGGACTATATTAGATGGAGCGAACCAGATCTGTGTGAAACAAACGGGCCGATATATTCAAGGGCCGATTGGGGAGCTTTAAACCTCCGGCTCAGTATTTGGACGCGAAAATAATGCAAAACGAAGCGTCAGTCTGTTGTACTTTTCTGCGGGCAATATTAGCGCATAATTTCCTTTTAACACAGAACTGTGAACAATACTTTGACCAGAACGCAATGTTCCCACATGTACAAAGTATCTTTTCCCAGGTTTATATGTTTTTCAGAGCTGTAACAAATATTTTATATCAACCTCCGGCTTAATATTTGAATAGGAAAATAATGGAAAACAGAGCGTCAGATGTACTTTTTGAACTTTTCTGCGGGCTATATTAGCCCGTGATTTCCTTCTAACACAACTGTGAACAATAATTTGACCAGAACGCAATGTTCCCACATGTACAAAATATCATTTCCCAGGTTTATGTGGTTTTCAGAGCTGTAACAAATACTTTATATGAACCTCCGGCTCACTATTTGGACGCGAAAATAATGCAAAACGGAGCGTCAGTAATTGTTTGTACTTTTCTGCGGGCAATTAGCGCGTGATTTCCTCTCAACACAGAAATGTGAACAATCATTTTGACCAGAACGGAGATCCCGGGGGGATGGGGGGATATACACCCCCCCCCCCCCCACTTTTTGACCTGGGGGAATGACCAATGTAATCATCCCCCCCCCCCCCCCCCCACTTTTTAAGGGTATGCGTACTAACTTGCGCAGAGTCCGTAAACTTGCCAATGACAGGCCAGCACCACACAGCCCAGCAAGTGCGAGTGTCGTTCGTTTACTTTCCCTACATTGAGTTTAAACGCACTGTGGGCAAGAGCTCGGTATGTCGGAAGGTAGATTGGTTGGTGGGTAGACAGTTTATGCCTCACGACAATCACGGTAAGGTGGGGAATAGTCGGTCTTTGCCACATTAGAACGCGGAAGTTCAGATCCCAACAAAGATGATGGCCTTCTATTTTATTGTTTTCACTCAACTAACACCCAACAAAGGCAATAGAAAGTTGCAACGGCTAACGGATTTTGTTAGGCGCCAACAGACGGTATGAACGCACGTGCGGCGCATGTAATACAATATAATTAAAATACCGATAGTAGACTTTAAAGAGGAACTAAAACGGCAAATTATTTTTGACTTTTTTGACTTTTCCGACAGTTTAAATACTCTTTTAACTGATGGAGATTAGTTTGCAGACGAGAGAAATTTTTTTATTAAAAAAAAAAGGGTTGTTATTCTGAACCATTTATCCTGTTTCGCGAAAGCTCATTATGTATGTTAAATGTATGTACGTGACCCCGTGACGTACACGTGTAGAGTCGGTTGATGCTACAGCCAAACACTATGCATGAGTTTTTGTCGACCTAACTCCTCCGTTTTCCCGTCTATTTTGTCTAATTTTGGTATTATTTCAGTTTGACCATGGATCTGAGATAATCATTATGCCTCGATCGTGTGTATTTGGGGGTTGCACGAGGAACAGCGACAAAAACCCTGACCCAACCTTACTGCGATTCCTAGTGCAGAATGGAGCTCAAAGGCGACAGTGGGTCCGCTTTGTAGACAATACAATATCTGATTTTGGGCTGTCGAAATGGTCGAAAATATGTGCAGAACATTTCGCCAAAGACTGTATAGAATAGATGATAGTGTTAGTATGAAAACTCAGCTGGGTTTGAAGGCACAATTCCGTTGGAAGGATGGAGCCATTCCAACTCTAAAAGCACCGAGCATTCCAATCGTGTCCCGGACTCACGCGCACCAGCGCGACGACGTTAACTGCGGTTGCCATCTCGAGCAGCCAGAGAGCCCCGGTCGTCTCCCCCTGTCCACGCTCGCTTGACTCAACATGCATTGTACACGCACGGTACCGCATGTATACCCTGCCGGATATGAGGCAGCTTTTTTCACTCCGTATATTTTGTAGGATCCTACACTTCCTACAGTCCTACACCATTGAAATGTGCACAAAGTAAAAAGCAAAGACGGATACAGTGAACCAGTTTTGTGTAGGACTGTAGAAAGTTGTAGGTCCCTGCAGATGATGCATGGTGAAAAAAGCTGCCCCATATCGTGCTGCATATGACCGCATGCGCTGCATGCGATTGAGTCTGGTACCTTATAACAGAAATTGTGTGTATAGTTCTGAGAAGGTGCGGGTCCTTATGAGGGCTGCATAATCAAAGTCGCCAGACTAGAGTATAGCATCAGATCACACACAACTCACCGCGCAGGTCCCAATAAAAGCCGACTGCAAACAAAGGAAAGTATGACTCATAACTAGCTTTTCAGCAAGAACAAGCCTATACAACCCCAATTGTGTGTCTCACAAAGATGTCAACACGTTAAAATATGTTTATCGTAGTGTTACTCCTGAATCATGAGCAAAAAGCACAGCAAGTAATACTAGCCTTAGACAAAAAAATACGTACAGACTCTACGTAAAACATTGTGGTATAATACAGTGACGTCATATGTTTCTACACGTGTACGTCAATACTCGCGCGATACGGCACGCAGTTGACCTCGGCCTTTTCTGAATCGAGTCAAAGTGGCTCAGAAAGAAAAGGCTCAAAAACATTTTTTTCGATTTTTCAGAATCATGAAACTTGTTACATTAGATTTGGGGAGGCATAAACTATCAGATAAGTCAAAAATGTCAAAAGAAAATTTGGCGTTTTAGTTCCTCTTTAACTGACATTCACTGTGTTTATTGGGAGGGGGCATAATCATACATGCAGACTATATGTTACGATTTTGAATCAATGTGATGGAACTTTTGTTTCAGGGCCTTGGTTAACCGATTGTTCATTTTGGTTGAACTTTTTGTTCTTTACAAGATGAAGTGCTTTTTAGATTTTGAAAATAGCAAGAAAGAAAGAACCGGTGTGTGCAGGCAAAATTCAAGGAATGATCAGTTTATCTTATTTTTTTGATCATTTCAGGAAAAAGCCGCAGTTAGTCAAAATTCGTTTAGGGGAGAGGGAGGGTGGGGGTTGTTAAAGGCATCAACAAAATCATTACTATCTTTTTCCATTTGTTTTTATTTGTGGGAAAGGTTGGAGGAAGAAAGATTCTGTTAAGCAAAGTCTCATGATCGGTTTTACGTAAGTGACTGGTCTTGCAGAAATTTGTTTGGTATATTTACGAATAGGTTGGTGGGTATGCCAGCCGTGTGGATGTGTGACTGACCCACCCGAGGCGTAATTTCTTTCTTAAAAAAATAGAATGAAATACGCTTCGAGGGAATTAGTTTTAGCCACTATTTCTGCAAGATGACTGTGAGAATGTTCGGTTCGTGAGCTAGTCAATATACATGTCCGCGGGCCAATGATGTCATCAATTCCAGATAGCGGGCGTTAAACACTCGTCTTGGTGATGCCCAGACTAGTTTGTGTAGTCGAGTTGCCGTTTTGTTTTTGTTTTTTTAAGCTCAGTTATTTTTTTGGAGAAGAACCGGTGTGAAGTCCCGGTATGTGCTGGCTACGTTAGAAGAATAATCATTGGATTGTTTTATGGTTTGATCATTCCAAGAAGTAGCCCCAGCGAGTCCGAATTTATCTAGGGGGGGGGGGGGGGGGTGATTTGTAAGAGTCACCATCAACAAAGCCGATCCTCATTCTTCCTTTTTCAAAACCACCATAAAACATTGGTGAAGTAAGTTGGAGGATGAACGACTCTGGTGGTGGTGCTCTCCTATTTCATAATTTTATATTGGTGGCTGGTCTGCAGAAACTGTTTTTGTGTATCTATGTAATTCCGCTGGTTGGTATGCCAGCCGTGTGGTTGTATAACCGACTCACCCAGAGCGTGGTTATTAAACCTTTCTTATCTGTGAAGCACGCCTCTCGGGAGTCGGTTTATGGCCACTGTTTCTGCAGGGTGTCAGTCATCAGCGGGTTATAGTTTCGTGGCACTGTCAATACACCAACCGTCCGGGGGGCCAATTATATGTCTTTTCCCAGAGAGCGGGAGATTCAAAAATTCGTCTCTGGTCTTGGCCACGCCAGGACATGTTTGTGCGTAACAAAAGTGGCTTCTTGTTTTGATTTACTCAATGACTTATTTTTACCGGTGATAATATGCTGCGCCCCATGCTTTTCTTTTTTTTAGTGAGGGGGTAGCAAAGCATATTTTCTGTGCTTTTTTCGCACTTCAGTCACCACATTACCGTTTTTTCCTTTTGTATGCACGCTCATGATAGCAGAGAAATCTTGCACATTTCAGCCATTCTTTTTAGATGATCGAAGTAAGGGGATTTCGAAACTTATTTTATTTAATGGTTTGAAATCAACTGCTTTACTGATCATTATTTTGTTCTTCTAGTAGTCCTACAAGGATTTGAACATTCTCCTCATCCAGATTTTTGTCTTGGTCGGATTGTGGAGGTGTTTTAATCCTAGACCGAACCAGGTCATCTTTTATGTTTTTATGCCGTTTGTATGCAAAGATGGGTTGGGTTTTGAATATCGCATTCAGATATTCATTTTCGCTTATTAAATGCCAATGTTTTAGCAGGGCTCGTTTAAGAGCTGGGTTTTCTATTTGTGGGTAGTATATATGGTAGGATGAAAAAAGCGGGGTGTTTTTCTCGTTTTTGTGACGCTTAGAGTTCACGGGAGTCTCGCGTAATTGAGGAAGGAGGGCTAAATCTTCTTTTTTGTACCCGCATATTTTAAGTTTGTCTTTGAAGGATTCAACCTTATCCTCAAAATCTTCTGAGTGTGTACATATGCGGTTATATCTCGCTGTTAAAAAAAATTACGCCTCGGGTGGGTCAGGTTGTAGTAGTGGTTCTTTCCTCACCTTCCACCTCTGGTGACCCTGGTTCGATTACCACCGGGTGCACTATGTGGATTGGGTTTTCAGTCCCTTCCTGATTGCGTGGGTTTTCCCCAAGAATAACTGTTTTCCTCCCACTACTAAAACTGAAATTTCCTTCGGCATCTTCTCTCAATTCAAACTGGGCCCTGAGGGAGAACAGTGCATTTGCACTGATCGGGCTACCCAGTATAAATAAGACAAAAACAAAAGTCACACATCCACACGGCTGGCATACCCACCAACCTATTCGTAAATATACAAAAACAATTCTGCAAGACCAGTCACTTACGTAAAAACTGATCATAAGACTTTGCTCAACAGAATCTTTCTTCCTCCAACCTTTCCCACAAATAAAAAACGAATGGAAAAAGATAGTAATGATTTTGTTGATGCCTTTAACAACCCCCACCCTCCCTCTCCTCTAAACGAATTTTGACTCACTGCGGCTTTTTCCTGAAATGGTCAAAAACATAAGATAAACTGATCATTCCTTGAATTTTGCCTGCATACACCGGTTCTTTCTTTCTTTCTTGCTATTTTCAAAATCTAAAAAGCACTTCATCTTGTAAAGAACAAAAAGTTAAACCAAAATGAACAATCGGTTAACCAAGGCCCTGAAACAAAAGTTCCATCACATTGACTCAAAATCGTAACATATAGTCTGCATGTATGATTACGCACTCTCCCAATAAACAAGACGCTTATACGCTTCCAAATACATTGGATGAGAAATTTGAGTTTTGAAGATCTTTTGTATTTTTTAATGCTTAATGGTGTTAATTATTGTCATTTATTGCAATTCAAGCTCAGGAAAAGGTTGAATTTTGACACAATTTTGCACCTAAAATTGTGTAAATCCCAGGGGCTTTACCTCAACCCCTAGCAAGGGCTTTGTGCCTGCAACCCACAAAGTCCCTTGGACCCCGTGCCATGTCGCACTTTACACAAGGATGGCCTTTCAAAAATCATCCCCCCCCCCCCCCGCCCACATGTAAGAAATTTCCGCGCATGGTACAAAGTATCTTTTCCCAGGTTTATATGTTTTTCAGAGCTGTAACAAATATTATATATCAACCTCCGGCTCACTATTTGGACTCGAAAATAATGCAAAACGGAGCGTCAGTAATTTTGTGTACTTTTCTGCGGGCAATATTAGCGCCTGATTTCCTTCTAACACAGAACTGTGAACAATAATTTTGACCAGAACGCAATGTTCCTACATGTACAAAGTATCATTTCCCAGGTTTATATGGTTTTCAGCAGGGTTGTTTGATTTAAATCACTCGATTTAAATCATTGATTTAAATCATGATTTAAATTACTGGAAATTTGTTTTAAAAATCACTAATAAAAATCACGTTTGTATTTTTTTTTATTTGTTTAATGTAAAAACAATTTCCGTTATTCAAACCTAG
The DNA here is from genome assembly GCA_037893225.1 of Hippasteria phrygiana. NCBI lineage: Eukaryota > Metazoa > Echinodermata > Asteroidea > Valvatida > Goniasteridae > Hippasteria > Hippasteria phrygiana. The sequence goes on along the minus strand of JAZGUH010000170.1, from coordinate 583,907 downwards.
CTGTCATTAACTATAAATCGCTTATAATCACTCTAAAGGGATGAATAAGGCCGGTTTCCTGAAACAGTGTACATGTACTTCATTTATCTTGTGTACAATGCAGATGATTCTGAAGTACATTGTGTGTGTGTGTAATGTACTACCTGCATGTATGATACAGTATTCTTGCTGGTAACATATGTGTCTTGTTATTCCTCAGACATTTTCTGGTAAATTCACTGGATAATTCCAAGTATGGAATGACTTTCAATATCTTTTCTCTTGTTTACATTTTTGTGTTGAAAGTGTTATTTATTTTGTACAATATACAATATACAATATACAATATACAATATACAATCATCCATATCATCATCCATCATCCATATCATCATCCATCATCCATCATCCATATCATCATCCATCATCCATCATCCATATCATCATCCATCATCCATCATCCATATCATCATCCATCATCCATCATCCATATCATCATCCATCATCCATCATCCATATCATCATCCATCATCCATCATCCATATCATCATCCATATCATCCATATCATCATCCATCATCCATCATCCATCATCCATCATCCATCATCCATCATCCATCATCCATCATCCATCATCCATCATCCTCCATCATCCACATCATCCTCCATCATCCACATCATCCTCCATCATCCACATCATCCTCCATATCATCCTCCATCATCCATATCATCCTCCATCATCCATATCATCCTCCATCATCCATATCATCCTCCATCATCCTCATCCTCCATATCATCCTCCATATCATCCTCCATATCCTCCATATCATCCTCCATCCTCCATATCATCCATATCATCCTCCATATCATATCATCCTCCATATCATCATCATCATCAAATGAATAACAGGACCCCTCCCTCATCATCATCTCTAAATGAATAACAGGACCCCTCACCCCCCCCCCCCCCCCCACCTCAACTGCAGAAATGGTGCAATAGAACTGCAGTTACCACTACATGTGCCATAAATATCACAATGTAGGTCTGTCCAGTATGTTTTCTTTTCGTATTATACAGTTCATTTTCAAAACAGAACACAGTAAGAACAGACTACATTGCATCACGGAGGCATACAAAACAATACCCCATTACCCCCTGTGGCATATGATGCGCGATATCGGGGCAAAGCGAACCCCCCCCCCCCCCCCCCCCCCACCCTCTTTAGTGTTGGTCTTTGTGTTCCCGGAATCTCAAGAATTCTTTTCAGAAGTCTAGGGGGGGATGTGTAAGGTAACAATAGTCTGGAGAGTGTATAGGGGTATAGGGACAAAAAGGGGGGGGGGGTACCCCTCTGCCCCGTATCGTGCTGGGTATACCCTGCGGTGTGCGAGAAATCATCAGTGTGTATGTGCGTCATTCAATAAATTTGGGGTCCAAAAGTGCGACTTTTTGGGGTGTCTCTGTTACACCTGACATATGTCCTTTTACATAAAGTATCATTAAAATTCAATGAACAATATTTTAATTGTTGGGCAGCTAATTCGATTTACATAATCACTCTTCCAGATATGAGGCATTCAAGAAGGTGTCCTGAAATGCCAAATCTTATCCATGTCAGATATATGTAACAGGGACGTCACCAAAATTGCAACCCAAATTTATAGAATGACCAATACATGTACGTTTATTGCTACAGTACAGAATAATGTATTATGATGCATTGTACATAAGGGATAAAACCTCTTAGATCGACACTTCGCTCCACTTCCCTCTTCGGTCATGATATTGCTGTCTCTTGTCCATTTCAGCAAGGGCTTATACAGTTGGGGAGCCCTGAGTAATTGAGCAGCCAACACCTTTCCATTTGTTCATGATGGAATTGGCATGCCCATTCTTTACCAAGTCAGCTGCACTGCGATCCCTACTACAACCATTTCTAGAAAAGGTAAGTGTTCCTTTTAGATTTGTAATGGAATGCATGATTTTTTCTAGGTTGTCATTTTCAACGTTTTTTTTTTTTTTTTTTTTTTTATTTTTTTTTTTTAAGTATTTATCGTTTTAACTGAAACTGATGGCCTTCATCAGGAAACCGTGGTCTTGTCATCCCGAATGGTCTCGTTGCACAGGCAGGCTGAGTTGGGCAGCGTGTAGTCCGATGAACATGTCAGGGGAGACACTTAATATTTTATATGAGCCTAAATAGCTGTCATATGGGTGTTAAAAATATTTTATGAAAATGATTATAAAATAATATCCGAGTGTAACATGAGCATCTGCATTTTGGGAGAGAACTTCGAACCTTACACCAAGTGGGAACAATTGATGTCTAGATATTGTCATTTTAAACATATTTATATACAAGTTTCTTATGTTTTGCGAATGTTGTCTAACAACAATTATTCCATGAACATCATACACCAATTCATTTGGATGATAACTTGTTTATTATTGCCAACTGCACAGTACTTTGAATAAATAAAAACGACTTGTACATTTGTAATATTTTTTAACATATCGTAAATGTGCATAATCAGGGTTTAATCTACAAATGAAAATACTCCCAAGCTTTGTTGAAGTCTGGTTGCTGTACTCACTAACAAGAGTATTAAACAAACTTGTCAGGCAAAACGTGTATAAATTCGTACTGTAATCATTTTGTATTTATCAATAATCAATCAACCTTTAATTAATCAACCAATTAATTTATCGCATATTAGAACTGTACAGAATCCCCTTTGATGTACATTTATTATCTTACACAGTGACACAAAATTAGAAATGTTATTACAGCTGCTTCAGCACAAAAACATTGCCGAGTAAAATCAGGTTACTAGCCATAACTCTTATGTGTGATGTATATGCATCACTAAAACAATTTGGGTTCTTTTGTTTCCCCAAAACTAAGCATTTCACCTGTACGCTTATGCTGTACTGCACTGAATGGGTATACATGTACATGTAAACCAACATTGAGATGCTAAGATGGCAATTGTTGTATGGAGTATTAAGTTTTGGAATATTCAGAATATTTTCACTAAAAATCGGTAAATACCAACTATGGAAGAGGCATTGCAATTGGGGAGAAAATGAAGTATAGTGCCAAACAATGTTATTTCACAAAATAAAAACGGGTTGGTAGTTATTATATTACACAACAGACTTCAACAAATTTCAGTTAAAACAAAACAAACCAAAGGGGAAACTGATAAAATATAACAAAATGTTCAATAAGTCTGCGGCACCATACACTTGTTGAAGAAACTAATTATTTCAATTTCACTATCCATGCTATTTGTAAACGTACACCTCTTAAATCAACTTATTAATACTTTGTATGCTAATACATGTACTGTACTGTTGCAACCTTCATGTATCCCCCCACCCCCCAAAAAGAGCATTTTCAAAAGCCATATTAAACTTGTGTTGTAAAGACCGATTCATCCTTCGCGAATGCAAAAGCTAACTGAATATAGTTGTCTCTTCTCAAATTCTCTTCACTCTCAAATTTGCATGAGTGAGTTTTGGTTTAACACCGTGTCGACAACTAGGGTCATATTCACGGCGAGAACATGTCCAATTAAAAACCAAATTTGCATGAAGTAAAAGCCTGGCTGAAGTTTTTTTTCTACTATGAGCTGACAAAAAACTTAAATTGCCAAAAAAATTGCAAGAGTGAGATGCAATTTGTAGGACTGACAATATTTTGTTTCCGATGTATGAACAGAAATTATTTAATTCATCAAAATATCTATCAATTGGCAATTTGTGACAAGTGTGTATTAAAAATTACAATCTGTGTTGCATTTTCAAGACATTTAACTTGACTGATTAATTAATTCTGAACAATTCATAAATCAAAATAAAAAATATTTTAATTTAACAATTGGAGTGGTTATATTTGGACAATAAAATCTAACCAAAAAGTGTTAAACTCAGTTTTGATTTCCAGCTCCCTTCCAAACATTTGTATTATATTTGACACCACCAAGGCCAATTTTACAATAGCTGCCAGTTGGAAAATACTAATTAGCAAGCTTATTCTGTTTAAAAAAAAAATAAGCTGGCACATACCATGTGTTGGCTGGCAGGGTTGTAATCGAGTCAATCACGAGTCAATCACGAGTCAATCACGAGTCAATCACGAGTCAATCACGAGTCAATCACGAGTCAATCACGAGTCAATCACGAGTCAATCACGAGTCAATCACGAGTCAATCACGAGTCAATCTTTTGGGGATGGAGTGACAAAGGGTTGTGTTTTTGTCAGTTTGTTTGAATAGAGTACCGAAGTGATGACATCAATCAATGCAATGTTTGGAACCAGAATACATTCTAAACTGCATGTGTTTGGAACCAGTTGCCGGTCAACTGACGTCAGACTTCGGTACTCTGTAGCCTGTGACTTGGCTTGTGATCGACTTGCGATGCGACTTGTGAACGGCTTCATTACAACTCTTACCTGTAGACCATAAAGATATACTTCATATTGTGATGTTTTACAGCTTGTAAAAGTTCTCTTGCATGAGAGAATTCTGAATTCTGTACACAAGCACATCGCCTAGGATGGCTTCACAGTATCCGTGCGATAGAAGTTAGCACTCTAGTAAGTTTATATAGTGAGCTATGTGTTTGCCCAACTTGGTCATTCAATAAAACCCAAGCTGGTATACATGTATATCTCATAAACATCTTTTAGGAGCTTGAACTGTTCTCCAAGAACTTTGGCTAGATTCTGGCTGATCCTTGAAGGAACTATGCAATAAATATTCAGTTCAACTTGTTTTCTCACTTATGTTGTTGGCAGGCTTATCAGTTTAGTTTTGTTGGATTTAGCAGGGCCATATAAAACACATTGACAGGGGTTAAACAGTCCTTCACCTTTTTGAACATTAAATGTACCACGTCCTATTTGTTTATGTGGTAACAATTCTCACAGGTGAGATTTGAGGAAAACAACAAATCCACAAAACATCCGGATCATAACCTACATTTTCTACCAAAAGATATGGTTCAAAATTTTAGAAAAACAGGGTCAATAAAATTAAAAGAAGACTGTTTCAGGTTGCAGAGATCATTTTTAAGAGAAAAACAATTTATAGACCCAGAAATCTGGACGACGCCTCAACAAAAATCCTTAAATCAGAAAAAAAATCTTGAGAAATCTCAGCCCTGAAGGATATTGCATGATTCCTTGCCCGATCTGATTATGTACAGGTCCTTGGCTTAAAAACATGGTGAGGGGTAATGGTTGTTTAAAGCGTCTGAAGCACCTCAGCTGATGTCCCAAACCTGCAGCCTGTTGTCTATGAAGGCAAGGTTCCTTGTGGGGTAGGGAAGGGAAGGGGCGGAGACCAGTGAAGGGGAGGATGGTAGGGATGCTTCTGGTGGGAGGTCTGGCACCACAGGCATGTCCTGTAGAAATCAAGAGAAGGTAGCAAAGTGACGGATGTGTTGGGAATTTTTGCAGTTTGCAATATTAGATTGCAATTCAGTTCATCCATCCAGAAATCGGCAATCACGTCTCCTTGATACTAATAAGTTCTGAAACACCTGCTTTTATCCCCCACCCCCTTCTGTCACTCCTTTGTTTCCCCCAGCTTCATTCCTCCCAGCTCAACCACTCCCACCCTTTCCCAAACCACACTCCTTTGTTTCTTGCTTTCCCTTCCCCGCTCTTTGATGTGCACCTACTGCCACACTTCCTTGGTCTTTCTTCATCCACCCCCGCGTGCTGTGTGCGTCTCGCCCTCCCCCCCCCCCCATGTTTGTTTCTTGTACGACTGTCATTTGCCTTTGAGAAAGAACTTGCTGAAGTTCGAAACATGAGGCCAGTTAATTTGGTTGATTTGTATACTTCAGGTCAATTTTAGTCAGCAGTTTAATTCACAACTTACACACCTTTTTCAAGTAGAAGAATTAACAAAACTTATTTGATTATTTCATGAATACATGTAATATCCGACTGATTCTGTGAAATAGAGTCAAAGATAAAATGCTGAGTGGATTACTTCACAGAAAAGAGCACTCTGAACCCCATAATTACATATTAAATATTGACTTGTTAACAAAGCCGATGGGGCAAATTTCATGACACTGCACGGCCAGGGTGAATCTCAAAAAGAGAACAATTAGAGATACACCCTATCATGCCTATGGCCAACACAGGGCCGTGCTAAACACAATTATTTTGCAGCAGCCAATCACAACTTTTTAATGTTACGCAACCAACAGAACCTTAACCAAATAAATTCTACTGTATCAAATTGCAACACAAATTGGATTCACTACAAACCTGTTGTTCAGCAATGAAGTTGAGCAGGCTCAGTGACAACTTCCGACTACTGTGTAGTAACTGAGAAAGGCTGCACAGAATAAGGAAAGACTGCTATAGAGATCAGAAGATCACACAACAGTACAAGTTGATATTCATTCTCAACTTTTTGCACCAAGCGTTGCTTACAAAAGATAAATAAATATCTTAAAACTACTATTTAGAAATCAAAAGATTGTGCAATAGTACAAAGTGATATTCATTCTCAACTTTTTGCTTGAATTATTGCTTTAGATAATTAAATATCTTAACACTACTGTTTTTGGCAAAGATAATTAGGAAAAACTAAAATGCCCGGGAACCATGGAAAAACGTGGGAACCTTGGTATTCATCAGAAAGAACGACAACTTAGACTTTGTATCATTTAAAAACAAATGTTGCAAAATCTTTACAATTTTGGCAGAGTGCTTTTTAAGATACCTGTAAACATTACATACCTTTCTCTCTGACAAAGTCAAAACTCGGCAACTTTTGCACAAACCGACTTGTTGATGTTGCCGTCAAACAGGGGGATACCGAAACAGACATTCAGCAGCACCCAATCAACTTTCCTGCCCCCGTCACCATGGCAACCGACACTCCAATTATGCATTGGGGAGCTCACAGGCAGAGACAGGGAATGTTTTGTCACTTGTGACGACAATGCCTGGCTCGAGTCCAACATGTCCCTACCCTCTGCGTCTGTTTCAGCAAAAGTTCTTTCCTCTGAGAGGGTGTCTGTCTCTCCATCTGCCCCACCGTGGGGTGTATGATGTTCGTTGGGTATTCTGCTGTGGAGTTTGCCCGAGTTGAGGAGCGTGATGTAACCACAGGTGTGCTTGAGATCCAGGATCTTGGCTAGGGAATGGACGGTAGAATGGCTTTCCATGTTTCCTGCAGTGAAACTACCTGTGAATAATTTTTTTTTAAGACGTAAGGTCCAATTTAAAAGATCTACAAGTTAACAACTTTCAAATGAGGCATCAAACAAATGATCTTACAATGAAAACTGATAAAAATAATTAATTAGTATGTTTTATGGATATTTCGTATTTTTGCATGTGGTTCATTCCATGTCAAATCACCCAAACAAAAGTGGAAATTTAAACCAGACCCCCTTGGCTCAAATTTGGTGTATGGGGTAATTGAGGCTGAACAAGTCAAAATTTCAAGTTTTAGGCCCATCAGACAATAGTGATTTTGGCCAAAATGGATGCACAAGCCAATTTTCAAATGACCACATATCTGTAACCAGTGGGTGAAATCTATATATTGGTGTCTTTGGAAAGGTAATTGCATAAGCAATCCAAATTTACAATTATTTTTGTGTAGGAGCAATTTGAAGTTTAAATGACCTTTTGACCTTGATTTGACCTTGTGGATCACAAGGTGATCACAACATGTTTTCTACATGTCAAAAAATTACAGATATTTGTTATCAGGTCAGGTTTATATAACACATGGGGTGATCTGACACGGAATGACCTGATGTCATTTATGGAAACTAAAAGTGATATCCATCAATGAATTCCAGTGACCTAATTTGTGTATAATTCTTAAGAAAAAAGTAACTGTTTAGATCCTATTATAGTACATACTTTTGTCCTGATCTTTGGTCAGAGGGAATGGTACGTGGCATGTTCTTCCATCGGTCAACCAGCCATGCCCCTGAATTCAATAAGAATGAAACGTGAAGCTCGAATCCATCGGTTTCTCAGCAAGGCCAGTTATCAGGCAGGATCCAGTATCATAGCACTGCTGGGCAGTCAGCAAAAAAGTAGTGCTCACTAAAGCGGAGAAACTTTGCCAAGTAATGTGAGTAATTCATTGAATTTGCAGTTTTCCCAGCTCACAAACTGCAAAAATCGGCCGATGCAGGCATTGTCCATCAATCTGAATTTCTTAGTGAACTGGTCTATTTTGGACAAGGCAACCGAGGTCACACTAACCTGTATTAAAACAGCGGAGTGAGCCAGAGCGTTGTTGATCGTCAGTAGCGCATTAGACGTGGCGACCAGGCCGGGGTCATGACCCCATGTGGTGATGAGTAGCCTGTCGTAGTCCTGCACACAATGAAAACAGAAATCACAGAGAATGTACATGTCATGCTGTAAAATAATAAATTGTTGAAAATCAAGAGCATAAATCCTGGAATTAGAAATACAACTGTACAACACAAGACAGTCACTAGCCTCATTTTGCTAAACACAGCTTGATTTTGTGCACATGTCAATACGGAAACAGGCAACCAAACTGGGAATGTTCAACTATTCACACAATTTGGCCCAAAATTAACCAAACAATTTACAGAGAAGTAAACTGAATTGCTGAAATAAATTTTTTCGAAAAGGGATCTGTTGCTGCTCTTAGACTGTCCTACAGATATTTTTATGGTTAATATTCCACCGGCTTGTCCACCTTGGTTCCTATAATGAGTGTGTTCCCACCAATATACTGTTCCCAGTACCTAAATGTTGAATGCAAATCTATTCCGATATCTTTTTCCCTTGTTCTGTATTTCTATGGAATTCTTTGCCTGGTGCACTTTCCCTTCATCTTATCTTTCCTCCTTTAAGAGGAATATTACTGATATTAGTCTCCTAAAATTATGGACACAAAAAATTAGTCTTATGCAAATATTCCTACATCCGGCATCTTTGATTCTTTTGTACCTCAGTACCGCGAGTGGCTTTTAGCCTTGTTTGGGGCAAACTTCCATAATTTTTTTAATAAAAAAATAATTCTTTACATGCCCAGAAATTGTTCATCTCTTTCTTTTCTACACATGTGTACTGTAATTCCAACTATTCGACTGACCTGACAAATATCAGGGAGATAGCGTAATCTCATGCCTTTGACAAGAAGGAGTGTAGGAGGTCCACTCTGAACGACACAGAATTCACCTGTGAACAGAACAACACAATTAAACAGAACTCAGAAAAAAAAGACAAGATCTCCTCTTCCAATCTTTACACAACCCTCCAAGATCCACATGTAAGTACCAAATTTTGCCAAGCAAAAAATAAATTGCACAAGATTAGGTTACCGGCCATAATGTCACGTGATTGGTATTACCTTCCACTGGTTCTCAGCAGATATTTGCCTCGCAAGTTAATGTTCTGCTTTGCATCGCAATGAAGTTGGGCCCAAGAGATTTTGCAAAATTTTGAGGATTGAGGAACGTAGCGCAGAAAATGTGCCATTGGGTTTATTTATTTCTTTACCCAGAGTGTGCCAAAACAGTTAATGATTGAACAATTGACCATTTTAATTGACTTTTATAACTGACTTTTCATGGCAGACTGTACAGACTGACTTACCTACTTTTATGTTTTTACTTTGTTTTTGCAAAATAAACAATTTTTAAGAAATGTGGACTTGCTATTGTGCAATGAGACTATTATAATTTAATACCTTAAGTGATATAGAACCGTTTGTCATTTTTTTCCCACTGGGACCATGGGAAATCAGTGTTTTTGTTAGCACTGAATGGGACACCCAGTATAAAGAAGAAATAAATAAACAGTTTGAAACTGGTTTCTATTGAGGGCCTGCATACATTTTTAATTATGAGAAGCCAGTGAAATGACATGGGATCAATCCTTATTGAGGAGGTATGCATTAACCCTCTCCTCTATCGTTGCCAAAATGGAGCCAACTACCCTATATATCAAAACCTATCAAGTGACAGGTTGAAACACAACCTGTCAGAGGAAGTGGGTAGGTTTTTTGATAGGTTGTGATAGTTATAATAGTAGGATGGTTAATGCAGAGTGTGGCGTGAAAGCGATTGGGGATTATGGTTAAGTGAAGAATTTATACTCTGAATTTTGAGATGTATTTGTGTTCTCCGTGGGCACTGGAAAATAAACATGAGTCTTCACCTCTGGTATCGCCGGTCCGATGTGCTGTGAGATGCAGCTACTGACAGGCCTGATCTCGTTGCTAAGCGGTGCCATGGAAACCAATAACCTAGTAAAAGGGGAATACTTCAACATTATTATATGGAGAAAACACATTTTGTCAAACAATAAAAAAGGCTGTGACATGTTTCATGTTGTGGTTAATTTATGTTAAGCATTATTTTTGTATCTATGGAAATGTACCAATCACTCAAACTTCAATTGTTGACTTGCAGGCAACAGCTGTAGCCATGGTTTAAAAAAGACCACCTGGCCGTTTGACGTCTATATGCACATTCCTGCGTGTATTCAATCCATTGTTTGCCTATTGTATGGTATTGGCATACCAGCACCCCATTAATAACGGCCGGACAGAATGGGTTGAACATAGAACGATGCTTTTGGCGTTTCTGTACTGCTTCCCAAAAGTTGATCCGGTAAAATGGCCTGGCATTCTCAAGTGAATTCTAACAAATTTTGCACAAATTCTGCAGTTCCAGTTAAATTGTTTGTACTATACACTCACTCGTAATTCTTCTGGAGCACGTGGCAGGATCTAAACCCAGCAAGCTCTCACATCGCAGAAGGTCAATGCCTAAACCTCCGCTATACTTCTCTGCATCAGGACTTATACTTTTGTTATGCCTCTTGGGGAGAAAATGACAACACTGAGGACAATAGGTGGTTTGCGTACGACATTAACACCTTGCGGCCAGCTTGTGGCCAAAGCCGTGGTTTGAGGCGAGACCACTAGGCTGGTTGACATGTACAGCCAAATTGCCAAACATATACAATCTATTCATTATTCAACTATATTGTTCTTGAATGGGAGTTTAATGATTAGGTGGGAGTTTTTTAAACAAACTTTTCATTCACATGAAAGGTGGGCTCCAAGTGCGATAAATATGACTATTTCTGTTCAGTGAGGTGCTTATTGTTAATGTTTACGCTTCAATAATCAGATTTCACACAAAGATAGAGCCTAACCTAAAAATTGCACACTGAAGAGCGGCGTCTTGATGACATCATCACGTCACGTGACGTCATCTTAAATGTGCATTTTTTCAAGGGCCCATGTCTAGAGAACCTGTTGGTAAGCCAGCACGTGTTATAGATGAAAATTCAGATGACGTCATACGATTTTATAATAATTTTCAAGTTTTTGAACCTTAAAATTTGTTAAAGCCATATCTCATCAACAAAACATGCTAAATTCAAAATTCTTTTTGTATTTGTCGGCTCCTATATTCTTTCAAGTGAATGTGAAAAATGTTTGACGTCACCATGACATCAAAAATGTGCTTTTTTTAACACATAAAGCTAAGTCCAATCATCATAAACATTGGTGGGTAGGTAGAAAGCACCACTATCATGTAAAATCCGGGGTGACGTCATGATAACGTCATCGGTTAATTTTCTATGAATTTGTAAATGTTTCAAATTTCATTGTACTATTAAAATGTTATACCGTCGTTGATCAGATTGACTCCAATCTTGACATAGGCCAAGACCACGTTGCAAATGTTTGCTTTGACAAGTGCCGTCGTGATTAAGTCATCATGGGTCACATGTCATCTTAAAGGTGCATATTTTAAGGTCCTATATCTAGAGAACAGTATTTCCGATTGCATCCATTAGACCGGCTAGCGTTACAGATGAAAATTGATGTGAATGTTTCCCAAATGTGTCATGTAAATTTACTACCCGTGCACAATGTTCGTCCATTTTAAGGAAGAAAATATAGAAATGATAATGAAGGGAATCCTCAATATGAATATGGAAATAAAATTGTGCCATCATTCCACAGGATGATTGAGACTACTGTTAAATTACAGTCTAGCATGCGCGGAGATTTCTTGTTACATGTGGGGGGATGATTTTTGAAAGGCCATCCTTGTGTGGAGCGCGACACAGCACGAGGTCCAAGGGACCGCTTGAGGGCCCCGTGGTGGGTTGCAGGCGCAAAGCCCTTGCTAGGGGTTGAGGTGAAGCCCCCTGGAGCCCCTGGGATTTACACAATTTTAGGTGCAAAATTGCGTCAAAATTGAACCTTTTCTTGAGCTTGCATTGCAATAAATGACAATAATTAACACCTTCAAGCATTAAAAAATACAAAAGATCTCCAAAACTCAAATTTATCATCCAATGTATTTGGAAGCGTAAGCGTCTCTTTGCACAATGGAGCTCTGGTCAACTAGCAACACAAATAATGCCTATGCATTATATAAAGAATAAATTATTTACAAAATAATTATTGCAAAATAATGCCTAGATGCATTTTGGTAAGGCATGATTAGAATGTGATTTGGTCTACACTTGACAAAAACTATGAAAACATATGGTGGACAATGATGTATACTTGTCGACATGCCGGAATGCCGGAGATGCAAAACTCAGGCTCTAACAAAAGTTCCCAAACACTTTTTTGCAGGACGCACAAACGTTTGTGTGCGAGTGCGCGCCGATTCCCAGTGAATGTCCGCCGATTCCCAGTGAATGTCAGTTGAAGTCTGCTATCGGTATTTTAATTACATTGTATTACATGCGCCGCACGTGCATTCATACCGTCTGTTGGCGCATAACAAAATCCGTTTGCCGTTGCAACTTTCTATTGCCTTTGTTGGGTGTGTTAGTTGAGTGAAAACAATAAAATAAAAGGCCATCATCTTTGTTGGGATCTGAACTTCCGCGTTCTAATGCGGCAAAGACCAACTATTCCCCACCTTACTGTGCTTGTTGTGAGGCATAATCTGTCTCCCCACCAACCAATCTATACCTTCCGACATCAGGCGCGGATCGATGAATTTCGTAGACAGGGGGCACACCCAAAATGGACAAATGCGAGCGCGAAGCGCGAAGCCCTATACGGTGAGGGGTCCGGGGCCCGCCTAAGGGGCCGGTAAAATTTTTGATTCTGGATGCTCCGTGGTGCAATCTGAGGCGATTCCTGGCCACTTTCACCTGATTTAAAAAAACAAAAAGTTGCGACGATTTTATGGAGACTATATAATTTTTTTATATCATGATTTTAGGCATTATTTTCTAGCCATTATTTTAGCCAGGTCATGACTACAAAAATCTAGACGGGGGCAAACCAAAACGGATAAATGCGAGCGCGAAGCCCTTACGGCATGGGGTCCAGGGCCCGCTTAAGGGCCCCGGACATTTTTGGAGTGTGGATGCCCCAGGTGGTGCAATCTGAGGCGATTCCTGGCTACTTTCACCCGACTCTTTTTTTTTTTTAAGTTGTTAAGATTACATTGTATATGGAGAATATATATATCATTATGTTTATAGCCCCTTTCTTTTGGCAATTTTTTAGCCACTACAAAAATCTACGTTTCTCCCTCCCCCATTTTTGGCGTCTAATTTGCAGTTTTTCCCCCTTTATTTTTAATTTATCCGGAATTTTTCTTGGTTTTAATTCAGTTCAGTTGAAGTTTTCAAGAAAATGGCTTGATTTCAGACTGTTCCTTGCCCTGTGTTATGCGGGGATCACACAGTCCCGATTATGGCTCCCGTTGGCGATCAGACAGCGCTACGACACGAAAAGTGAAAAAGTCAGGTTACAATCCTCAATGATCTGGAATGTCCTATTATTGTCTGAACGCAGTCGTATACATTCGTAACAGAGTCGTAACAGAGTCCTAACATAGTCCTACAGAGTCCTGCGGATCTGGAAAGGTCCTGAGAGGTCGGCCAAGCACTCCCGACAGTTAGGTGCCTCCCGTCATTGTCGGGAAACTCAGCCGATTTTGTCTAGTTGGATTACAATCATGACTATTTCGTGACAGATTCTGCTGGATCGGATCAAAATCGTGACAATGTCCTGTGTTGTCTGGACGGTGTCTGGATGGTGTCCTGTGGATTGGGACGCTGTCGTGATGAACGGGAATGATTTGGAGAAATGTTTCATTGCCGTTATTGCCGATTGAGTACAGATTGCATCCACGTGACTAACGATTTTCTGTCGGGTCGCTTCCGGCAACATCGGCTCACTGTCGTGTCACTGTCCGATCTCGGTCGGATCGCATTTGGGAGAATGGGGACGCTGTCGTGACAGATTCGGTCGTTTTTTACCGTTCGAAAGATACAAATCGGTTTAGATTCGTATTGAGAACGGGAGAATCGGGACGAAATCGGCTGGAAACGGCGGAATCGGGACGCTTCCTGAACAATATCTGATTGTTGTAGTGATTAAAAAATGTTTCTCAAAATTTTCGAAATTCCCGCCACGAAACTCACGATCGTAATCAGACTTTTGACAAATTTTAATCGGGAATGGTCCTATCGAGGACGGCAGTAAAACTCGGGAATGTGTGACTCCAGCTTTAAAACCATCGGCAGATCGGCTGCAAGACATAATAGAGGATTTAGGCACATTTAGTATATCATTCAGTCAAGTGATCCATTGTTTCCCTGCTGTGTTGGGGCCATTTAACCTGTAATAAATTCCCCAAGGGGAATATTATATGTTAAGATGCACCACGTTTACACTAGATCCGGCAAAGGGATTAAAAGGGGATCAAACCCGGCAAGGAGGATTGAAGGGGGATCGATGGACAGAGTTGAAATCCCAGGGATCCGGGAAATACTCCGGTTCTCTCTTAAAAGAGGGTTTCAGTTCCATGGCATGATTGATAACCTTTTGTTTTCTTATTGCATTTTTCAGTAGTTTTGTGCAAAAAAGCAGACACAGCAGATGTTTAGGCCTAATATCGGCGGCGGTATTTTGTTTAAAGGGGTTGCCCTCCTCCTCCCCTCCTTTTCTCTCACCTCCCCTTCTTTTTTTTTCTTCTTTTTTTCCCTCTTTTGTGTGGCCTCAATTTACCGGGGGGGGGGGGGGGGGGCACGTGCCCCGCGGCCACCCCCCCCCCCCCCCCCTGGATCAGCGCCTGTACATACCGAGCTCTTGCCCACAGTGCGTTTAAACTCAATGCAGGGAAAGTAAACGAACGACACTCGCACTTGCTGGGCTGCGTGGTGCTGACCTGTCAATGTGTCATGGTATCGCATTACACGCGAGGACAGAAAAGACAAAGGGAACAATACTGTCCTCACATCTATTTCTTTGTTACGGACTCTGCGCAAGTTAATAGTACGCCTACCCTTAAAAAGTGGGGGGGATGATTACATTGGTCACCCCCCAGGTCAAAAAGTGGGGGGGGATATATTCCCCCATCCCCCAGGGATCTCCGCCCATGCAGTCTAGTAATGTATGTTGTATTAATAAAGTAAAACAAAAATTAGGATTACCAATCGTGTACACTACCTTTAACCCTTTTCGTGCTACGGGGCGATTCCCGGAATGAGGGTGTCGACTATTTTTTTTGGTGGCTTTTCTTTTGTCGTTGTCCATAAGGTTTCCCAAAATCACCTCGGGATGCTCTTTGTTCTGTAAAAAAAAAAAAGGCTGAACATTTTAACTTACAAATGGTCAGTGTGTGGTACTGTCCAGGTTCCAGTATAGGAGGTGTGAGGAGAGAAGAAGGAGGGGGTTGAAGTCTTGAATGTTTCCATTCTATTTCTGGATAGGAAAGGCCACTAAAAGTTTGTGAGGAGGAACTCTGCGGGAACAAATTATGTTTAATAATAACCTTCCCAAATCCTCCAAAATCCTTTTTGCCAAATGGAGGAATCTGGAGGACTGAGGGTCTTTGGGAGGTTGAAGCAGGAGACAAATTTGCAGGATTGAGGGGATTTTTCCCTCTGGAGGGAAATGGAGGGTCCAGTTGGCATGACATTTTTCAGACTTTTATCTGAATTCAGCCTTTTTTTATTTCAGAGAAAGACATTATAATAGAAAGACATGTATTTTTAGACATTTCATTTTTCAGACTTTTTCTTCATTGACAATCTCATCCCTAATCCAGGTCATCAGGCCCAATCTGATGCTGGATGATTTTGGAGGATTGAGATTATATGCAGCTTGAACACTCTGAAATCAGAATATGTTGGAGGATTCAGGTTACTTGGAGGAACAATGATGTTGGGAGTTAGGGTTGATGTGTATGACACTTCAAAACCCTTTAAATATTCTCATGCGTGTGGATCTAATGGTACATATAGGATGACCCAAACAACTTCACAAGCAGACAAATTTACTGGCAAGACCCCCCCCCCCCCCCCCCCCCCACAGTATTCCTCCTTTCACTACAAATACCGTTTGGGCATTTTTAAGGGTTCACCCTACTCGTCCTCAATTCACTTAGGTTTTTTGAGGGTCCACATTACTCAATCCTATTACAGCATGAAGTTATGAAGGGTCCCCACATAAGTATGTGAACTCCAAGTAGGCTTATTAAAGATTTCAAAGGGTTTTGGAGGTTCAACGATGAGTAGGGGTTCAAAGCCACACTGCACACATTTCACTGAGTCAGCATGTTTCTAATCCAACTTTTTTACCCAACATAATGTCACCCGCGGGAAAGGAATAAGCAAGCAGATAGGTTCTTACGAGGAAAGCTAAGCGGTGCGGGAGGCCAATTAAATGGCTAACTGCGTTTTGCGTTATCACTCTGCATTGACACAGTTCACATTCGTACTCGTACGTTTCCGGATTTTCCTCGTGCAACAATTCTGTCACATACTGCAGTCCTGGTTTTCAGAAGAAAAAAAAGCAGACAAAGAAGGATATTTCTTTAAGAGATTTGTGATTGGAGTAGTGATGAAATTAATTTCTTTTGAACCCTTTCTCTATTTGCATGCAACCCGTATTCAGCATTTGTTTTGATGGGGAGATGCTATTCAACATTTTGGCCAAAGAATCACCATGATTTGTGGCTCCAGCTATAATTACTCCTAAAAGCTGGAAGATAAAGGGGTTGACAGTGGTGTAGGTTTTTAATAGCGAGGCTTACTCGGGTGGGACTAGAACCATTGACATCCCATTTACTAGTGCAGACGTCTTTATAACCACTCAACTGCTGAGCTTACGTTGGCTAGCCATTCGAATCCAATGTAGCAGCGAGTATGTTCAAGGGTATTAAATGAGTTGCAAATCCAATACTGAGAGAGATTCGAGTCGGCACTTTATTCGTGCAAAATCCAAGATGGCGAGCCCATGTATCTCCTGACTAGAGGGCACTATTCCAAAGAGCCATAGACAACAAAATGCTTAACATAATTATTCATTTACTTGGCCTAATGCAGGGTTGATTAAAATAATGATTTTAAAATTAAAATAGAAGAATCAGATATTTTCTATTTAAATCGATTTTCTATATTTTGTTACCATTGTATCATTAGCATAAAACACTCGTTTCAAATAAGTCAATTAAAATGACCATCATTGAAAGTCAAGTATAACCACACAATTGTTCATGAAATCGGTACTGAAATCCCTTTCATTTATCATATTCTTTTTTATAATACAAAGTTTGTCTTAAAATCTCTGTTATAGCATCACCATCATACTGCACATTTCTCATCCAAGTTGATAACAGGAACCCCCCTCTTCACACACAACGATGGTGGAATAAAACTACTTAATGCAGCCACCATAAATATCACCATGTAGGCATGTCTACATAGTACGTTTTGTTTTCTTTTTAAGTTTGTTTTCTTAGAGTTAGAACAGATTGCATACAATGTACAAACACTATGAACATCTAACAAAAGAAAACCTACGCAGTCCTTTGTTACAAACAAAGGACTGCGTGGGTTTTCTTTTGTTAGATGTTCATAGTGAAACCATTACCCTTATAACCCTGGGGTGTGTGAAAAATCACCTGAGAAATGAGGACTGTTAGGGGTTAAGACATTTTAAATGGATTGCAAATCAAACCATGTTAGGTTTAATAATCAGCTTCCATCTTAGTCTAGGTTCCAAGACGTTCTTAGTGGTGCGTTCTTATACTCACTCTAAAGGGATATATAAGGCCAGTTTCCTGAAACGGTGTACTATCTTGTGTACAATGCATATAATTATAAAGTACATTGTTGTATGATACATTATTCCTCTCTTACATAGGATTAAATAACTCGATGCATGTAATGCGCCTATGTAAGAGAGGAATACTGTGCAATGGCCAGCCTGTCAAAATCATGGAGGTAACTTTACGTCCCGAAACAATTTTGTCAATCAGTGTTGCTCTTGCCTGTCTTGCCCTTCATAATCACAATATTAATACCACTCGAGCACGCGCTCGTACAATTATGGGATGCACAAATTGATACTCTGCAGGGTAGATTCCAAGAACAAGACTTGACATGGGGAACTCATGAATAAGGTCAATGTGTAAAGTAGAATACAACATAGAAGCCAAAGAAAATGGTTATTTATTTGAAAATGACTCTTTATTAAAGAGCCATTAAATCGCTCAGTAAAATTTTGACTTTTTCTGATAGTTTATGCCTCCCCAAAACTAATATAACAAGTTTAACGAGTCTGAACAAAAACCCCAACATTTTTGTGAGCCTTTTCCTTCTGAGCCACTTTGACTCGATTCAGAAAAGGCCGAGGTCAACTACGTGTCGTATCGTACGAGTGATGACGTATACTTGTAGAAACATATGACATCACTGTATTATACGACGATGTTTTACGCAGAGTCTGTACGTACAATTTGTTTCTTAAAGGTAGGGTACATGTTTGGTCATTGTTACAATTTTCAGAATGGGAGGATTTGGGATTTAGTATTTTATAGGAAATATCGTTTCACTGACCTGTTCAAAGTTTTGCGTTGTTGGTAAGGATGGGACGTTTACATGTTCAAACGTTTAAACGAAAAGAAATGCAAAAACCATTTATTAATTTCCCCAAACGTTTAAACGAAACTCAAATTTCAAAAATGGTACCTTGTATTTACGCAATCTACATTCAAGTTTTATTTACAAAGAATCTACGATCTTTGTAAATTTATTTAATTTACAAAGCCTTTAGTACTTGATCACATTCCAAGAAGTTAAATTGATACATCTCTCAATGACCGGCAACTATATGATACACAGTGTATACGATTGTCTTTGTTTGATGTTTTCAATACGGCTCTGGGCCAAGATTAATGCTCGGCACGGACAGCACCTCTCCTACGTCCTAGTGTCGGATTAAAATAATGTGTTAAATTTGGTGCATACACAAAACAGGTGAAATTTGATGTTCATTTCAGTTTCCAAGCTCAATTTTTTAAGTTTTCTAAAAAAGAAGCCCTCCCAGAGAACAAGGGCGGATCCAGAACACAATTTTTTTCATTTCTTTTTTGGGGGGGGGGGGGGGGGGGGGGGCCAAAACAAAGTTGGCAATTTAATTTTTTTTTTTGGGGGGGGGGGCCAAACATTTGTTTGCCGAGTTTTGTGGGTGGGTGTACGCAGTGGCTGCCCTTTTGTGAAGTCAGTTAAAAAAATAAAAAAAACTGGTTTGATTGACAGCCCCATTGTTCAAATTGATAGTGTCTCTCTTGTTCATATTTGGGTTCAGCTGTAGGCCACTGGACTTTGAGGATGTGGGGCTAGTTAATAGGATGTTCTTTGCTGATGGACAGTGATGATATTTCAGCCAATTAAATGAGCCGGTTCTCAGCAAATAAATACTTCATTGGTTGCGGTTCCTTCCATGTGCAAGCTGGAGACATTACCAATTGGAATTCTCAGCTGGCTGAAACACAGGTGCATATGCAAACACACGTGACTGCAGTTACTGGCACAGATACTGGGATGAGCGGCAGCCTTTTTGCAAGTGTTGACTAAACGTTTAAACTTTTAAACGCTACCCGGAAGTTTTGCTAAACGTTTATCAAATTAAACGTAAATTCCCA
Source organism: Hippasteria phrygiana (assembly GCA_037893225.1). Classification (NCBI taxonomy): domain Eukaryota; kingdom Metazoa; phylum Echinodermata; class Asteroidea; order Valvatida; family Goniasteridae; genus Hippasteria; species Hippasteria phrygiana. Next base: position 563,960 of record JAZGUH010000170.1, on the reverse strand, counting down.
TCATTAGTTGTTGGATGGCGAGAGAAACCAGAAAAATGGCACTCGTTTTAAACCGTGGGGTGGATGATAGCCTTTAGTCAAGGCACACGTGGCTACCTGGGCGCGTGACGCTCCCTGAATATGCCAGCATGTCCGGGGCGTGCCACTCCGCCGGGTAGCCATGCGCGCCTTGACTAAAGTCTACAGGGCAATTTTCCAACGATTTTCAGCTGAAAATCGTTGGGAAAAAATATAAATTTCCACTTTTGACAATGACAGCACACCTGGTGCCATTTCACATGATGATTGAGACTACTATTAAACTTAGTCTACTACGGTATTTCATAATTCAGTAAAACAAAAATGGAGGATTACCAATCATGTGCACTACCTTTAACCCGTGCAGACTTTCCCAACTCAACCCATATCAAACACTAAAAATTTGAAGATACATATTGCAGGCCTCGATCTTAAGACATTTTATCATTTAAGTGATCAAATGCTTTATTCTCAGAATTAATAGGTTGGTCGTTTTAATATACATGGATTACTGTTATTATGCCACAACTCTCATCTGCACTACTAAAGTCATACTGCATGTACCGTTGGCTGTATACATGTGTGCATTTACTGCACAAAATGCCATTGCCAATTTTGTGTCAACACAGGATCCGAAGCTGATCGCAAGCAGCCAATCAGCTGCTGAGGTGGCAAACTTTTTCATGAATATTCACAGCTTTTAGCAGTGCTGGATGCATCGTGGTGGGTGTGTGAAATCATACTTCACAAAAAGGGGACATTGCACTTTGTGACCTGGAAAAACCCTTGCATCTGTACTGTGTGGAATAATCTAATGTATTGTAACAAACTGGCAAACGGTAAGCTGTGCAGACAGGTGTGTGGAGGTTAAACAAATCTATCCAAAATGGCACTGCAAATTTGGGGGAAACAGAGGATTCTGGCACAGGTTTAACAGCTAGGATGGGAAACTATACATGTCTATGTAGTACTTTTTAGTAGCTTTATTTCCCTGCAGGAGGTGTAGAATTTAGAGACAATTTGTAGTTCAAAATGCCATTACAAATTGTGAAAAACACATGATTCTAAACAGGATTCAGTGCTAAATATTCATAACCATGTCAGCCAATCACATTAGAGAATTTTGTCCAATGAAGGCTCTTGTAGGATCAAACTTTTAGCCAATGGGCAGCTTCTTATTCTGGTGGATGGTTGGGTGGGAATAGGAAGTGCAACTTGGGTTCACTTTGTCACAGCACTTTATAGGCTATACAACCATTAGTTGAGCTTTTCAATTATAACCGTGGCAGCATTTTCCCAGGATGGAATTTATTGAAGCCTACTTGAGATTTATCATATAGGCCTATTGGCAGGTTTACCTTGTATTTTCGGGGGATCCTGCTGACGACTTCATCAACATTTGTTTGTGCCTTGCCCTATATTGGGATTCTTTTTGATACTTCATTGAGCGCTTGGACGACTGTTTTTTTTTGGGTACGGATCATATCGTGAGGCTACCTGGTGTTTTCCTGGGATTTCTTCTATTATTGGGGATTTACCAATGTTTACTGTGCCACAGATTGTTGCTGTATTCTTCAAACGTTTTCCTGATACCCATTGTGTGACGGATTGTTGCTGAATTCTTCAAACATTTTCCTTATTGTCCATTGTGCGACGGATTGTTGCTGAATTCTTCAAACATTTTCCTTATCATCCATTGTTTGACGGATTGTTGCTGAATTCTTCAAACATTTTCTTGATATCCTTAGAGGGACGGATTGTTGCTGAATTCTTCAAACATTTTCCTGATCATCCATTGTGACAGATTGTTGCTGATATGAATTCTTCAAACAATGTTTAAGCCGTTAGCCTAATCGGTGGATTGTGAAGCTTCCCTGTGCCAAGGATTGTTGCTGAATTCTTCAGGCAGTTTTTGGTTCTTCAAACTTTTTGATTCTTCAAGCCTTTTCATTGGTCTTTAGGCCCCTAATGTGCCTTTATCTTCCAACTTTTTCCTCGGACTATCATGTTCAATTGTTGGATTGTACTAACGTTAATTTGTAAATGGTAGGTCCTGCCAAGGATTATTGCTGAATTACTCCAGCTTTTTCATTGAACTGACTTTTTAATCGAACAGTAGGCCTAACTGTTGGCCTATAGGCCTTGGCCCTTATTATTGTACCTTGTATTGTTGCCGAATATTTCGCAGCCAGGTGTGATGCCACGTCAACTTCGGACACGACAGCTGGTGTCTGTGTCTGTGCCAGCGGCACCGGCCCTAGTAATAGTAGGCCTAACACGTTGGGCCTGCTACCAGAACCACAAGGCCACCTTTAGTGGAAACAAGCCAAGCTGGTAAGGATATTACTCCTAATTATATTGCCTACCATTGTGTAAGGTGATGCATAGTGTCAGTACAAATACCGGTACTTCATTGTCTGGAGTAGGCATAGGCCCTATCCCTTTCTAACGTTAGCAGTAGGCTAGTAGTAGTAGTCATGGTAATTACCCTGAACAAACGGCAAGTTCCCGTGTTCTCCTACTTGCTGGCACAATACAGGCACAGCTCAGCATGAACCCATGCCTAGGGTAAATGACTATGCACCGTTAGGGGGCATATTTAACGTTAGACCTTTCCCTGCTGTTGCAAGATAGTGCGGCAGCTGTTTTGGCTATGTCTAATACAGCATCAGAGCTGACATTAGCTGTAGAGGGGAACCATATGGTGATGCGCCAATTAATTAGCAAACACTCGATCCAGAAAGATTGACACAATTGACAAATGCCATGGTCGTCCATCTTTCATACTTTTATGACTATGTATGTAGGCCTAGAGAAACACCCCCATCGTTGTGCAGAGCTACTTAAGTATGCTGAAACGGTACGCATGGCTGCTATGCAATTTCCTGGGTTTGGATGGCGTCGTTATGACGAACAGTTTCGTCTGGGCATGGAAACATACCCTTCCCGGTCTTGGGGGCCCTGGATACTGAATTGTGGGTAGCTGTAGCAGCCACGCATGTATAATGGCAGCAAGTCAGTCAGGGTCTACATTTGGATATTCGGCGCCTTGTGCGGGGCCAAAAGAAGGGTTTCTGTTTTGGCTTCAATGGCCCTATGTTGTCATTTTCGGGCATGTAGGAGAAATTGTTTGCACAAGTGCAGCAAATGTTTGCTTTTGGACATGGCGCTATGCTTTGCCCGTCTGGGTACCAGCTTAGAACTGCCGGACTAAGGAATGTTGGGTTAATGAAATCAGTGGGCAAAGCTGAACAGGTGGGGAATGTCGGGAAACCCCAATCTAGGGGTTCCTTCCAGGGACGGAAGATTTTTCGTGCACCCAACACCAATTAAGTTAGGGGTGTTAGCTTCCTGGCCGACTAGCTACCCAAAACGGGAGGACGCTGTCACATTAATCAATGGGTTTACAAATGGTTTTTCCATTGGATACAAAGGTCCCCGTATTAGTTGTGATTCTCATTGCCTTTAGTAGTAAGGGAGATGCCGATTCTGCGACAAATCCTATTTTTTCACTTTCTTCCCCAATTTTGCTGTAGGTACATACGTCACATTTTTTAAAAACAAAATAGTCTAAAAATAGCCAAAAAATCGCCCAACATTTTGCTGGGGTACTACACACCAAAATTTGCACAAAATCATGAAAATAAAAAGTGTTTTCCATAGTCCACAAGCGTACGAAATCGCCAGGGCGCCCGAGCGAAAAAAGATATTGCTCTAAAATAACATGATTTGTCGCAAGGCAAAAAAAATTAAATAATTTTTTATTTTTAAAAAAAATATTATATTGCCATTATAAAAGATGGAGACACAACCCATGATTCGAGGATACAATAGATGGAACAAAATATCTTTAAAAAGATATATCGATAAGTATAACTTATCTTTAGGAACACCAACAGGACGTAACGGTGTAACTATCAGGCGAGATTATATTCTAGCTATAAAAAGAGAAGAAGCCAAATTTAAAAATTTGAGAATACGATCTAAAGCGTCGTTAGAGCGACTCGCGCACGATAAAAATATTCGGGTCGTCTCAACGGGTAGAAATGGTCGAGCGATAAAAAAGGATTACGTCGAAGCTATAAAAAGATTTAAGGAGCAAAATACTTTTCGAGAAGCAGACTTTCGAGAGACTAGAAGATTTGAAAACAGTTATCGAAATTTGGAATTGATTCCGAGTCTGTTTACCGACGATCCAGAGCAATTTTACAACACCCATACGTCGATGATCAAAAACAAAATCGTAGCTGAATTAATAAAAATAAAAACGATGAAACTACAGATCGCTATGAAAATAAAGTATGTAAAAAAATCAGGTGTTGAGACTACAACATCAACCGCTACTCATTTTAGTTATCAAAATCGAGTCTTAAACAAGAGCGAGATAGCTACGACTATCGGGAAACAATATGAAACGATATTATCTCAGATAGATAAATATACGAATAAAGAAAGTGGTTGGACTATAGATAAAATAGTCGCGTTTTACATTAACATAAACAGAGTTAACCCTCTGGTAGGCGCTTCTTACGTAAAACTACCCGAATATATAACTAAGAAACACGCAACCGTCAACATCATAAATGAAGATCAAGAGTGTATAAGATGGTGTTTAAGAGCCGCCCTAGGTATATATACCGATAAAGTTAAAAACCAAATAGAAACCAACCCGCTGTATAGTTGGCAAAAAAACAGAGCTTCTAATTATAAAACCGATGATGGATTAAACTTCACCAACATAGACTTCCCCACACCCATAAATCAGATAGCGAGAATAGAAAGACAAAACGATATAAGTATAAACGTGTTAGGATATGACACAGACTGCAAAAATAAAACCTATCCACAAGATAAAAGGGGCTTGATATATCCGCTATATTTATCTAAAAGACCATACGATATAGAAACTATCAGTTTGCTATTATATGACGGTCATTATTGTTGGATAAGTGACTTACCTAGATTCTTATCTGGCGTTACCAATAGTCAGCATCGCAAACTGTTTTGCTTGAGATGTTTAACGCATTTTAATTTGAAAGAGAAGCTGGACATACACGTAAAAGATTGCGAAGGAATAGACTCTGCTTTATCTACCGTTAAAATGCCACATGAAAGCGCGAACAAATACTTGGACAAAAGCAAATTAATGTTTAAAAACTTTAAGAATTTACAAGACGCACCCTATGTCATATACGCCGATTTTGAATCTATCTTGGTACCCCCTACGAGCGTAGCTACGGAAGTACGCCTTATGAGCGTAGCTACGCGAGTACCAGAAAGAGAGACTGAGGGTAAAATCGCAACGCACAAAGCCTGCGGCTATTCGTACGTTGTAGTTAGATGCGATGGCCGGCAGATCAAGCGAAAGACTTATAGAGGTGAACGCGCTATAGACAATTTTATAACCTCGTTGCAAGAACTCGAACCTAAGATTAATGAATTACTAGCTCGCATTAAGCCGATAATATATACGCTAAAAGAAGAAAAAATTCACCTGAACTCTAACGAGTGCTGGATTTGCGAAAAACCAATTTATCCAAATTACTCGTGTAATTGCCAGTGCTACAAGCCTGTAGAACCTGTACGAAAAGAAGAACTGGAAGAATACTCGTACGAAAACGAAAAGGGATACGTCGAGAAAACATGTATGTTCTGCCAAAAGAAAATTAACAAATTTCGAAAAGTCAGAGATCATTGTCACACTACGGGCAAATACAGAGGAGCTGCGCACGCTTACTGTAATCTTAAATTACGAGTAAAACCCGGTGAAACAACAATACCGGTCATCTTTCACAACTTAGAAAATTATGACGCGCACTTAATCATGCAGGGTATTTCCAAGTATCAACAAGATATCTGGTGTATACCCAAAAATTCAGAAAAATACATTTCATTTTCGATCGGTCAATATAGATTTATCGACTCGTTTCATTTTATGTCTAGCGGTCTCGACAAATTGGTAAAGTCTTGCCCGAGAGACGCCTTTAGGCTACTCCTGAAGCGTTTTGGTAAAGAAAACGCGGACCTCTTATTACAAAAGGGTGTATATCCATAAGAGTACATGGACAGCTTTGAACGATTTAGCGAAACTACTCTACCGCCGAAAGAATCTTTTTACAGCGCTCTAAAGGACGAACACGTGTCGGACGAAGACTACGAAAGAGCGCAACGAGTATGGCGGACCTTTGACATAAAAAACATGGGCGAATACCACGACTTATACGTAACCGCGGATACTCTATTACTAGCCGGCGTATTCGAGAATTTTAGGCAAATGTGTAGAATGAATTACAAGTTGGATCCAGCCAACTACTTCACGGCACCGGGATTAAGTTGGGACGCTTTATTAAGGCATACTAAAATAGAATTAGAATTATTAACCGATGTAGATAAACATCTATTTTTTGAAAAAGCAAAAAGAGGAGGAATATCGAGCGTTGGTAGTACGCGCTATGCTAAGGCCAACAATTCATACCTAAAAGATTACAAGCAAGATAAACCCGATTCGTATATTCTCTATCTAGACGCCAACAACCTCTACGGATGGGCCATGAGTCGACCGCTACCTTACGGAGGATTTAATTGGGTCGGTACAAAACAATTTACCCACGATCGTATCATTGCGTTAAAAGATAAGGCTTCAACTGGATATATGTTCGAAGTTGACCTGGAATATCCAGCCGAACTACACGATCTACACAACGATTATCCTTTAGCCGCCGATAATATAATCATACCTGAAGAATGGTTATCGGAGTATCAACGAGAGTTGGCGAGAGAGATAGGAGATAGCGCTAAGGTAAAAAAATTAACCGGTACGCTATATCGCAAAGAAAAATATGTATTGCACTACGTCAATTTGAAACAGTGTTTGAGGCTAGGCCTAAAACTAACTAAAGTACATCGGGCGTTACAATTTAAACAAAAACCTTGGATGAAATCGTACATCGATAAAAACACGCAACTCAGAACGAAAGTAAAGTCGGATTTCGAAAAAGACTTTTTCAAATTAATGAATAATTCTGTATTCGGCAAAACGATGGAAAATGTCAGAAATAGAATAGATGGTGTGCTACTGCGAAACGATCAAGTAGAAGAATACGAAAAAATAGTTTCTAAACCTTGTTACAAGTCTACTACAGCGTTTAAAGAATGCGGTCTCATTCGTAGAATCGTACAAAAAGAAAACGTATTTAAATAAACCCATCTATTGCGGCGTTAGTATCTTAGATTTATCGAAGACTCTAATGTATGACTTTTATTACAACCAATTAAAAAAGACGTATGGTGATAAAGTAAGATTGATGTATACAGACACGGACTCGCTGCTTTTGATTATCTATACGAAAGACGTTTATCTCGATCTAGAAAAACAGTCTGACTTGTACGATTTTTCTAACTACGAGAAAGACCACTTTTTATACGACGATACTAACAAGAAAGTTATCGGTATTAATGGTGAACTTGTAGGGTATTATAATATGAATAATGTGAATACAGTTTTTTTTAAATTGCGACGAATTATCTACGTCTAATAATTTCTATAATGGAAATCATACGGACTTGTTAGACGTTATACCGATTACATCTAAACCGGATGTAATCGCGTCGTTGCAGAATCAAAGAAAAACTAATACCGCTAATTAGGAATAAAATACCCGAACTGAGTTTTCTTTTAGAGACTGCGACGGTGAGTTAATCGATAATAACCATAAGAAATATATTTTTCGAGTAGATATTTATAAAAATTCTTGTTCTGGGCTAGAATAGTGACCAAAAGCCAGAGTGTCTATACCATTAGGTAAAATATATCTCTTCGTATCTAAAGGATTTAACGATTGTTTAACTTGAGCCTCCGTGTAAATCATGTGGCGTTTAGTTCCAAAACGAATCATCTTGTTTGAATAGCATTCGTTGGCTAAAACGCAATTTTTATAATTTTCGAAAGATAGATCGTTGTTTATAACCGTTTTGTTTACGCCTTTGGCCTTTTTTAAGATATCATCGTCTCCGTATAAAATCGAGTACATCTTCGATCTGATGCAAGTAGCTTCGCTTATGACTTTTCCTCCGCATTCGTCTTTAAATTTACCGATGACTTTCTTGTTAGTATCGTCGTGTAAAAAGTGGGTTGGATCGTAGTTACTAAAATCGTACGAGTCCGTATGATTCGCCATATCGAGATAAACGTCTTTCGTATAGACAATCAAAAGCAGCGAGTCCGTGTCTGTATAAATCAACCTTACTTTATCGCCATACGTCTTTTTTAATTGGTTGTAGTAAAAGTCGTACATTAGAGTCTTCGATAAATCCAATATACTAACGCCGCAGTAAATAGGTTTATTTAAATACGTTTTCTTTTTTGTACGATTATACGAATGATAATTCACATTCTTCAAACGCGGTAGTAGACTTGTAACAAGGTTTAGAAACTATTTTTTCGTATTCGTCTACTTGATCGTCTCGCAATAAAACTCCATCTATTCTATTTCTGACATTTTCCATCGTTTTACCGAATACGGAATTATTCATTAATTTGAAAAAATCCTTTTCAAAATCTGACTTCGCTTTCGTTCTGAGTTGCGTGTTTTTATCGATGTACGATTTCATCCAAGGTTTTTGTTTATATTGTAAAGCCCGATGTACTTTAGTTAGTTTTAAACCCAGCCTCAGATACTGTTTCAAATTGACGTAGTGCAATACATATTTTTCTTTATGATATAACGTGCCGGTTATTTTTGTTTACCTTAGCGCTATCTCCTATCTCGCTCGATAAATTTAGTTGATACTCCGATAACCATTCTTCAGGTATGACGATATTATCAGCGGCTAAAGGATAGTCGTTGTGTAGATCGTGTAAAGACTCTGGATATTCTAGCGTAACTTCAAAAATGTATCCCGTTTTAGAAGCGTCTTTTAACGCCATGATACGATCGCGAGTAAATTTACTAGCGACGACCCAATTAAATCCTCCGTAGGGTAAATATCGACTCATGGCCCATCCGTAGAGGTTGATGGCGTCTAGATAGAGAATATACGAATCGGGTTTATCGGAATCGTAATCTTTCAGATACTTATTATTAGCCTTGGCATAGCGCGCGCTTCCAACGCTCGATATTCCTCCTCTTTTTGCTTTTTCAAAAAATAAATGTTGATCTATTTCGGTTAAAAGTTCTAATTCTATTTTCGTATGTCTTAATAAAGCGTCCCAACTTAAACCGGGTGCTGTGAAGTAGTGGGCTGGATCCAACTAATTTGTTCTACACATTTGTCTAAAATTCTCGAATACACCGGCTAGTAATAGAGTATCCGCGGTTACGTATAAGTTGTGGTATTCGCCCATGTTTTTGAGTTCAAAAGGTCCGCCACACTCGTTGGGCGCGTTCGTAGTCCGAGTCGCTTATATGTTTACCTTTTAGCGCGCTGTAAAAAGATTCTTTTGGCGGTAGAGTAGTTTCGTCAAATCTTTCAAAGCTATCCATATACTCGTACGGATATACGCCCTTTTGTAATAGCAAGTCCGCGTTCTCTTCGCCAAAACGCTTCAGGAGTAGCCTGAAGGCGTCTCTCGGGCAAGACTTTACCAAATTGTCGAGACCGCTAGACATAAAATGAAACGAGTCGATAAATCTATATTGACCGATCGAAAATGCAATGTATTTTTCTGAATTTTTGGGTATACACCAGATATCTTCTTTATACTTAGAAATTAATTTTCTAGGTTATAAAAGATGACCGGTATTGTCGTTTTACCGGGTTTTACTTGCAATTTAAGATTACAGTAAGCGTGCGCAGCGCCGCGATATTTACCGGTAATGTGACAATGATCTCTGACTTTTCGAAATTTCTTTTCACACTCCATACATTTTTTCTCGATATATCCCTTTTTGTTTATGTACGAGTAGAAGAACAGTTCTTTACTTTTAGGTTCTCTCGGCCAGCCACACTGACAATTACACGAGTAATTTGGGTAAATTTGTTTTTCGCAAATCCAGCACTCGTTAGAGTTTAGGTGTACAACTTCTTCTTTTAGCGTATATGTCATCGGCTTAACGCAACAAGCTAGTAAGTAATTAATATGAGGTTCGAGTTCTTGCAACGAGGTTATAAAATTGTCTACAGCGTGTATACCTCTATAAGTCTTTCGTTTCATTTTGCGACCATCGCATCTAACTACAACGTACGAATAACCGCACGCTTTGTGAATATGAGTTTTACCCTCGTCCGTTGTTTTTTCTAATATAGATTCAAAATCCGCGTATATGACGTAGGGTGCGTCTTGTAAATTTTTAAAGTTATTAAACTTTTATCCGGGACTGGCATTTTGACGGTAGATAAAGCAGAGTATTCCTTCGCAATCTTTTACGTGTATGTCTAATTTTTCTTGCGAATTAAAATGAGATAAACATCTCAAGCAAAACAGTTTACGATGTTGACTTTTTGTAACGCTGGATAAGAATCTAGACAAGTCAGTTATCCAACAATAATAACCTTTATATAATAGCAAACTGATGGTTTTTGCGTCGTACGGTCTTTTAGACAAAAATAGCGGATATATCGAGCCGAGGGGATCGTGTTTCTTTGTTTTTTTATTAGTTTTTTCGTATCCTAACACGTTTATACTTATATCGTTTTGTCTTTCTATTCTAGGTATCTGATTTTTAGGTGTGGGAAAGTCTACGTCCTTAAAATTGAATCCGTCATCGGTTTTATAATTAGAAGTTATATTTCCGTTAAATTTGTAGTTCGGTTTGGTTTCTATTTGGGTTTTTAACTCTATCGGTATATAACCCCAAAGCGGCTCTTAAACACCATCTTATACACTCTTGATCTTCGTTTTTGATGTTGACGGTTGCGTGTTTACTATCGATAAATTTGGGTAGTTTTACGTAAGAAGCGCCTACCAGAGGGTTAACTCTGTTTATGTTGATGTAAAACGCGAGTATTTTATCTATAGTCCAACCGCTTCCTTCTTTCGTGTATTTATCTATCTGCGATAGTATCGTTTCATATTGTCGTTTAAGAGTCGTAGCTATCTCACTCGCGTTTAAGACGCGATTTTGATAACTAAAATGAGTTGCCGTTGATGTTACAGTCTCACCGTCCGAGTTACTTTTTTTATATTTTATTTTATCGTTCTTAGCTCTCTTAATTCAGCTATGATTTTGCTTTTAATCATTATCGCGTGGGTGTTATAAAATTGTTCCGGATCGTCGGTAAACAGACTCCGATTCAGTTCCCAATTTCTATAACTGCCTTGAAATCTTCTAGTCTCTCGAAAGTCTGCTTCTCGAAAAGTATTTTGCTCCTTAAATCTGTTTATAGCCTCGATGTAATCTTTCATTAACGCTCGACCGTTTCTGCCGGTGGGGGTAACTCGATTTGCGCTAACTAATTTTTTAATTTGCTTTCTTCTTTTTTTATAGCTCGAATATAATCTCGCCTGATAGTTGCACCGTTGCGTCCTGTCGGCGTTCCTAAAGATAAGTTATACTTATCGATATATTTTTTTAAAGTTTTTTTGTTCCATCTATCGTATCCGTGAATCGAAGGTTGAGTTTCCATCTTTTATAATGGCAATATAATATAAAAAAAAAATAATAATAATAATTTTTTTTTACTTGCAACGAGTCATTTTTTTTTGGCCTCAAAATTTTGGGGCAACATTGGAATCGCCCGGGCGCACCCGCGGTTTCGTACGCTTCTCGACTATAAAAAACTATTTTTTTCACTTTCTGATTTTATAGATTTTTTGCTAATTTTGGTGTATATCTATACAGCAAAATTAGAAATAAATTTTTGGGCGATTTTTAGACGATTTTAGGATTTTGGGGTTTTACAAAATTTGGTGTATGTACCGACAGAAAAATTGGAGAGATTTTTGAATTTTTAGATTTGTGACAGAATCGGGGACTCCTATACTACTAATGCTTTTTTGAAGTCGATGAAGGTGATGACACATGACAGGTTCTTCTCCTCGACTCCTTCCAGTATTCGCTGCAGGGCAAGGATCTGGTCGACTGTGGATCATGACCATACTGAACTGATAGTCAGATGGTAACCTCAATGCCAAGTGATACCGGGATGAAATTCTGGAGCCTGTATTGAGGCCATTTCTAGATAAACATCCGAACATAACCTGTTTCAACAGGACAATGCGCGACCTCATACAGCAAGGGTTATCACCCAGTATCTCGATGACCACCATATTACCTCCTGCCATGGCCTGCGTTCAGTCCAGACATTAACCCAATCGAGCATGCGTGGGATGAACTTGATCACAGATCTGCAATGCCAAAACGACGTGCCAACAAAATTTTGAGCAACATATGATGGGAAGACGTCATAAAGAGGTATGTATGTTTGTACATGTACAAGGCTGAATCTCAACATCTTACATGAATTCGGTGTTCATTGCAATGACCCAAAGCCCATCAAACTCCAACAAATGTCGTAAGAGACATACTATCCGTGTGGTAACAGGCCGACGTAGCCACCAATACAACCAACTACACCAACATGGCCGCCGCGAAATCAGAGTGAACCCCAAGAACTTAATTACAGTGAGGCCCTCAGCTACGAGTATTACCAGTCGTACAAGATATTCGGTTCCTCTAAACCTTCAAAACCGTGCTTCAACTCCTTCAATAATACTGATAAATGCCCGTGCATTAGTCCAACATGTCGAACTGGATTTAATACTACAAGCTGAAGACAAACATTGCAGCAGTTACTGAAACTTGGTTCCCTGAGAGCATTGACAGTAATTATTTTTTCATCCCAAATTACACTCTCCAGAGTAGACCTCGATTAGATAGAAGGGGTGGAGGTGTTGCTTTGTACACGAGAAAAGAAGTCCATACCCGAGGCCTTACTGACATGTCGGTGTCAGGGGCAAAACTGCAATATGAGTAACGGCAGGTGTTTGAGATCAAGTAATAGAATTTCGCAGTTTCCCTCTAGAACTAATAGATTTAAAAAAAAGCCCAGTCCGTTTTCTTATCGATTTGTTAAATAATTAGATTTTCTCCCCATATACCCTACTTTGAGAATCCGAATTTGTATATCAACACATGAATGGAAGACGTCATAAAGAGGCATGTACATGTATGTAGGAACAACGCTTTCAGAAATGTAAGGGCCTGCAAGGGGTAATGCCATATATAGCCAGGGATCATACCCAAACTTGACATACAACCCGGGAAGTGGTTGTCGGTATTTTTACTTTTGATAAACAATTAACCGTTATGTTTCTCTCCATAGCCACCATGGGTGCCAATTGGGTGGGTGCCAACCCGTCACCCGGCCCCCTCAAGTCGAGCAGATTCAAGCCATCTTAGAACCAGCTCTATACCTCCACCGCCGCTGCTCCAAATGCATCCCAGACCTACACCTCCATCAAGCACGGCGCCCCCACCCTAGGCTCCTCGGCCTCGCGCAATGCCTCCGGCCCGAGCTTGAGCCAGATGACGCCTAGCACCCCAGGGGGTTTGACATGCCCCTCCGCCACGGAGCCGATGAGCATGGTCATGGCTAGGCTGAATAACCCAGTGGCCCAGGGTGATGACGACTTCATGTGGGGGGGGGGGGGGGGGGGGGGCGGGACACCAGCTCCCTTTGACCCATCGACATAATTTCGAAGCCAACTTCGCGAACACTGGTGCATATAACAATGATATAGTAATAAAAATACATTTCAAAGTTAACAAAGAAAACCGTACTCAAGCATGCAGTGTACATTCAGCTCAAATTGTTTCCACGCACTGTTACAACAGTACAAACCAGATCTAAATACCCGTTTTCATTGGAAAGATGGTAGTTTTTTTTAACTCTTTGATAATCCCTCAATATATTCAAGAGGGCCTTTATTGTTTTTGTCATGTCAAGAGGACATTAGAACAGTACAAAATTCAGTCCTTCACCAAACAAAGCTTTAATTCCCCATTGTCCACCCAGATGGATTAGCCAGAGAGTTAGGGGATTAGTGATCCACAATTGGATTCTTGTAAAGCAACCGACAGCCAGTGGATCACACTCATTACAGTCCGAAACTGCTTCTGTGCAATGAGCTCATTATATCAGCCAGCTGGGCATTAATACTGGTACTGCAATAGACCGAGTTACGGCAAATGATACCGCTTTCAGACAATATGAAATGCTCCCCAATGGTGATTTCTTTTCCGTACAGATTCCCACAAACCACAGACCCAGGCATTCCCTAACACCTCCGATGCCTCGTGTGTTTGCCGCTGCGACCGAAGGAGGAAGTTCTGGTCCTGATGAATCTGATGGACACCTTGACAGTCGAGAAAACATGTAAGCTAAGAATTGAAACTAAAGTACATGTACTTGTACGTGTGCAGGGCCGTTCTCCGTCCATTTCCTGGAGACCATAAGCAGTAAGCACAGTGAAAAGCTTGCTGACTTCAGAAGCAGAATTTAATAAAAGTTGTAACGCAACAATAACAACTCTCCATGCATGCCCCGGCATGACTGGGCAGTGAAATGTAGGATGAGCAAAATTGTCATAAGAAGATATTTGTACTTTTCTGCTAAGTTTTTTTACCCATTGAATATACTGACGACAGCCATAGCCGCAGTTGGAAAAAAAACCACCTGGTTGGTTGTCTATATGCCCATTCCTGCACATACTCAATTCATTGTTTGCCTAGGCTTTTGTGAGCATTACGCTTGGCCAAAAAAGCCCGTATGGCATACCAGCACCCCGTTTGTAACAGCCAGACAGAATGAGTTAGCAAAGCAGTGCCTCTAAAGTACATGTTGTAATTTGTGCATTGTACCAGTGAACAGTCAACCAGCTTGGGATGAACTTATTGCTTTTCACCAAATTACAAGAAACCTAAGAAAAATGTTATTCTGTATTTTCTTCGATCAAGACACGAAGCCTCAGCTGTGAAGGTCATCCAAGATGATGAGGCGGTCCCATATGAGGTGAGCAGTTCTTTCCACAGAAGCTTGGAAATATTATCTTGGCTTCTTTTTAGCCCATATCTCCAAGTTCTGGGGCTGTCCCGTATATACCGAATATTCAAATATTTGATCGTTAACCGAATATTAATTCCATTTTTGGCGATTCAAATTATAAACAAAATATGCAGGTACAGATAGGATTCTCATGCTATTATCATAGAAAAGTTATGGCACTTACGTAGCAGTGTCAAATGCCGCATTTTGTAGAAGGTGACTTTTTGTGGGCAGAGGTTTATTGTTCCCGTCCGTAAACCCCTTGACACTTGAGGTTTTTTTCACACTATGTACGTTCGACTCGTGTCAATCTACACGGGTCCAACCCGTGTAGAGTTTTTAAACATTTCAACACGGGTCAATTACGCTTCCTTTCCACACTACTCGACGCGGTTACACGGGTCGAACTTAACCCAGAGGTGTTTTCAACACGAGTCGAACTTCTCTACACGGGTCGAGAGCTCTCAACCCACCTCCCGAGCAGGGTTATAGTTTCAACCCGGGTCAGTGCCGTGTTGAAAATGTTGCAGTATGAAAAGGTCAGTCTAGTTAACACGGGTCGGACCCGGGTCCGACACCAATATTTTTCGTGGTGTGAAAAGGCCTATATGGTTATAGCTCAGTCATGAAACCAGCCAGGCTAAAGGGACTCTACCCCATTCTTTTCCTATATCTGACTTTAATAGGAACTTGTGAAAGATGACAATGTTTTGACTACTCAGCTTAGGAGTAATAAAAAAAAGTGCATCAAGCGACAGTTCAGTACCGATTGCATGGGTCGGCGGAGGGTTACCGGTACATCACATCTGCCTAATCCTATCTATTTTGAATTCACATCCAGGGGTTTCACAGCAAGATAGCATTAGTCAGTGTGAGCTTGAAACGTACCGGAGAGCCATGGGTAATATCAGGGGAAGAGGATTGAACTTTTAATGGACAGTGACTGTTGAATGAGGAAGGGTTTAATAAATTTAATGTAAAATTGGTAGTCTTCCTCAGTTTCTATAAAAATAATTGAAATGTTGATAACCTTATCCAGTACTTGTTAATTCAGGCAACCAAACTTAAACTTGACTCTTGGGCTTTCTCAGTTTTTTAGAGGGTTTGTCGGATTACTATTTGAAAATTTCCAATTCTTGATTGATTTGGGGAAGCAGCAGCCTGTCTGGGATGAGACCAGTACAATGCCAGGCAGGAAGCAAAGAAACTTGAAGGTGAGACTTCATAACTTTCTTTTTCTTTTTTTGCCCTGAATAAGGCTAAAAGCAATTCAAGGTACGGAGCTACAAAAATAGAAAGAATCAAAGATAGAAGATGTAGGAATTAATATTCCTCATGAAATAGGAAAGATCGTAAGATGTAGGGAAACATGTACCAGGGAAAGATACAGAATGAGGGAAAAGCTATTTTTGTTTTATTTAACATCTATGTACAGCTAGAGAATATTGATGGAACACGCGGAAAGCAGTAACGCGGTAAAAAATCGCACAAGGCCTATTCTACCACGAGGGCAAAAGTCAATTGAGCACAGGAACCAAATCTTTCATAGGTTGAAGAGATCGGAAACCTTGCCGCTATATGGTCCAATCTGTGTGTTTCTCATGCCCCATTCCATTAAATTTAAATGAAAGGTTTAAAATGATGCTGCAATTGTTTTTTTCATTCGGGAACAGAGGAGCGGGCCGCTCCCGAGGCGATGGTCAAGCAGCTAGAAGCTATGGAGCAACGGATGGAGCAACAACGGTGGGTGACCAGTTAATGGAACTTGCATTCTTCCCAGACCCTATGATCACCTGCTTAAAACCCCTCCTCATCCCGAGTCTAACAAGTTGGGAAACTTCTGTAAGATTTTGATGACCGAGCAGCGAACAAATGCTCTAGCTGTCGGTTGCTGTTGGATTTGACAGGCTTCACACTTAAGCTGTTGGATATTGTTGGAATCCTGTACTCGAACAGTTTCCAAAACTTACGATAAAACTTTGTAAGGGGGAATCAGTGTGTTTAGCTTCCTCTTATATTATCACAGTACTTTGGAAAACAAGCAAAGGTTACACAGAAACTTGATACAATGTAAAAACAATTTTGAACGCAAACCTTTTGGATGTGGGACCAAAAATGATTTCAGTAATTTTCTTTTTCTGTAGCAACATTGTGTATTCATTTTTGTGCAATACTATACATGAAATGACATGAATTTAAATGTGATTTGTTGGAGTAAGCAATGTTGCACCCAAAATGGAAAACTAGTTTGAAAAAGACCACCTGGCCTGTTGTCTTCTACATGCACATTCCTGCGCATACTCAATCCATTATTTACCTATTGTTTGTTTTACACTTGGCTGCACAAGCACATATTGGCATACCATCATCCCATTAAAAACAGCCAGACAGAAGGGGTTAAGAACCATGCTGGTTTTGTTTATCAATGAACTCCAGGCTAATGCACCAACAGCAGTTGGAAGAGCAGAAAAAGTGCAGCTGGATCTGCAGCAGCAGATGCAGCAGCTGCAACAACAAATGGAACAGCAGATACAGCACGAACAGCCAGCGATGCCTCCCCGACAGGTACAACTGGTTTCATTTCATTTATTTCATGGGATGAAAAAGACAAACATAAATAGACAGTTATTGCTTTAACATTAAATTCCACATAAAAAAAACATAATAAATAAAATAAAATCAAAACGAGAAATGTTCCCGTCCCGAGTCACTTAACATTGCTTGTGAGAAAAATAACGTTCAGGATTAGTACACAAAACATTGAGAATTTACTCAAAGTAGGTTGAAGGTTGTTGTAACGTTAAATATACGGACGTAGCTGCAGCCGAAGATACGATCGGCACACACCACCCAATTCCGATTCGAGTATTTACTGCCCTCTATTGACGGAAGATGTATGTGGCTACTTTTTCAAATTTAGGTTGATGTCATGTGACACTTACGATGTCCCACTGAAATACGTCCGTGCACCGAAACTGTTATTACATGTTGGGAATTCCCCGCTTACGCAAGATGCTATTCATATACTCTATAATGTGGGTAATCCCTGTTCCACGCAAATACGCTGCATGTAATATGAATGCAGTACCGTATACGTTTGCTGAGGGAAGTTAGAATGAAATTTTTAAGGGTCCGTGTGGTATGTTCCAGTTTACTGATGGCCAAGACAACCAAGAAAGCTTGAGTCCTACCTTTCGTGTGCCATTTCACCAAAAAATAATTTCTCTCACGGTCGATTGTTGGGCAACGTTTAAGGCAAAAATAGTCTTTTGGTTGTAACTTCCGATCTGATGACGTCATCAATCTTACAACCTGCACATATATTTTCGGCATAAAGGTCAATATTTGCACTAGTTCTAAAGTGATTATCGCAAACTTCGCCACAGACATCACTTCAAACTTCATTTTTGACATTTTTCAACCTCCCGCTAGAGGGCGCTCGAATGTTTGATGACGTCATCAGTCACATTTTTGAAAAACCCATTCTTGGCGGACTCTAACATCGTTGAAAGCAATTCGAAATATTTTACCAATTAAATTATGAGCCACTTTCGGTTTGGGCCGATTTGACCCGGAATGAAGGGTCATGTGATTGCACGCACACAATAAAAAATGAAGCCCTATGCCAACTATATCTGTTGCCTCAAAAAGCAAGTTGCGGTCTCATACGGTTGATGCAATATGGATGTTCAAAGATTGACCAAAATTATGTTCGCTCTAGGGTCTATGTATGTGCCCATTATTATTAAGATCTGAGATTGTTGAATGACAAAAGTGACCTCTAGAAAATTTGTGTACAATCTCAATGACGATTTGGGCGAAAAAAAAAAAAAAATTTTAACGAAAGGAGTCATAGCAGATGAAAAAATCCAACAAATCCAATAAAATTACATAAAGCAAAACACAATAAAACAGCACAAGACACAATCAGCATCCCTTCAGGACAACAAATGCAAACTTAATTGCTATCTAGTGTACTGAACAAAAGCAACAAATGACCTCCCCCCAAAAAAAAATAAATAAATAAAATTAAAAAAATAAAATACCAATATCAAAATTATTAATTATGAAAAATCCATAAACTGGTATTAAATCTTGAATGCTTATGTTGCCAAAATGTCACCCTTTGGCCAAGATTGTAAACTCTGGTAATATACCGAGTCCACAGATGTTACATGTGATATGGGTCATTCTATACATTTTTGGTGTCCATGTTACACAGTGATGTTTATAAGATTTTGCAATTCAGGACACATTCTTTAACCCCCCCAGGGTGTGTGGAAATTCGTATTGATATTGATGGATTCAGCAGTGTTAGGGTCAATGCCTTCTCTCCAAGAGCGATTGTGTAAAGGAAAGTACCTGCCAAACAAGTTTACAATAGTGTGAAGCAGTGTTGGAGGTCTCGAGGCCGGCCTCGAGGCCGATTTTTATGGCCTCGGCCTCCGAGCCTTCCGGACTCGATGATCTGGTCGAGGCCGGCTCGAGGCCGCCCACTTTGACCAATTTTTCCACCAATTCACATGCGTTTTCTGTTTCAATAAATTTTCATTTTTTACCTCATCAAACTTTCGAGAAGCTGCCACAGTGGGTTCCGTTAAACGAAATAAGTTTCAAGTAGATACGCACGAATGAATGAACTGGTATTTGCATTATTGCACCATGGAGCTATAGATATCTCCGATTGCACGTACTCACGTACGTACATGTACATGTGTCATCTTCTTGTAGAACCAGTCTACTTCCGCTAATAGACTAGTTCCTGGTCGAGCACTTCACTCGACCCATGAACTGCCACTATTGCGTTACACATACTTAGGTACCTAATCTTCTTGTTAGATAATCAGTCTACTCCCGCTATAGACTGGTTCCTGGTCCACCACTCGGCCCTGACGAGTGAACGTTAAAGCGATAATCATAATGACCGGCAGTGAAGTTGAGGGAACCAACCTGTTATTCACGCGTGCTCCCGCAACGCGAAGCCTGTCCCAGCTAGTCTTGGTTCCAAGACGTTACTATTGTACTTTTTACTTTCGCAGATGCAGAGGCAGCGCGATTAGGTAGTTGCATTAATAGGCCGACAGCGCGATAAGAATTTGGATCTGTCTGCAGTAACGTCTTGGATAAGTTGGCATTTCGGGGGCACGACCAGACTGTGGTAACTACAACTGTTTTTATGCAGTGATAATGATGGAGGTTATGCAATCAGCGACCGAGTTTGAGCACAATAGACCGTGTAAGTCTCGCGCATAAAGGTCACGATTGAACTTCCGGGCACCTCCGAGCCGCCGGTTATAGGACTTTTACGTGTGGTTAATTTTGTTTTCTATAATACTTTGTTTTTACGAAGATCTGAACCATGAAACGGCCATAAATATGGATAAATTCAACATTAATTTTACAAAATATGAAAACATGCATGACTGTCTAAAAGTTTAAGAAAAGTAGGAAAAAATGTTTGACCTGATCGAGCGTCATGTTGCAACGTGATTGGCTCATTGTCTATCCCAACAGATGCTGGAGACCCTTATGTTTTTGAAATGCATGAACATATCATTTGAGGAACCTGCCGTTGACTTAAAAATAAAAAATAAAAATTAAAAATCTTAACCTTGATTGAGTGAATTATTTAGTATATTACGTGTTTAGTAGTTGGCCTCGGACGTGGCCTCGGAGGTTGTGGCCTTGACTACAACACTGGTGTGAAGTCAATTTTAATGATACTTGATGGGAAATTACACAGGTCAGGTGTACGGGGACAACAAAAAAGTCGCACTTTTGGACCCCAAATTTGTGGAATGACCTGATTGAAACCGTTAAGCCATTCAAGTAAAATTGTCGACTGGGACATTAAATTTTCAGAGTGACACTTTAAACTACCACAGCGTTTTATTCATGTGATTATGTTATGCATTGACATCCTTACAGCATGGCGTTGGCCTGCGGAGTCAGAACAAGACCAGCAGTGAACTCGGGTAATAAACACTTCTATTAGTCTCCTCTCGAGTGCTGCAGAGGCCTGTATTGCACATTGTTGTTTACAAAGCAGGCAAATAGTAAGAATTTCTTGATGTCCTTAAAATGTATTCAAAAGCAGTTTAGTTCTATTTGTATGCCAATGTAAACACAATTGTAAATTTATTGTGAATTATTTAGGAAAATTCACTGCATACTTCTTAAATGCTTGTGAATTTTTAACTGGAATACTTGCCTCCTGCTTCGCAAACTCTACATTCATATTCAGAAACATGAACCGGATTTAAAGGAAACATGCAGGGGTATTTTTCATCTCAACTTGTTTGAATACATATATTACAGTGGAAAGCCGCTATAACAAACATAGCGGGATCCACAGATCTTGTTCGGTGTAGCGATTGTTCGGTATAGTAATTTTCAGCCGCCAGTCTGCCGCATGCCCATTTTTCAACATAGCGTCCATTCTTTTAAATAGCGCTCTATTTGAAGTGCGCCATTGATTGTAATTGAAGGTTTCCCCTAAATTCTGTAGTTTTCACACATTGGTGGCGCCCTCTTTTGACCATTGTCAGTGTCGCAGCATATATCAAGCGCGCCGAGGCACGTCACCCTGCACGCCCTGGCGGTTACTTACGACTTTGAACATGTGCCGGCCATTTAATCATGTAATTTACATGTTCATACTTTCTAAGCTTACCCAATTTTAAAACAGTTGGCTTTTCCCTTCTATTCCTTGGGGAAATAATGGCCACCTGTCACTCAACGTAAAGCTGCGGCTGTTTGGGAATTACAAACAACCCAAATACCCGGTACATTTTTTAATCCGTTCCCTTTTTTTCCCCCCAACAATGTTCGTTAAGTTTTGTACACAACATTTTTGAGCCAAGGATGGTGTTCGGTATAGCCGAATGTTCGGTATAGCGGTGTTCCACTTTACTATGTTTTACAGCAATACAAACAAGATCTAAACATGCTAAATACCCATTTTCATTAGAAGTGGAAAGAAGGCGGTAGTTTCTTAATTCTTGGAAAATCCCTCAATATATGCAACAAGGTGCTATTTTGTTTGTCATACAAGGCACTCATTAACAAGAGTATAAGAACAGTACAGAATTCATCAGTCCTTCAAAAAATGTTTGTTGGACTGTAGTCACAGCTAAGAGCTGTGATCATTGGTCGATATGTCAGGGCGCCATGTGCATAGACGTAGCAAGGTTTTTATTGGTAGGGGGGGGGGGGGGGGTTAGACGTGAAAAAAGAGCACTCTATATATATCGGGGGAACAGGGCACGAACATTTCCGGGAACAGGGGGAACTAACATTTTCATTTGGGGCACAGGGGGCACTATAATTTCTAGTGAGGGCACACTAGGGCCAGCAGCATGAAGGAAATTATTTTAATGTTGCGTCGCGATTGTGTACTTAAGAGTCCCGTTCCTATAAGATTGATTTTGTGGGAATTTTTGATTTTTTGCAGCTAATGTGAAAGAACAGCAACCCCTTTGTGCTATTGAGGCACTGCAGGGCGAGTACTTGTATTTCATTGCCATTTTTGTTTGAGAGATGGATAATTTAGAAACTTTTGCAGACCTAAATTTAGAGCCTTGTGGGAAAGTTTGTACAAAAGGTACAGATGAAGTTGTCACCTGATAAACACTTATAACCTGAAAATCGCCACTCTGCAACTCCCCCACATCCCACACCCAAGGGTTTTTCTCTACTTTTACAAAATAGGTTCGAAACTTCATGAATCGCATTTTGAAAAGAGGGTTTTGTTATTAAAGAATTACCATTACAATTTCTAGAAATGAAATTTGGATTTGCCTTTCTTTCCGCAGTTCACTAGATGCAAGTCCAACAGCTACGAGCAAGTTCAGGTGCTGCTGATCTAGTCCCTTTTGTCAATTTTGCGATATATTTCACGCATGCGTGGTCTGTTTTCACTCGAACGCATCTAGTCGATTAACTACGTCAAATCTAGTTTGTGTCGCAAAACAACAAACTAAAGAATGTCGTCTGCTAATTGTTAACGAAGCAAATGTTGGTACGTCATTTCTTTTTTCTATTATGTATTTCTTTTAGTTTCTCTATTTAACTTTAAGTTCAATAAATAATTCATTATCTTATTGCAAAGAGTTATTATCATTGGACAAAACTAACAATTTACCGTAGACGTTTGCAAAACTTGCCCAGTAACCTATCCTCCATCTTGAAACCGTGACGTAACTCGCGAGTGACTAGAGAAACCATGGTCCTGAGCTAGGTTGATCCAGTTGGACTAGCTAGTTAAACCACGCAGCGTTCGAGTGACATCTATATTGACTATAGTTAAGTCACTCCAGTCGCCCAACCGAACTTGCTCTACAATGTAACAGATGGGGGCAGTGAAAACGATCCACAGACGGGTGTCTGGGCTGTTGTCCCAACAGGATCAGGCGAGGTAGCCAACTACTGCTAAACTACATGTAGCTGCTAAAGATCTGCACTGGAGTGGAGGTGGGGACTATTTAATGCTGGTTTGGGGTCAAGAGCATATATTTTTCTCAATTTTCGATTTGTGATTTTTATAAAATGCCTAGGTATTTTTTGTAACATGAATTTAAGTAAAAATTTAACTTTCAAAATACATGTATTTTAACCGATGTTTAATCACAATTTGTCTAATTGTTGCAATTAATTATATGTAGTTAAATATTTATAACTGTCTTGTGCGTTTAATATCTATTTTTAAGTAATTTTAATTTAATGCTACACCTGTATATTTACCTCAAAGGGTATTTTAATATCTTTTGTATGCAATTTTAAACGGAGAAAGGAGAAAGAGATGGAGAAAGATGGCTGAGGTGATGAGAACTGCGGGCGATTACAAGATGCAGGTTGACTAACAACCTTGTTCAGGCTGGTTAAGCGATCGGACCAGCCAAACAAGATCATCCAAAAGTTGGGGGGGGGGGGGGGGGGGGGGCACACCCAAAACTGATAAATGCGAGCGCGAAGCCCTTATGGCGTGGGGTCCGGGGCCCGCTTAACGGACCCAGAAATTTTGTATTCTGGATGCTCCGTGGTGCAATCTGAGGAGATTCCTGACCACTATCACCCGACTTTAAAAAGAACAGTTGTTAAGATTACATTATATAATATATATCATTATGTTAGCCATTATTTGTTTGCCAATTTTTAGCCATGTCATGCATCACTACAAAAATCTAAGTTTCTCCATCCCCCATTTTTGCCGTCTAATTTGCAGTTTTTCCCCTTCATTTTTAATTTATCCGGAATTTTTCTTGGTTTTAATTCAGTTCAGTTGAAGTTTTCAAGAAAAGGGCTTGATTCCTTGCCCTGTGTTAAAACCATCGGCAGATCGGCTGCAAGACATAATAGAGGATTTAGGCACATTTAGTTGTCATTCAGTCAAGTGATCCATTGTTTCCTGCTGGTTGGGGCCATTTAACCTGTAATAAACTCCCCAAGGAGATTATATGTTGAGACGCACCGCGTTTACACTAGATCCGGCAAAGGGATTAAAAGGGGATCGAACCCGGCAAGGAGGATTGAAGGGGGATCAATGGACAGAGTTGAAATCCCAGGGATCCGGGAAATACACCGGTTCTCTCTTAAAAGAGGGATTCAGTTCCATGGTATGATTGATAACCTTTTTTTTGTTATTGCATTTTTCAGTAGTTTTATGCCAAAAAGTAGACACAGCAGATGTTTAATATCGGCGGCGGTATTTTTTTAAGGAGGTTGCCCTCCGTTTTTAAGAAGGTTGCCCTCCTCCCCTCCTTTTCTCTCACCTCCACCTCTTTTTTCCCATCTTTTTAAAATCTTTTTTCCGGACTCAATTTACCTGGGGGGGGGGGGGGGGGGGGGCATGTACCCCGCAGCCACCCCCCCCCCCCCCCCCCCCCCCCCGGATCCGCACCTGTACATACCGAGCTCTTGCCCACAGTGCGTTTAAACTCAATGCAGGGAAAGTAAACAAACGACACTCGCACTTGCTGGGCTGCGTGGTGCTGGCCTGTCAAGGTGTCATGGTATCACATTACACGTGAGGACAGAAAAGACAAAAGGGAACAATACTGTCCTCACATTTATTTCTTTGTTCCGGAAAAAGTGAGGACAGGCAAACTAGTTCTTAGTCTATGGGGATGGGTTATATTAAAGGGAACAATGGAAAGTCATCACGTGTGTAGCAAAACAAAAATACATGTATTGGCAAGTTACGGACTCTGCGCAAGTTAGTACGCCTACCCTTAAAAAGTGGGGGATGATTACATTGGTCATCCCCCAGGTCAAAAAGTGGGGGGGGGGGGGGATATATCCCTCCATCCCCCGGGATCTCCACCCATGGTCATGAAAGCCTCAAGCATATAAAGTACCCAACCACACGCATGCGTTCTTAAAGACAATGCCAAGAACATCTTATACAGAAAACACAATCTTTCTTTCCCTATATTGCACGAACATTTCCCAAATAAATTACCAAACTTAAACTAGGGTGTGCCAAGTGTTTAAACAATTCTGAACACAGTTGGGTGGTTAATTTACAAAAATTGCTTCTCCTGACCGATTTTTGTGGAAAAGTAAAATCTTTCCAAAGGCTCTATTTATTTTGTTCACGTGGGTGAACTATCGTTGTGGAGCTATGTAGGCAGTGTTTAGCTGCGCGAAAATTGCCAACACATGGATAGTAGGGCCTATAGGCCGTATAATGTCTACCACTCTGTGCAGTGCACGGCGGCGGCGGTGGATAGGTCGAGTCTTGGAGAGGGTAGCTCTCAGCTGCAGCACATTACAAGCACACACAAGCACTAGGAATGGATGAAGAGACGTGTACACTGGTCCAAGTTACTTACAAGACTGTCTTGTGGTTTGGCTGGCCGCGCACGTGCACCTGGTACCTTCCAACCGGCGTGCATGGTTTCGTACGCGTACCGCGGTTGTTGAGAAACAGGTGGTCACAACATAATTTACAATAGGCCAAAGGTCATGTCAAAGCGCGCTCTATTGTTATTGTACAGCTTGGCCGCGCATGGGAAGACACTCGTGAAGAAAAATGCGGAATGTGTGTATTTTAGACACATCGGGGTAAGTCTGTTCCTTCCTCCATGGCATGATTGAGGTCACTGGGTCTTGTTTTTTGTCTCTGGTTGGTCAGTGGTGGCTGTTACCTAATCGCACCCTCTGCACTCAAAGGGAATGAATAGTCATGTTGTGGTCAATGGCGAAAAAACTAAATTATTGTCCCAACAGCTACACCTTTTCATTAAATATTTCAAAATTTCCGTTTTATGCAGTAAAAATATCTCCCAGGTTATACCCCCAAAAATTGTGTAAAAAATGAACAAAACACGCACTACAAATTGAATGGGGGGGGGGGGGGGGGGGGGGGGGCAGGGGCTTCCCCTTTGCCCGACCAAGAACAGCCTCCGACCAAGAGAATAGTCATGAAATATTCACTAGTATGCAAATCCAAAGTGAGTCATTATGACGTCATTGGTCGAATGTTGTACATTTCTATTCTACTAAATTTAAGTCAAGTTCATCAGCACATTTCACTTTACATGACTGAGCTCAAAGATTCAGCATGAATGTCACAATCCCCGTATGTCCACTTCAAACCAATCCTTCTTACAAGCTCTGCTTTTTGGGGATCCCGGCCCTTTCACATGTATCTCTAAATTAAAAAATAATGTATATATATAGATTTCGGAAATTCAAACGGTGTCTGAGATTCCTCAGATTTAGTTCAATAGTTGCACTGAGGAGAAAGCCCCTGGATTTTAATTTTTTTCGGGGGGTTAATGCCCTTGGACCCCTTCGGCACGTTCCACGTTTGGTGGTTGAATGGTACAACGCCTCTCTAAATGAAAGGCTAGATCCGCCTCTGGAATGTCCACGATTAAAATTTGTGTACAAAACATATGAGGCCTTCCGAAAAAGTTAAAGTACAAACAAAGAGAGACAAATAGGGAGTCCGCGATTGCCGGTATTTACACACTTGTATGTGTATGTGGGTGGGTGTGCGTTTGTATAGCTATTCAGACCGTGGACCTTTAACAAAGAGGACAATAGGGTCCGCGATTGTGTCAAGGTCCACGATTGAAAATCGTGTACAAAACCAATGGGAGGCCTTCCGAAAAAGTTAGAGTATAAACAAAAGAGGGACAATAGGAGGTCCGCGATTGCTGGTGTTTACACACTTGTGTGTGTGTGTGTGTGTGGGAGGGGGGGGGGGGGTTGTAACCTTGGTTTGAAAACGAATCAACTCATTCTCGTTTATTTTGTTTCCAAAAAAAAATTGGATTATTAGAATGAATTCACATGGTAATGGCGGCGATCCAGGGGGACGAAGAACACGTCCCCCAATATTTTGGGGGAGGGGACGATTATACAGTGTTCCGCAATAATCCCCCTTAAGTTGTCGTATACATTTTATGGGTTTGCTTTTAGATGAACCGGACTACAACTTAAAGCAGAGAACAAAACGCTTGGCAATTGTTGGTTGCCTCCCCTCAACCTTGACGAGAAATCGCCGCCGATGAACAGCGGTGTCCAAGACACGTTCACTGCACACTGTTCCGGAGTCCAGATTGAGGGATCTTCATTTAAAATGGTACTGGTATGCCAAGTGAATTAGCAGATTGTCTAAGATTAAATGTAATCTTGTGAATGAAACTTCAACACAAAGAAAAAGGCTTTGTGTAACGGAATCGTTTTCCGGTACTTTAATAAATTAGCTTTGATAATAATAAGTAGGCACATTGACTGTAGATACCATCAATATTTTATATACTAAAACACAGAATAAAATAGAACTTTTAGAGTTGTAACTAAACAATAACATTTGTTGAATTATTCAAACACTTTGAACTTAAAACCAGTTTCACAAATTAAGGTTCTTTGACTTTGAACTATAGATGAACCCTTGAACTATAGATGAAATAATTGTTCATTCTGTTTTGCTTTAATCTGTAAAAAAATCAGTATTTTGGGCCTTGGATATTTACCGTACTTCTAGACTAGACAGTGGTTAATTGACCAATGACTAAGTCAGAGTTTCAACCAAGTACATATAACCTGGTCTATTATATCAACTCATGCTTACTATTCCAAGGTGTTTTATTTTCCCGGATTTATTGTAAATTCAATTTAAGATTTGTTTTGCTTTTTTGTATTTATTTAGTATTACATGTATTTATTAATTTCTTCATTGAATTATCTTCTTTTATTTTATTTTGTTATGTTATTTTAGTTATTATGTAACTATTTATTTATTTGATTATTCATATTTTTATTTATTACATAGTTTTCCTTTTAATATATTTAGATAGATAGAAAAAATACATATATATATATATCTATATCTATCTCAAGTGTCTATTATTGTATCCTTTTAAAGCTTGGATACACAGGCTTTAATTTCGGGCCACAGTGTTTCAGTACACTTTTGTCTATCCTGGCTGGCTTTAAATTGATTGTTTTTGTATATCCCCTCCCCCAATCTCTCCTCTCCCTACCCCCCACCCCCCCCCCACCCCCCCACCATACCACCAATCTTCTCCCTAACCATCCCCCACCTATACTAGTCCCACCCATTCCTATACCACTCTCTCCTCCCCCTCATGTTTTTTTTCTTCATTTTGTATTTTTCTCATTTTCTTGTATAAAGTTGTTTTGTTCATTGAAATTTGGCCGAATAAATAATAATAATAATAATAAAAATTATTGAAAGTGGAAGCGGAAAACCTGACCTTCAAAGAATTGCACGATCAATTTACTCTACATGCGTCACATTATAGCTGGAGCCACAAATCATGGTGATTCTTTGGCCAAAATGTTGAATAGCATCTCCCCATCAAAAAAAATGCTGCATACGGGTTGCATGCAAATAGAGAAAGGGTTCAAAAGAAATTAATTTCATCACTACTCCAATCACAAATCTCTTAAAGAAATATCCTTTGTTTTTTTTCTTCTAAAAACCAGGACTGCAGTATGTGACGGAATTGTTGCACGAGGAAAATCCAGGAAACGTACGAGTACGAATGTGAACTGTGTCAATGCAGAGTGGTAACGCAAAACGCAGTGAGCCATTTAATTGGCCTTCCGCACCGCTTAGCTTTCCTCGTAAGAACCTATCTGCTTGCTTATTCCTTTCCCGCGGGTGACATTATGTTGGGTAAAAAAAGTTAGATTAGAAACATGCCGACTCAGTGAAATGTGTGCAGTGTGGCTTTGAACCCCTACTCATCGTTGAACCTCCAAAACCCTTTGAAATCTTTAATAGAGGGCGCCGTTTGTGTGGAGCTGCCAGTTTTAACTTATGCTGATGTTTTAAAATTTTAATCCGTAAATATCTGTTTATGTCCGCCATCCGCTGTTCTGACAACATCTGTGTGATTGGAAGTCTTGTGCTAATAATTTTAACTGTTTTTGTGAGTGTATCTGCGATTTTGTCGTCTGTTTTGAACGTACTTTACTTGAAATTTGTTCGATGCTGTGACTAGATGTACAATCAACATGGCCGCCATTACCATGAGAGTAATGAACCTGTGTGTCTCATCTATCATATTTATGAACTTTCTACACCATGGTTTACATCACCCAATTCGTCAGTGTGAACTACATACATGTAGGTCTTCTGTTGCAGCTGACTCCGTACTGCTTATGGTTCACCGTAAGTTGCAGATTACAGTGAAGAATAATCTTCGTAACAATTCTTCACGAATTAGAACTGCTCTGGTAAAAGTCACGAAACATGGGCTAACATGTCTGGTTTTACCTAAAGACCAACCAATCTTTGATATCACCATATTTATGGATATACAAGTTAATCCAGGCCCTGATAATTCTGGTGAACATAGATTGAAACGCTGTTGTACTAACAAGGAAACTGCTAATGATGGCAACATAAGATATTCCCGAGCCCAATTGTTCAAGATGCGTAGATCAGTTCGCTGCAGTGTACATCCCAATCTTCTTGAGACATTGAAGAACAACGGTTTGTTGCGATTCCGTGGAAGGAGAGGGGGTTGGAAACAAGTGGATGACAATCGTGTTGTACGCCATTACGCATGTCGTAATTCAGTATGGAACCACACTAGCGAATCTGCTCACCACCAACATGCCAACATACCAGTTCGTGTCACATTACGTACGTCTACATCTCAAAACAATAAGAGACCTCGACCGTCTTGCTTGTCTCCAGTTCTTAAGAAAATACACAGGCAATGTCTGCAACCTACAGGCTCTCCAAACCATGCAGCCACCCTGCCACGGTTCTTTCTGACGAATACTTGTTCTATATTAAATAAACTTGATGAGTTAGAATTGAATCTCATCAATGATCAAACAGATGTGGCTGTGATAACTGAAACATGGATCACTCCAAATACTGCACCTGAGCAATTTTCTATTGAAGGTTATGACGTCTTCAACAAGTGCAGACTTAATATGAATGGTGGCGGTGTTTTAGTATATGTCAAAGATCACATCAAAGCCACATTGTTAGATGATATCGAGGTTCCGGCCGAAATTGAAGGACAATGGATAATGCTTAATTATCAAAAATTTCCAAGATCCACTCCTATTGTAGTGTTTGCAGTGTACAATCCGCCAGACTCTCCACATGAAGATCTACTACGGCACCACATCATCAGTTCACTGGACTACCTTTTGACTCATAAACCAAGTATTGGAATAGTACTACTTGGAGATTTTAACAAATTTGACATTGGACCAGTTTGTAATGGTAATTGTCTCGTTCAGGTAGTAAACAAACCGACTAGGCAGGATGCAATACTTGATCTTATTGTTACTAACTTTGCGGATCAATATCAGTGTCCTAGCGTATCAGCACCTGTCAGTAGAAGCGACCATAATTGCATTACTTGGGCTCCCGAATGAAGTGATTACTAAAGTTATCAGACTATTACGAGATTCCTGTATTAGATCTTTTGGTAGATGGATACAAGCGCAGACTTGGGATGAAATTATAGATACTACTAGTTGCCAAATTAAATGTGATGCCTTTTATAGTACGCTGGATTGTGCTGTTGCAAATCACTTTCCTGTCAAGGTTATTAGAAGTCACAATACTGACAAACCCTGGATGACTAATCACATCAAGTATTTAATTAACCAGAGGCAAAAGATATTTGCTGATGGTAATAGGCATCAATTCCATTGTATTCGTAACAGAGTTATAAGAGCCATTAAGGCAGCCAAACATTCTTTTTATGCTGGCAGGATCCGTAAATTAAAAAAATTGGACTCGGGAAGGTGGCACAAAGAGGTTCGTAGCCTGGCAAATATAAAGAAATGTGATCTTACCGTTCATATTTCTGACACTGATCCGTCTGACCATGAATCCATTGCTAATGTCATAAATGATCACCTGGCTAGTTCCTCACAAGTACATGTACATGAGCCCCTTGACTTGGCAAATTTACCAGCTTACTTGCCATCACATGAGCCACCTCCCCAGGTCTATCCATGGGAAGTGTTTAATGAATTAAACAAAATCTCTGTGAATAAATCTGGAGGACCTGATAATTTGCCAGCCAGATTGCTTAAAGAATTTGCTGATGAGCTTAGTATACCGATCACTGAAATTATAAACTCATCCTTTGCTCAAAGCAGAGTTCCTGTTCAATGGAAACAAGCCAACATTGTTCCAATACCTAAGCAACACCCACCTGTTTTGCATAAACTTAGGCCCATTTCCTTGACATCATTGTTAGCAAAACTTGCTGAAGGTTTTATTTGTAAATGGGTAATGAACTCAATTCAATTTAATGTCGATAAAAGACAATATGGTAACCAGAAAGGAATATCTACTACCCACTGCCTAATTGATGTTTATCATAATCTAGTTTCTGGCTCTTGTAACTCAAAAAATGTTGGTACTCTTGTGATTACAGACTTTACGAAAACCTTTGACATGGTGAATCATGAAATTGCTATTAATAAGCTTCTGGAGTTAGGTGTGTCACCTGCTATTGTGCAATGGATTGCAAGTTTTTTAAGTGGCCGTTAACAAAGGGTCAGGTATAAACAAACATTGTCTGATTGGCATACTCTCTCAGGAGGTGTGCCCCAAGGTACTAAACTAGGACCTGTTATCTTTCTTGCATATATTACTAATGCTGTTGATGCAACTCAGAATAAATGCTGGAAGTATGTAGATGATCTTACTTTTAGTGAAAATAGACACATTAATGGAGTTTGTAGGATTCAGGCAGATTTAAATAACCTAAATGATTGGGCATTGGAGAACAAAATTCTTCTAAACCCTGCTAAATGTAGCACCATGCAGGTGTACTTTGGCAGAAGAGATCCTCCAAATTTGCAATATGTTATATCTAATGTTCAACTTCAACAAGTACACAGTGTTAAGTTGTTGGGTGTTATTTTGCAAAATAATTTAAAATGGGATAGCCATGTTGTTGAGACTTTTAAAAAGGCAAACAAGAAATTGTTTATGCTAAGAAAACTTAAAGAAACAGGGTTAACTAACAGCGAACTGGAGTAGTATAGAAGATGCCGATTCTATGTCATTTTCTGTTTTTTCACTTTTCTCTCTAATTTTGCTGTAGGTACATACGTCAAATTTTTTAAAAACAAAATAGTCTAAAAATCGCCCAAATTTTATTCAAAATTTTGCTGTGTATATACACACCAAAATTTGCACAAAATCAAGAAAATAAAAAGTGTTTTTCATAGTCGAGAAGCGTACGAAAACGCCGGGCGCCCCGGCGAAAAAGATATCCCAAAATAACATAAGCCAAAAAAAATTATTTATTTTTTTATTTTTTAAAAAAATATTATATTTGTTACTATAAAGATGGAAACTCAACCCATGATTCGAGGATACAATAGATGGAACAAAATATCTTTAAAAAGATATATCGATAAGTATAACTTATCTTTAGGAACACCAACAGGACGCCGTAATACGTATATCAGGCGAGATTATATTCGAGCTATAAAAGAAGAAGAAGACAAATTTAAAAATTTGAGAATACGATCTAAAGCTTCGTTAGCGCGACTCGCGCACGATAAAAATTTACACGTCGTCTCAACGGGTAGAAATGGTCGAGCGATAAAAAAAGATTACATCGAAGCTATAAAAAGATTTAAGGAGCAAAATACGAGAGACTAGAGCAAATTTCGAGAGACTAGAAGATTTGAAAACAGTTATCGAAATTTGGAACTGATTCCGAGTCTGTTTACCGACGATCCAGAGCAATTTTACAACACCCACACGTCGATGATCAAAAACAAAATCGTCGAAACTACAGATCACTATGAAAATAAAATATGTAAAAAAATCAGGTGATGAGACTACAACATCAACCGCTACTCATTTTAGTTATCAAAATCGAGTTTTAAACAAGAGTGAGATAGCTACGACTATCGGGAAACAATATGAAACGATATTATCTCAGATAGATAAATATACGAATAAAGGAAGTGGTTGGACTATAGATAAAATAGTCGCGTTTTACATCAACATAAACAGAGTTAACCCTATGGTAGGCGCTTCTTACGTAAAACTACCCGAGTATGTAGCTAACAAACACGCGATATTTAATATCAAAAACGAAGATCAAGAGTGTATAAGATGGTGTATAAGAGCCGCCCTAGGTATATATACCGATAGAGTCAAAAACCAATTAGCAACAAACCCAAAGTACCAATTTCGCAGAAATAATCCATCTACTTATAAAACCGATGACGGATTAAATTTTAAGGACATAGACTTCCCCACACCCATAAGTCAAATATCTAAAATAGAAAGACAAAACGATATAAGTATAAACGTGTTAGGTTTTATTTTTGCAGTCTGTGTCATATCCTATCCACAAGATAAAAGGGGCTTGATATATCCGCTATATTTATCTAAAAGACCATACGATATAAAAACTATCAGTTTGCTATTATTTGACGGTCATTATTGTTGGATAAGTGACTTACCTAGATTCTTATCTGGCGTTACCAATAGTCAACATCGTAAAATGTTTTGCTTGAGATGTTTAACGCATTTTAATTCGAAAGAGAAGCTGGATGGGCACATAAAAGATTGCGAAGGAATAGACTCTGCTTTATCTACCGTTAAAATGCCACATGAAAGCTCGAACAAATACTTAGACAAAAGCAAATTAATGTTTAAAAACTTCAAAAATTTACAAGATGCACCCTACGTCATATACGCCGATTTTGAATCTATCTTAGTACCACAAGAAAAAACAAAGGAGCCGTCGTCTAAAACTCATATTCACAGAGCCTGCGGTTATTCGTACGTTGTAGTTAGATGCGATGGTCGTAAAATGAAGCGAAAGACTTATAGAGGTGAACACGCTATAGACAATTGTATAACCTCGTTGCAAGAACTCGAACCTAAGATTAATGAATTACTAGCTCGCATTAAGCCGATAATATATACGCTAAAAGAAGAAAAAATTCACCTAAACTCTAACGAGTGCTGGATTTGCGAAAAACCAATTTATCCAAATTACTCGTGTAATTGCCAGTGCTACAAGCCTGTAGAACCTAAAAGTAAAGAAGAACTGGAAGAATACACGTACGAAAACGAAAAGGGATAAGTCGAGAAAACATGTATGTTCTGCCAAAAGAAAATTAACAAATTTCGAAAAGTAAGAGATCATTGTCACACTACGGGTAAGTACAGAGGAGCCGCACACGCTTACTGTAATCTTAAATTACGAGTAAAACCCGGTGAAACAACAATACCGGTCGTCTTTCACAACTTTCGAAGCAGTATGTTTTTGGCCTCGTAGTCTTACTCTTACTCTTAGTTAAATACGTTTTGAATGGAAAAATCAACAATGCCGCGACCTCCGTGCCCTTTCTGCAGATATAATTTGGCCTTGGTGCCCTACTTACTGGCCTTGGTGCCCTTGCCCTAAAAAATTATCAAATTCAAGGCCCGACACTGACACTATCAACTAAAAATGAGCAATGTAGTGTTAAAGTAGTTAATGCTTAAGTTGTTTGCTGAAACGTATATATGATGCATTATAACTATTATAAGTTTGCTTGAGAAACTACTGTTAAACATGCGGCGAGTGAAAAAGCTTGCGGACTACCCAAAAGTCTGGTTGAGTAGTCCGGCCGGCGAGTGAAACAAAAAGTTAAGGGCAAACCCTGCATTACCTTAATAATCTCCTAGGATGTGTGAAAGATCATCTACTGACATGACTAAGAATTGAGGACTTTTATTAAGACATCAATCAGCTACCATCTCTTATCTTGTTTTCAATTATATCATCATGTTTATGTGCCCACATTACATTGAGCTTACATGTACATGTATTGAGTTAAACTTGCATGTACATGTACAGGTACATTGCTTCAGAATCATATGCAGTCAGAAGTACACGTTTATGCAGTACACGTTTCAGGAAACTTGTCTATCCCTTTAGAGGGATGTAAGCGATTTAAAGTTAATGGAAGTCAGGTTTGAATAACAGACATTTAAAAATAGCAGAAATGAAAAAAAAAAATCAAAATGTGATGTTTATTATTGATTTTGTTAAATTTTTGTTCCATTGATTTAAATCATGATTTAAATCAATGATAAAATCAAGTAATTTAAATCAAACAACCCTGACATGCAGTCCCTGTCATTTTTTTTTATAAACGTTCAACTTAATTGTTGTCCAGATACAGAAACATATCAAAATCTTGTAATGGTGGAAAGTAATAATTTCAGAGCCTTATCTTAGGAAGGCAGGAAGGCTGTTTTGTTTCCAATTCTTGCACATGGGCCTGGATGATGCAGTATGCCAGAAAACTGCAGCTCAATTGTGTTTGATACACTGCTATCTTTACTGATAAATGTACATGTATTGTCATCAAATCTGAAATAAGGAACAATAATGTAACAAAATCCAATTGGATAACGCCAGTTGGGATGGTAAGACCGAACAAATAAAAAAATATATAATCTGAAGAAAAAAAAATCAATTTCAAAAGACAAATCGACTTGCCAGAATCATGCCGTATTCCGGCTTTATTTCGCCACTGGCTTTTATAAATGTCTAATCTTAATATTTACATCAGATAACATGTTTCGATATTAAAGTAAATTCACAAAAGTTATTAATATGTCCGCACCCGCACTCCCGGAGAATAATTATAAAAGGACCGATCATGGAATCCTCCCCCACCCCGAATGCGGCCACACTGCGGGCCCCGACAAAGGCCCGCTCTCCAAGGGCGGCGGCACACGGGACGATGGCCAAAGCCCACGCTCTAAGTGTAAACACTAGAGGTGACGGCAGAAGCCAACGCCCCAATTGCAACCACCCCAGAGGCGACGGCAAATGTCTAAGCCCACAGCAGGACCACACCCAAGGTAGAGGTAAATTCCCACCCTCTTTTACCACTCCAAAATAATCATCTCCAGGGTACAAGTAAGACAAATAAAATTAACAAGGCTGGCTGGAGTGGGGTCCCAAAGGGAAAACAAAATTAACTTACGAAATTGACATCGAGCCATGCAGTCCCCGCAGTGTACATTTCTCCGATACCAAAAGAAAACTACATTACTATACAACACACCAAGACTAGAGTGTGTCCGGTCCCAGAATTCCTTCAGAGTCTAAAAAAAACATGGGCTTATATTAGGGATCTGAATCCACCCAATACAATACAATACATTTCATTTCATCCAATCAGAAGTGCCCAATGATCAGTGGAGCGATACTACCACTGACCATAAAGCAAGGCACTGACCAATGAGAAGAAAAGAAACTATGCAATGACCTGGCCATTAGGCCACTCCCCAAGCCAGCCAGACTTGTGGAATGTATGGAATTTAAGGCATTTCGTAACAATAACATTGTTTTAATATTGTTAACATCCATCCCTTTGTACTTTTATATTTTATTCATGTGTTGTGTTTTGGGTTTTTATTTGGGGTTCAGGGTGAGCTGGTTGGGTTTATAATTTGTACAGATACATGCAGGCCCCCAGGCCCTACTTGCAGACTGGGCTGTGTATAATAATTAGTAACTTCTCTGAGACAAGTGGGGACGTATCTCACTCCCCGAAAACAACTTTTTAAGTAGTGTTGAAAATGCATGTCCAATTTGGCAAAGCACTGCCAAAATATTGCAGTATTAAACTTCAGTTTATTTAGTTGGTGGGGGTATGAAAGTAAAATCTCTCTTCAGAATCGTGTCATCATATGGCACAACTTTTAATTGGAGGCTTTTGTTGGGAAATTTTCACTGCTAAATAGAGGGAAACAGTTTCTGTTCACTATACATAATTATTCTTGGCAGTGTATGGTCACAAATTAATGTACACGTACTACAGTGTTTACATACATGTACTTGTACATTTCTCTCATTTTCCACAAATATTTAGGAAATAAATCTTGAAATAAGTTGTGTCACACATTTACACAAACAGGGTTGGTTATTTTCCAAGATTTCGCTGTTTCTGACCCATGCTTGTAGGGGTATTAAAGTAAAATCTCTTCTCGGAATTTTGTAATTACAATTTACATGGGGAATTTTCACTACTAACCGTGTTCACATACATGTACATGTAAATTTAAATTTCTGTCTCATGTTCAACAAATATTTAGGAGATACATCTTGAAAAACAAGTTATGCTACATATTTAGACAAGCAAGTTTGGTTATTTTCCAAGATTTCGCTGTTTTTGACCCTTGTTGGTGTCGGGGATCAAAGTAAAATCTCTCCCATTTCGACATGCTTACAATGTACCTGAACATGTTGCTGTCCATGGTTTTCTGAGCTTGACTCTGCTGAAACCTCATGGTAAAATGTTCTTTTTCTCGGGAACACGGTACAAGCCATAGAAAAATTGTATATTTCGAGGAAACAGCGCGAAATCAAGTTCACGAGTACTTGTAAGTTGTAATGAACTTCAGCAATATTCTCGTAGAAAAGCACGGTCACGGATAGATCGTTATTGTTGCGGACGTGTGTAGTAATTTGGCATATATGCTACAGCCTATACATTCTACACGGTTAGGAAGTTAGCGAAACGTTTTGCACGGTTTCGGATACCACCGTCCACAGCTACCTTTGATTCGCGACTTGAAAAAAACTAGTATGCCACATTTAACATGTTTAAGCCATGGTTTTCTGCCCTTCCCAGAATTCTTCGTGTTATATTGAATTTGGTCTAAATTTTGAAATGGCCGTCATTTCTTGAGTGAGCCACGATCATGAAATTCTGGAATTGGGTACAGAAAAATTAAATGTATACATTTTTGTAATCGGATTGACCCTTACATATGCGTTTAAAAAAAAACCAAATGTTTGATGACGTCATCATGACATCACACAATTTTCGCCTTTTGGGGCATATCTTTGAGACATACCAAAGCTATTTAACAAAAATAATTTTGAAAATATCTTGTTTTGTTCGCTAGATATTAAAAAGAACGTTACGATTTTCAAAATTAAAAAATTCATAAAAATATCACGTGATGACGTCACCATGACTTAAAAGTTCGGCATACATTCTGAGCAGTTGGTTTAAGTGTCTGTTAAGTTTAAAAGCAATCCGGCTGCATAAAAGTAGCCAAAGTGCCTGGCAGAAAGAAAACG
This sequence comes from Hippasteria phrygiana, assembly GCA_037893225.1. Classification (NCBI taxonomy): domain Eukaryota; kingdom Metazoa; phylum Echinodermata; class Asteroidea; order Valvatida; family Goniasteridae; genus Hippasteria; species Hippasteria phrygiana. Next base: position 525,366 of record JAZGUH010000170.1, on the reverse strand, counting down.
TGTACAAATGCTATGGGAAAAAGTCTGAAAAAAGAAAAAAAGAAAAAATAATAGGTTTGTTCTGTTTGATAAACAGAACATAGGGCTTTTTCGTATTATTTTGTATGATGTCACTTCGACTTTTGCTTACTATTGACAAATCTAAGCACCAAGTTTCATGGCGATTAGACCTACCCTTATGTCTTTCAAGAAATCATGCCTTTGATGACGTCATTATGACGTCACAATTTTTGTATTAATTTTGAAATATATATGACCTAACAGACCCGTTACAAAAAGAATTTCAAATTTAGCATGTTCTGTTAATGAGATATTGGCTTAAATGTGCAAAAACTAAAAAAATCAATTTAAAATCGTATGATGATGTCATGACGGCACGTAAATTTTCATCTATAACACATGCTGGTCTACCTGCATAGCATCCTTGAAGTCAATCGGACCTACGGTTCTCTAGATATGGGCCCTTCAAAAACGCTCTTTTAAGATGACGTCACGTGACCCCTGATGACGTCATTATGACGTCTATGTTCGGGACACGTCTTCACTATATGAGGTCTTTATATATATGTTAAAGAGGAAAGAAAACCAATTTGGATGCTAATGCGGAACACCCATTCTGAATTTGAGCCATATTACACAGATGGACTTGACTATAACAAATTAAGCTGTAAGAAGTGGACCACCAAAGACTCAGTTACTGGCATGACAGATTTTCTGCATTTATTCATTGTCTTTCAATAAAACGGTAAATGAAATATATTGACCATGTGAAAAATACAGTGATCTGGAGGGATTACAAATTTTTTGTGCTAAAAGGGAAATTGTAGGAGACCTCCTGCAGTGATATTATTTGCAATAGTCATTTGCACCTTGCTTGACCGCTGGGGCTACCAACGTGTCCGTCCCCGTTACGTAGGTAATACCACTTAAAGGCAGTACACACAACCCTTTATTTTTTTATTGTTCAAGAGAAAGTTATCTTTTCACTACTTTTTCTGAAAAGGTAATTGTACCCCTCAATTGATGTTTAGTCTTTCAATCTTCTCCAAGCAATTTTAATTTTGAGGTAAATGTCACACTCCTATTACCCATTACCATGGAAAGACCCTTTTCTACATGCTTACCTGAGATGTATGTGGTTTTGTAAGCTTGACTTCGCTGAAACTTCGTGCTAAAATGTTCTTTAACTCGCGTTCACAGCAACAGCCATAGATTTAGATGAAGGAAGTGATAAGAACATTCACGTGTAATTTTAACAAATGTGTACATTGTTTCCGCAATCTTATAGCACGTTATGGTCACTCGAGCGCATATTTATATTAGACACTTGCACCAAAAGTCCTGTGTAGAAAAAAAAGGGCACGAAGTGTATGGAGTTAAGCAACTTTTTGAACCGCGGTGACAAGGTTGCCCTGCTGCCCTTGGCATTGGTTTGTATACCTAGTACATGCACATCTAGTCCGAGCATGGTCCGAGTAACTTGGACCCTCGCCTTTTTGCACATTTGGATATGATCTGGCAATAGTAGGGTCCAAGTACGTGTGCGGCATTTTCCTATTTATTAATTAGGTACGTCCAAAGACCCAACAAAAACATCGGATTTAACCCTTGAAACGGCCACCAAAATACCAGATAAGCCACTTGAGGAACAAGTGGAGTTCAATGATTAAGATAGAGGTACTACGGTTCACTTACCATCCGGAAAAAAGTGAAATTTACTGTTCAATTCCAAAAGGCACATCGAAGAAAATCTATGCAGTCCGTACGCCATTGATATGCTACAAGCTCGTATATTAATATGCAACGTAAACCACAGCATTCCGCTACGTATAGCACTGCTCCGTGTATATATATACACGGAGCAGTGCAGTACGTCGCGCAATGATGCACATAGGTTTACGTTGGAGTGTAGTTATAGGATGAACTTAGCTTGAAAATTCCAGCTCTTGGCTTATGACATGTGAGATTCGCCATTAGAGCTGGAGGGTAAGGTTAGGGTCGTTTAATTATAAAACGACCCTAACCTACCCTCCAGCTCTATGGCGAATCTCACATGTCAAAAGATCTTGCCCATATCTTCCGTTTCCCTGAATATATCAACTAAACACTCACCGTCAGGGTAGAGCAGTCATTCATGCAGCTTTTCATCCTCTCAAAATAAGAATATGATCAATTTAAACCGGAAAAAAATTGAATTTTTCGTGCAAATCGGTGCATGAACAAACCAGCTGTGTACAAAGTAATGGAGCGGATTTTTGAACATGAATGATGTTTTCCGATCGATTATCGCATCGGCCAGCGGCACCAGGCGCGCCTCGGGGCTCGATATCCAGCGGCTGTTTGCTGAAATACTGACAGCGATCAGCAAACAGCCGTTGTATATCGAGCCCCGAGGCGCGCGTAGTGCCGCTGGCCGATAATCGATTTGAAAACATCGTTCATGTTCAAAAATCCGCTCCATTACTTTGTACACAGCTGACGGTGAGTGTTTAGTTGATATATTCAGGGAAACGGAAGATAAGGGCAAGATCTTAAACGACCCTAACCTATACCCTATAGAATAACTTCCAGCTCTAATGGCGAATCTCGCATGTCATAAGCCAAGAGCTGGAATTTTCAAGCTAGATGAACTAGAGTTTGTAGTACAAACACACGGTGTTAGACTTTTCAGTTTGATTACATAAGAGAATAGATCCACGTGGGCAATTCCAGCGTCACTCACATTTCACTTATTTGCATCCTTTTACAATCTTAGTGATGTAGTTTTTACAATACAGGGAATTACTCTTTCATTTTTGGTATAGAAATACTCAATATATAAGGCATTAACCTAATGGTATTAAGAAAATTAAATGATACCAAATATGAGCATGACACTGTTGGACAGAACCGTCACTCGCATTTCGTGAAATGGACATGCCAAAAATTTTCTTGGTTTTAATTGAAAAGTTTCCTCAAACCAAATGCACCACAACCAAATGGTAATATGTACTAGATACCTACCATACTGAAGTATAAATGAGGGTAACAAATATCTACAACAACTAACTGTATTTAAGTTAGAGGGAAAAAGTGCCGTCACTCGCATTTCCGTCACTCGCATTTCAGTTTGTCCGTTCATTAAGTTGTGAACAAAATGAAGCTTTTCCTCCACAATTCTTATCAAGTCTTGGCTAAGCCTTTTCAAACAACCTTTATTAACCTTTTGAGTGTGCTCAAAATACTAATTACAATGGAAAAAAAAAGGTATTTTCTGAAATACTTACAAATGTACTATAATTTAATAATCCACAGCCGCAAAGGCACTAGCTCTCTAGTTTCTGCAGTCCCATACTAGATTCCTTATGTGTTCATCCATACATTTATGTACTATTTGAATTAGCTCACAACAGAGGCACCTTAGCCATTGTTTCCACATCATCAGAAGTTTAAACCATGAGGTGGGGGTGCCCTATGTTGGGGATTCTCACTAAAATTGTTCACTTCATTTTGTCACTTCAAAAGTGACAATCCCACATCTTGGGTGGGGCAGGCGGGGGGGGGGGGGGGGAGGGGGGGGGGGGGGGTGAAGGAAGCAATTGATAGGTGCATTTAGTAAACAAATATATAAATTCAAATCAATAAATGATTGTATCTTTAACATTATGAGATCAACATCTGAACATTGAGAATATTTGCTATACCTACATGTATATTTTACCCTTAGTTTTAGACCTAATGTTTTAAATTGTTTACAATCCTCAATAGCACAATTATTATCTTTACAACAAATACTTGTAGTTTATTTCCTTTGGTAGTAGGCTACTATACTGCAAATCATATGAATAATCAATTTAAATTAACTTTTGTTTCAATACAACCAGACTGTATCGCAGAGAATTGCAGAATTGTACTAGTGCTGCATGCTGCTTTGTGATGATTGTGACTGTTCCTATGGAGATGCAATGCATCATGGGTACCACAATGATACCTGCCCTCTATAGACTAATCCAACGAGCAAAATTAGAAGCCATCTTTGGGTACCCAATTGGGCGGTACTGCGCCTTCGCGCGTACATTATCTGCATTCTTACTTTTAGGGCGCTTGTTTACTTTGGCAATTATATTGGTCAAAGGCGCACTGAGTGCGCGTGTATGACGAGCGGGCGTGTATGGTATCGCTCGATTGGGTACCCAAAGATGGCTTCTAATTTTGCTCGTCTGATTAGTCCTATAGGCCCTTGACAATAGGTATACACAGTGCATGTATATATGTACTTCCCTCAATACCATATAAGAGCTTTTCTGCCTGCATTCTTATAATAGAAAGTGGTATCGTCAGTCGCATTTCATTTGTCACTCGCATTTCACGTCACTCGCATTTCAAATTTCAAGGGCTCTCCATTATAATATGCTGGTTTTTTTTTTTTAATACTTGTTGCTTTTATACTTGGTATTGGTGGGAGAAGCAAATTATCAATTGTCAAAAATACAATCATTACCAGTTATTAAAAAAATAAAAAATAAAAAGAGATCTCTCTGTCACTCGCATTTCATACCTCTCTGCGTCCACAGCTGGGTACCTACATGTCTTCAAGAAAAGTCATAGGCAGATTTTTGGTATTTTTTTTACAGGTATAAAGTCATACTATTAAATTGCATTATAATTTTGTGACTACTGCTTTCTCCAAGAGAAAAATGCAAACAAATGAAAATGCACATGAAGTAGTTCATTTTTTAAGCCAAACATAAGGAAGAAACGCGACATATTTTATAGAAAATGATAAAGATTTGACTAAAAAAGTTTATATCCTGGTCTTTACATCTATTAGCAATACCTTACAAATGAAAAAGAAGTTCAGGAATGAATTTTATTTTTGGGGGCTATGTCCCTGTTTGCATGGAATTGCCCACATGTATGTAATCACTAATTGTGAAAAGTTTGTGTACTGCAGTTCATGAAGCATGACGTTCTCAAAAATGATGATTTTTTAGGTTTTTGTAATTTGACCTTGATGACGTCATCATGACACTATTACATCTGTACACATTACCAACGCAGTTAATCTGCAGTTTGCGACGTCACTGGTCACTTTTTTGAAAGCACATACCTGCCAAAGACTAACATCGTGGAAAGCAAGTTCATATCTTTTACCAATTTCAAATTATAAGGCACTTCCGGTTTCGACAGGAAGGAAGGGTCACGTGATTTTGCATTCAATATAAAAAATAAAGACCTAGTATTACTCTATCCATTGTCGCAAACAGAAAATGTTAGGTCTGAATCATAGTTGATTTTATATTGATTTTCAAAGATTAAAAATATTTATTTTGAATTGCTTGTTATTTGATACATGATGACTTAATAATGACGTCATTACAATAAAGCTGGAGACCTATGTTTACCCTGCCATTTGAAGTAAAAATCTGGATTATATCTCTCACGGTTGATTTTTCATAATTTTTGTTAAGGTTTAAAGGTCTTTTCAGTGCAACTTCCGGTCTGATGACATCAATATGAGCCCTTGCACACGTATTGCCTGCATAATTGATATATTATATCAATTATAAAGTGATTACCGCAAACTTCGCCACACACATCGACTGAAAGTTAATTTTGAACATTTTTCAACCTGCCGCTAGAGGGCGCTCGAATATTTTATGACGTCACCGCACACATTTTTTTTTCTATGTTGCCAAACTCTTCCGGAGAAGAATTTGCTTGAGAAGAATAATAACTAGAGTTTGTTGTTACAAACACAAGGTGTTTGGCTTTTTCCGTTTTTTTTATTGATGGATCAGGAAAGTACAGTATTAAGATGTAAATTTGTTGAAAGAAGTGATTAGGGAAAAAACCATGAAAACACCAATGTAATTATTTTAAAGCAAATTATGTACTCTTGAGCAGAAGGCCTTGCTTCCTGCTGTCGTGGGGTCACCAACAGTGACGTCTGGTACACTGTTCGACACTGAAATACATTAGAGAAAATATGCATATAAAGTGGTTTATTTTGATTTCAACAATCGAAAGAAGCACACAGTGAATGTGCACTGAACTGTACCCAATAAAACAGATTGGTTTTTGATTATTTTGTTGCGAGTCGGATGACGGATTGAGGCCATGTCAGAGGGCGCTCGAGTATTTTATGACGTCACTGGTAACATTTTTTGAAAAGCACAGTCTTACCAGAGACTAACATCTAATCGCCAAATATGAAAACCTTGTGTTTTGTATGTACCTCATGACATATGTTTTTCACCCTAAAAGGGTTTTTTTTCTGCGGGTTTTTCGCCCATCCCGTAAATCAGCAATATAGGCTTCTGGAGAGTTGAAAAGTTAACCGAAAATATATTTATTTGTGTAAACATTATTGTATTTGTTTAAATATTGTATGAATGTGTAAATATTCAATTTTAACTAATAATATGCAGGGCCCCAATGGAAACCAGTTTTAAACTGTTTGAGCACACCCTGGGTAAAGAAATGTAATAAATAAATAAATAAATAAATATGACGTTTCAAAAATGTGCTTGATTTTGTGCTTTTTTGCTTGTAATTTGACACCTGATGACGTCATTATGACGTCATTATGACGTCATTATGACATCATTGCATTTGTGAACATCTTCAACAGAGTGTGTGTGTATGTATATACATTTACAAGTATGTCATTTTTCTCCCTAAGGTATACAAATCAGGGCTCGACCTTAGCGGTCGCCCGGTCGCCGAATGCGAGTGAAAAAACAGCGGCGGGCGAGTCAAAACCCTACCCTTTGTAGTCCGCCGGGCGAGTCAAAAATAAAGTGTATTAAAAAAAACAGTTTCTGTTGTGTTATATTATGTACCAAATCTCCGTCTTCACGGCCAGTTTTGCCTTGCCCCATATTTACCTTGGCAGCCACTACAATCCTTCATATTTTTATTTTTGATGTCATGCCAGCCCTTCATAAAATCTCGCTGCACAACACGTTGGCGATCGTACAGAATCACATGCACACAATACGTGCAGCATATAATGCACATGCACACAAACTGAATCTAGTCCAGTTTCGGAGTATGCCGATACTTCAAGCATCAACACCCCCACCGCAAGATTAAATGTACATGTACGGCAACGTTTAAGTGCAGTCAACTGACTTTCTTTTTCTCAGTACTTGCACGTGCGTGCCTCACAATACACATCGATGTTCGTGTACGAGGAAACGCGCCCTGCAGGCGGCGCTATGAAGCACGCCTTTAGCGCGCTTCATACAGTAACTTCATGAACTTTGGTCACAACACGCGCGGCGCAATCGCGGTGTTCCGATTGTCAAAAGTTTCCATAAATAATTAGGCCAAACAAAATCGATAGAGAAAGAAGATTTCTGCACGTTAATTCACAGAACTTGATCTCTTTTGTCTGTGTATGCATTTTCCGTGTTCATGAATTTATTTCGAGGTTATACTGCTCAGAAACCGCAGCGTGTTTCCCCGACATTTCCTGCCGCAACACGAGGTTCATCTCGCCCGCCACACAAAGTGCATCGCGCACGCTTACCACCGTACGATAAACTATGGAGGAAGGATAAACGGACAGTGTTGGCCAGTTTCCCATCGTGGTTAGCGTTGTGCACAGTGCAGTGATGTGTAGACCTAAATTCTACATTATTTTAAAGAATTATCGACCATAAATATTTTTGACATTAATTACGGCAAGTTTTGATCATTTATTGTGGCCATTTTTTTGTTATAGCTTTCGTAGCGTAAATGAAAATAGTTTAGGCTGAAATTCACATATAATTGAATACCCATGTGATCGGAAGCAGTATGTTTTTGGCCTCGTAGTCTTACTCTTACTCTTAGTTAAATACGTTTTGAATGGAAAAATCAACAATGCCGCGACCTCCGTGCCCTTTCTGCAGATATAATTTGGCCTTGGTGCCCTCCATAATTTTTCTTTATTCAAGGCCAAAGTGGCCTTGCCCTAAAAATAACAAAATTCAAGGCCCGACACTGACACTGTATCAACTAAAATGAGCAATGTAATGTTAAAGAAGTTAATGCTTGTTTGCTGAAACGTATGATGCATTATAATTATTATATGTTTGCTTGAGAAACTACTGTTAAACATGCGGCGAGTGAAAAAGCTTGCGGACTACCCAAAAGTCTGGTTGAGTAGTCATCCGGCCGGCGAGTGAAAAAAAAAGTTAAGGGCAAGCCCTGCAAATAATGACAAAGTGTCTCCTTGAGGGTACTTTAACAGGTACATGTATAATTCATAGAATAATAACACATAACATATAATGATGAGGGTGTTATTGACACTTGTGGAGCCCCGGATGGGGATCAACGGTATGGGAAATGTACGGCTTTCTCAAACTCAAACTGAGCACAACTATTCAAAACATTGTACAAAACTTGACAAAATTACATACCTTTGGAAATTCTGTGTTACAATAATTACATCTACAAGATTTATTTCCTACTCACCTTTCCATTATTCTCTTCAAGAACAGCTGTGGCTCTCAACAACCCATGACTCTCCTTGCTGGCTACAGAATCTTCTGAAGCAAGAGCTGGTGCTGGTGGACTCAACGGTTTGCCATGTCCTTTTGCTAAACATCAATTAAGAAATCAGAAGTGAAAAACCAAACAATTCGGAACTTGAACCCATTTACTTTTGTGAGACAAAAATCCCTGGATGTTGTAAAATGCATAGCAAAAATTGAGCTGGAAAACCTTTGACCCAGTTGTGACAGTAAAATTATAGCCTACTATATTCCTCCAAAACTACACTGATAATTCTGATAACATATAGCTGCAGTAACAGTTTAAGGCCTTTTCCGACTAGATCTTTTCCCACTAAATCTCAGGGGTAGCCCCAGGGCGACGCGGGGGTGAAAATAAGCCCCGATTTACACTTGAAATTTTCACCCCTGCGCCACCCCCGAGATTGCTCATCCCCGGGTCGAGTTCAACCCTGCTCTGAACCAGGGTTGAAAATGTTATCCCTGTGGCGAAACACTTTCCCCGGGGCGAGAATGGTAGTGAAAATGGTGCAGGGGTGAGTTCGGCCCAGGGCGAGCAGCGGCACACAGATCATTTGGGCTCTATTTGGACCATTGCATATCATCAACGCAACAATTACAGAATCGCACACATCATGTTTTAACATATACAGTAGAATATATGTATGCTTTCTTTGCTAACAGATGAAAAAGAAACAAACATTGCTTCTCGTGTGACATCAATCCCACTGGCAGGCGCCATGTTTGTAACTGTTGCACTGTGTGGGAAAAATCTTCAGGCGCTAAGCATGCGCACCACTCGATAAACGTTCGCCATGATGACCGCCGTGTTCAACTCGGGGGTGAAAAATTGTGTCACCCCGGGGCGAGTTCGCCCAGTGGATGGATACTCTAGTGTAAAAAAGGCATATGTGTATATATACAATACTAGGTGAATAAAGTGTGACACACATGGCAAAAAATTAATAGTTTTCAGGAACAATGCAGAATCTTTTATTTCAATGTTCATCCCTCAAGCAAGCTACTTTAAAGGGGTAAAGATAGTTCGTCACAAGGAAGTCCACTTTTCTAGCTTTCAAATGTATGTAGTTGCACTTGTAACGTATGTGACATGGTGTCTTTTAGGTGTCTGGCATCACACAAAGAGTAAGTTCCCTTTGACTTTGTATCATGTAGGTACATGTCTCACTATGATCAGACCAAGTACAAACAAGAAAAATATTCTGATTTTTTTTTAAAGTTTGAGTTACATGAGCAAGTAAAAAGGACACCGTTACATACGTTTGCAGCACATATTAAAGTTAATTAAAGTTTTTTATCCAGGTGGTTTTACAAGAACAATCTTCTATATTTTAAAGGGAAAGTTTGTTTATGATAAACACGATGTTTAAGGACATTTATTAAAATCCCATTTTCAACGAAAAACTGTTGTTAACATCATTTATTTAACATTTGTAACAAGGACACCGAACCAGAACACAATACATGTACATGTACTAACAATTTCTGTTTTTGTCATCACTCTGCACTGTACTATTCAAACTTATTCAGTTCAACTCCATTCAGTTCAACTCCATTCAATTCAACTCCAATTTAGTTAAGTCAATTCAAGTTAATTAAATTAATTATTAATTTAATTAATTTAAAAAGGCAAGAAAATTTGTGAGGTCAGCTGAACAAAAAATTGAATTCTATGTATTATTATTCAAAATTTTACTGCAATAAAACTTGCACTTGCTGGAAAACCTTGCGCTTGCATTCCATTAATGTGCCTATCAATAGCACTCCCCCCCCCCCCCCCCCCCCCCCCCAGGCTGCCCCAGGTCTTACAAAATGTATGTGGGGTTTGGTCATGTTTTTCAAGCACCAGGGTGGGGATTTTGGTCACTCATTTTTCCATTGTTTCCCCATCATCAGAAGTTAAAACCATGAGGTGGGGATGCCCCAACCATGTATGTCGGGGATTGTATCTAACATTTTGCCTCAGGGGTGGGGATTGTCACTTCAAAAATACTGAGTCTTTATTCACATGAAGAAGAGAATCCATAGAAATTATCATGATTATGTTTGCAACGACTGACACCAAAAAGTAGGCTGTGGTCTTGTGTCTCAATGTTACAAACGTATGAACTCCAATTACAAAATAATATGCAAATCTTGGGCAGGCTACTTTAAAAGTTATTGGGAATGCAAACACTAAAAAAACAGACACTGTTATTAGTGTTAAGAAATAGTTTCGTTCTTTATATTCAATGCAAAACGAACATTTCAACGCTCGCAACAGGAAAGACCCGACAAATTGCGACATAATCACGCGTGGTGTCTTTCCGTTACGACCAAAGTCGACATTAAAATTGCCGACGTTTGTTCACAGCTCATCACAGTCTAACACAGTGAGTGAAACATAGCTTATTGCTACATTGCTGGCATTTAAGATCAGTGAAAAACTCGCTGATTCAACAACGAATTGCACTAAAATCTTCGGAGTTACTTTTGAGAATTAACGTTCGTAAAATAAGACACGGTACAATCCAGCATTCGCAGCCATGATACAATAACAAAATCGACTTCAAACAAACTTGACGACATAATCGAGGAAAAATGTTGTGACAATTACATTAAATAGTATCTTAACTTTCTATATCAACAAGTATCGAAGCCCGATGGCCAAAAATCACGATGTGATTTAGACGGATTTCATTTGGGTTCGAGCGTTGCTAACGTACGCAACACGGATTCCATGAGCGGACGACGAATAGTTCATGACCCCTATCCTCGTCCTAGCACGTGGAATCAGATTATGCCACGGTCTATAATACAGGAACACTGGTTGCCGGTTTTTGTGTGTACGTTGCGCCGGAAACCATCGACACAAATTCGGAGGAGCTGCATGTCTTACGTTCGTAACAAAGTGGACACGGAACAAGGACTCGTGAATGATTTTGATTTTATTTCGTTATTAATTAAGACATGGGAAACTCAGTGTTACAAAGTGTTCTCTTGAAACATGTTCTTTTTAATGAAAAATATTAATGTTGATTATTATTTCTTTTCCAGTATTAGTCGATCACGCAAACGTACGTAACATAGAAGGACACTTCGAGTTACGAACGTTAGTAAGATATTAATGATATGGTTTGGGAACATAGTCACAAATAATTTCCACTTCGGGATTCAGTTGAAGAGGGCCATAGCAGGTCAGTATAATCAACACAAGGACAAGTAAATTTGTGGTAGCAGTACTCCTAGTTAATGAGATTGATTTAGATCATTTAAAAATGTCACATTTTTGTGTCTTTTTTTCTGGAGATGATACAGATAAAACATGAATAAAAATAATTTGAAACATCACAGCTTAAATATATTATTTCATTTATCAGACTGATATGTAAGATAACACATCACAAGAAAATTAGGCCATAATAGTCTTCAATAATTTTTTTTATTTGTATACATCATAACATTACAAAATCTCTCCAATATCAAATATATACACATATAGACGATGTGCCCTATGACGTCACATGTTTACATCAAAATTGCGATTTGCCCAGTGGAATTTGCACGCATCATGTTTTGCATAAAATTTGGTCTAGAAGTGACGTCGCAGGTCAGATCGCCTTTTAATTTTGTGACCTTTGATGTCACTCCTTGACCAAATTTATGCAAAACACGATGTATGTGCTACAACTAGGCACATTTGAATTAAGGCAGTTTTGATGTGAACGATGGGCACATGGTCTATATAGCGTACCTGATGTCGGTATCTTAAGGAGAAGGGAATCAATCCTGCAATCTCTTGTTGAGCTCTTTGTACTGTGACAGCTCACTTCGAGTGTCACTTAGTTTCTTCTTCATTTTCTCTGTTCCATCTTGACTGGTTTGAAGTTCTTTTCTCAGTTCCTTCACCCTTTTCTGCAGCTTCTCATGCTCTGGATCGGTGCTTATTTCAAATACTTCATAGGGTCTTTTACGGACCTGGCTGGACTGAAATAATGGTGAATTCTTCTTATCCTTCAGGCGGCTCTCAAGCACGTTTCTCACAGATGTTGCTGCTGCTTTCTCTGTCTGCTTCTTTTTTGCCCTCTGTTTAACACATTTTACATGAAATACAAATGATAATTAGCAATAAGCTAATCAGAGTTGTAAATCTGTAGGTTTTTCCAGGTTGCATAAGTAGAGAAATTCAAGAAAATCTTAAGCCACAGAGTGAAATACATGTAACTGCTGCAAAGTTTTTCCGTCCTTTACCACACATTTGTTTTCTCTTTTAGAAGTTATATAATTTTTTTAAATTACTTTTCTTTAAAAGCTACATTTAATGCATATTTTTTTAAAGTGTTGTAAAACTTTCACTAGCAATTTGAGTTACAGAACATGTTTGTAACCAAACATAATCATCGTCTGGATTCCAAAATTGCAAATATTATGTAAAAAAAAAACCTTCGTGAGATTATCATTTTCTTTTTATTTGAAGTCATGGACAGCTGTTTTAGCCATCACCTTAATCTCTCAGTGAGCCTTTTAATAATAGGTGTATATAGCCTTACATGTACATTCTGCCCACCATTTTATCTTATTTCTGATGTTTGTTTTTTTATTTTAAAAGTAAACAAAGAAACTGGCAGCAGCAGCTTTTTTTGTTTTTTTAGTTAAGCCGTGTGCCTTTAAGATTTTTTGTCTCCTATGTCACTTCCATTAGTGCAGTACCATATAATTCCAACCATTGCACCCTCCCCCCATCTGTCTCTTTTCAGCTGGCAATCCAATCCCCTTTTATTTGCCCTTGGCACTTGTGCTTTTAACAGTTAATGTCTTGCAGGAAGCCCCCCCCCCCCCCCCCTTTTTTTCTAGAAACCTTGTTCAGTAATTAACATAAACCCATAATACCTTTTCATTCAAAAGAGAAGCAAGTTCTTCACCAGGATCTTCATCCTCTGTGGTTTCCTCGACACTGGTGTCGTACACCTTCGGGATTCTTACTCGCGAAGAAGCAAGCTGCTCATTCAGTTTCTCTTTTGTAGCTGCCAAAATACATGACAAAATCCAGGATGAAATTGATAGCATCGTCAGAAACCATGACTTGAAGGGTAACAGAAAGATATATTAGGCAGCGGATATTTGACTATAAATACTGACTCAATCTCTATCATGCCTATTTTGTAAGGCTCTGCAACCAGAATACATTGTCATATTAAAAGTGGGCAAGATGTGCATGCATATTATCACTTACTATACATAAAAAGGTCTATTTCAAGGAAAAAGCCTGATACATGCCTTAAATGTGTACATTTAATGCAGAGAAAAGTGATTATTTTGCATACAAATCAGAGTGCAGATTATAAACCATGCCATGGTCATGGCCACGTTATCATAGACCTTATCGCAAATACCACCTGGTTGTGACGTCACAATGGTAAAAATGCCCTGTGGGAAGGAAAAAAACACAAACATCGCCCCCGTTTTGCCTTTTGACCATTAAGACGTCTCAACTAGGCGGTATTTGCGATGAGGTCTATGCCCTTTATGGTCTCCCGCCGTCACAGTATGATCCTTCAATAGACCAGTAACAAGTCAACTCGTACCTTGGACAACTCGTACCTTGGACAACTTATACCTTGGCCGACTCATACCTTTAGTTAGGACAACCAAAACTCGTACATAATAATCATTAATATGGATGACACGGCAGCCACGCCACCACAAAAATAACAAGATGATTGGTTGAATAATGTGGAAGTTTAGATCCTTCCAAAAAAATAAATAAACTGAATTAGCCCAGTTCACAAGAAAGGAAAAATGGCAATGCATTTTTCACAATTCGCAATTTTCCGAATAAAATAAATTGGAAAAAAAAAAAAAAAAAAACAGTTGTCCTGTTTCAGACCGCACAACTTTTTTATCTGTGTTTTGCACTGTTCTCGCTTTTGACATCCTTCAAGGAAAGCAAAAACAACCTTTTTGCAGCTGAACTCATCAAACAATATTTGTGCTGGGATAGGTTGCCAAATTGTAACAAACTTGAAAAAAATATAGAGTAATAATGTGACCTAGGCCCAAATTGTTATTTATAACAAACAAACTTTTTGCGGTACATTAAAAAAATCATGGACCCATATTTGCATCAGCAAATTTTTTTTGAGGATCAATTAGGCCCTATCGATATACATTCTGTTTTTGAACATCATTGTCAATTTTTTAACGGCCCCAAAAACCATTACGTCAAGGAACTAGGCAGTTCCGTATGACGGCTGCCGTAATAATAGCCCTGCATTTTTCAAATGAGGTAATTTGGCATGATTTGTTATGCACACAGCACTGCACGAAACCTGTCGCACGCAGAGCTGGAAAAGACGGCCTTGCAATCTCCTGTAGGTGCGTCGTTGATATCTGCACAGCCTCTTCTCATTCACAAGGCGAACCTACCTGCACAGTGACCAACTTGGATTGCTCGGTGATCGTGAGTAGACTGATCAGTTTGTACATAGGTAGCGAGCGACCCCTTCTGTGCATGCAGCAGCAGCATTGAGGGCCCGATGCGATTGAGTTTGACCTTGACAAATGAATTATTCATAACTTGGCGAGCATGTACGATTAATAGGACGCGGTGCGGTCGGCACTTCCATGGGCAGTACGTCGCTGGTATTACGCACCGCGCTCCTCGTTCATTTGATACTCGTATACCAGTGGGATTGCTTTGTATGTTCGCTGACTCCTTATAATTGCGTCTTCATTAAGAAGATCATAGCGGGTACCATACACTTAAATTGAAGTCAGGTAAGATGGCGTTGATATTGACCCCCCAACTCGCCTTTTCTTTCCGCTGAGGGGGTAGTTGTGCACGGAGCCCATAGTTGAGTCATATGTAGGCCTATATGCAATACTCCTAGATCCATGCCACCAATTATATTTTGAAAGCAAATGACACTCGTTTACCCCTGGTCACCTCCTCGAAATACACACCACCAGAATGACTGGTGCTGTTTGTCCCGCAACCAATCTTTCCTGTGCCGAAAATAACATCCACCGTACAATCACCCTTAGTTGTCACTGATTTTGCTTTTTTACCAAGGTGCTTGGGTTTGGCTTGATTTTATAGCGGACAGAAATAATCCCCAGTCATTATTCCACTGTAGTTCAAATTAAGTTTGGATTAATTTTTTTCCAGAAACCTGCTGAACCAGCTGGATCTGCTGGAGAGTTGGTGAGTATCTTGATTTGTTCATCATCTTAAAATAACATTGGGATTGAGAAGTTTAGGGATGTCTAAAGTACAAGTTTTTGGCAATTTCAGCGCTTAAAGGCTCGATTGCCCAATAATGCGGAGTATTGGTTTGCAGGATTGAAATTGTGATATTCAAAACTGAAGTTTGTGGGGGATATTTGTCAGCCTAATGTTTTAAAAGAAGTTGGAGAATTAACTTGTTTGAAACTAGATTTAAGTGTCCGACTAAGATCATTGAGTGGTTTTTTAAGTTTAATTTAAAAGCTTGATAATTGTCTGAGGTAGAGATTGATTTGATGGACGGACAAGAACATTGTCATTTGGGACATACCAGTGTTGTAGTCGAGACCTTCATGTCCGAGACCAAGACCGAGACAACAACTTCCGAGACCAAGACCGAGACCAAACATGAATACAAATGTATGGTGTTGAAGCTGATTTCCCGCATGGAGTGTTGTGCCCTGCTTTAGATTAAAATGCTCAAAAAGATAACTTCCCACGGATGATAATTTGTGCTAATGACTCGTATGGGATCATCTTATCCAAAAGTTTAGTAAATCTAGTTTTTCAGCTTTAACAAGGACCATTATCTTAAATTATGTACACAATTAAGTGCTCAATTATAAAGTCTCACACACCACGCAATCATCAATTAAATAATTCCACAAGACTTGACGGTTATTATTTCACCTCTGGTACATAGTTGTGCTTTCCGACTTTTGACATGCCATACATTGTACGTGTACGTATGGCACTGACAGGCAGATTGTAATTTCTCCTAATATTATTTGAATAAAAAAATTGAACCGACCAGAATTGTTGATAATCCAGAATGGACAATGCAACTGGATTTTCTACGAAGTTGTTTATTGAAAGTTGTTTTTTGAAGGAAGGGCTATCAATTTATTATATTTCTAAATTATTCAAAACACCGTAAAGAAAAAAAGTAAAATTGAACATTAATTGAAAATTCATTAAAAAATGATTTGATGGCGTCACCTACATTTTCATCCACAACACATACCCGACTATGTACCTACAAAGGTTCAAACCAAATTAGCCCTGTACTTCTCTGGGTATCCTTTTATGGAATTATATAAAACTACTTAGTAGGCCAACACTAAAAGAATGTGTTGTGTAATCATTGATCAAGAACATCGAACGTGTCTACCTATTTGCACACATAGAAATTAAGCGTGCTTGTCGTTGGAATCCCATACCATGTGCACCAGAACTCAGAATAAACAAGCTGCATTGACTGGTCGCCATTCCAGCTTCAATCTAATTCTTCAGCATGAAACTTGTATTTAGTACAATGTTGTTTATTTATGGATGAAGACTGGATTTTGTATGGCGCATTGTATTTTGCTGTGGTCTCGACTGGTCTCGGGGGTAAAACTCGAGACCTTGGCTGGGTCGATTTAGAAAAAAAAGTCGCATGCACTGGTGCATGTAGACCAAAAAAGTTACATGCACAAAATAAATTTTACATGCACAAAATAGTGTGCACACAAGTCATAACCCAAAAGAACAATAGGTTTGTTGTTTTAAAATGTGTATTCCTACAAATTTTCAAATGTAGCTATTACATGTATAGTGCTGTTAAGGGTATTGTTTTGCTTTGTAAATAAAATGTGTTTTTGTACAATTGTATTCGCTGTTTTGTTTATTTCATCAGTGGTAATGAGCAATCTCTGACACGATCGCGAGAAGACGAAGCCGAAGTTAAGTTACTACTGTAGTATCATGTTCCACGGAAGACTGTTCGATATTTTGATACCGAAATATCGGCCCAAAATATTGCGATATTATCGTGATGACGTCACATTTTCCTAACCGGAAGAACGGAGGAATAATTTGTTCTTTTGATGGAAATCACCACGTGTACAGCATCATGAGATCGGGCCCACCGGGATCGGACCCGCCGGGACTGAGCCCGGTTCCGCTAAAAGTTAATATCAGGGCCGGCCACCGAGAGATCGCGAATCGGGCCGGGGCCCGGGGGCCGAGGCCGCGCCGGCAATCGGGGCAGGAAGGATCGGGGGCCGGGTTGATGACAACTCAGACAAGGCTTCACTTGTTGAGTAGTTGGAGTACTACGACATTTACCTTCAGTTGGCTTCCTTGCGGCACTAAAGACGAGCGTTTGTTTCTATTTTGACACTGTTGATTTATAGTAACAGCTGATAAATTATACCAATAAGACGGTGGCATTCAGTGTGGTTGCTTGCACTTGACCAAGACTACCAACAAAGCAACGCGCACGCGCAGATGCGCTTTTGAGGTTGGCTTTATTGATCAATTGCTCTAACCCCAGGTCGCGGGGGCCGGGTAACAAGTCTTTTCTCAAGTCAATGTTAGCTGCGTGTACGTACATTGTACATTGGGAATAATATGGTAGCAGATCGGTTGCGGTTGTTTGCACTTGACCGAGACTACAACGATGGTAATATGCAGGCACGCACACATCATGTCGATCGTTGCGTGCAATAAATCGGGTGCGCGTTGATACGTTGTTCAACATGGGGAAATATACCAGCAGGTACGTACGTACGTACGTACAGGCCTAAAAAGGTACATGCACAGCGTGCACGTTGTATCGGAGGTTTACATGCACAGAGGAAAAAAGTACATGCACCAGTGCATGCGTGCACCCGTCTAAATCGAACACTGCCTTGGCATCCGAGACGGAGACCAGCCCTCAAAAAAAGGTCTCGAGTTATTTTTCTTCGGATTTACACATTTGTCCTTGGTAGGGCGCCAAACAGCCTAAGAAGTTTGAGTAAATTGCTTTACATTACAGCCGTTACTGCCCTAAGATTTTCATCATTCAGTAAGAATATTTGCCAAAACATTTCAAATGATCTTTTCTGCTAACAAGAGGAATAACTCCCTGTCAAATTCAATAATAAAAAGCACCTTATATCTCTAGCTTTCAGATGCTGTTTTGTATGCACTATATTTTCTAGTCGTGGATGGATTTTTTTGGGGGGCCGGCGAAACCTTTTTCAGGTATTTTTTGTTGTGGATTAATTAATTGATCATATTGTCGGACCCTGTTAAATTTTGAATATTCTTGTACAAAATTTATCTGACGAATGTTTGTAAATGTTCCACTCTCACCGCTGCATCTTAGAGCCACGTTGGCAATTCCGGAGCTGCCCAAGGGTACATGTTACACTTACATAAAGCCCCCCTTTTGCAACTCTGCAGATTTGAGTGTTAAGTTTGGAAAGTTTGGAAAGTTTGGCCATGCTGGACAACATGGCACGAACATGGGACCAGATTGGTCAATTCTTAGCGCCAAGGACAGTTTTTCGTGCTTGCATAAAAACCTAAAATGCAAGCATTGCAATCTTGTTGCTTAGGTGGCGGAAAATTTGGCCACGCTGTACAACGTGGCACAAACATCAGACCAGATTGGTCAATTCCTTAGACGTTCACGCACCCTGAAGAATTTTAGTCCACTATTCCTTTTCTGATTGGTTCTAGGCAATCGGAAGGTTAATTACCTCATTGTTTTAGTTTTCCGACCAATAAAAATTTTCCCCCAAGCCTTTCCGAGCACGTGTTTCGGCATGACTTTATCCCCCGTCTTGCTTCGAGCTCCTCAGAAGCGAACAAGACCTCGATGCGAGAAGATCGTACTTCCAAAGTGCCCCAAATTGCACTTTTCCGAATAGTCACATAGTTTTAGGAACGCGTCAGATACTTCCCTAAGTTTTCTGTTCCTAAAACCCCTTCTCGCATCCATCTACCACGTGCTCTGTTGATACAGAACACAAGTCCACCAGGTCTCGCTTTGGGGAGTTGACCCGGTTCACCTCTCCACCTGGCCCGCTTCTCACCACCCCCTTTTCTGGACTGACGGCATTCCTTGGAGCCTGTCTCGACGTTGCTGACTGCTTTGGACCCGGAGCCCATCTGAGTCGTGTCGCCGCTTCCACGTCGTACTCAAGCCCAAGTAGAGTGCCCAAACCAGCTAAGATCCACACTTACTCATTACCTTGATTGTTTTGTTGTGATTAATCTCTCCATTGGCTTAATATTGTTTTTCCTACACCAAAATATGCTGTTGGCATCTTTTGTTGAATTTTATTACAACGTCTCTCTCAGTTGAGAGATATGTCTTTTCCTTGAAATTCTCTTTGCGACTTCTTATCAGGATTAGGTCGAGTGAAATTAAGCCAATGTAGAATTTAAGATCTTTACATTGTCAATTTTGAATGTTGCCTTGATTGTGTTCATCGATTGTATTCCCGCGTGTTAATACCTCAGTGGTTTAATCCTCTTTTCTTTGCATTCGCATCAAATTCTGTTTTGCTTTTTCCCGTCTTCACAACTAGTGAGTTCTTTTATGGAGTTCCCATTGGTACTTCATTGTTTCATTTTTACCTCTTTGACAACTGATTCGTTGGCTCTTTTTCCCTCTCGCGTGAATGCTAAAAATTGAGACGTTGATTACCCCTACTTGATTTTTACTGTTCGATGGCCGATATTCTGGCTCCCCATGTTAAACCATTGAAGTTATAACACCTTGAATATTGTTACTATTTGATAACGTTTCCCCGACCAATTACTGTTGACGGACCCTGAATTTTTATTAGCTGGAGGGAATGTTTCAATAACAATATTGTTGTCCTGTGAGAAAGGGATCAACTAAATTTCGCTGTCTGTGTGATTTATTTACCATGAGCAACATCCTTATTTATAAACGAACCACCGCAGGACTCGGACAAAACTCGGGTAAAACCTGTGACAATGTTTGTGTTAATAATTTAATAAATTTATATATATTTTTTTATCCAGGGTGGTATGGGAGCACCTGGCCCCTCTGGACGTCCCGTAAGTATTGCCTGGCGTTTGTTGGGGTTTTGTCTCCCCAGTTTCAGTTTTGATCTGGAATTGAGCCCTAAAACATCCCAAATGTTCTCTTATGTTTATTCTCAGGGGCAAAACTGCAATATTAGTCAGGGCAGGTGTATGAGGTCAAGCATTAAAATTTCGCAGTTTCCCGCTAGAACTAATAGATTTCCAAAAAGCCCAGTCCCTTTTCTTATCGATTTGTTAAATAATGAGATTTTCTCCCCATATACCCTATTTTATAATGGTATCTCTACTTTTTGCTATTCTCCTCGCACTAGAATACATGTAGGTTGAAGATTTCAAGCCTTTGCATACCGGTATTTTCAGTGACTGCCTCGGTGCCTTCCAATCCATCTCCAAACCCTTACCCCCAACATAAAATCGTCGGTGATATATCCGGCATACTATAAACATCAATCTCCAAGTTAATACTGTTAGCTTGGAATTGCTCCCTGGACACTGTGGGATAAATGGAAACGAAAGAGCCGATGAAATTGCAAAGTCGGCCACTTATAAAACCAATATCGACCACAACATACCCCTACTAGATAATGAAGTCAAACACATAAATTATCAAAGAGCAACTGAAGGAAAAATGGACCAAACGTATCCCTAACAATAATCTGACTAATTCGTCAAACAATTGTTTGACGAATTACAAGTTAAAAAGTCGTATCCTCATTGAGTGATCCCCACAATGTCGCTTCCCAGGTTGTATCGTAAAATTGGGTGTGATCCCTGGCTATACAGCATTCTGGGTTTATGACTTCTGACTAGCGCTCACCCGAACAAAGATACTGACAATTTGGGAGACCGCCAACAGGGCACGATAGCTCAGTTGGTAGAGCACCGGAACGGTAACCCGGAGGTCGCAGGTTCGAATCCCGCTCCTGCGAGTTTCTTTGTTCACTTTGAAAATGCCTTTAAACTTGGCAGACACTTAGACCAACTGCTCAGAATGTGTGCTGAACGTTTACGTCATGATGTCATCACGTGATTTTCTATGAATTTTTGAAATTTTAATATCGTAACATTCTTTTAAATATATCTGGCAAACAAAACAAGATTTTTTCAAAATTATTTTTGTTACAGCTTTGGTATGTCTCAAAGATATGCCCTAAATGGCGAAAATTGTGTGACGTCATGATGACGTCATCAACAATATTTTTTTTTTAAAACGCATGTAAGGGTCAATCTGATTACAAAAATGTATACATTGTATTTTTCTGTACCCAATTCCAAAATTTCATGATCGTGGCTCACTCAAGTAAGAAATAACAGCCATTTCAAAATTTAGACCAAATTCAATATAACACAAAGGAATTCTGGGACGGGCTGATAACCATGGCTATTATGAGCTTGCTGTTTATAAAAGGGGTTGATTTCTAGTCTTTTTTCAAGTCGCTGAATTTTTGAAGTATTAAAATCGTAACATTCTTTTCAATATATCTAGCGAACAAAACAAGATATTTTCAAAATTGTTTTTGTTATAGCTTTGGTATGTCTCAAAGATATGCCCTAAAAGGCGAAAATTGTGTGACGTCATGATGACGTCATCAAAAATATGTTGTTTTTTTTACGCATGTAAGGGTCAATCCGATTACAAAAATGTATACATTGTATTTTTCTGTACCCAATTCCAAAATTTCATGATCGTGGCTCACTCAAGTAAGAAATGACAGCCATTTCAAAATTTAGACCAAATTCAATATAACACAAAGGAATTCTGGGACGGGCTGATAACCATGGCTATTATGAGCTTGCTGTTTATAAAAGGGGTTGATTTCTTGTCTTTTTTCAAGTCGCTGAATTTTTGAAGTTTTAAAATCGTAACATTCTTTTCAATATATCTAGCGAACAAAACAAGATATTTTCAAAATTATTTTTGTTACAGCTTTGGTATGTCTCAAAGATATGCCCTAAATGGCGAAAATTGTGTGACGTCATGATGACGTCATCAACAATATTTTTTTTTTTAAACGCATGTAAGGGTCAATCTGATTACAAAAATGTATACATTGAATTTTCCTGTACCTAATTCCAAAATTTCGTGATCGTGGCTCACTCAAGTAAGAAATAGGAGCCATTTCAAAATGTAGACCAAATTCAATATAACACAAAGGAATTCTGGGAAGGGCTGATAACCATGGCTTAAATGTGCATGCTGTTTATAACAGGGGTTGATTTGTAGTCTTTTTTCAAGTCGCTGAATTCTTGAAGTTTTATAATCGTAACATTCTTTTCACTATATCTAGCGAACAAAACAAGATATTTTCAAAATTCTTTTTGTTATAGCTTTGGTATGTCTCAAAGATATGCCCTAAAATTGTGTGACGTCATGATGACGTCATAAAAAAATTCTTTTTTCAAGTCGATAGAATATTGCCCATAGCATTTGTAAACGTTTACTTTCTTACCGGCCACATTGGCTACTTTTAAACTTGGCAGACACTTACCCCAACTGCTCACAATGTGTGCCGAACTTTTACGTCCTGATGACGTCATCACATGTCACGTGACGTCATCTTAAAGGGGCATTTTTCGAAGCCATATATCTACAAAAGTACAAGTCCGATTCAGTTGGAACGTAAGGTATGCCACCTGGTGTTATAGATGAAAATTGACATGACGTTATGATCAAGTCATAACATGTCACGTGGTGTCATCTTAAAGGGGCACTCGCTAGATTATTGCCTATAGCATTTGTACACGTTTTCTTTCTTACCGGCACTTTGGGTACTTTTAAACTTGGCAGACACTTAGACTAACTGCTCACAATGTGTGCCGAACTTTTACCTCTTGATGACGTCATGACATGCCACGTGACGTCATCTTAAAGGGGCAGTTTTTGAAGCCATATATCTACAAAAGTACAAATTCGATTAAGTTGAAAAGTAATATCTAGGTAGCCCAGTAGGTTTATAGCTGAAAATTGACATGACATTATCATAATTGATGTCATCACATGTCACGTGACGTCATCTTAAAGGGGCAGTTTTTGAAGCCATATGTCTACAAAAGCACAAGTCCGATTAAGTTCAAAAGTAATATCTAGGTAGCCCAGTAGGTTTATAGATAAAAATTGAATTGACGTTATGATGACGTCATCACATGTCACGTGACGTCATCTTAAAGGGGCAGTTTTTGAAGCCATATATATACAAAATTACAAGTTCGATTAAGTTGAAAAGTAATATCTAGGTAGCCCAGTAGGTTTATAGCTGAAAATTGACATGACATTATCATGATGTCATCACATGTCACGTGACGTCATCTTAAAGGGGCAGTTTTTGAAGCCATATCTACAAAAGTACAAGCTCGATTAAGTTGAAATGTAATATCTAAGTAGGCCAGCAGGTTTATAGATGAAAATTGACATGACGTCATGATGACGTCATCATACGATTTTATAGTAATTTTTAAGTTTTTGAACTTCAAAGTTTCTTAAAGCCATATCTCACCAACAGAACATGCTAAATTCAAAATTCTTTTTGTAATAGCTTTGTTAGCTCCGATATTCCTTTACATAAATGTGAAAATTGTGTGACGTCATCATTACGTCATCAAAAATAGTCTTTTTGAAACACATATAAGGGTTGGTCCGAGCGTCATAAAAATTGGTGGGTAAGTAGATAGTGATACTAGCATGTAAAATCCGAGGTGACGTCATGATGACGTCATCGGCTGATTTTCTGTTAATTTTTTAGTCATGATGACCATCAAATTATTTGTATATTTTTTTAAGGTTTTGAAATTTTAAGCCATATCTCATTAACAGAATATAATAAATTCGAAATTCCTTTTTGTAATCAATTCATTAGGTCAGAGTTATGTATGTTAAAATGTGTAACATCATCCTGACGTCATCAAAATGCCCTTTTAAAAAACACATGAGAGTAAGTGGATCGTTATGAAAATTTGTAAAATCTGAAGTGACGTGATTGGCTGATTTTGTAGGAATTTTTCATTTTTTTCAATTTTTTTAAACTGTCATTGATCAGATTGACTGCAATCTTGACACAAGCCAAGACCACGTTCCGAATATGTGACGTCATGACGACGCTATCCTACGATTTTATGTTGATTGTTAGGTTTTTTAAATTTTTTATGTAATTTCTAACCGGGACTTGCGCCACATAACAGCCTAAGGTCTTAAACAAGTTTGTCATATATATCCTATAATGGAAATTACATGACCAAGAAAGAAGTCAGGATGGCGTCACGCTTAAAGGTCAAGTTTGAAGTAGCAAAAGACACAGAAGTGATGGAGCTTTGTGCTTAATATAACAGAAAAACGGAAAAGCCCTGCGTCTGTTTGCAAGAGACGCAAGATGTCTAGTTTTTTTTTTTCTTCTTCTTCTTCTTCTTTTAGTTCTGACCAAAATCCCATAGACTTTGTACACGAATTTTGTCGGCGGCACTTTAGGTCTTAAAAAACCTCAGAACCTAACCAAACTTACATCAAACATAGACCCTAAGCTGAAATTGTATGTCGTAGAGTGACGTCGTGATGACGTCATCACGTGATTTTTTATGAATTTTTGAATTTTTAAAATCGTAACATTCTTTTAAATATATCTAGCGAACAAAACAAGATATTTTCAAAATTCTTTTTCTTATAGCTTTGGTATGTCTCAAAGATATGCCCTAAATTGCGAAAATTGTGTGACGTCATGATGACGTCATCAAAAATGTGTTTTTTTGTTAACGCATGTAAGGGTCAATCCGATTACAAAAATGTATATATTGAATTTTCCTGTACCCAATTCCAAAATTTCATGATCGTGGCTCACTCAAGTAAGAAATGACAGCCATTTCAAAATTTAGACCAAATTCAATATAACACAAAGGAATTCTGGGACGGGCTGATAACCATGGCTATTATGAGCTTGCTGTTTATAAAAGGGGTTGATTTCTAGTCTTTTTTCAAGTCGCTGAATTTTTGAAGTTTTAAAATCGTAACATTCTTTTCAATATATCTAGCGAACAAAACAAGATATTTTCAAAATTATTTTTGTTACAGCTTTGGTATGTCTCAAAGATATGCCCTAAATGGCGAAAATTGTGTGACGTCATGATGACGTCATCAACAATATTTTTTTTTTTAAACGCATGTAAGGGTCAATCTGATTACAAAAATGTATACATTGTATTTTTCTGTACCCAATTCCAAAATTTCATGATCGTGGCTCACTCAAGTAAGAAATAACAGCCATTTCAAAATTTAGACCAAATTCAATATAACACAAAGGAATTCTGGGACGGGCTGATAACCATGGCTATTATGAGCTTGCTGTTTATAAAAGGGGTTGATTTCTAGTCTTTTTTCAAGTCGCTGAATTTTTGAAGTATTAAAATCGTAACATTCTTTTCAATATATCTAGCGAACAAAACAAGATATTTTCAAAATTCTTTTTGTTATAGCTTTGGTATGTCTCAAAGATATGCCCTAAAAGGCGAAAATTGTGTGACGTCATGATGACGTCATCAAAAATATGTTTTTTTTTTAACGCATGTAAGGGTCAATCCGATTACAAAAATGTATACATTGTATTTTTCTGTACCCAATTCCAAAATTTCATGATCGTGGCTCACTCAAGTAAGAAATGACAGCCATTTCAAAATTTAGACCAAATTCAATATAACACAAAGGAATTCTGGGACGGGCTGATAACCATGGCTATTATGAGCTTGCTGTTTATAAAAGGGGTTGATTTCTTGTCTTTTTCAAGTCGCTGAATTTTTGAAGTTTTAAAATCGTAACATTCTTTTCAATATATCTAGCGAACAAAACAAGATATTTTCAAAATTATTTTTGTTACAGCTTTGGTATGTCTCAAAGATATGCCCTAAATGGCGAAAATTGTGTGACGTCATGATGACGTCATCAACAATATTTTTTTTTAAAAACGCATGTAAGGGTCAATCTGATTACAAAAATGTATACATTGAATTTTCCTGTACCTAATTCCAAAATTTCGTGATCGTGGCTCACTCAAGTAAGAAATAGGAGCCATTTCAAAATGTAGACCAAATTCAATATAACACAAAGGAATTCTGGGAAGGGCTGATAACCATGGCTTAAATGTGCATGCTGTTTATAAAAGGGGTTGATTTGTAGTCTTTTTTCAAGTCGCTGAATTCTTGAAGTTTTATAATCGTAACATTCTTTTCACTATATCTAGCGAACAAAACAAGATATTTTCAAAATTCTTTTTGTTATAGCTTTGGTATGTCTCAAAGATATGCCCTAAAAAGCGAAAATTGTGTGACGTCATGATGACGTCATAAAAAAATTCTTTTTTCAAGTCGATAGAATATTGCCCATAGCATTTGTAAACGTTTACTTTCTTACCGGCCACATTGGCTACTTTTAAACTTGGCAGACACTTACCCCAACTGCTCACAATGTGTGCCGAACTTTTACGTCCTGATGACGTCATCACATGTCACGTGACGTCATCTTAAAGGGGCATTTTTCGAAGCCATATATCTACAAAAGTACAAGTCCGATTCAGTTGGAACGTAAGGTATGCCACCTGGTGTTATAGATGAAAATTGACATGACGTTATGATCAAGTCATAACATGTCACGTGGTGTCATCTTAAAGGGGCACTCGCTAGATTATTGCCTATAGCATTTGTACACGTTTTCTTTCTTACCGGCACTTTGGGTACTTTTAAACTTGGCAGACACTTAGACTAACTGCTCACAATGTGTGCCGAACTTTTACCTCTTGATGACGTCATGACATGCCACGTGACGTCATCTTAAAGGGGCAGTTTTTGAAGCCATATATCTACAAAAGTACAAATTCGATTAAGTTGAAAAGTAATATCTAGGTAGCCCAGTAGGTTTATAGCTGAAAATTGACATGACATTATCATAATTGATGTCATCACATGTCACGTGACGTCATCTTAAAGGGGCAGTTTTTGAAGCCATATGTCTACAAAAGCACAAGTCCGATTAAGTTCAAAAGTAATATCTAGGTAGCCCAGTAGGTTTATAGATAAAAATTGAATTGACGTTATGATGACGTCATCACATGTCACGTGACGTCATCTTAAAGGGGCAGTTTTTGAAGCCATATATATACAAAATTACAAGTTCGATTAAGTTGAAAAGTAATATCTAGGTAGCCCAGTAGGTTTATAGCTGAAAATTGACATGACATTATCATGATGTCATCACATGTCACGTGACGTCATCTTAAAGGGGCAGTTTTTGAAGCCATATCTACAAAAGTACAAGCTCGATTAAGTTGAAATGTAATATCTAAGTAGGCCAGCAGGTTTATAGATGAAAATTGACATGACGTCATGATGACGTCATCATACGATTTTATAGTAATTTTTAAGTTTTTGAACTTCAAAGTTTCTTAAAGCCATATCTCACCAACAGAACATGCTAAATTCAAAATTCTTTTTGTAATAGCTTTGTTAGCTCCTATATTCCTTTACATAAATGTGAAAATTGTGTGACGTCATCATTACGTCATCAAAAATAGGCTTTTTGAAACACATATAAGGGTTGGTCCGAGCGTCATAAAAATTGGTGGGTAAGTAGATAGTGATACTAGCATGTAAAATCCGAGGTGACGTCATGATGACGTCATCGGCTGATTTTCTGTTAATTTTTTAGTCATGATGACCATCAAATTATTTGTATATTTTTTTTAAGGTTTTGAAATTTTAAGCCATATCTCATTAACAGAATATAATAAATTCGAAATTCCTTTTTGTAATCAATTCATTAGGTCAGAGTTATGTATGTTAAAATGTGTAACATCATCCTGACGTCATCAAAATGCCCTTTTAAAAAACACATGAGAGTAAGTGGATCGTTATGAAAATTTGTAAAATCTGAAGTGACGTGATTGGCTGATTTTGTAGGAATTTTTCATTTTTTTCAATTTTTTTAAACTGTCATTGATCAGATTGACTGCAATCTTGACACAAGCCAAGACCACGTTCCGAATATGTGACGTCATGACGACGCTATCCTACGATGTTGATTGTTAGGTTTTTAAAATTTTGTATGTAATTTCTAACCGGGACTTGCGCCACATAACAGCCTAAGGTCTTAAACAAGTTTGTCATATATATCCTATAATGGAAATTACATGACCAAGAAAGAAGTCAGGATGGCGTCACGCTTAAAGGTCAAGTTTGAAGTAGCAAAAGACATAGAAGTGATGGAGCTTTGTGCTTAATATAACAGAAAAACGGAAAAGCCCTGCGTCTGTTTGCAAGAGACGCAAGATGTCTAGTTTTTTGGCTTTTCCGACACTCCGTCGGAAAAGGCTTTGTTTTTGTTCTGATTTTTTTTTTTTTTCTTCTTCTTCTTCTTCTTCGTGTTCGGACGTGTTTCGATCGAGCTCCCGGAAAAGTAAGAATATCTAGCGTTTGAGACCGCGTATGGTCCTAGTTTTTATATTGTTGTATTCGGTTTTGTTTATAGGTCCTACTAGACCCTCCTCCTTTTGTCGGGTGTTATCATTTAAGAGTAATTTTACGTTCATTTTGCATTTCATTTCGTTGTTTTCTCGTTGTGGCTGGTCACCATGACCAGTCAAGCGAACACATCTGTAAGGGCTCAGCCGAGCGTGCCCTCGGCTGGCCCGAGCGTGCCCTCGGCTGGGCCTACTAAGCCCATTGTTGAGGGTAATGAGCCTTTCAGGAATGTTACCCGCAACAATGGCATTTCATTCAAAGCGGCTGACAATGTCTCCGTTCAATCTTACATGGACGCCATTACAAAAATCCTGAATCCTAAAGAAATACTCTCCGCTTCCAGAATTTCCAATGGCCGCATTGCCATATACCTCAGCTCGAGAGAGGCGGTCGTCGATGCAGTTCAACAACAGGAACTCGCATACGACGGCTCCTTTCTCGAGCTGACTCCCCTTGTCCGACCCACCACCCGTCTTACACTTTCCAACGTGTACCCTGAAATCCCGAACGGAGTCATTGCAGCCAACCTATCGTCCTTTTGTAAGGTGGTGTCCCAAATCCGGCCCATTCCCCTTGGACTCAAGAGTAAAAGTCTAAATCACATAATGAGCTTCCGAAGGCAGGTTCAAATTCTTCTCAACCCAAACGTTACCCCTCCCGATCATATCAACTTCCACTATAACGGTACTAACTATCGAGTATTTCTATCCACGGAGTCGGTGCGCTGCTTCAATTGCGGCGAATTCGGCCACATAAGCAGAGCCTGCAAGAAGCAGAACCCCGCCCGCGGGGACGACGGTGCCAATGGCGACACAAACCCCCTCAACCCCCCACCCGTCTTCGTCAAACCTAATTCCAAATCCGACCCCAAACACCCACCCAAACGATCCAAATCCGACCCGCCCGGCCCCGCCTCCCCTGCGCCTGCGGGGTCGGCGCGTCGGTCGGAAGTTCCGACCGCCGCGCCACCCCCACCCACGGGCGGGGTCCCTGAGGGGTCCCGGCCCTGGGCCGCAGCGTGCGCGCCCCCCAAGAGCTATGCTGGTCCTCGGCCATCATGGGGCTACGGCCGTTATTCGTCCGGCTCGCCCCGCGCGTCGGACTCGGCCGGCCCGAGCACGCTCGCTGCGGATGCAGCGCGCACCCCTGGCGGGGGCGGAGTCCGGGCTCCTCCTACCAATCCTCCCTCCAATTCCCCCGAAGTGCTGCCGATATGGGGCTCCCCCCCTCCCCCCTCCAGATCCTTCTCGGACGTTGTTGCTAAACGCAAACAGGTTTCCCCCACTCCTGTGAATGACTCCTCTAAACTCATTCCCCTTCATTCACCCTCTCCTCGCAGAAAACTGGCCAGGAAACAACCGAGCCCCATGTCGACAGCCTCTCCCACCCTCTCCCAAGCCCTCAACTCCCAGTCCTCCATCCCACCCACCCCCCTCGGTGGTTCCCAAACACCCATGCCCTCGACTCCGGCGTCCACCGCGGGCGAGGCCGACACCGACTCCGTGAACTGGGAGGACACACAGACGGACGAAGACCTTCCGTCTAAAGTCTTCCCACTAACCAAAGGCCCACTATCTCAATCTGAACTCATTGATTTCCTGTCTTCGGTTAAAGCTAGAAAGAAGCCAGCCCAGATTGCCAGAAAATTCACGGCAAACATTCCTGGGCTGGTTAGACAACTCAAACCCCTACGCAACCACCCCCTTCTGCAAAAACGCATGCAGCAGAGGATCTCCAAACTTCTCAATACTTTAGATAAATAGTTCTTTTTTTTTCATTATGGAATTATGTAGATTTGTGCCCATCCTAGCAATGACACTGTCACTGCTGACTCTCAACACCGCCGGCTGTTCCGCACCTATCCATAACAATTCCTTTCAAATATATATTGACCAAATTGCTTTTAACCCCGACATAGTTCTTTTGCAAGAAACTTATCATTTAAATGAAAACAGCCCTTGCTGGAACATGTGGTCCTACTCCCCTTTCTGTTCTCCCGGGCCCAAAGGCTCGGGAGTAACTACTCTTGTTAAAAATAGCAATAACGTCGAAGTTATTTCTTCTTCTACCATCTATGATGGACATATTATATATTCTAAAATTAAACTCAATAATATCATTTATCATATTTATAATACCCTTATTCCCCAATTTGATAAAAGTGCTTTACTTGCACTCAATAAATTACTTGACCACTGTTCCGGCTGCGGTGACGGTGTCATTGTGATCGGAGGTGATTTTAATTGTACCGAAAACCCGGCTATTGATCGTCTGTGTATGCCGATCGAGCACAGACCCAAAGTTGCCATGGCTCTCAGGGACGCTGTCAATGCATTGTCTCTTTGTGACGCCTGGCGCAGACTGAATCCCCTCGACCAAAAATTCACCTGGCTGAGGAATAATCCCGCTAAACTATGCGGGGTTTCCAAAGCCAGGTTGGATCGCTTTTACGTGTCACCTAGTATTCTTTCTTCCATTTACTCCTGTTCTATTCTTCCGTGCTCCCTTTCAGACCACTGTGCAGTTACCTTAACAATTAAAATCCCTTCGCATACTCCGAGGAGCAGTGCCTATTGGCATTTCAACAACTCGCTCCTCGGAGATAACAACTACCGCGATATTATTATTCAATTCTGGATACAATGGAGAGAGGACAAGTGCAACTTTCCGAATCTCGCCGCTTGGTGGGATTTTGGAAAGTTGCACATTAAATCCCTTACCCAAATGTACAGCTCCAAATTAGCGAAAGAAAAACGGCACGCCCTTTTGGAAATAAACCGTAAAATCGATGAGATTCAGTCTGCGCCGGACTTAACACCCCAAACTAGAGCCACCCTTATTGAACAAAGAAACCATTTAAACTTTCTTTTTAAAACTGAAGCTCAGGGCGCTCTTGTCAGATCTCGTTTTAAACATCTCAGCGAGACTGACTCGTGCTCTGCCTATTTCTTCAATCTGGAAAAATCAAATTCTCTATCTAAAAATATTTCTCACATCCGTCTTTCCTCTGGAGCTATTTCCGACAATCCTTTTGAAATTAAGACGCACGTTCGTGACTTTTACAAAAATCTCTACAGCCGAGTCCCCACTGACAAGAGCGCCCTCAATCAACTATTACAAGATGTCGGCGAGCTCGACTCTGAAGATTCAGAGGACCTTGATCGTCCTCTGTCTATTGAGGAACTCGAGCTCGCTGTCAAGCAACTTGGCAAAGATAAAACGCCCGGCCTGGACGGCCTCTCTTCAGAATTTTTTCAGTCCTTCTGGCCCCTTCTAAAAAATGACTTTTTATCTGTCCTCGAGTCTTCCATCCAATCTGGCTCTTTACCCCATTCCCTACGGAAAGCAGCCATCACCCTGCTTCCCAAGAAGGGGGACCTGGCCGACATTGCCAATTGGCGCCCGGTCTCCCTTCTCAACACCGATTACAAGATCTTTGCCAAGTTGCTTGCAAACAGACTGAGGCAGTGCATTGGTAGCGTCGTTGGCGAAGACCAAAGCTACTGTGTCCCTGGCCGATCCATTTACGACAACATCAATCTTATCCGCGACATCATTTCTTACTCCAATTTTTCTGACACCCCCCTCGCCGTGATCAACTTGGATCAGAAAAAAGCTTTTGATAATGTTGATCATGGCTATCTCTTCGACACCATGAGAGCCATGGGCTTTGGCAAGAATTTCATCTCCTATCTTCAAATATTGTACGGCGGCGCCGAGAGCCTAGTCAAAGTGTGTGGCTCACTGACGGCCCCCTTCTCATTTGAGAAGGGGATACGTCAGGGATGCCCGCTCTCGGGGCTGCTGTACTCCATCGCTATAGAACCTCTGTTAAATCACCTCAGAAATAACCTGGCCGATCAGGCCTTTCATATTCCCGACACGGATTTCTCGTGCGCTGTATCGGCGTACGCAGACGACATTTCCGTATTTGTCACCTCCGATCCGGGTTTCCAAGCAGTCGAAGAGGCCTACGGCCTCTTCGCAAAATCCTCTGCTGCATGTTTAAACACTCAGAAGTCCCAGGGTCTATGGGCCGGTTCCTGGACCGGACGAAGCGACAAGCCTCTTAATTTTTCCTGGAACAGTGAAGGTCTCCCCTTTCTCGGAGTTCACTTAGGAAATTCGAACAAATATGTCCAACAGAATTGGGCTAAATGCAAGAATAAACTAAATAGAACGTTGTCCTCCTGGTCTCGCCTATTTTACGCCCTCTCTTTCAAAGGCAAAACTTTAATTGCCAATCAACTGGCCGCTTCTAAAATTTATCATACTCTTGCCGTTCTTTCCCCTCCTGCTAATGTCCTAAGTGAACTCCAGAATGCCCTTGTTGACTTCGTCTGGTCCAACAAAAGGCACTACCTCACAAAAGAAACTCTGTATAAACATCCCGACAAAGGAGGACTTGGTCTTGCATGCCTCCAAGCACGCATTTTCACTTTTAGACTCGCCACTGTCCAACGATTCCTCGGACTGCACTCCCATCCCGCCTACTTTCTGATCGGCCATTTTTTCAGGCAATATCGCAAACTTGGTTTTGACTTTCATCTTTTTCACCTCCAAACAGACCCAAAATTTCATATTAGCATCCCCGTGTTTCATAGTGATCTCTTGCGTGCTTGGACGGCGTCCGGAGCTCGAGTCGAAACACAACCCGATTCTATCAACCATGTCTACAATTTGCCCTTAAATTGTTCTATTCTGAGCGATGCAGCTGATGGTGGGGGAACCCCTCCCGTGCGTCTCGCGGCGTGTGGAGTCAAACTCGTCCGCCATCTTTTGGATCCCACCACCGGCCGATGGATCGATGCCCGCACCCTCGTCACTTCGTTTCAAGGACTCCGACCTCCTTCCCTACGCCTTCTGAATCTGGACATCAAACGCCTACTCTCCACGCTCATCCTTCAATATCCCAATCTGCTCTCTGAGGAGGGATGCATCCTACCACTTTCCGATCTTCAAAACATCTCCATTCTTCCGGACTGTCCAGTCGGTTTCAACTTACCTTCCTACAACAATGGACTCTCCGCACCATCCAAATCTATGTATGCCATTTTCAACGAGGAGATCAACCATCATTCAAGCTTCTCCTCCTCTCACTGGCACACACTGGGCTTCCTCAATTCCTCCACCCAACTTCAATGGCGGAACATTTACAAACTTCCTACCTCCAAGAAAGAGGGCGACGTTCAGTTTAAGTTGTTTCACAACTTTCTGCCCTCTCTCTCCGTCCTACATCATCTCAACCCTGACATATCTTCTACCTGCGGATGGTGCGGAGAGAAGGGCTCGATCCATCACCTCTTCATTATCTGTCCGGCTATACAACCTGTTCTCAATCTGCTTCACTCACTGCTCCATCGTCTACTTCCGTCTCTACAACTCAACTTTGACGTCTATTGGGCGCTGATTCCGCACGCCAAGGGGCGCAAAAAGGAGGCGGTTTGTCTAGCGAACTTCCTCATCATCAGCTGCAAAAATATCATATATTTCTTATATCGTACCTCCCGGTTCGTTGAACCCCTTATTATATGGCAGCACCGCCTTAGAAGCAAAATTCTCCTTGATTTCACTTATTATAAAATGTCGGATAACGTCAATGCTTTCTGTAATAAATGGTGTATAAATAATGCCCTCCTAGTCTGTAATAATAACGTTTTGACATGGTTCTTTTAAACAAATAGGTGTATTCTTGGCGGGGTGGGGTCACTAGCCCGAGTCCTGGATAGCTGTTCGCCTTAGCTTAGGTGTGACGTGTTACGGCTCTGCCACTGGGACTCGGGCTGGCCCTAGCCCATTCGCTCCCTTTTGTTCCCCCTCTACCATTTACAATTTATGTCCCCAATTTTGTAATTGTGACATGGTTGTTCCCCCCCCCCCCCTCCCCACCTCTCTGACCCCTCTCGGTCCACCCTCCCCCTCCCATCCCAGGGTCCATCTAGGTCCCTACCCCTTTCTCTCCCTTCTTTTTCTTTCGCCTACCCCTTTGGGAGCCGCCGGAGTGGGCCATATGGCCCACACCCAGTTATCTGGTGGCTCCCCCTCCCGGGGATCCTCGACGGGGTCAGCCAAAATCGTGCTGTTTCCCCGGCCGTACAGGATCCCCCTTCTTTTCTCCTTTCTTATGCTCCCTTGCATAAATAGTTTAATTTTTGGTTTCTAATGTTTATGCAATTACTTTGTATTATTGGTTTACTCTTTGTTTTACAGTGCTTTATAGTACTTCATGTATTTTTCTCACAATTCTTTTAATTATGTACATACATTATGTATTATTTTGTATATTTCAAGGATTTAAATAAAGTTTTCCTTGGAAAAGTCAAAAAAAAAAGTCTTCTTCTTCTTCTTCTTCTTTTAGTTCTGACCAAAATCCCATAGACTTTGTACACGAATTTTGTCGGCGGCACTTTAGGTCTTAAAAAACCTCAGAACCTAACCAAACTTACATCAAACATAGACCCTAAGCTGAAATTGTATGTCGTTGAGTGACGTCATGATGACGTCATCAAGTGATTTTTTATGAATTTTTGAATTTTTAAAATCGTAACATTCTTTTCAATATATCTAGCGAACAAAACAAGATATTTTCAAAATTCTTTTTGTTATAGCTTTGGTATGTCTCAAAGATATGTCTTAAAAGGGAAAAATTGTGTGACGTCAAGATGACGTCATCAAAAATTAGTTTTTTTTTAAACGCATGCCAGGCTCGGTCCGATTATAAAAATGTATACATTGAATTTTTCTCTACCTAGTTCCAAAATTTCATGATCGTGGCTCACTCAAGTCAGAAATAACAGTCATTTGAAAATTTAGAGCAAATTCAATATAACACAAAGGAATTCTGGGAAGGGCGGATAACCATGGCTTAAATGTGCATGCTGTTTATAAAAAGGGTTGATTTCTAGTCTTTTTTCAAGTCGCTAATCACAGGTAGCTGTGGACGGTGGTATCCGAAACCGTGCGTAACGTTTCGCTAACTTCCTAATCATGCAGAATCAAGCCTAACAAAGTACGTACATACGCTGCAGATGCCAAATTTCCACACACGTATAGTCTGCAACAACAAAAAAATCTATCCGTACATGCGAGATTCGCCGTTTAGAGCTGGAAGGACTTACATTGGGTTCACAGCGATTTTTGTTTGGAGCGCCGATATCTTCTGTTTCCCTGAATATATCAACCAAACACTCACCCAAAATGCAGAGTAGTCATTCATGCAGCGACTGATCCCCTCAAAATGAGAATACGATCAAGTTAAACCCGAAAAAACATTTTTCGTGCAACCCGGAGCATGCACAAACGAGCTGTGCATATATATTATGGTAGTGGATTCTTAAACATGACATGGATACATGTTTGCATATATCGGCCAGCGGCACTGCGCGCGCCTCGGGGCTCAACGGGTGCCTCTTGGAGTTGGACGTGAAATTCGACTTTTCGTCCGGCTCGTATTTGAACCTTAGTGTCTGCACCTTAATCCTCGAACTCTACTTGTATCTCAAGTGACGTATCTATCATTTTGGAGGCCGTTGTAAGGGTGAAACCGGATGCTTTTGTTGAGACTTCAGATACATTTTCAGAAAAACCACACGATCACTGCAGACGACCTTAGACGCTACTATCGGCAGATCACGTCCAAACGTTTAAAAAGGCTATAGAGGGTCCAATCATGGAGACAGTTCAGTAGGACAGCAACATGTTTCAATTTGGTGGTCCAGATATTCAGGTAAGCATGTCGAAAATTGCGAGATTTTACTTTAATATTCCGCACCAGCATAGTTCAGAAGCAGCGAAATCTTGGAAAATAACCAACCCTGCTTGTCTAAATATGTGGCACTACGTGTTTTTTTAAAGATTTATCTCCTAAATATTTGTGGAATATGAGATAGAAATTTACATAGTACAAAATATATATATGAACACTCTACATGTACATTACTAAAAGAAATTTGTGACCATACACTGCCAATAATACATGTAGGCCTGAAGTCAAAACAAATTAACATGTTTTCCTCTATTTAGCAGTGCAAATTCTCCAACAAAAGCCTCAAATTTATGTGATTACACAATTCTGAACATGAATGATTGCAGATAAATGCTTTGACATGTTGGACAGACATTTTCAACACAACTTGAAAAAGTTGTTGTTGGGGAGTGAGTTATGCCCCTATACTAGTCTTGTCTCAGAAAAGTTACAACCCAGTCTGCAAGTATAGGGCCTACATGTAGTACATCTGTACAAATTATAAACCCAACCAGCTAGTCAGAAACAGCGAAATCTTGGAAATTAACAAACCCTGCTTGTCTAAATATGTGCCACAACCTGTTACTTCAAGATTTATCTCCTAAATATTTGTGGAAAATAAGACACAAATTTACTGTACATGTATGTGAACACTGTAGTGAAAATTCCCCAACAAAATTACAAAATTCTGTGGAGAGATTTTACTTTAATACCCCTACCAGCATGGGTCAGAAACACAGAAATCGTGGGAAATAACCAACCCTGTTTGTCTAAGTATGTGGCACAACTTATTTCAAGATTTATTTCCTAAAAATTTGTGGAAAATGAGACAGAAATTTACATATGTACATGTAACCCTGCTTGTCTAAATATGTGCCACAACCTGTTACTTCAAGATTTATCTCCTAAATATTTGTGGAAAATAAGACACAAATTTACTGTACATGTATGTGAACACTGTAGTGAAAATTCCCCAACAAAATTACAAAATTCTGTGGAGAGATTTTACTTTAATACCCCTACCAGCATGGGTCAGAAACACAGAAATCGTGGGAAATAACCAACCCTGTTTGTCTAAGTATGTGGCACAACTTATTTCAAGATTTATTTCCTAAAAATTTGTGGAAAATGAGACAGAAATGTACATATGTACATGTAACCCTGCTTGTCTAAATATGTGCCACAACCTGTTACTTCAAGATTTATCTCCTAAATATTTGTGGAAAATAAGACACAAATTTACTGTACATGTATGTGAACACTGTAGTGAAAATTCACCAACAAAATTACAAAATTCTGTGGAGAGATTTTACTTTAATACCCCTACCAGCATGGGTCAGAAACACAGAAATCGTGGGAAATAACCAACCCTGTTTGTCTAAGTATGTGGCACAACTTATTTCAAGATTTATTTCCTAAAAATTTGTGGAAAATGAGACAGAAATTTACATATGTACATGTAACCCTGCTTGTCTAAATATGTGCCACAACCTGTTACTTCAAGATTTATCTCCTAAATATTTGTGGAAAATAAGACACAAATTTACTGTACATGTATGTGAACACTGTAGTGAAAATTCACCAACAAAATTACAAAATTCTGTGGAGAGATTTTACTTTAATACCCCTACCAGCATGGGTCAGAAACACAGAAATCGTGGGAAATAACCAACCCTGTTTGTCTAAGTATGTGGCACAACTTATTTCAAGATTTATTTCCTAAAAATTTGTGGAAAATGAGACAGAAATTTACATATGTACATGTAACCCTGCTTGTCTAAATATGTGCCACAACCTGTTACTTCAAGATTTATCTCCTAAATATTTGTGGAAAATAAGACACAAATTTACTGTACATGTATGTGAACACTGTAGTGAAAATTCACCAACAAAATTACAAAATTCTGTGGAGAGATTTTACTTTAATACCCCTACCAGCATGGGTCAGAAACACAGAAATCGTGGGAAATAACCAACCCTGTTTGTCTAAGTATGTGGCACAACTTATTTCAAGATTTATTTCCTAAAAATTTGTGGAAAATGAGACAGAAATTTACATATGTACATGTACCTGTATGTAAACACTTGTAGTACATGTACTTTAATTTCTGACCAGACACTGCCAAGAATAATTAGGCTATGTATAGTGAACACAAACTGTTTTCCTCTATTTAGCAGTGAAAATTCCCCAACAAAAGCCTCCAACTAAAGGTTGTGCCATATGATGACACGATTATGAAGAGAGATTTTACTTTCAAACCCCCACCAACTGAATAAACTGAAGAGTTTGATGTCTAAAATACAAACATTGTCACGTATAATACTGCAATATTTTGGCAATGCTTTGCCATGTTGCATATGCATTTTCAACGCAACTTTAAAAAGAGAGAATATAATGACATTTTAAGGTACTGGTTTCACGTGTAACAGGACTCCAAATTTGGAGGAATGTCACACATTTTGACAATTATATCTTCATCGAGTGTGAAAAAACAATCCAAAGAATCCTTTATTGGACTTGTGAAACTACTAATTGCAAGTGTGCATGAACAACGTATCCAGATCAGGGAAAACTGATAAAGGTAGAAAATGTATATTTTAGGGTTTAAACATTGCCCTTTTTGGCAAAATGTCACACCCAACTTCATGGAATGAACCACATCCATGTAGGTTTAACTCAATACACGTAAGCTCAATGTAATGTGGGCACATAAACATGATATAATTGAAAACAAGATT
Organism: Hippasteria phrygiana; assembly: GCA_037893225.1. Lineage (NCBI taxonomy): Eukaryota > Metazoa > Echinodermata > Asteroidea > Valvatida > Goniasteridae > Hippasteria > Hippasteria phrygiana. The sequence goes on along the minus strand of JAZGUH010000170.1, from coordinate 485,849 downwards.
AGAGATGGTAGCTGAATATTAAACCTAATCATGTAAATGATATCTTAACCATAAAAGTCCTCAATTCTTAGTAGATGATTTTTCACACACCCTAGGAGATTATTAGGGTAATGGTTTGTATGCAATCTGTTTAGACTATCAGAAAATAAATTTTAAAAGAAAACAAAGCAGACAGTACATACCTACATGTTGATATTTAATGGTAGCCGCATTAAATAGTTTTATTCCACCATGATTGTGTGCAGGGGGGGGGGGGGGGTCCTGTTATCAACTTGGATGAGAAATGTGCAGTATGGTGATGATGCTGTAACTGATACCACAGAGATTTTAAGACAAACAATTCTTTTAAATATTATATTACTGAAAAGAGTAAATAGAATTAGAAATAGAATGAGGGCCAATAGTAGTCATGTTAGGTTAACCCTATTGTGGATTTTTGTTGATTGAATTTTTTGGTCATTTTGGAGGACAATTTCAGTTAAAAGTTGTGACCATTATTGCTAAATTGCTAATTTTATAATTGAAAATTTGAGCCTAATATATTTCTGATCAATTTGTTATAAATATAAAAATAATGTTATGAGTCATTTAAAATAGTAACAATAAACAAACACCAATTATTATGGAAAATTAAATGATCAAAACTAAATAAAAACAAATTAAAGCCAGTGGCAGCACTGACAGAAAATTGGGCATTGCAAATAGCGTCGCCAATGCCGGTTCGCGTGAATCTCTCTACTAACGTGCTAGCTCCATGTGTCTGCTGTATGTGATTTAGCCATTTACTATCTTTCTTCTTTCTATCCTTTTCTGTCTTCTTTGCTGATGGTAGCTGTTAGTGCCACAGCCATTGTGTACATCTTATAATATATCATCTTATCTTCTTCTTTTTTTATTAAAGTGGGTGGATCGGATGGCTGTAATGGGAGGAGGGCATTATAAATTAACACTTATTTTCAAAAGCTAACAAATGGTTAGCCCCATATCAGGGGTTTATCAGTACCATAATACCAAACTTTTCTCTGCAAAATAATATTAAATGTCATGGAAATTTAGTCTTGGAAAGTCATGGAAAGGTCATGGAATTTGGTTTTCAGATTTCTGTGGGAACCCTGACTTGATTTTTAATGATGGTCATCACATGTCACGTGACGTCATCTTAAAGGGGCATTTTTCGAAGCCATATATCCATGGAAGTACAAGTCCGATTAAGTTGATACGTGGTATCTAGATAGGACAGCATGTGTTACAGATGGAAATTGATGTGACGTCAAGATGACGTCATCATACGATTTTATAGTAATTGTTAAGTTTTTGAACTTCAAAGTTTCTTTAAGCCATATTTCACCAACAGAACATGCTAAATTCAAATTTTTTTTGTAATAGCTTTGTTAGCTCCTATATTCTTTCACATAAATGTGAAAAAGTGTGACGTCATCAAAAATAGGCTTTTTGAAACACATATAAGGGTAGGTCTGATCGTCATAAAAGTTAGTGGGTAGGTAGATGGTGCCACTAGCATGTAGAATCCGAGGTGACGTCATGATGACGTCGTCTGTTGATTTTCTATGAATTTTTAAATGTTTCAAATTTCATTGTACTCTTTGGAACCTAAGTAAAGTTTCTTAGTCATATATCTCATTAACAGAATATTCGAAATTCGTTTTGTAATAGGTTTGTTAGCCCATACATTCTTTCATATTAATGTCAAAAAGTGTGACGTCATCATGACGTCCTCAAAATGTGCTTTTTGAAAACATAAGTAAACATATATCCAATAATCATAACAATTGGTGGGTTGGTAGATGTTGTCGCTAGCATGTGAAATCCGAAGTAATCTTATGATGACGTCATCGGCTGTTTTTCTATGATTTTTTTAATGTTTCTAATTTCATTGTACATACTCTCAAAATTATACATTGTCATTGATCAGATTGACTCTAATCTATATACAGGCCAAGAGCACACATTGAGGTGATGTGTTATTGAGGTGATGTCATGATGACCATCATATGATTTATATATATTTGGCTTTTCCGAAATCCTTCGGAAAAGGCTTTGTTTTTGTTCTGATTTTTTTTTTTTTTTTTCTTCTTCTTCTTCTTCTTCTTCTTCTTCTTCTTCTTCTTCTTCTTTTAGTTCTGACCAAAATCCCATAGACTTTGTACACGAATTTTGTCGGCGGCACTTTAGGTCTTAAAAAACGTCAGAACCTAACCAAACTTACATCAAACATAGACCCTAAGCTGAAATTGTATGTCGTAGAGTGACGTCGTGATGACGTCATCACGTGATTTTTTATGAATTTTTGAATTTTTAAAATCGTAACATTCTTTTAAATATATCTAGCGAACAAAACAAGATATTTTCAAAATTCTTTTTCTTATAGCTTTGGTATGTCTCAAAGATATGCCCTAAATTGCGAAAATTGTGTGACGTCATGATGACGTCATCAAAAATGTGTTTTTTTGTTAACGCATGTAAGGGTCAATCCGATTACAAAAATGTATATATTGAATTTTCCTGTACCCAATTCCAAAATTTCATGATCGTGGCTCACTCAAGTAAGAAATGACAGCTATTTCAAAATTTAGACCAAATTCAATATAACACAAAGGAATTCTGGGACGGGCTGATAACCATGGCTATTATGAGCTTGCTGTTTATAAAAGGGGTTGATTTCTAGTCTTTTTTCAAGTCGCTGAATTTTTGAAGTTTTAAAATCGTAACATTCTTTTCAATATATCTAGCGAACAAAACAAGATATTTTCAAAATTATTTTTGTTACAGCTTTTGTATGTCTCAAAGATATGCCCTAAATGGCGAAAATTGTGTGACGTCATGATGACGTCATCAACAATATATTTTTTTTTAAACGCATGTAAGGGTCAATCTGATTACAAAAATGTATACATTGTATTTTTCTGTACCCAATTCCAAAATTTCATGATCGTGGCTCACTCAAGTAAGAAATAACAGCCATTTCAAAATTTAGACCAAATTCAATATAACACAAAGGAATTCTGGGACGGGCTGATAACCATGGCTATTATGAGCTTGCTGTTCATAAAAGGGGTTGATTTCTAGTCTTTTTTCAAGTCGCTGAATTTTTGAAGTATTAAAATCGTAACATTCTTTTCAATATATCTAGCGAACAAAACAAGATATTTTCAAAATTCTTTTTCTTATAGCTTTGGTATGTCTCAAAGATATGCCCTAAATTGCGAAAATTGTGTGACGTCATGATGACGTCATCAAAAATGTGTTTTTTTGTTAACGCATGTAAGGGTCAATCCGATTACAAAAATGTATATATTGAATTTTCCTGTACCCAATTCCAAAATTTCATGATCGTGGCTCACTCAAGTAAGAAATGACAGCCATTTCAAAATTTAGACCAAATTCAATATAACACAAAGGAATTCTGGGACGGACTGATAACCATGGCTATTATCAGCTTGCTGTTTATAAAAGGGGTTGATTTCTAGTCTTTTTTCAAGTCGCTGAATTTTTGAAGTTTTAAAATCGTAACATTCTTTTCAATATATCTAGCGAACAAAACAAGATATTTTCAAAATTCTTTTTCTTATAGCTTTGGTATGTCTCAAAGATATGCCCTAAATGGCGAAAATTGTGTGACGTCATGATGACGTCATCAACAATATTTTTTTTTTTAAACGCATGTAAGGGTCAATCTGATTACAAAAATGTATACATTGTATTTTTCTGTACCCAATTCCAAAATTTCATGATCGTGGCTCACTCAAGTAAGAAATAACAGCCATTTCAAAATTTAGACCAAATTCAATATAACACAAAGGAATTCTGGGACGGGCTGATAACCATGGCTATTATGAGCTTGCTGTTTATAAAAGGGGTTGATTTCTAGTCTTTTTTCAAGTCGCTGAATTTTTGAAGTATTAAAATCGTAACATTCTTTTCAATATATCTATCGAACAAAACAAGATATTTTCAAAATTCTTTTTCTTATAGCTTTGGTATGTCTCAAAGATATGCCCTAAAAGGCGAAAATTGTGTGACGTCATGATGACGTCATCAAAAATATGTTTTTTTTTTAACGCATGTAAGGGTCAATCCGATTACAAAAATGTATACATTGTATTTTTCTGTACCCAATTCCAAAATTTCATGATCGTGGCTCACTCAAGTAAGAAATGACAGCCATTTCAAAATTTAGACCAAATTCAATATAACACAAAGGAATTCTGGGACGGGCTGATAACCATGGCTATTATGAGCTTGCTGTTTATAAAAGGGGTTGATTTCTAGTCTTTTTTCAAGTCGCTGAATTTTTGAAGTTTTAAAATCGTAACATTCTTTTCAATATATCTAGCGAACAAAACAAGATATTTTCAAAATTATTTTTGTTACAGCTTTGGTATGTCTCAAAGATATGCCCTAAATGGCGAAAATTGTGTGACGTCATGATGACGTCATCAAAAATATGTGTTTTTTTTAACGCATGTAAGGGTCAATCCGATTACAAAAATGTATACATTGTATTTTTCTGTACCCAATTCCAAAATTTCATGATCGTGGCTCACTCAAGTAAGAAATGACAGCCATTTCAAAATTTAGACCAAATTCAATATAACACAAAGGAATTCTGGGACGGGCTGATAACCATGGCTATTATCAGCTTGCTGTTTATAAAAGGGGTTGATTTCTAGTCTTTTTTCAAGTCGCTGAATTTTTGAAGTTTTAAAATCGTAACATTCTTTTCAATATATCTAGCGAACAAAACAAGATATTTTCAAAATTATTTTTGTTACAGCTTTGGTATGTCTCAAAGATATGCCCTAAATGGCGAAAATTGTGTGACGTCATGATGACGTCATCAACAATATTTTTTTTTTTTAACGCATGTAAGGGTCAATCTGATTACAAAAATGTATACATTGAATTTTCCTGTACCTAATTCCAAAATTTCGTGATCGTGGCTCACTCAAGTAAGAAATAGGAGCCATTTCAAAATGTAGACCAAATTCAATATAACACAAAGGAATTCTGGGAAGGGCTGATAACCATGGCTTAAATGTGCATGCTGTTTATAAAAGGGGGTTGATTTGTAGTCTTTTTTCAAGTCGCTGAATTCTTGAAGTTTTATAATCGTAACATTCTTTTCACTATATCTAGCGAACAAAACAAGATATTTTCAAAATTCTTTTTGTTATAGCTTTGGTATGTCTCAAAGATATGCCCTAAAAAGCGAAAATTGTGTGACGTCATGATGACGTCATAAAAAAATTCTTTTTTCAAGTCGATAGAATATTGCCCATAGCATTTGTAAACGTTTACTTTCTTACCGGCCACATTGGCTACTTTTAAACTTGGCAGACACTTACCCCAACTGCTCACAATGTGTGCCGAACTTTTACGTCCTGATGACGTCATCACATGTCACGTGACGTCATCTTAAAGGGGCATTTTTCGAAGCCATATATCTACAAAAGTACAAGTCCGATTCAGTTGGAACGTAAGGTATGCCACCTGGTGTTATAGATGAAAATTGACATGACGTTATGATCAAGTCATAACATGTCACGTGGTGTCATCTTAAAGGGGCACTCGCTAGATTATTGCCTATAGCATTTGTACACGTTTTCTTTCTTACCGGCACTTTGGGTACTTTTAAACTTGGCAGACACTTAGACTAACTGCTCACAATGTGTGCCGAACTTTTACCTCTTGATGACGTCATGACATGCCACGTGACGTCATCTTAAAGGGGCAGTTTTTGAAGCCATATATCTACAAAAGTACAAATTCGATTAAGTTGAAAAGTAATATCTAGGTAGCCCAGTAGGTTTATAGCTGAAAATTGACATGACATTATCATAATTGATGTCATCACATGTCACGTGACGTCATCTTAAAGGGGCAGTTTTTGAAGCCATATGTCTACAAAAGCACAAGTCCGATTAAGTTCAAAAGTAATATCTAGGTAGCCCAGTAGGTTTATAGATAAAAATTGAATTGACGTTATGATGACGTCATCACATGTCACGTGACGTCATCTTAAAGGGGCAGTTTTTGAAGCCATATATATACAAAATTACAAGTTCGATTAAGTTGAAAAGTAATATCTAGGTAGCCCAGTAGGTTTATAGCTGAAAATTGACATGACATTATCATGATGTCATCACATGTCACGTGACGTCATCTTAAAGGGGCAGTTTTTGAAGCCATATCTACAAAAGTACCAGCTCGATTAAGTTGAAATGTAATATCTAAGTAGGCCAGCAGGTTTATAGATGAAAATTGACATGACGTCATGATGACGTCATCATACGATTTTATAGTAATTTTTAAGTTTTTGAACTTCAAAGTTTCTTAAAGCCATATCTCACCAACAGAACATGCTAAATTCAAAATTCTTTTTGTAATAGCTTTGTTAGCTCCTATATTCCTTTACATAAATGTGAAAATTGTGTGACGTCATCATTACGTCATCAAAAATAGGCTTTTTGAAACACATATAAGGGTTGGTCCGAGCGTCATAAAAATTGGTGGGTAAGTAGATAGTGATACTAGCATGTAAAATCCGAGGTGACGTCATGATGACGTCATCGGCTGATTTTCTGTTAATTTTTTAGTCATGATGACCATCAAATTATTTGTATATTTTTTTTAAGGTTTTGAAATTTTAAGCCATATCTCATTAACAGAATATAATAAATTCGAAATTCCTTTTTGTAATCAATTCATTAGGTCAGAGTTATGTATGTTAAAATGTGTAACATCATCCTGACGTCATCAAAATGCCCTTTTAAAAAACACATGAGAGTAAGTGGATCGTTATGAAAATTTGTAAAATCTGAAGTGACGTGATTGGCTGATTTTGTAGGAATTTTTCATTTTTTTCAATTTTTTTAAACTGTCATTGATCAGATTGACTGCAATCTTGACACAAGCCAAGACCACGTTCCGAATATGTGACGTCATGACGACGCTATCCTACGATTTTATGTTGATTGTTAGGTTTTTAAAATTTTTTATGTAATTTCTAACCGGGACTTGCGCCACATAACAGCCTAAGGTCTTAAACAAGTTTGTCATATATATCCTATAATGGAAATTACATGACCAAGAAAGAAGTCAGGATGGCGTCACGCTTAAAGGTCAAGTTTGAAGTAGCAAAAGACATAGAAGTGATGGAGCTTTGTGCTTAATATAACAGAAAAACGGAAAAGCCCTGCGTCTGTTTGCAAGAGACGCAAGATGTCTAGTTTCTTCTTTTAGTTCTGACCAAAATCCCATAGACTTTGCACACGATTTTTGTCGGCGGCACTTTAGGTCTTAAAAAACCTCAGATCATAACCAAACTTACCTCAAACATAGACCCTAAGCTGAAATTGTATGTCGAAGAGTGACGTCATGATGACGTCATCACGTGTCACGTGACGTCACCCTAAAGGTGCGTTTTTCAAGGGCCCATATATAGAGAACGGTACGTCCGATTTCCTTCAAACCTGGTATGTTGGTAGGCTAGCTCGTGTTATAGATGAAAATTGAGGTGACGTCATGATGACGTCATCATACGATTTTACAGTAATATTTAAGTTTTTGAACTTTAAAGTTTCTTAAAGCCATATCTCACCAACAGAACATGCTAAATTCAAAATTCTTTTTGTAATAGCTTTGTTAGCTCCTATATTCTTTCACATAAATGTGGAAAATGTGTGACGTCATCATGACGTCATCAAAAATATGCTTTTTTGAAACACATATAAGGGTAGGGACGATCGTCATAAAAATTCGTGGGTAGGTAGATAGTGCTACTAGCATGTAAAATCCGAGGTGACGTCATGATGACGTCATCGGCTGATTTTCTGTTAATTGTTTAGTTCTATCCCACATCCCATAGACTTTGTACACGAATTTTGTAAGTGGCACTTTGGTCACTAAACAACCTCGGATCTTAATTAGACTTAACACAAACATAAACCCTAAGCTGAAAATGCATGCCGAAACGTGACGTCATGATGACGTCATCACGTGCCATGTGACGTCATCTTAAAGGTGCATTTTGGAAGGGCCCATATCTAGAGAACGGTAGGTCCGATTGCCTTCAAACCAGGTATGTTGGTATGGTAGCTCGTGTTATAGATGAAAATTGAGGTGACGTCATGATGACGTCATCATACGATTTTATAGTAATTTTAAAGTTTTTGAACTTCAAAGTTTCTTAAAGCCATATCTCATCAACAGAACATGCTAAATTCAAAATTCTTTTTGTAATAGCTTTGTTAGCTCCTATATTCTTTCACATAAATGTGAAAAATGTGTGACGTCATCATGACGTCATCAAAAATATGCTTTTTTGAAACACATATAAGGGTAGGGACGATCGTTATAAAAATTAGTGTGCAGGTAGCATGTTAAATCCGAGGTGACGTCATGATGACGTCATCGGCTGATTTTCTATGATTATTTTAGTTCTATCCCAAATCCCATAGACTTTGTACACGAATTTTGTACGGGACACTTTGGTCACTAAACAACATCAGATCTTAATCAAACTTAACACAAACAGAGACCCTAAGCTGAAAATGTATGCCGAAACGTGACGTCACGATGACGTCATCACGTGTCATGTGACGTCATCTTAAAGGTGCATTTTTCAAGGGCCCATATCTAGAGAACGGTACGTCCGATTGCCTTCAAACGAGGTATGTTGGTATGGTAGCTCGTGTTATAGATGAAAATTGAGGTGACGTCATGATGACGTCATCATACAGTTTTTTTTTCTATTTTAAAGTTTTTGAACACTAAAGTTTCTTAAAACCATATCTCATCAACAGAACATGCTAAATTCAAAATTCTTTTTGTAATAGATTTGTTAGCTCCTATATTCTTTCACATAAATGTGAAAAATGTGTGACGTCATCATGCCGTCATCAAAAATATGCTTTTTTGAAACACATATAAGGGTCCCACTGGGCATTTTACCCGATATTACCCGGGTTGTAACGAGTAATAACGGGAGTTATTACCGGGTAATATCAAACCCATGGGTAATAACGGGGAAATAGTAGACCAATATTTCCCTGTTACAACCCAAGATTACCCCATTTACCCGATATTACCAGGGAGAATGTAACCGATATTTCCGACATTGCCATGTTATTACCACCCGATATAAAAAAAAAAAATCACTCAGTTACTGGAAATTTGGTGTAAGTAATCACAAATTTACAGAAATGGGAACCAGACTAAATACGTGTAATCTATTATACATGTACATTACTCTAGATATCAATTATACAAATGCTACAGTAATTTACTAAACACTACACACTAAATAATGTCGCGCTTTAGCTTTATATTCAGCCTTATCCTGCCATCATGAAGTCACGGTTTCCGATGAAAAATTTCAATATTTGAATACCAAAGAAGATGTAATGCGATTCTTCACCTATGTTTACAAAAAGTCTAAATTCCTATGTGGAATTGCTTAAATAATTAAATATTTTAGTCAAGAAATCGTGTTTTTGGACGAAACACTGCAATATTAACATGACTTGTGTGAACACAAATTTCCTCAGTTCTGATTGGTCAGTTGCTGCGTAATGAGATTCGTGTAGGAGAACCTGAGATTTTACGTTCAAAACCCGTTCAAACTATTACGGTACGGTAGGGTGATAGTCTGTTTTTTTACAGGGGGAAACCCGGGATTTTACGGGATTTTTTTACAGTGCAGGGAGAATGTAACTGATATTTCCGGTACCGATATATACTGTTGTTACTCTAGTTCCCAATGTTATAACCAATTCAAATCTTTCGCCATTACCCATATTACCTCTCATTACCCTGTTTTAACTGCATGATGGTAATGTCGGTTTCAACAGGGTAATAACAGTAATATTTGGACTTGGAAATGTTGCTGGTAATTTTACTGTTATTACTCTAGTTCTCAATGTTATAACCAATTCAAATCTTTCACCATTACCCATATTACCTCTCATTACCCTGTTGTAACTGGGTAAAATGTCGGTTTCAACAGGGTAATAACAGTAATATTTGGACTTGCAAATTGTGGTACGAGGTGCACCATTTTCCAATTGTTTTCCTTATCAGAAACAGATCCTGTCGGCCTCGAGGATCATTTATATCTAATTCTTATCCTCAAATACCAAATATTAAGGAATTTATAACACTTTCATTATCACACAGGTAATATCATTTGGGTAATAACACGGTAATATTGGTAATATTTAGTCTTAGTCAAATTTTGGGGTGATATTATCGGTAATATCGGTAATCGGTAACAAATTGCCCAGTGGGGTAGGGACGATCGTCATAAAAATTAGTGTGCAGGTAGATAGTGCTACTAGCATGTTAAATCCGAGGTGACGTCATGATGACGTCATCGGCTGATTTTCTATGATTATTTTAGTTATATCCCAAATCCCATAGACTTTGTACACGAATTTTGTAAGAGCCACTTTGGTCACTAAACAACATCAGATCTTAATCAAACTTAACACAAACAGAGACCCTAAGCTGAAATTGTATGTCGAAGAGTGACGTCATGATATCATCACGTGTCACGTGACGTCATCTTAAAGGTGCGTTTTTCAAGGGCCCATATCTAGAGAACGGTAGGTCCGATTGCCTTCAAACCTGGTATGTTGCTAGTGTATCTCGTGTTATAGATGAACATTTAGGTGCCATCATGATAACGTCATCAACTGATTTTCTATGAATTTTTAAATATTTAACATATTATTATATATTACTGTCATTGATCAGATTGACTCCAATCTCGACACAGGCCAACACCATGTATAAGTACTATCCTTATAATGTCATCATAGGTCAAGTAATATAAACTTAAAGGTCAACTTTCAAGTAAGAAATCTAGATCATGAAATAATCTCAGATCTTAGAAAACTCAGCGAAAACAAAACCCTTAACAACTTTAATGCTGATTAAAAAAAAAACAGGAAAAGCCATGCGTCTGTTGACCTCAACAGACGCTTAACCTCTAGTTTTTTCTTCTTTTAGTTCCGACCAAAATCCCATAGACTTTGCACACGAATTTTGTCGGCGGCACTTTAGGTCCTAAAAAACCTCAGATCATAACCAAACTTACCTCAAACATAGACCCTAGGCTGAAATTGTGTGTCGAAGAGTGACGTCGTGATGACGTCATCACGTGATTTTTTATGAATTTTTGAATTTTTAAAATCGTAACATTCTTTTAAATATATCTAGCGAACAAAACAAGATATTTTCAAAATTCTTTTTCTTATAGCTTTGGTATGTCTCAAAGATATGCCCTAAATTGCGAAAAGTGTGTGACGTCATGATGACGTCATCAAAAATGTTTTTTTTTGTTAACGCATGTAAGGGTCAATCCGATTACAAAAATGTATATATTGAATTTTCCTGTACCCAATTCCAAAATTTCATGATCGTGGCTCACTCAAGTAAGAAATGACAGCCATTTCAAAATTTAGACCAAATTCAATATAACACAAAGGAATTCTGGGACGGGCTGATAACCATGGCTATTATGAGCTTGCTGTTTATAAAAGGGGTTGATTTCTAGTCTTTTTTCAAGTCGCTGAATTTTTGAAGTTTTAAAATCGTAACATTCTTTTCAATATATCTAGCGAACAAAACAAGATATTTTCAAAATTATTTTTGTTACAGCTTTGGTATGTCTCAAAGATATGCCCTAAATGGCGAAAATTGTGTGACGTCATGATGACGTCATCAACAATATATTTTTTTTTAAACGCATGTAAGGGTCAATCTGATTACAAAAATGTATACATTGTATTTTTCTGTACCCAATTCCAAAATTTCATGATCGTGGCTCACTCAAGTAAGAAATAACAGCCATTTCAAAATTTAGACCAAATTCAATATAACACAAAGGAATTCTGGGACGGGCTGATAACCATGGCTATTATGAGCTTGCTGTTTATAAAAGGGGTTGATTTCTAGTCTTTTTTCAAGTCGCTGAATTTTTGAAGTATTAAAATCGTAACATTCTTTTCAATATATCTAGCGAACAAAACAAGATATTTTCAAAATTCTTTTTGTTATAGCTTTGGTATGTCTCAAAGATATGCCCTAAAAGGCGAAAATTGTGTGACGTCATGATGACGTCATCAAAAATATGTGTTTTTTTTAACGCATGTAAGGGTCAATCCGATTACAAAAATGTATACATTGTATTTTTCTGTACCCAATTCCAAAATTTCATGATCGTGGCTCACTCAAGTAAGAAATGACAGCCATTTCAAAATTTAGACCAAATTCAATATAACACAAAGGAATTCTGGGACGGGCTGATAACCATGGCTATTATGAGCTTGCTGTTTATAAAAGGGGTTGATTTCTTGTCTTTTTTCAAGTCGCTGAATTTTTGAAGTTTTAAAATCGTAACATTCTTTTCAATATATCTAGCGAACAAAACAAGATATTTTCAAAATTATTTTTGTTACAGCTTTGGTATGTCTCAAAGATATGCCCTAAATGGCGAAAATTGTGTGACGTCATGATGACGTCATCAACAATATTTTTTTTTAAAAACGCATGTAAGGGTCAATCTGATTACAAAAATGTATACATTGAATTTTCCTGTACCTAATTCCAAAATTTCGTGATCGTGGCTCACTCAAGTAAGAAATAGGAGCCATTTCAAAATGTAGACCAAATTCAATATAACACAAAGGAATTCTGGGAAGGGCTGATAACCATGGCTTAAATGTGCATGCTGTTTATAAAAGGGGTTGATTTGTAGTCTTTTTTCAAGTCGCTGAATTCTTGAAGTTTTATAATCGTAACATTCTTTTCACTATATCTAGCGAACAAAACAAGATATTTTCAAAATTCTTTTTGTTATAGCTTTGGTATGTCTCAAAGATATGCCCTAAAAAGCGAAAATTGTGTGACGTCATGATGACGTCATAAAAAAATTCTTTTTTCAAGTCGATAGAATATTGCCCATAGCATTTGTAAACGTTTACTTTCTTACCGGCCACATTGGCTACTTTTAAACTTGGCAGACACTTACCCCAACTGCTCACAATGTGTGCCGAACTTTTACGTCCTGATGACGTCATCACATGTCACGTGACGTCATCTTAAAGGGGCATTTTTCGAAGCCATATATCTACAAAAGTACAAGTCCGATTCAGTTGGAACGTAAGGTATGCCACCTGGTGTTATAGATGAAAATTGACATGACGTTATGATCAAGTCATAACATGTCACGTGGTGTCATCTTAAAGGGGCACTCGCTAGATTATTGCCTATAGCATTTGTACACGTTTTCTTTCTTACCGGCACTTTGGGTACTTTTAAACTTGGCAGACACTTAGACTAACTGCTCACAATGTGTGCCGAACTTTTACCTCTTGATGACGTCATGACATGCCACGTGACGTCATCTTAAAGGGGCAGTTTTTGAAGCCATATATCTACAAAAGTACAAATTCGATTAAGTTGAAAAGTAATATCTAGGTAGCCCAGTAGGTTTATAGCTGAAAATTGACATGACATTATCATAATTGATGTCATCACATGTCACGTGACGTCATCTTAAAGGGGCAGTTTTTGAAGCCATATGTCTACAAAAGCACAAGTCCGATTAAGTTCAAAAGTAATATCTAGGTAGCCCAGTAGGTTTATAGATAAAAATTGAATTGACGTTATGATGACGTCATCACATGTCACGTGACGTCATCTTAAAGGGGCAGTTTTTGAAGCCATGTATATACAAAATTACAAGTTCGATTAAGTTGAAAAGTAATATCTAGGTAGCCCAGTAGGTTTATAGCTGAAAATTGACATGACATTATCATGATGTCATCACATGTCACGTGACGTCATCTTAAAGGGGCAGTTTTTGAAGCCATATCTACAAAAGTACAAGCTCGATTAAGTTGAAATGTAATATCTAAGTAGGCCAGCAGGTTTATAGATGAAAATTGACATGACGTCATGATGACGTCATCATACGATTTTATAGTAATTTTTAAGTTTTTGAACTTCAAAGTTTCTTAAAGCCATATCTCACCAACAGAACATGCTAAATTCAAAATTCTTTTTGTAATAGCTTTGTTAGCTCCTATATTCCTTTACATAAATGTGAAAATTGTGTGACGTCATCATTACGTCATCAAAAATAGGCTTTTTGAAACACATATAAGGGTTGGTCCGAGCGTCATAAAAATTGGTGGGTAAGTAGATAGTGATACTAGCATGTAAAATCCGAGGTGACGTCATGATGACGTCATCGGCTGATTTTCTGTTAATTTTTTAGTCATGATGACCATCAAATTATTTGTATATTTTTTTTAAGGTTTTGAAATTTTAAGCCATATCTCATTAACAGAATATAATAAATTCGAAATTCCTTTTTGTAATCAATTCATTAGGTCAGAGTTATGTATGTTAAAATGTGTAACATCATCCTGACGTCATCAAAATGCCCTTTTAAAAAACACATGAGAGTAAGTGGATCGTTATGAAAATTTGTAAAATCTGAAGTGACGTGATTGGCTGATTTTGTAGGAATTTTTCATTTTTTTCAATTTTTTTAAACTGTCATTGATCAGATTGACTGCAATCTTGACACAAGCCAAGACCACGTTCCGAATATGTGACGTCATGACGACGCTATCCTACGATGTTGATTGTTAGGTTTTTAAAATTTTGTATGTAATTTCTAACCGGGACTTGCGCCACATAACAGCCTAAGGTCTTAAACAAGTTTGTCATATATATCCTATAATGGAAATTACATGACCAAGAAAGAAGTCAGGATGGCGTCACGCTTAAAGGTCAAGTTTGAAGTAGCAAAAGACATAGAAGTGATGGAGCTTTGTGCTTAATATAACAGAAAAACGGAAAAGCCCTGCGTCTGTTTGCAAGAGACGCAAGATGTCTAGTTTTTTGGCTTTTCCGACACTCCGTCGGAAAAGGCCTTGTTTTTGTTCTGATTTTTTTGGCTTTTCCGAAATCCTTCGGAAAAGGCTTTGTTTTTGTTCTGATTTTTTTTTTTTTTCTTTTTTTTCTTCTTCTTCTTTTAGTTCTGACCAAAATCCCATAGACTTTGTACACGAATTTTGTCGGCGGCACTTTAGGTCTTAAAAAACCTCAGAACCTAACCAAACTTACATCAAACATAGACCCTAAGCTGAAATTGTATGTCGTAGAGTGACGTCGTGATGACGTCATCACGTGATTTTTTATGAATTTTTGAATTTTTAAAATCGTAACATTCTTTTAAATATATCTAGCGAACAAATCAAGATATTTTCAAAATTCTTTTTCTTATAGCTTTGGTATGTCTCAAAGATATGCCCTAAATTGCGAAAATTGTGTGACGTCATGATGACGTCATCAAAAATGTGTTTTTTTGTTAACGCATGTAAGGGTCAATCCGATTACAAAAATGTATATATTGAATTTTCCTGTACCCAATTCCAAAATTTCATGATCGTGGCTCACTCAAGTAAGAAATGACAGCCATTTCAAAATTTAGACCAAATTCAATATAACACAAAGGAATTCTGGGACGAGCTGATAACCATGGCTATTATGAGCTTGCTGTTTATAAAAGGGGTTGATTTCTAGTCTTTTTTCAAGTCGCTGAATTTTTGAAGTTTTAAAATCGTAACATTCTTTTCAATATATCTAGCGAACAAAACAAGATATTTTCAAAATTATTTTTGTTACAGCTTTGGTATGTCTCAAAGATATGCCCTAAATGGCGAAAATTGTGTGACGTCATGATGACGTCATCAACAATATTTTTTTTTTTTAACGCATGTAAGGGTCAATCTGATTACAAAAATGTATACATTGTATTTTTCTGTACCCAATTCCAAAATTTCATGATCGTGGCTCACTCAAGTAAGAAATTACAGCCATTTCAAAATTTAGACCAAATTCAATATAACACAAAGGAATTCTGGGACGGGCTGATAACCATGGCTATTATGAGCTTGCTGTTTATAAAAGGGGTTGATTTCTAGTCTTTTTTCAAGTCGCTGAATTTTTGAAGTATTAAAATCGTAACATTCTTTTCAATATATCTAGCGAACAAAACAAGATATTTTCAAAATTCTTTTTCTTATAGCTTTGGTATGTCTCAAAGATATGCCCTAAATTGCGAAAATTGTGTGACGTCATGATGACGTCATCAAAAATGTGTTTTTTTGTTAACGCATGTAAGGGTCAATCCGATTACAAAAATGTATATATTGAATTTTCCTGTACCCAATTCCAAAATTTCATGATCGTGGCTCACTCAAGTAAGAAATGACAGCCATTTCAAAATTTAGACCAAATTCAATATAACACAAAGGAATTCTGGGACGGGCTGATAACCATGGCTATTATGAGCTTGCTGTTTATAAAAGGGGTTGATTTCTAGTCTTTTTTCAAGTCGCTGAATTTTTGAAGTTTTAAAATCGTAACATTCTTTTCAATATATCTAGCGAACAAAACAAGATATTTTCAAAATTATTTTTGTTACAGCTTTGGTATGTCTCAAAGATATGCCCTAAATGGCGAAAATTGTGTGACGTCATGATGACGTCATCAACAATATTTTTTTTTTTAAACGCATGTAAGGGTCAATCTGATTACAAAAATGTATACATTGTATTTTTCTGTACCCAATTCCAAAATTTCATGATCGTGGCTCACTCAAGTAAGAAATAACAGCCATTTCAAAATTTTGACCAAATTCAATATAACACAAAGGAATTCTGGGACGGGCTGATAACCATGGCTATTATGAGCTTGCTGTTTATAAAAGGGGTTGATTTCTAGTCTTTTTTCAAGTCGCTGAATTTTTGAAGTATTAAAATCGTAACATTCTTTTCAATATATCTAGCGAACAAAACAAGATATTTTCAAAATTCTTTTTGTTATAGCTTTGGTATGTCTCAAAGATATGCCCTAAAAGGCGAAAATTGTGTGACGTCATGATGACGTCATCAAAAATATGTTTTTTTTTTAACGCATGTAAGGGTCAATCCGATTACAAAAATGTATACATTGTATTTTTCTGTACCCAATTCCAAAATTTCATGATCGTGGCTCACTCAAGTAAGAAATGACAGCCATTTCAAAATTTAGACCAAATTCAATATAACACAAAGGAATTCTGGGACGGGCTGATAACCATGGCTATTATGAGCTTGCTGTTTATAAAAGGGGTTGATTTCTTGTTTTTTTTTCTTCTTCTTCTTCTTCTTCTTCTTCTTCTTCTTCTTCTTCTTCTTCTTTTAGTTCTGACCAAAATCCCATAGACTTTGTACACGAATTTTGTCGGCGGCACTTTAGGTCTTAAAAAACCTCAGAACCTAACCAAACTTACCTCAAACGTAGACCCTAAGCTGAAATTGTATGTCGTAGAGTGACGTCATGATGACGTCATCACGTGTCACGTGACGTCATCCTAAATGTGCGTTTTTCAAGGGCCCATATCTAGAGAACGGTATATCCAATTTCCTTCAAACCTGGTATGTTGGTAGGCTAGCTCGTGTTATAGATGAAAATTGACGTGACGTCATGATGACGTCATCATGCGATTTTATAGTAATTTTTAAGTTTTTGAACTTTAAAGTTTCTTAAAGCCATATCTCACCAACAGAACATGCTAAATTCAAAATTCTTTTTGTAATAGCTTTGTTAGCTCCTATATTCTTTCACATAAATGTGAAAAATGTGTGACGTCATCATGACGTCATCAAAAATATGCTTTTTTGAAACACATATAAGGGTAGGGACGATCGTCATAAAAATTAGTGTGCAGGTAGATAATGCTACTAGGATGTTAAATCCGAGGTGACGTCATGATGACGTCATCGGCTGATTTTCTATGAATTTTTATTTCTATCCCAAATCCCATAGACTTTGTACACGAATTTTGTACGGGACACTTTGGTCACTAAACAACATCAGATCTTAATCAAACTTAACACAAACAGGGACCCTAAGCTGAAAATGTATGCCAAAACGTGACGTCATGATGACGTCATCACGTGTCATGTGACGTCATCTTAAAGGTGCATTTTGGAAGGGCCCATATCTAGAGAACGGTAGGTCCGATTGCCTTCAAACCAGGTATGTTGGTATGGTAGATCGTGTTATAGATGAAAATTGAGGTGACGTCATGATGACGTCATCATACGATTTTACAGTAATATTAAAGTTTTTGAACTTCAAAGTTTCTTAAAGCCATATCTCATCAACAGAACATGCTAAATTCAAAATTCTTTTTGTAATAGCTTTGTTAGCTCCTATATTCTTTCACATAAATGTGAAAAATGTGTGACGTCATCATGACGTCATCAAAAATATGCTTTTTTGAAACACATATCAGGGTAGGGACGATCGTTATAAAAATTAGTGTGCAGGTAGATAGTGCTACTAGCATGTTAAATCCGAGGTGACGTCATGATGACGTCATCGGCTGATTTTCTATGAATTTTTAGTTCTATCCCAAATCCCATAGACTTTGTACACGAATTTTGTACGGGACACTTTGGTCACTAAACAACATCAGATCTTAATCAAACTTAACACAAACAGGGACCCTAAGCTGAAAATGTATGCCAAAACGTGACGTCATGATGACGTCATCACGTGTCATGTGACGTCATCTTAAAGGTGCATTTTGGAAGGGCCCATATCTAGAGAACGGTAGGTCCGATTGCCTTCAAACCAGGTATGTTGGTATGGTAGATCGTGTTATAGATGAAAATTGAGGTGACGTCATGATGACGTCATCATACGATTTTACAGTAATATTAAAGTTTTTGAACTTCAAAGTTTCTTAAAGCCATATCTCATCAACAGAACATGCTAAATTCAAAATTCTTTTTGTAATAGCTTTGTTAGCTCCTATATTCTTTCACATAAATGTGAAAAATGTGTGACGTCATCATGACGTCATCAAAAATATGCTTTTTTGAAACACATATAAGGGTAGGGACGATCGTTATAAAAATTAGTGTGCAGGTAGATAGTGCTACTAGCATGTTAAATCCGAGGTGACGTCATGATGACGTCATCGGCTGATTTTCTATGATTATTTTAGTTCTATCCCAAATCCCATAGACTTTGTACACGAATTTTGTACGGGACACTTTGGTCACTAAGCAACATCAGATCTTAATCAGGTTTAACACAAACAGAGACCCTAAGCTGAAAATGTATGCCGAAACGTGACGTCATGATCACGTCATCACGTGTCATGTGACGTCATCTTAAAGGTGCATTTTTCAAGGGCCCATATCTAGAGAACGGTACGTCCGATTGCCTTCAAACCAGGTATGTTGGTATGGTAGCTCGTGTTATAGATAAAAATTGAGGTGACGTCATGATGACGTCATCATACAGTTTTACAGTAATATTAAAGTTTTTGAACTTCAAAGTTTCTTAAAGCCATATCTCACCAACAGAACATGCTAAATTCAAAATTCTTTTTGTAATAGCTCTGTTAGCTCCTATATTCTTTCACATAAATGTGAAAAATGTGTGACGTCATCATGACGTCATCAAAAATATGCTTTTTTGAAACACATATAAGGGTAGGGACGATCGTCATAAAAATTAGTGTGCAGGTAGATAATGCTACTAGGATGTTAAATCCGAGGTGACGTCATGATGACGTCATCGGCTGATTTTCTATGAATTTTTAGTTCTTTCCCAAATCCCATAGACTTTGTACACGAATTTTGTACGGGACACTTTGGTCACTAAACAACATCAGATCTTAATCAAACTTAACACAAACAGGGACCCTAAGCTGAAAATGTATGCCAAAACGTGACGTCATGATCACGTCATCACGTGTCATGTGACGTCATCTTAAAGGTGCATTTTGGAAGGGCTCATATCTAGAGAACGGTAGGTCCGATTGCCTTCAAACCAGGTATGTTGGTATGGTAGATCGTGTTATAGATGAAAATTGAGGTGACGTCATGATGACGTCATCATACGATTTTACAGTAATATTAAAGTTTTTGAACTTCAAAGTTTCTTAAAGCCATATCTCATCAACAGAACATGCTAAATTCAAAATTCTTTTTGTAATAGCTTTGTTAGCTCCTATATTCTTTCACATAAATGTGAAAAATGTGTGACGTCATCATGACGTCATCAAAAATATGCTTTTTTGAAACACATATAAGGGTAGGAACGATCGTTATAAAAATTAGTGTGCAGGTAGATAGTGCTACTAGCATGTTAAATCCGAGGTGACGTCATGATGACGTCATCGGCTGATTTTCTATGATTATTTTAGTTCTATCCCAAATCCCATAGACTTTGTACACGAATTTTGTACGGGACACTTTGGTCACTAAGCAACATCAGATCTTAATCAGGCTTAACACAAACAGAGACCCTAAGCTGAAAATGTATGCCGAAACGTGACGTCATGATGACGTCATCACGTGTCATGTGACGTCATCTTAAAGGTGATTTTTCAAGGGCCCATATCTAGAGAACGGTACGTCCGATTGCCTTCAAACCAGGTATGTTGGTATGGTAGCTGTGTTATAGATAAAAATTGAGGTGACGTCATGATGACGTCATCATACAGTTTTACAGTAATATTAAAGTTTTTGAACTTCAAAGTTTCCTAAAGCCATATCTCATCAACAGAACACGCTAAATTCAAAATTCTTTTTGTAATAGCT
This sequence comes from Hippasteria phrygiana, assembly GCA_037893225.1. Taxonomy (NCBI): domain Eukaryota; kingdom Metazoa; phylum Echinodermata; class Asteroidea; order Valvatida; family Goniasteridae; genus Hippasteria; species Hippasteria phrygiana. The sequence goes on along the minus strand of JAZGUH010000170.1, from coordinate 465,144 downwards.
TTGTTAGCTCCTATATTCTTTCACATAAATGTGAAAAATGTGTGACGTCATCATGACGTCATCAAAAATATGCTTTTTTGAAACACATATAAGGGTAGGGACGATCGTCATAAAAATTAGTGTGCAGGTAGATAGTGATACTAGCATGTTAAATCCGAGGTGACGTCATGATGACGTCATCGGCTGATTTTCTATGATTATTTTAGTTCTATCCCAAATCCCATAGACTTTGTACACGAATTTTGTAAGTGGCACTTTGGTCACTAAACAACCTCCGATCTTAATCAGAGTTAACTCAAACATAGACCCTAAGCTGAAAATGTAAGCCGAAACGTGACGTCATGATGACGTCATCACGTGTCATGTGACGTCATCTTAAATGTGCATTTTTCAAGAGCCTATATCTAGAGAACGGTAGGTCCGATTGCCTTCAAACCTGGTATGTTGGTATGGTAGCTCGTGTTATAGATGAAAATTAAGGTGACGTCTTGATGACGTCATCATACGATTTTACAGTAATATTAAAGTTTTTCAACTTCAAAGTTTCTTCAAGCCATATCTCACCAACAGAACATGCTAAATTCAAAATTCTTTTTGTAATAGCTTTGTTAGCTCCTATATTCTTTCACATACATTTGAAAAATGTGTGACGTCATCATGACGTCATCAAAAATGTGCATTTCTGAAACACACATAAGGGTACGTCCGATCGTCATAAAAATTGGTGGGTAGGTAGATAGTGCCACTAGCATGCAAAATCCGAAGTGACGTCATGATGACGTCATCGGCTGATTTTTTATGAATTTGTAAATGTTTCAAATTTCATTGTACTCTTAAAATTTTGCACTTCTTCAAATGCCAGGAACTTCAAACTTGGCATATGCATTGACTATCTACTCGAGATGGGTGCCGAATCATGACGTCATGATGACGTCATCACATGTCACGTGACGTCATCTTAAATTTGCATTTTTGAAGGCCCTATATCTATTTTTTTTCTGCTTCTTATTTTAGTTCTATCCCAAATCCCATAGACTTTGTGCATAGATTTTCTGATCGGCACTTTTGTCATCAAACAACATCGAATCTTAGTCAGAGTTAGCATAGGTATAGACCCTGATGCAAAGTCGTGCCGCGAAGAGTGACGTCATAATGACGTCTTCGTGTGGCATGTAACATGAACTTAAAGGTCAAGTTTGGAGCACGAAATGTTAATCATAAAATAATCTCAGATCTTAAACTTAGCAAAGACATAGACCTTCTGATACTTTATGTTAAATAAAAAAGAAAAAAAGGAAAAGCCATGCGTATGTTTACAACAGACGCACATTTTTTGGCGTTTCCGCTACAGCAGGAAAGCCTTTGTTTTTGTTCTGTTCGCGCGATTGTGTAGTTTAGTACACTTTCGCCCAGGCATGAACACAATCTACTTGAAAATTGTTAGTTTTGCCACATTCAGAACAAAGGGCCACGTCGAAGAACATCTGCAGGGGTTTTTTGGAGTGAAATCGTTAGCTAAGAGGTAACAAAATACGTGATTGCGCAATACCCAGCTTTACACGGATATATAGCTGGTGGGAGAGTAGTTGACCGAGCCAAAACGTGACACAACGTAAGAAAATCGTATTTTCCGCCTTAAAAAACCTTTCCAAATCACAAAAGCACGTGTCATTGGGATTCAGAGAAGTCTACTTTAGTAACAAAAAAAGGCTTTTGGAATAATCAAATACTCCAGAAGCTAACATGAACACAATTAATACAGAAATCCTAAACTACACAATACCCACTATTTTGGTTTCTTCTTAAACACGAATTTTGTCTGCGGCACTTTGGTCACTAAACAACATCAGATCTTAAGCAAACTTAACCCAAACATAGACCCTAATCTGAAATTGTGTGCCGAAGAGTGATGTCACGATGACGTCATTATGTGTTACGTGATGTCATCTTAAAGGCTCATTTTTCAAGGGCCCATATCAAGAGAACCGTAAGTCCAATTGCATTCAAACCTGGTATGTTGGCTAAACAAGTACATGTTATAAATCAAAATTTAGGTGACGTCATAATGACGTCATCATCTGATTTTTATGGTAATTTCAAAATTTTAACGTTAAAGATTCTTAAAACCACATCTCATCAACAGAACATGTTCAATTCAAAATTCCTTTTGTAATAGCTTTGTTAGCTCGTACATTCTTTTATATAAATGCGAAAAATTACTGAAGTCATAATGACGTCATTAAAGGCATGATTTCTTGAAAGACATATGGATAGACCATGTCTAATCGTCACGAAACTTGGTGGTTAGGTAGATTTGTCACTAGTTTACAAAATTCGAAGTGACATCATCAAAACATATGGAAAAGCCCTATGTTCTTAAAAACATAGACCTCTAGTTTTTTCTTCTTTTAGTTCCGACCAAAATCCCATAGACTTTGTACACGAATTTTGTCGGCGGCACTTTAGGTCCTAAAAAACCTCAGATCATAACCAAACTTACCTCAAACATAGACCCTAGGCTGAAATTGTGTGTCGAAGAGTGACGTCGTGATGACGTCATCACGTGATTTTTTATGAATTTTTGAATTTTTAAAATCGTAACATTCTTTTAAATATATCTAGCGAACAAAACAAGATATTTTCAAAATTCTTTTTCTTATAGCTTTGGTATGTCTCAAAGATATGCCCTAAATTGCGAAAAGTGTGTGACGTCATGATGACGTCATCAAAAATGTTTTTTTTTGTTAACGCATGTAAGGGTCAATCCGATTACAAAAATGTATATATTGAATTTTCCTGTACCCAATTCCAAAATTTCATGATCGTGGCTCACTCAAGTAAGAAATGACAGCCATTTCAAAATTTAGACCAAATTCAATATAACACAAAGGAATTCTGGGACGGGCTGATAACCATGGCTATTATGAGCTTGCTGTTTATAAAAGGGGTTGATTTCTAGTCTTTTTTCAAGTCGCTGAATTTTTGAAGTTTTAAAATCGTAACATTCTTTTCAATATATCTAGCGAACAAAACAAGATATTTTCAAAATTATTTTTGTTACAGCTTTGGTATGTCTCAAAGATATGCCCTAAATGGCGAAAATTGTGTGACGTCATGATGACGTCATCAACAATATTTTTTTTTTTAAACGCATGTAAGGGTCAATCTGATTACAAAAATGTATACATTGTATTTTTCTGTACCCAATTCCAAAATTTCATGATCGTGGCTCACTCAAGTAAGAAATAACAGCCATTTCAAAATTTAGACCAAATTCAATATAACACAAAGGAATTCTGGGACGGGCTGATAACCATGGCTATTATGAGCTTGCTGTTTATAAAAGGGGTTGATTTCTAGTCTTTTTTCAAGTCGCTGAATTTTTGAAGTATTAAAATCGTAACATTCTTTTCAATATATCTAGCGAACAAAACAAGATATTTTCAAAATTCTTTTTGTTATAGCTTTGGTATGTCTCAAAGATATGCCCTAAAAGGCGAAAATTGTGTGACGTCATGATGACGTCATCAAAAATATGTGTTTTTTTTAACGCATGTAAGGGTCAATCCGATTACAAAAATGTATACATTGTATTTTTCTGTACCCAATTCCAAAATTTCATGATCGTGGCTCACTCAAGTAAGAAATGACAGCCATTTCAAAATTTAGACCAAATTCAATATAACACAAAGGAATTCTGGGACGGGCTGATAACCATGGCTATTATGAGCTTGCTGTTTATAAAAGGGGTTGATTTCTTGTCTTTTTTCAAGTCGCTGAATTTTTGAAGTTTTAAAATCGTAACATTCTTTTCAATATATCTAGCGAACAAAACAAGATATTTTCAAAATTATTTTTGTTACAGCTTTGGTATGTCTCAAAGATATGCCCTAAATGGCGAAAATTGTGTGACGTCATGATGACGTCATCAACAATATTTTTTTTTAAAAACGCATGTAAGGGTCAATCTGATTACAAAAATGTATACATTGAATTTTCCTGTACCTAATTCCAAAATTTCGTGATCGTGGCTCACTCAAGTAAGAAATAGGAGCCATTTCAAAATGTAGACCAAATTCAATATAACACAAAGGAATTCTGGGAAGGGCTGATAACCATGGCTTAAATGTGCATGCTGTTTATAAAAGGGGTTGATTTGTAGTCTTTTTTCAAGTCGCTGAATTCTTGAAGTTTTATAATCGTAACATTCTTTTCACTATATCTAGCGAACAAAACAAGATATTTTCAAAATTCTTTTTGTTATAGCTTTGGTATGTCTCAAAGATATGCCCTAAAAAGCGAAAATTGTGTGACGTCATGATGACGTCATAAAAAAATTCTTTTTTCAAGTCGATAGAATATTGCCCATAGCATTTGTAAACGTTTACTTTCTTACCGGCCACATTGGCTACTTTTAAACTTGGCAGACACTTACCCCAACTGCTCACAATGTGTGCCGAACTTTTACGTCCTGATGACGTCATCACATGTCACGTGACGTCATCTTAAAGGGGCATTTTTCGAAGCCATATATCTACAAAAGTACAAGTCCGATTCAGTTGGAACGTAAGGTATGCCACCTGGTGTTATAGATGAAAATTGACATGACGTTATGATCAAGTCATAACATGTCACGTGGTGTCATCTTAAAGGGGCACTCGCTAGATTATTGCCTATAGCATTTGTACACGTTTTCTTTCTTACCGGCACTTTGGGTACTTTTAAACTTGGCAGACACTTAGACTAACTGCTCACAATGTGTGCCGAACTTTTACCTCTTGATGACGTCATGACATGCCACGTGACGTCATCTTAAAGGGGCAGTTTTTGAAGCCATATATCTACAAAAGTACAAATTCGATTAAGTTGAAAAGTAATATCTAGGTAGCCCAGTAGGTTTATAGCTGAAAATTGACATGACATTATCATAATTGATGTCATCACATGTCACGTGACGTCATCTTAAAGGGGCAGTTTTTGAAGCCATATGTCTACAAAAGCACAAGTCCGATTAAGTTCAAAAGTAATATCTAGGTAGCCCAGTAGGTTTATAGATAAAAATTGAATTGACGTTATGATGACGTCATCACATGTCACGTGACGTCATCTTAAAGGGGCAGTTTTTGAAGCCATATATATACAAAATTACAAGTTCGATTAAGTTGAAAAGTAATATCTAGGTAGCCCAGTAGGTTTATAGCTGAAAATTGACATGACATTATCATGATGTCATCACATGTCACGTGACGTCATCTTAAAGGGGCAGTTTTTGAAGCCATATCTACAAAAGTACAAGCTCGATTAAGTTGAAATGTAATATCTAAGTAGGCCAGCAGGTTTATAGATGAAAATTGACATGACGTCATGATGACGTCATCATACGATTTTATAGTAATTTTTAAGTTTTTGAACTTCAAAGTTTCTTAAAGCCATATCTCACCAACAGAACATGCTAAATTCAAAATTCTTTTTGTAATAGCTTTGTTAGCTCCTATATTCCTTTACATAAATGTGAAAATTGTGTGACGTCATCATTACGTCATCAAAAATAGGCTTTTTGAAACACATATAAGGGTTGGTCCGAGCGTCATAAAAATTGGTGGGTAAGTAGATAGTGATACTAGCATGTAAAATCCGAGGTGACGTCATGATGACGTCATCGGCTGATTTTCTGTTAATTTTTTAGTCATGATGACCATCAAATTATTTGTATATTTTTTTTAAGGTTTTGAAATTTTAAGCCATATCTCATTAACAGAATATAATAAATTCGAAATTCCTTTTTGTAATCAATTCATTAGGTCAGAGTTATGTATGTTAAAATGTGTAACATCATCCTGACGTCATCAAAATGCCCTTTTAAAAAACACATGAGAGTAAGTGGATCGTTATGAAAATTTGTAAAATCTGAAGTGACGTGATTGGCTGATTTTGTAGGAATTTTTCATTTTTTTCAATTTTTTTAAACTGTCATTGATCAGATTGACTGCAATCTTGACACAAGCCAAGACCACGTTCCGAATATGTGACGTCATGACGACGCTATCCTACGATTTTATGTTGATTGTTAGGTTTTTAAAATTTTGTATGTAATTTCTAACCGGGACTTGCGCCACATAACAGCCTAAGGTCTTAAACAAGTTTGTCATATATATCCTATAATGGAAATTACATGACCAAGAAAGAAGTCAGGATGGCGTCACGCTTAAAGGTCAAGTTTGAAGTAGCAAAAGACATAGAAGTGATGGAGCTTTGTGCTTAATATAACAGAAAAACGGAAAAGCCCTGCGTCTGTTTGCAAGAGACGCAAGATGTCTAGTTTTTTTCTTCTTCTTCTTTTAGTTCTGACCAAAATCCCATAGACTTTGTACACGAATTTTGTCGGCGGCACTTTAGGTCTTAAAAAACCTCAGAACCTAACCAAACTTACATCAAACATAGACCCTAAGCTGAAATTGTATGTCGTAGAGTGACGTCGTGATGACGTCATCACGTGATTTTTTATGAATTTTTGAATTTCTAAAATCGTAACATTCTTTTAAATATATCTAGCGAACAAAACAAGATAATTTCAAAATTCTTTTTGTTATAGCTTTGGTATGTCTCAAAGATATGCCCTAAAAAGCGAAAATTGTGTGACGTCATGATGACGTTATCAAAAATTTGTTTTTTTTTAAACGCTTGTAACGGTCAATCCGATTACAAAAATATATACATTGAATTTGTCTGTACCTAATTCCAAAATTTGATGATCGTGGCTCACTCAAGTAAGAAATAACAGCAATTTCAAAATTTAGACCAAATTCAATATAACACAAAGGAATTCTGGGAAGGGCAGATAACCATGGCTTAAAAGAGCATGCTGTTCATAAAAGGGGTTGATTTCTAGTCTTTTTTCAAGTCGCTGAATTCTTGAATTGTTAAAATCGTGTCACGTGACGTCATCCTAAATGTGCGTTTTTCAAGGGCCCATATTTAGAGAACGGTATATCCAATTTCCTTCAAACCTGGTATGTTGGTTGGCTAGTTCGTGTTATAGATGAAAATTGACGTGACGTCATGATGACGTCATCATACGATTTTATAGTAATTTTTAAGTTTTTGAACTTCAAAGTTTCTTAAAGCCATATCTCACCAACAGAACATGCTAAATTCAAAATTCTTTTTGTAATAGCTTTGTTAGCTCCTATATTCTTTCACATAAATGTGAAAAATGTGTGACGTCATCATGACGTCATCAAAAATATGCTTTTTTGAAACACATATAAGGGTAGGGACGATCGTTATAAAAATTAGTGTGCAGGTAGATAGTGATACTAGCATGTTAAATCCGAGGTGACGTCATGATGACGTCATCGGCTGATTTTCTATGATTATTTTAGTTCTATCCCAAATCCCATAAACTTGGTACACGAATTTTGTACGGGACACTTTGGTCACTAAACAACATCAGATCTTAATCAGGCTTAACACAAACAGAGACCCTAAGCTGAAAATGTATGCCGAAACGTGATGTCATGATGACGTCATCACGTGTCTTGTGACGTCATCTTAAAGGTGCATTTTTCAAGGGCCCATATCTAGAGAACGGTACGTCCGATTGCCTTCAAACGAGGTATGTTGGTATGGTAGCTCGTGTTATAGATGAAAATTGAGGTGACGTCATGATGACGTCATCATACGATTTTACAGTAATATTAAAGTTTTTGAACTTCAAAGTTTCTTAAAGCCATATCTCATCAACAGAACATGCTAAATTCAAAATTCTTTTTGTAATAGCTTTGTTAGCTCCTATATTCTTTCACATAAATGTGAAAAATGTGTGACGTCATCATGACGTCATCAAAAATATGCTTTTTTGAAACACATATAAGGGTAGGGACGATCGTCATAAAAATTAGTGTGCAGGTAGATAGTGATACTAGCATGTTAAATCCGAGGTGACGTCATAATGACGTCATCGGCTGATTTTCTATGATTATTTTAGTTCTATCCCAAATCCCATAGACTTTGTACACGAATTTTGTACGGGACACTTTGGTCACTAAACAACATCAGATCTTAATCAGGCTTAACACAAACAGAGACCCTAAAGCTGAAAATGTATGCCGAAACGTGACGTCATGATGACGTCATCACGTGTCATGTAACATGAACTTAAAGGTCAAGTATGGAGTACGAAATGTGAATCATAAAATAATCTCAGATCTTAAACATAGCAAAGACATAGACCTTCTGATAATTTATGTTAAAGAAAAAAAGAAAACGGAAAAGCCATGCGTATGTTTACAACAGACGCAAAATTTTCGGCTTTTCCGCTACAGCAGCAAAGCGTTGGTTTTTGTTCTGTTCGCGCGATTGTGTAGTTTAGTACACTTTCGCCCAGGCATGAACACAATCTACTTGAAAATTGTTCGTTTTGCCACATTCGGAACAAAGGGCCACGTCCAAGAACATCTCCAGGTTTTTTTTTGAATGAAATCGTTAGCTCAGAGGTCAAAAACACATGATTGCACAATACCCTGCTTCACACGGATATATAACTGGTGGGAGAGTAGGAGCTGGTTCGAAATTGACCGAGCCAAAACATGACACAACGGGTGGAAAATCATATTTTCCGCATTAAAAAACCTTTCCAAATCACAAAAGCACGTGTCATTGGGATTCAGAGAAGTCTACTTTAGTGACAAAAAAGGCTTTTGGAATAATCAAATACTCCAGGAGCTAACATGAACACAATTAATACACAAATCCTAAACTACACAATACCCACTTTTTTGGTTTCTTCTTAAACAAGAATTTTGTCTACGGCACTTTAGTCACTAAACAACATCAGATCTTATTCAAACTTAATACAAACATAGACCCTAATCTGAAATTGTGTGCCGAAAAGTGACATCATGATGACGTCATTATGTGTCACGTGATGTCATCTTAAAGGCGCATTTTTCAAGGCCCATATCAAGAGAACCGTAAGTCCAATTGCATTCAAACCTGGTATGTTGCTAGACAAGTACGTTATAAATAAAAATTGAGGTGACGTCATAATGACGTCATCATATGATTTTTATAGTAATTTCAAAGTTTTAACATTAAAGATTCTTAAAACCATATCTCATCAACAGAACATATGTTAAATTCAAAATTCTTTTTGTAATAGCTTTGTTAGCTCGTACATTCTTTTATATAAATGCGAAAAATTTCTGAGGTCATAATGACGTCATCAAAGGCATGATTTCTTGAAAGACATATAAGGGTAGACCATGTCTAATCGTCATGAAACTTGGTGGTTAGGTAGATTTGTCACTAGTTTACAAAATTCGAAATAACATCATAAAAACATATGGAAAAGCCCTATGTTCTTAAAAACATAGACCTCTAGTTGGCTTTTCCGAAATCCTTCGGAAAAGGCTTTGTTTTTGTTCTGATTTTTTTTTTTTTTCTTCTTTTAGTTCTGACCAAAATCCCATAGACTTTGTACACGAATTTTGTCGGCGGCACTTTAGGTCTTAAAAAACCTCAGAACCTAACCAAACTTACATCAAACATAGACCCTAAGCTGAAATTGTATGTCGTAGAGTGACGTCGTGATGACGTCATCACGTGATTTTTTATGAATTTTTGAATTTTTAAAATCGTAACATTCTTTTAAATATATCTAGCGAACAAAACAAGATAATTTCAAAATTATTTTTGTTATAGCTTTGGTATGTCTCAAAGATATGCCTTAAAAAGCGAAAATTGTGTGACGTCATGATGACGTCATCAAAAATTTGTTTTTTTTTAACCGCTTGTAAGGGTCAATCCGATTACAAAAATATATACATTGAATTTATCTGTACCTAATTCCAAAATTTCATGATCGTGGCTCACTCAAGTAAGAAATAACAGCAATTTCAAAATTTAGACCAAATTCAATATAACACAAAGGAATTCTGGGAAGGGCAGATAACCATGGCTTAAAAGAGCATGCTGTTCATAAAAGGGGTTGAATTCTAGTCTTTTTTCAAGTCGCTGAATTCTTGAATTGTTAAAATCGTGTCACGTGTCACGTGACGTCATCCTAAATGTGCGTTTTTCAAGGGCCCATATTTAGAGAACGGTATATCCAATTTCCTTCAAACCTGGTATGTTGGTTGGCTAGCTCGTGTTATAGATGAAAATTGACGTGACGTCATGATGACGTCATCATACGATTTTATAGTAATTTTTAAGTTTTTGAACTTCAAAGTTTCTTAAAGCCATATCTCACCAACAGAACATGCTAAATTCAAAATTCTTTTTGTAATAGCTTTGTTAGCTCCTATATTCTTTCACATAAATGTGAAAAATGTGTGACGTCACCATGACGTCATCAAAAATAGGCTTTTGTGAAACACATATAAGGGTAGAGACGATCGTCATAAAAATTAGTGTGCAGGTAGATAGTGATACTAGCATGTTAAATCCGAGGTGACGTCATAATGACGTCATCGGCTGATTTTCTATGATTATTTTAGTTCTATCCCAAATCCCATAGACTTTGTACACGAATTTTGTACGGGACACTTTGGTCACTAAACAACCTCGGATCTTAATTCAACTTAACACAAACATAGACCCTGAGCTGAAAATGTAAGCCGAAACGTGACGTCATGATGACGTCATCACGTGTCATGTGACGTCATCTTAAATGTGCGTTTTCCAAGGGCCCATATCTAGAGAACGGTAGGTCCGATTTCATTCAAACCTGATATGTTGGTAGGCTAGCTCGTGTTATAGATAAAATTTGAGGTGACGTCAAGATGACGTCATCATATGATTTTATATTAATTTTTAAGTTTTTGAACTTCAAAGTTTCTTAAAGCCATATCTCACCAACAGAACATGCTAAATTCAAAATTCTTTTTGTAATAGCTTTGTTAGCTCCTATATTCTTTCACATAAGTTTTAAAAATGTGTGACGTCATCATGACGTCATCAAAAATGTGCTTTTTTGAAACACATATAAGGGTACGTCCGATCGTCATACAAATTGGTGGGTAGGTAGATAGTGCCACTAGCATGTAAAATCCAAAGTGACGTCATGATGACGTCATCGTGTGTCATGTAACATGAACTTAAAGGTCAAGTATGGAGTACGAAATGTGAATCATAAAATAATCTCAGATCTTAAACATAGCAAAGACATAGACCTTCTGATAATTTATGTTAAAGAAAAAAAGAAAACGGAAAAGCCATGCGTATGTTTACAACAGACGCAAAATTTTCGGCTTTTCCGCTACAGCAGCAAAGCCTTGGTTTTTGTTCTGTTCGCGCGATTGTGTAGTTTAGTACACTTTCGCCCAGGCATGAACACAATCTACTTGAAAATTGTTCGTTTTGCCACATTCAGAACAAAGGGCCACGTCCAAGAACATCTCCAGGTTTTTTTTGGAATGAAATCGTTAGCTCAGAGGTCAAAAACACATGATTGCACAATACCCAGCTTCACACGGATATATAACTGGTGGGAGAGTAGGAGCTGGTTCGAAATTGACCGAGCCAAAACATGACACAACGGGTGGAAAATCATATTTTCCGCCTTAAAAAACCTTTCCAAATCACAAAAGCACGTGTCATTGGGATTCAGAGAAGTCTACTTTAGTGACAAAAAAGGCTTTTGGAATAATCAAATACTCCAGGAGCTAACATGAACACAATTAATACACAAATCCTAAACTACACAATACCCACTTTTTTTGTTTCTTCTTAAACACGAATTTTGTCTACGGCACTTTAGTCACTAAACAACATCAGATCTTATTCAAACTTAATACAAACATAGACCCTAATCTGAAATTGTGTGCCGAAAAGTGACATCATGATGACGTCATTATGTGTCACGTGATGTCATCTTAAAGGCGCATTTTTCAAGGCCCATATCAAGAGAACCGTAAGTCCAATTGCATTCAAACCTGGTATGTTGCTAGACAAGTACGTTATAAATAAAAATTGAGGTGACGTCATAATGACGTCATCATATGATTTTTATAGTAATTTCAAAGTTTTAACATTAAAGATTCTTAAAACCATATCTCATCAACAGAACATATGTTAAATTCAAAATTCTTTTTGTAATAGCTTTGTTAGCTCGTACATTCTTTTATATAAATGCGAAAAATTTCTGAGGTCATAATGACGTCATCAAAGGCATGATTTCTTGAAAGACATATAAGGGTAGACCATGTCTAATCGTCATGAAACTTGGTGGTTAGGTAGATTTGTCACTAGTTTACAAAATTCGAAATAACATCATAAAAACATATGGAAAAGCCCTATGTTCTTAAAAACATAGACCTCTAGTTTTTTTTTTTCCTCTTCTTCTTCTTTTAGTTCTGACCAAAATCCCATAGACTTTGTACACGAATTTTGTCGGTGGCACTTTAGGTCTTAAAAAACCTCAGATCTTAACCAAACTTACCTCAAACATACAACCTAAGCTGACGTTCTTTGCCGAAGAGTGACGTCATGATGACGTCATCACGTGTCACGTGACGTCATCTTAAAGGTGCGTTTTTCAAGGGCCCATATTTAGAGAACGGTAGGTCCGATTTCTTTGAAACCTGGTATGTTGGTAGGCTAGCTCGTGTTATAGATCAAAATTGAGGTGACGTCAAGATGACGTCATCATACGATTTTATAGTATTTTTTAAGTTTTTGAACTTCAAAGTTTCTTAAAGCCATATCTCACCAACCGAACATGCTAAATTCAAAATTCTTTTTGTAATAGCTTTGTTAGCTCCTATATTCTTTCACATAAATTTGAAAAATGTGTGACGTCATCATGACGTCATCAAAATATGCTTTTTTGAAACACATATAAGGGTAGGTCCGATCGTCATAAAAATTAGTGGGCAGGTAGATAGTGCTACTAGCATGTTAAATCCGAGGTGACGTCATGATGACGTCATCGGCTGATTTTCTATGATTTTTTTTGTTCTATCCCAAATCCTATAGACTTTGTACACGAATTTTGTAAGAGCCACTTTGGTCACTAAACAACCTCAGATCTTAATCAGGCTTAACACAAACATAGATCCTAAGCTGAAAATGTATGCCGAAACGTGACGTCATGATGACGTCATCACGTGTCATGTGACGTCATCTTAAAGATGCATTTTTCAAGGGCCCATATCTAGAGAACGGTAGGTCCGATTGCCTTCAAACCTGGTATGTTGGTATGGTAGCTCGTGTTATAGATGAACATTTAGGTGACGTCATGATGACGTCATCATACGATTTTATAGTAATTTTTAAGTTTTTGAACTTCAAAGTTTCTTAAAGCCATATCTCATCAACAGAACATGCTAAATTCAAAATTCTTTTTGTAATAGCTTTGTTAGCTCCTATATTCTTTTACATCAATGTGAAAAATGTGTGACGTCATCATGACGTCATCAAAAATATGTTTTTTTGAAACACATATAAGGGTAGGTCCGATCGTCATAAAAATTAGTGGGCAGGTAGATAGTGCTACTAGCATGTAAAATCCGAGGTGACGTCATGATGACGTCATCGGCTGATTTTCTATGAATTTTTAGTTCTATCCCAAATCCCATAGACTTTGTACACGAATTTTGTACGGGACACTTTAGTCACTAAACAACATCAGATCTTAATGAAACTTAACACAAACAAGACCCTAAGCTGAAAATGTATGCCGAAACGTGACGTCATGATGACGTCATCACGTGTCATGTGACGTCATCTTAAAGGTGCATTTTTCAAGGGCCCATATCTAGAGAACGGTACGTCCGATTGCCTTCAAACCAAGCATGTTGGTATGGTAGCTCGTGTTATAGATAACATTTGAGGTGACGTCATAATGACGTCATCATACGTTTTTACAGTAATATTAAAGTTTTTGAATTTTAAAGTTTCTTAAAGCCATATCTCATCAACAGAACATGCTAAATTCTTTTTGTAATAGCTTTGGTAGCTCCTATATTCTTTCACATCAATGTGAAAAATGTGTGACGTCATCATGACATCATCAAAAATAGGCTTTTTTTTAAACACATATAAGGGTATGGACGATAGTCAAAAAAATTAGTGTGCAGGTAGATAGTGCTACTATCATGTTAAATCCGAGGTGACGTCATGATGACGTCATCGGCTGATTTTCTATGATTATTTTAGTTCTATCCAAAATCCCATAGACTTTGTACTCGAATTTTGTAAGTGGCACTTTGGTCACTAAACAACCTCATAATTACGTCATCAAAGGCATAATTTCTCGAAAGACATGTAAATTGGTAGGTCCAATTGTCATGAAGCCTGGTGGGTAGGCAGACTAATTGACACAAGCAAGCAAAAATCGCAGTGTCATCATAAAAAAATAATGCGGAAAAGCCCTATGTTCTGTTCAGCGAAGAGACATAGAGTCCTAGTTTCTTCCTTCTTCTTTTAGTTCTGACCAAAAGCCCATAGACTTTGTACACGAATTTTGTCCGCGGCACTTTAGGTCTTAAAAAAACTCAGATCTTAACCAAACTTACCTCAAACATAGACCCTAGGCTGAAATTGTATGTCGAAGAGTGACGTCATGATGACGTCATCACGTGTCACGTGACGTCATCTTAAAGGTGCGTTTTTCAAGGGCCTATATCTAGAGAACGGTAGGTCCGATTTCCTTCAAACCTGGTATGTTGGTAGGCTAGCTCGTGTTATAGATGTAAATTGAGGTGACGTCAAGATGACGTCATCATACGATTTTATAGTAATTGTTAAGTTTTTGAATTTAAAAGTTTCTTAAAGCCATATCTCACCAACAGAACATGCTAAATTCAAAATTCTTTTTGTAATAGCTTTGTTAGCTCCTATATTCTTTCGCATCAATGGGAAAATGTGTGACGTCATCATGACGTCATCCAAAATGTGCTTTTTTGAAACACATATAAGGGTAGGTCCGATCGTCATAAAAATTAGTGGGCACGTAGATATTGCTACTAGCATGTAAAATCCGAGGTGACGTCATGATGACGTCATCGGCTGATTTTCTATGAATATTGTTGTTCTATCCCAAATCCTTTAGACTTTGTACATGAATTTTGTAAGAGCCACTTTGGTCACTAAACAACATCAGATCTTAATCAGGCTTAACACAAACAGAGACCCTAAGATAAAAATGTATGCCGAAACGTGACGTCATGATGACGTCATCACGTGTCATGTGACGTCATCTTAAAGGTGCATTTTTCAAGGGCCCATATCTAGAGAACGGTAGGTCCGATTGCCTTCAAACCAGGTATGTTGGTATGGTAGCTCGTGTTATAGATGAAAATTGAGGTGACGTCATGATGACGTCATCATACGATTTTACAGTAATATTACATTTTTTGAACTTTAAAGTTTCTTAAAGCCATATCTCATCAAGAGAACATGCTAAATTCAAAATTCTTTTTGTAATAGCTTTGTTAGGTCCTACTTATCTAAAAAAAAATGCAAAATATGTGCACCATCATAATGAAGTCATCAATGGCATAACTTCTCGTGAGACATGTAAATTGGTAGGTCCAATTGTCATGAAGCCTTGTGGGTAGGCAGACTTGTCACAAGCAAGCAAAAATCGCAGTGACATCATAAAAAAATAATGCGGAAAAGCCCTATGTTCTGTTCAGCGAAGAGACATAGAGTCCTAGTTTCTTCTTCTTCTTCTTCTTCTTCTTCTTCTTCGTGGTCAGACGTGTTTCGATCGAGCTCCGGAAAAGTAAGAATATTTCAGCTTTTAGACCCTGTTAGGTCCCCGTTTTTATACTGTTGTATTCCGTTTTATTTATAGGTCTAACTAGACCGTCCTCCTTCTGTCGGGTGTTAGCATTTTAGAGTAATTTTACGTTCATTTTGCATTTCATTTCGTTCATTTCTCGCTGTGGCTGGTCATCATGACCAGTCAAGCGAACACATCTGTAAAGGCTCAGCCGAGCGTACCCTCGGTTGGGCCTACTAAGCCTATTGACATTCCTGACGAGCCGTTCAGGAATGTCACTAGGAACAATGGAATTTCTTTCAGGGCGGCTGACAATGTCTCCGTTCAATCATACATGGCCGCCATTACTAAAATCCTGAATCCCAAAGATATTCTATCCGCTTCACGCATCTCAAATGGCCGAATTGCCATCTATCTCAGCTCGAGAGAGGCGGTCGTCGATGCAGTCCAACAGCAGGAACTTGCATACGACGGCTCCTTTCTCGAGCTGACACCTCTTGTCCGCCCAACTACCCGTCTTACACTTTCTAACGTATACCCGGAAATCCCGAACGGAGTCATTGCGGCCAACCTGTCGTCATTTTGTAAGGTGGTGTCGCAGATCCGACCCATTCCCCTGGGACTAAAGACCAAAAATCTCAATCATATAATGAGTTTCCGAAGGCAGGTACAAGTCCTACTCAACCCCAATGTCATCCCTCCCGACCACATCAATTTTAATTTTTCCGGCACCAACTATAGAGTCTTTTTATCCACGGAGTCGGTGCGCTGCTTCAATTGCGGCGAATTTGGCCATATCAGCCGAGCCTGCAAGAAGCAGAAGCCCGCCCGTGGGGACGACGGTGACGGGGGCGAAGTCAACCCTCTCAACCCCCCTCCTGTCTTCGTCAAACCCGTCCCCAAATCCGATCCCAGACACCCACCCAAACGCTCCAAACCCAACCAGCCTGGCTCCGCCTCCCCTCCGCCTCCGGGGTTGACTCGTCGGTCGGAAGTTCCGACCGCCGGGTCGTCCTCTTCCTCGGGCGGGGACCCCAAGGGGTCCCGGCCTGAACCCGCACCGCGCGCGCTCCCCTCCCGGCCAGCCCGGGGCTCTACGGGGCCCCCGTCCGATGCGCCCCGCGCATCAGACACGGCCGGGCCGGGTGTGCCCTCACCGGGCACCGCGGCTGCAGCGCACGCCCCCGGCGGGGGCGGAGTCCGGGCTCCCCCTACCAACCCTCCCTCCAATCCCCCCGAAGTGCCGTCGATATGGGGTTCTCCCCCTCCACTCTCAAGATCCTTTTCCGATGTCGTTACTAAACGCAAACAGACTTCCCCCACTCCTGTCTCCGATTCCCCCAAACTTATCCCCCTCCAGTCACCCTCCCCCCGCAGAAAACTTGCCCGGAAACAACAGAGCCCCATGTCGACGGTTTCGCCCACCCTCACCCATGCCCTCAATTCCCAATCCTCCTTCCCATCCACCCCCCTCGGTGGTTCCCAAACCCCCATGCCGTCGTCCCCGGCGTCCACCGCGGGCGAGGCCGACACCGACTCCGTGCATTTGGAGGACACTCAGACGGACGAAGACCTTCCGTCTGAAGTTCTCCCACTAACCAAAGGCCCCCTATCCCAATCATCACTAATCAAATTCCTGTCTTCGGTTAAATCCAGCAAGAGACCAGTCCAGATTGCAAGAAAATTCACATCTAATCTTCCTGGGCTGGTCAGACAACTCAAACCTCTCCGAAACAATCCCCTTCTGCAAAAAAGCATGCAGCAGAGGATTTACAAACTCGTTTCTACTTTAGATAAGTAAATTATTTTCTACTTTTATGAATTTATGTAATTTTTGGCCCGTCTTAGCAATGACACTGTCACTGCTTACCCTAAACACTGCAGGTTGCTCTGCCCCTACCAAAAACACTTCTTTCCAAATTTATATTGACCAGATCGCGTCCAACCCCGACCTAGTTCTTTTACAAGAAACATATAACCTTAATGAAAATAACCCTTGCTGGAACATGTGGTCCTATACCCCTTTTTGTTCTCCCGGGCTCAAAGGCTCGGGAGTAACTACTCTTATTAAAAACAATAATAACAATATTGAAATTATTTCTGCTAGCGCCATCTATGATGGCCATATTCTTTATAACAAAATTAAATATAACAACACGATTTATCACATCTATAATACCATTATTCCCCAACAAGATAAATATGCTCTCCTGGCCATTGATCAATTATTGGACCACTGTTCCGGCTGCGGTGACGGTGTCATTGTGATCGGAGGTGACTTTAATTGTACCGAAAACCCGGCTATTGATCGTTTGTGTATGCCGATCGAGCACAGACCCAAAGTTGCCATGGCTCTCATGGACGCTGTCAATGCATTGTCTCTTTGTGATGCCTGGCGCAGACTGAATCCCCTCGAACAAAAATTCACCTGGCTGAGGAATAACCCCGCTAAACTATGCGGGGTTTCCAAAGCCAGGTTGGATCGCTTTTATGTCCCCCCTAATCTCATCTCCTCCATTCACACCTGTTCTATTCTCCCTTGTTCTCTCTCCGACCACTGCGCTGTTACACTAACTATAAAAATTCCTTCCCACACTCCGAGGAGCAGCGCCTATTGGCATTTCAATAACTCGCTCCTCGGAGACCATAATTACCGCGACATTATTATTCAATTCTGGATACAATGGAGAGAGAATAAGTGCGACTTTCCGAGTCTCGCCGCTTGGTGGGATTTCGGAAAGTTGCACATTAAATCCCTCACCCAAATGTATGGTTCTAAACTGGCCCAAGAAAAACGCAATTCTTTCTTAGAAATAAACCGTAAAATCGATGAGATTCAGTCTGCGCCAGACTTAACACCCCAAACTAAGGAAACCTTAGCTGACCAACGGAATCACCTCAATTATCTCCTTAAATCTGAAGCCCAGGGCGCTCTTGTCAGATCTCGTTTTAAACATCTTAACGAAACTGACTCGTGCTCCACATACTTCTTCAATCTAGAAAAATCAAATTCTCTATCCAAAAATATTTCTCATATCCGTCTCTCCTCTGGTATCATCTCTGAACATCCTGCCGATATTAAATTACACGCTCGTAATTTCTATAAGAACCTATATAGCCGAGTCCCCACTGACAAGAGCGCCCTCAATCAGCTATTAACAGATGTCAGCGAGCTCGACTCCGAAGATTCAGAGGACCTTGATTGTCCTCTGTCTATTGAAGAGCTCGAGCTCGCCGTCAAGCAACTTGGCAAAGATAAAACACCCGGATTAGACGGCCTCACATCAGAATTTTTCCAATCTTTCTGGTCCGTCCTAAAAAATGACTTTCTTTCAGTTCTCGAATCTTCTATTCATTCTGGTTCCTTACCCCATTCCCTCCGGAAATCAGTCATCACTCTGCTTCCCAAGAAGGGGGACCTGGCCGACATTGCCAATTGGCGCCCGGTCTCCCTTCTGAATACTGACTATAAAATCTTTGCCAAGTTGCTTGCAAATAGACTGAGGCAGTGCATTGGCGGCGTCGTTGGCGACGACCAAAGTTATTGTGTCCCTGGTCGCTCCATCTACGACAATATCAACCTAATTCGTGACGTTATTTCTTACTCAAATTTTTACGATACCCCCCTAGCCGTGATCAACCTAGACCAAAAAAAGGCCTTTGACAACGTTGATCACGGCTATCTCTTTGACACCATGAGAGCCATGGGCTTTGGGAACAAATTCATTTCCTATCTTCAAATATTGTACGGCGGCGCCGAGAGCCTTGTCAAGGTGTGTGGCACCCTGACGGCCCCCTTCTCATTTGAGAAGGGGATACGTCAGGGATGCCCGCTCTCGGGGCTGCTCTATTCTATTGCAATTGAACCTTTCTTAATTAATATCAGAAAGAATTTAGCCGACCATGCTTTTCGTATTCCTCATACGGATTTTTCGTGCGCTGTGTCGGCATACGCAGACGACATAACGGTCTTTGTCACCTCCGATCCGGGCTTTATTGCAGTCGAAGAGGCCTACGGCCTCTTCGCAAAATCCTCTGCTGCATGTTTAAACACTCAGAAGTCCCAGGGTCTCTGGGTCGGTTCTTGGACCGGACGAAGCGACAAACCCTTAAACTTTTCATGGAATAGTGAAGGTCTCCCCTTCCTCGGAGTTCACTTAGGAAACTCAAACAAATATGACCAACAGAATTGGGAAAAATGCAAAAATAAACTAAATAAAACTCTCTCCTCCTGGTCCCGTCTATTTTACGCCCTCTCCTTCAAAGGCAAAATTATAATTGCCAATCAACTTGCCGCCTCCAAAATTTTCCATTCTCTGGCCGTTCTCTCCCCTCCAGCTAATGTCCTAAGTGAACTCCAGAATGCCCTTGTCGACTTTGTCTGGTCTAACAAGAGACACTACATAACAAAGGAAACCTTATATAAACATCCCGACAAAGGAGGACTGGGTCTTGTATGCCTCCAAGCACGCATGTTCACTTGTAGACTCACCACAGTCCAACGTTTTCTTAGTCTCCATTCCCATCCCGCCTTTTTTCTAATCGGCCACTTTTTCAAACAATACCAAAAACTCGGTTTTGATTTTAATCTTTTTCATCTTGACACTGATCCGAAATTCCATACTAGCATCCCTGTTTTTCATAGTGAACTCTTGCGTGCTTGGACGGCGTCCGGAGCTCGAATCGAAACACAACCTGACTCTCCCAACCATGTCTACAATTTGCCCTTAAACTGTCCTCTTTTGAGCGTTACAGCTGATGGTGGGGGACCGCCTCCTGTGCGTCTCGCGGCGTGTGGAGCCAGCCTCGTCCGCCATCTTCTGGATCTCAACACCGGCCGATGGATCGAAGCCCTTACCTTCGTCACCTCTTTCCGAGGACTACGACCTCCCTCTCTACGCCTGCTAAATCTGGACATTAAACGTCTCCGCTCTTCACTCATCCTTCAATTCCCTAAGCTTTTCTTCGAGGAAGGATGTATCCTACCGTCTCCTGATCTTCAAAACATCTCCGTTCTTCCAGACTGTCCAGTCCTATTCAACCTACCCTCCTACGACAATGGACTCTCCGCACCATCCAAAATTCTGTACGCCATTTTCAACGAGGAGATCAATCATCTGTCTTCCTTCTCCTCCTCTCACTGGCACGATTTGGAATTCCTCAACCCTTCTACTAAACTTCAATGGAGGAACATTTATCAGCTACCTACCTCCAAGAAAGAGGGCGATGTTCAATTTAAGTTATTTCATAACTTTCTGCCCTCACTTGCTGTCCTCCACCATCTCAATCCGGAGATCTCTTCTACCTGCGGATGGTGCGGAGAGAAGGGCTCGATCCATCATCTCTTCATCACCTGTCCCGCTATACAACCAGCTCTCCGTCTGCTTCAATCGCTACTCAACTGTCTTCTGCCCTCTCTACAACTCACCTTTGATCTCTACTGGGCACTGATTCCGCACGCTAAGGGACGCACAAAGGAGGCGGTTCGTTTAGCCAACTTCCTCATCATCAGCTGCAAAAATGTCATCTATTATCTCTACCGTACTTCCCGTTTCGTAGATCCTTTGACCATTTGGCAATACCGCTTAAAAAACAAAATACTCATTGAATTTACCTTTTACAAAATGTCTAATAATATCAATACTTTCTGTAATAAATGGTCTATTAATAATGCTCTGCTCACTTGTAATAATAATATCGTAACTTGGCTTTTCTAATTAGATTGTTTTGATCTACCCTTTTGAGGGGGTGGGGTCACTAGCCCGAGTCCTGGATAGCTGTTCGCCTTAGTTTAGGTGTGACGTGTTACGGCTCTGCCACTGGGACTCGGGCTGGCCCTAGCCCCTCTCCCTTTTTTGTTCCCCCTCTACCATTTACAATTTATGTCCCCAATTTTTGTAATTGTGACATGGTTGTTCCCCCCCCCTCCCCACCTCTCTGACCCCTCTCGGTCCACCCTCCCCCTCCCATCCCAGGGTCCATCTAGGACCCTACCCCTTTCTCTCCCTTCTTTTTCTTTCGCCTACCCTTTGGGAGCCGCCGGAGTGGGCCATATGGCCCACACCCAGTTATCTGGTGGCTCCCCCTCCCGGGGATCCTCGACGGGGTCAGCCAAAATCGTGCTGTTTCCCCGGCCGTACAGGATCCCCCTTCTTTTCTCCTTTCTTATGCTCCCTTGCATAAATAGTTTAATTTTTGGTTTCTAATGTTTATGCAATTACTTTGTATTATTGGTTTACTCTTTGTTTTACAGTGCTTTATAGTACTGAATGTATTTTTCTCACAATTCTTTTAATTATGTACATACATTATGTATTATTTTGTATATTTCAAGGATTTAAATAAAGTTTTCCTTGGAAAAGTCAAAAAAAAGTCTTCTTCTTCTTCTTTTAGTTCTGACCAAAATCCCATAGACTTTGTACACGAATTTTGTCGGCGGCACTTTAGGTCTTAAAAAACCTCGGAACCTAACCAAACTTACCTCAAACATAGACCCTAAGCTGAAATTGTATGTCGTAGAGTGACGTCATGATGACGTCATCAAGTGATTTTTTATGAATTTTTGAATTTTAAAAATCGTAACATTCTTTTCAATATATCTAGCGAACAAAACAAGATATTTTCAAAATTCTTTTTGTTATAGCTTTGGTATGTCTCAAAGATATGTCTTAAAAGGGAAAAATTGTGTGACGTCATGATGACGTTATCAAAAATTTGTTTTTTTTTAAACGCATGCCAGGGTCGGTCCGATTATAAAAATGTATACATTGAATTTTTCTCTCCCTAATTCCAAAATTTCATGATCGTGGCTCACTCAAGTAAGAAATAACAGCCATTTGAATATTTAGACCAAATTCAATATAACACAAAGGAATTCTGGGAAGGGCAGAAAACCATGGATTAAATGTACATGCTGTTTATAAAAAGGGTTGATTTATAGTCTTTTTCAAGTCGCTAATCACAGGTAGCTGTGGAAATAGGTATCCGAAACCGTACGTAACGTTTCGCTAACTTACTAATCATGCAGAATCAAGCCTAACAAAGTACGTACATACGCTGCAGATGCCAAATTTCCACACACATATAGTCTACAATAACAAAATCTATCCGTACATGCGAGATTCGCGGTTTAGAGCTGGAAGGACTTACATTGGGTTCACAGCGGTTTTTGTTTGGAGCGCCGATATCTTCCGTTTCCCTGAATATATCAACCAAACACTCACCCAAAATGCAGAGTAGTCATTCATGCAGCGAGTGATCCCCTCAAAATGAGAATACGATCAAGTTAAACCCGAAAAAACATTTTTCGTGCAACCCGGAGCATGCACAAACGAGCTGTGCATATAGTATAGTAGTGGATTCTTAAACATGACATGGATACATGTTTGCGTATATCGGCCAGCGGCACTGCGCGCGCCTCGGGGCTCAACGGGTGCCTCTTGGAGTTGGACGTGAAATTCGACTTTTCGTCCGGCTCGTATTTGAACCTTAGTGTCTGCACCTTAATCCTCGAACTCTACTTGTATCTCAAGTGACGTATCTATCATTTTGGAGGCCGTTGTAAGGGTGAAACCGGATGCTTTTGTTGAGACTTCAGATACATTTTCAGAAAAACCACACGATCACTGCAGACGACCTTAGACGCTACTATCGGCAGATCATGTCCAAACGTTTAAAAAGGCGATAGAGGGTCCAATCATGGAGGAAGTTCAGTAGGACAGCAACATGTTTCAATTTGGTAGTCCAGATATTCAGGTAAGCATGTCGAAAATTTCGAGATTTTACTTTAATATTTCGCACCAGCATGGTTCAGAAGCAGCGAAATCTTCGAAAATAACCAACCCTGCTTGTCTAAATATGTGGCACTATGTGTTATTTTAAAAGATTTATCTCCTAAATATTTGTGGAATATGAGATAGAAATTTACATAGTACAAAATATATATATGAACACTCTACATGTACATTACTAAAAGAAATTTGTGACCATACACTGCCAATAATACATGTAGGCCTAAAGTCAAAACAAATTAACATGTTTTTCCTCTATTTAGCAGTGCAAATTCTCCAACAAAAGCCTCAAATTTATGTGATTACACAATTCTGAACATGAATGATTGCAGATAAATGCTTTGACATGTTGGACAGCCATTTTCAACACAACTTGAAAAAGTTGTTGGGGAGTGAGTTATGCCCCTATACTAGTCTTGTCTCAGAAAAGTTACAACCCAGTCTGCAAGTAGGGCCTACATGTAGTACACCTGTACACATTATAAACCCAACCAGCTAGTCAGAAACAGCGAAATCTTGGAAATTAACCAACCCTGCTTGTCTAAATATGTGCCACAACCTGTTACTTCAAGATTTATCTCCTAAATATTTGTGGAAAATACGACACAAATTTACTGTACATGTATGTGAACACTGTAGTGAAAATTCCCCAACAAAATTACAAAATTCTAAGGAGAGATTTTACTTTAATACCCCTACCAGCATGGGTCAGAAACACAGACATCTTGGGAAATAACCAACCCTGTTTGTCTAAGTATGTGGCACAACTTATTTCAAGATTTATTTCCTAAAGATTTGTGGAAAATGAGACAGAAATTTACATATGTACATGTACATGTATGTAAACACTGTAGTACATGTACATTAATTTCTGACCAGACACTGCCAAGAATAATTAGGCTATGTATAGTGAACACAAACTGTTTTCCTCTATTTAGCAGTGAAAATTCCCCAACAAAAGCCTCCAACTAAAGGTTGTGCCATATGATGACACGATTATGAAGAGAGATTTTACTTTCAAACCCCCACCAACTGAATAAACTGAAGAGTTTGATGTCTAAAATACAAACATTGTCACGTATAATACTGCAATATTTTGGCAATGCTTTGCCATGTTGCATATTCAACGCAACTTTAAAAAGTTGTTTTCGGGGAATGAGATATGCCCCTACTTGTCTCAGAGAAGTTAATTATTATTATTATACACAGCCTAGTCTGCAAGTTGGGCCTGGGGGCATGCATGTATCTGTACAAATTATAAACCCAACCAGCTCACCCTGAACCCCAGATAAAAAACCCAAAACACAACACATGAATAAAATATAGAAATACACAGGGGACAATTGTTATTGTTCCTTATTTCAGATTTGATGACAGCATGTACATTTGTCAGTGAAGATGACAGTGGATCAAACAGAATTGAGCTGCAGTACCTAACTTTTGCTATATGTTAAGAACTTTATTCAACACTTTCTTTAATAAACCACCTTTTGTGTACTTACAGACAGCAATATTGAACAAATGGAAGTCAGACTTTTGCAATTGAAATTTACAGTGATATGGTACAAATAGGCGATGGGTTTCACATGTAACATTGACACCAGTGTCTATGTTACATGTAAAATCCACAAAAATTCATATTTTATGCGTCATATTTACTGAAGAGGTCTGATTTTCATATCTTTTCATTAGAGATGTATATCCTTAACTAGTTCATAAAATGCAGGCATGTTCAAGGCAAATCAATGGAAATATGTCAGAAAATGTGTTTTTGTTTCACATGTAACACGAACACCATATATTTTTCATTTACGGAATGACCCATCAGCCTATATCTACCAGCTTTCTTAGAAGAGTCGCAAGTTTCATACCCTAATAAGACCTACTTATAAGTTTATAAAATTAGTAACAATTAGACAAAAATAATAAAAGCAGAGAGAATATAATGACATTTTAAGGTACTGGTTTCACGTGTAACAGGACACCAAATTTGGAGGAATGTCACACATTTTGACAATATATCTTCGAGTGTGAAAAAACAATCAAAAGAATCCTTTATTGGACTTGTGAAACTACTAATTGCAAGTGTGCATAAACAAGAAAATGAAAACTGATAAAGGTAGAAAATATATATTTTAGGGTTTAAACATTGCCCTTTTTGGCAAAATGTCACACTTTATGTACCCAACTTCATGGAATGAACCACATCCATGTAGGTTTAACTCAATACACGTAAGCTCAATGTAATGTGGGCACATAAACATGATATAATTAAAAACAAGATTAGAGATGGTAGCTGAATATTAAACCTAATCATGTAAATGATATCTTAACCATAAAAGTCCTCAATTCTCAGTAGGTGATTTTTCACACACCCTAGGAGATTATTAGGGTAATGGTTTGTATGCAATCTGTTTAGACTATAAGAAAATAAACTTTAAAAGAAAACAAAGCAGACAGTACATACCTACATGTTGATATTTAATGGTAGCCGCATTAAATAGTTTTATTCCACCATGATTGTGTGCAGGGGGTGGGGGGGGGGGGGGTCCTGTTATCAACTTGGATGAGAAATGTGCAGTATGGTGATGATGCTGTAACTTATAATACCACAGAGATTTTAAGACAAACAATTCTTTAAATATTATATTACTGAACAGAGTAAATAGAATTAGAAATAGAATGAGGGCCAATAGTAGTCATGTTAGGTTAACCCTATTGTGGATTTTTGTTGATTTAATTTTTTGGTCATTTTGGAGGACAATTTCAGTTAAAAGTTGTGACCATTATTGCTAAATTGCTAATTTTATAATTGAAAATTTGAGCCTAATTTATTTCTGATCAATTTGTTATAAATATAAAAATAATGTTATGAGTCATTTAAAATAGTAACAATAAACAAACACCAATTATTATGGAAAATTAAATGATCAAAACTAAATAGAAACAAATTAAAGCCAGTCGCAGCACTGACAGAAAATTGGGCATTGCAAATAGCGTCGCCAATGCCGGTTCGCGTGATTCTCTCTAATAACGTGCTAGCTCCATGTGTCTGCTGTATGTGATTTAGCCATTTACTATTTTTCTTCTTTCTATCCTTTTCTGTCTTCTTTGCTGATGGTAGCTGTTAGTGCCACAGCCATTATGTACATCTTATAATATATCATCTTATCTTCTTCTTTTTTTATTAAAGTGGGTGGATCGGATGGCTGTAATGGGAGGAGGGCATTATTAATTAACACTTATTTTCAAAAGCTAACAAATGGTTAGCCCCATATCAGGGGTTTATCAGTACCATAATACCAAACAACTTTTCTCTGCAAAATAATATTAAATGTAATGGAAATTTAGTCTTGGAAAGTCATGGAAAGGTCATGGAATTTGGTTTTCAGATTTCTGTGGGAACCCTGACTTGACTTTTAATGATGGTCATCACATGTCACGTGACGTCATCTTAAAGGGGCATTTTTCGAAGCCATATATCTATGGAAGTACAAGTCCGATTAAGTTGATAAGTGGTATCTAGATAGGCCAGCATGTGTTGCAGATGGAAATTGATGTGACGTCAAGATGACGTCATCATACGATTTTATAGTAATTGTTAAGTTTTTGAACTTCAAAGTTTCTTCAAGCCATATCTCACCAACAGAACATGCTAAATTCAAAATTCTTTTTGTAATAGCTTTGTTAGCTCCTATATTCTTTCACATAAATGTGAAAAATGTGTGACGTCATCATGACGTCATCAAAGATATGCTTTTTTTAAACACATATAAGGGTAGGTCCGATTGTCATACAAATTAGTGGGCAGGTAGATTATGCTACTAGCATGTTAAATCCGAGGTGACGTCATGATGACGTCATCGGCTGATTTTCTATGATTTTTTTAGTTCATCCCAAATCCCGTGGACTTTTTACACGAATTTTGTAAGAGCCACTTTGGTCACTAAACAACATCAGATCTTAATCAGGCTTAACACAAACAGAGACCCTAAGCTGAAAATATATGCCGAAACGTGACGTCATGATGACGTCATCACGTGTCATGTGACGTCAGCTTAAAGGTGCTATTTTCAAAGTGCAATATCTACCGAACTCCGGGTAAACGTTTGTTTCTATACAGATGGGGATGCGGTCAACACGTCTCACTTGACGTACTCACTCCAAAGTCAAAGTCCAAAATCTATATTTTGTAAATGCCATATCTTAAGACCGAAAGCAGCAACATAATTGTTTCCTCTTGTAAAATTTTGGTTACACTGTTAGACGCTGTTTAAAAAGTTGTTTAAACAACCCGGGTTGTTCATGTGCCCTGTTTAAACAGGGACATGGTTAAGCAGCACTTTAAAAAGTTTGAACAGTGTTTAAACAGTGTAGATTGCAAATATGCAGGGCCCCAATGGAAACCAGTTTTAAACTGTTTGGGCACACCCTGGGTAAAGAAATGTAATAATAAATAAATAAATATGTAAACAGAAATGTAGTGATGCCACTATGACGTCACAAAAAATACAAAAACTATTACAATTTTACTTTATGGTAAAATGCGAAGTGACGTCTTTATAGCTGATTTTTATTAATCAATTCCAGCCCAAAATACCTTGTTTTGGGGGTCACAATGTTTTGACAGTTTCAATAATGGTTTTCAGACTAATGGTTGTTTATTTTTTGTTAGAAGAGTATTTTTTGTGACGCGTTGTTGTCGACTACATATTGTACTAGTGATAAAATAAAATATATTAGCTCCATTTTATTAATTAATACGTCAACAGAGGGCGCAATTCAACATTAACGGGGCCCTGTTTTTATTAGCTCAATTTTATTTATTAATTAATACGTCAACAGAGGGCGCAATTCAACATTAACGGGGGCCCTGTTTCAAATCAAACGGAGTCGGATGCGAACTATATAACGGAGCATTAATTTGCTTCCACTTCAGTTTGTCACGTTTGCAACCTTGCGTATGAATTAAAGTAGAGTAAAAGTTAATTATTACTTAGTTATTTTGTTAAAATATTTTACATTATTTGTTCAGTTTGAATAAAAAGGGACAAAGATAAGAAATTGTTTGCTAGTCACAAGGTAATTACCTCCAGAGTGATCTTGAATTGGAATACGGAAAGACATAATTGATAATGATGGAAGATTTTGTTAATATTCGTTGTTTATTCAAAGTGAGTGCTATGTAATGTGTGCTTGTGATTTGTATAATGGTTCATGATCCTCAGTTTATGTAATAACTTTGGTCTCGTAGGATAAAACGAATGCATCCCAAAGACACGCATTTCAGTTAGATTGTTCAAAAAAGTTTGTTAAAAGTGTGATCATTCTTGATCGTTGAAATGATTTGTTGCACTTCTTAGTGATGACATTTTCCTATATTAATCACGAATGGATAATTATGCGTCTATGTCGCCACGTCGGCCTGGGCAAGCAACCCAATCTCTGATGTGTTGGTATTATTAAATTTAGATTGCCCACAAAAAGTACAAATTTCTAAAGTGCCTAATAAATATTATACTATGATTCAAATGTCAATCGCTCCTAACTCTTCTCATTTGCGAGTAGTTTATGGCAGTGTTTATTCATATCAGAGAAACAACTTTTAAAAGTGTAACAACCCAAAACGTTTTTCCCGTGGGTTTTTTTTTGCAGAAATTTTCGTTCAATGTTTTTAAATCTCAGTTACCCTAAGATATGCGCCTAAACACTGAGCATGTGATAAGGGCGTCCCTTTTTATTTCCTTGGTTCTCATATTTTTTGGGCCTTGAAGGAGGGTTGATCGGTCGACAAAAAATAAAAATCGGGGGTAAAATTATTTGCTTAACGTACATCAGGCTAAATAAAATGATGCAAAGTGTTCAATGTATGATATGACTGTCTTGCTCTGAATTAACTTTTATTTCCACAATTTTAAATAAATTAAAAAATAATCCCATTTTGTACAGCTGGTACGTAATATTGAACATTATTGTCTTGGAAATATTGTCTTTTATTTCTATTTGTTTTGGTAATTAATTTTAGACATGGTCAGCGGCATAAAAACATTTTTTTTCCTCAGTCGGGAGCCAAAAGTAGGGTCGTTCGGAAATGAGAACTATAGAAATACAAAGTGATGCCCTTATCAAAACTTTACATAACATAAAATGCAGGGTGTGATGATTCATCAAAAGAACAATTAAAGAATCGTGTACAAAACTGCTCGACACAGGTTGTTT
This sequence comes from Hippasteria phrygiana, assembly GCA_037893225.1. NCBI lineage: Eukaryota > Metazoa > Echinodermata > Asteroidea > Valvatida > Goniasteridae > Hippasteria > Hippasteria phrygiana. Next base: position 435,405 of record JAZGUH010000170.1, on the reverse strand, counting down.
CTAGCCTATGGTGAATAATGATTAGACATAAATGATCACAGGGACACTGTTCATCGAGGTTTTATGAAGTATGATCGCGCGAAAGAATCGCGTGTTCTCGAGTTTTGTTTTGTATCCACTACTAACAACGTTTTATTGTATAGCGCCCCCACTCGCCCTGAACAATTATCTACTACGTTCGACGGGTTCTTAAAAAAAAATGTAACATTTTGCACTTCTTAGATAAACGTACCCAAACGTTTTGAACATGGAGAAAGTCAAGAAATATAAAAATTGTGAAATCAAAATATAATAATGTTTATTTTAATTGGTCAAAACAAATAAAATAAGGAACACAGGCAGTGAAGTACCCACACACATTTGAGATATTGCCCTGGCAGGGACCGCGTTGCTGTGAAGTTGTTGAACCGAGTTATTGACCCCCCACGTTTTTTGATCCCGACATCTATCGTACAAACAATGTATGTCCCCACAACTAGGAAGAAGAATGCGTGTACTTGTTCCAAAAAGTTCAGACGATTTTTTTGTTTTCCTCTGTGTGCCTCCCTAGCAAATCATGATAATGCCCCTCCCCCTTGCAAATTATGTGGCAGTTAAAAATGACAACTTCAGGCTGTTAACCTCTCTCAAATTTACAAGAAAACATACAAAGTAGTATAGGCTGGAATAAGATTTAAGAAGGGGGTCTTTGGTGGGAAGTGCTAAAGGTACACATTGTACATTATTTTGTAATGTCAGAAAATTTAAAACATACGGAAATTTACTATTTTCAAGATGTCTTTGAATATCATGACCTCAATAAACGTATTGCAACACTGAGCTGAACAGCATTTCCATGGGACTAAGGGGCGTTCAGAAAGATTTTAAACAAATGATTTAAAATTTACAAAACAAAAACTTTAATTCAGTTCTTCATGCAACTTCTTGCATTTCATCAGTTCTTATTGTAGAAAATCACTTGATACATACGTACATTTGGTTTGGACTGTCAACTTTTGTGTGAATTTGTTGAGAAGTAACAAGATTTTAAGAGTTATTCGAAAATATACAAATGTTATTCAATGTAAAACAGCTAAAACACTGAATGTAGAAGATATATTTTTTGATGAGAAAGTAAAGAAAAGATAAAGTTCCCTCTGTAATGCAACCAATTAAAGTCATTAAACAAATCAGTACAGCCTATCCTTTATATGCTGAGAGCATTTCAGTCATTGCCATGACTTAGGTAGGTATATCCGAAATAGGACCTTGACTAAAAGTAATCTCATCGTTAAATAAACAAATCTCTAACTTGTAATTTGATAATACAAAATAGCTTTTTCATGGAAGTATTCACTAACTTAATCAACTCATTTTGAACTTCAAAAATCAAACTCTTCACTGAAACTCGATTTTAATTAGGCAAATATATGTAACTCCACATGAATCAGTGTTGAGCTGGATATTACCAACCTCTCCCCGAAAAGAATTATACAAAAGCATTCTTTTTAAGTTCACATGCACGATCAGAAATGATTATGTGAAGACTCAGTCGGTATAAAAATGCTATATATTGTATCTTCCGATACTTCATACACACTGTGTAAACAAAGAAAGAAAAATGGCTTACAGTGCGTATGCACCAAAAAGTGACCTAAACTTTCACAATTTCACACTAACCACAAATGTGTGTGTCAAAAATTGGATTGCTTGAAAGATTTTAATAACTTTTTGTTAAAATTACGAACACATTTTCTTCTGTATTAAAATCATGTGTAAAGACAGGGTGTCCATATTTTGTAATGTCTATCAATTTTAAAATTTGTTTTTACTTCTTTATGTTTTTGGGGATAGGGGAATGGGGGCGGCGGTGATAGAAACATTTTTTGTTCTTCAAACGAAAAGGACTGTTTCAAAAACTAAACAGTAATGTTCCTACATTTAAAATAATCCCGTAAAATGGAATTATATAAAGTGCCCTTCAATGGTTCCCCTAGGAAAGGGTACTTTATGTAAGTGAAGCTGTCATGGATAACCATAAAGACATCTATTTTTCAGAACCAATTTATTTTAATAATAAATGTTATGGAAACTGCTCCCGTCTAATTTTTGTAAAAGTTTAAAGAGACATATATAATTATTTGTCTTTGAAATGTAATCATAATGCCCAGTGTCTGGTGCAATTAAATCAAAATAAAGATAGAACATAAAGTAGATCCTTTTGCCTTCGATTTGAAATGAAGACTCACTGTAGTCATAATGCCAGATGTTATCAAATCAAAGTTCTGTACCAAGAAGGTAAAGTAGATATCCTTAACCTTGAAGTTGAAATAAAAACTCACTGCAGTCATAATTGTACAGTGTTATCAAATCAAAGTTCTGCTTTGAGAAGGTAAAGTACATCACCTTCTCCTAGAAGTTGAAAGTTGAAATGATGACTTGCTACAGTCATCATGCCAGGTGCTATCAAATCAATGTTCTGCTCTGAGAAGATAAAGTACACCCCCTTTACCTTGAGGTTGAAATGAAGACTCACTATAGTCATATTTGTCCAGTGTTATCAAATCAAAGTTCTGCTTTGAGAAGGTAAAGTACATCACCTTCACCTAGAAGTTGAAGTTGAAATGATGACTTGCTACAGTCATCATGCCAGGTGCTATCAAATCAATGTTCTGCTCTGAGAGGAAAAAGTACATCCCCTTTACCTTGAGGTTGAAATGAAGACTCACTATAGTCATAATTGTCCAGTATTATCAAATCAAAGTTCTGATTTGAGCAGATAAAGTAGATTCCCTTCACCTTGAAATTGAAATGAAGACTCAAATAAAAGTTCTGCACTCAGAAGCTAAAGTAGATCCTCTTTGCCTTGATGCCGAGATGAGGACTTGCTACAGAAGATACAGAAGATACAGAATAAAGGAATCACATAATTAGAATGTGTATGTGTGTGAATAAAATCATATGACAATGTTTGCATCACACTATGAGTGTTTTACTTGTACCTTAGCTATGTTATGCATTATACCTTGCTTGATATTATTAAATGAAACAAAGTGAATGTTGAGATCCTGTTGAAATGTCATATTTGAAAGATGATTTCTTGCACACACTATTTGTCACGGACTGAGAAAATGCATTCAGGAATGACAACATCCTGTTAAAAGGATACTAAGACTTTTTCAGAAAATTAATTATGATGACAATATATCACGATCACGACATCTTACATTGAAAATGTTATTATCAATGGGATAATGACATCATAGTTTACAATGTCATCATCTCCCAAGTAAATTATCTGAAAATATCGTCATCCCAAGTAAAATTATGTCAGGATGTCAACATCTAAGATGTGATCCTGAGACAAAGTAATTCAGCATCTCAACAAGTAAGAAGGCAATTACAGATCTGTATTGTATTGAACAGTTAGTGACACTATCAAGCATGTGGGCAATTCTCCGGTAACAAAATTATGTAAAAAACAAAGAGTTAGCATCATATCAAAAGATGTTTTATGCTAGGTGGTCATCCATGGTATGATAAAGCTAAACTCAACAATTTCGTTATGCAAACAAAAATGCTTTTACAACTATTTTATTAATTAACACAATTACTAATTAAAGTGATCTGAAAATCTATTTATTTTTGTAGAAACTGACATTTTATCAGACTCATGCTGGTAATAGAATTACACGAGGACTGTAACACAATTACATCTCTGGATTAGTGGTAAAAAAGAAGTCATACAAAATTGTATGTACTAGTTGTATGTACTGTAAATACTTTTTTCTAATAATGTGTATATATATCTAACAGAAAACTGTTAAAAAACAATCTACGAGTCACTTGTAAGTGAGGCCGAGACTGACATAAACTTTTGTACAATTACAAGCAAAACTACCATTTTCCTGCAAACAAATTGTTTTTGTTGAAAAGACATAGTTGATCCAATTAAGTAGAGTTGAAATATCACTGAGCGAAGAGCCACTTTCACTCCTCTGTCATTTGACACTTAGTTTATTCTTTTAGTATTTACGTGTCAAATGATAACGATATTAAAAAGAGCCATGTTTTACTGTATAATTGCCCATGTTGCTTTCCAGTTATCAAATGCAAAGCATCACAGTTTCATCACATTAAGAAAATACACCTAAGTACTCACCTTACAAGTGGCCAGCTACTGACACCTTGAAAGGATGACACAGAGCTACATGCAAAGTAGAGAAGCATCGTGTGATGACTACAGCAAAGACGACAATAGGAAGTAAATGATGACCTCATAGCCCAGCTGATTTCATATGGATGGCAGCAATTGGTAGTTGTTAACTGCAGTAATGAAAAACATTAAACACAACAAAATGAGTAATTTTCATGGTTTAAAATGTCATGGTTCATCCAATGTACTGTACATCGTTAGTAGTTTAATAGACTTCATATACCTTTGTGGGTACAATCTTACCTTTTTTAAGACAATACATATGTATATGTCTAGAGAACTACTACACACTAAACCAAAACTACAACTATTGTATGATTATTTTAACTGACTTTATACAAGGTGCAGGCAATCTTTTAAAAAGTAGGCGTACAAGATCCCAATTTCCCAATTTTTCTATTTAACATTTGGGCAGATGAAAAGTGGTACCGGTAAATCATGAAAATACAATTTTTACAAACAAATTCTCTGACTTGGGGCTAAGACCGTAATAAGCAGTGGGAAAAAAGATGAAAATTTGTTCTGCACTCTTCGGACAATCTGTCACTAACAGTCTATTGTAATGTAATTTGTCCATCTAAAATTTGTAAGGGATAGGTAGAAAATTTACAAATCAAATTCTATTCTATTGTACCTTTCTAAAGCAGATCACCGATCTAGAAAGAGCATTGAACTGGTCTGGTCCAAGCCATCTAGGAAGAGCACTCAGCCAGTGTGGTTTCAGTCATTTCGGAAGAGCACTGAATTAATCTGGTCCAAGTTATTTAGGAAGAGCACTGAACCGCTCTGGTCCAAGCCATTAATGAAGAGCAGTGAACTTGTTTGGTCCAAGCCATGTAGGAGGAACACCAAAGCAATCTGTTCCAAGGCATCTAGGAAGAGCACTGAACCGGTCTGATCCAAACCATCTAGGAAGAGCACTCAGCCAGTTTGGTCCCAGTCATTATGGAAGAGCACTAACTGGTCTGGTTCAAACCATCTAGGAAGAGCACTGAACTGGTCTGGTCCAAACCATCTAAGAAGAGCACTGAACTGGTGTGGTCCAAACCATCTAGGAAGAGCAGTGAACTGGTCTGGTCCAAGCCATCTAGGAACAGCACTGAACTGGTGTGGTCCAAACCATCTAGGAAGAGCAGTGAACTGGTCTGGTCCAAGCCATCTAGGAACAGCACTGAACTGGTCTGGTCCAAATCATCTAGTAAGAGCACTGAACTAAACTGATCTGGTCCAAGCCATCTAGGAAGAGCACTCAGCCAGTGAGGTCCCAGTCATTTCGGAAGAGCACTGAATTAATCTGGTCCAAGCTATCTAGGAAGAGTACAGAACTGGTCTGGTCTAAGCCATCTAGGAAGAGCACTTAGTCAGTGTGGTCCCAATCATTATGCAAGAGCACTAACTGGTCTGGTCCAAACCATCTAAGAAGAGCACTGAACTGGCATGGTCTGGTCCAAACCATCTAGGAAGAGCAGTAAACCGGTCTGGTCAAAACAATCTTGGGATCACATTGAACCAGTTTGGTCCAAGCAGATAGAATTCAACAAGTCTGGTGGAAGTCATCTAGGTTTATTATCGAGCTGGCATGGTAGAAGCCATCAAAGGAATATACAGGCAAAGTAAGCTGAAGACTGGCTCACTGTTTCATAGCCATCAAGATGACTGGGCCAAAGCAGAGTTGATTGAAGTATATGGTGGTACATCTCAAAGCAGCACAAGAGAAATGGATAAAAGTCTCTAGCTCACGCCACTCCTCATAGTGACATTTTGACAGGGTGTGCCATAATGGGACCTGAAGCCAGATTTAGAATCAAGGCCCCAACTAGATAGATACTATGGCAATTAAGCCCACAACGTGTATTCCAAAAATTGCGATTTTTGTCAATTGCATAATCCTCAACAGATGCTACAAAGCATTTTACTAACAGCTTATTTTACCTTGCCACCTTATACATGTATCTTTGTACTAATTTCTTGTCTGTTTGTTTTTGCCTTACATATTGCCTACTTTCTTGCATGTTTATTTTGCTTCATATCTTGTCTACATTCTTGCCTGTATATTTTGCCTAAATATCGTCTTCTTTCTTGCCTGTTTATTTTGCTTCATATCTTGTCTACATTTTTGCTCGTTTATTTTGCCTAAATATCTTGTCTTCTTTCTTGCCTGTTTATTTTGCTTTATATCTTGTCGGCTATTTCCTTCACATGGTGCAACACAGAGTACATCATCAAAATATTGATCAAGAACTTCCTGTCCTATATCTGCTGGTTGCAAACATGTATCAAGTGGAATACCACGCAAGCGATCATCATCTGTCTCCTCATCACTATCACTTGTATCATCGGATTCACCAGCTTCATCATTTTCATTGTGCGCCATTTCATCTACATGATCTTCAGACACAGGATTGTCCCATTCACTGTTTATTTCTATATCCCTATACCACGTGTTATACTGCTTAAGGTATCTTAATGCACTTTCAACATGTTCCCTGTTCACAAACTGATACTGGTAATACCCTTTATAAGTTAATTTTCTCTTCAGCTTCACTCGAATCAACTGATTATCATTTCCACACCTTGGCAATGCTGTTACCGTGTCTGTTATATTTGATGGCACACATACAACTGAACCATGAACTGCATTCTGTCCTCCTTTAGGTAATGCTATCATCTTCATGAATGGTACAATAATTGCAATTAGATGTTCCTCCAAAGTGTTCAAACAACTCAATTCAACTGGAATGTCTACAAGTGCTAAATTATTTACATTTGCCTCTGCTGGTACTTTATTACTAAGTAATTTCCTGTGACATGTATAGCATACCCACAGACATGACCTACTTGATTCTGATACAACACATTTGTTGCCACACTCCTCATTGCATGTACAGATATGTAAATACTTCTCAGATATACAACCAACATTCTTGTATTTATTTGTATTACATTTGATGACTTGTTTCCGAAACAGAAGTTTATGACAAACTGCACAGACATACTCTGGTCCTTTTGATACTTCGTTCCTCCAATCCCTTGCAACATTGCTCATAATACGTGCCTTGTTTTTCTTTCTAACTGAACGTTGTAAATTCATCCTTTTCATTTCTTCACGATAATGTGCATTGCAACGGTACTTGCATTTTTGATTATTAATCACTTTCATTCTAAAACAGCTATTTATACAATAATTTCTTTTTATAGCTTTGATCATCCTGTTTCTATAAATGGCATTTTTATGATATTTATTCTTTGCATTGTCAATTTTCTTTTGCCTATGTACAGCATTCTCATGGTACATTCTTTTTGTCCTGTTAATTTTCTTTTGCCTGTGTGCAGCATTCTCATGGTACCTGATTTTGATAGAATCAATTTTTTCCTTCCTATACAAAGCATTTCCTTGATATTTTAACTTTGCTGTTTTTTGTTTATTGGCAGCATTCTCTCTGTACTTCTTTTTCCCATATTCAATTTCATGTTGCCTGTATTTCTCAGATTTGTGATATTTCTCTTTCTTTCTACATCTTTTTGATTCACTGTAATTCACATTTGCATATCTTTTGTTATCTATTATCCTATGCTTTGCTTTCTTCATTTTCACATCATTTACTGAATCTTTACTTTCCTTTTTCAACCGACGCCTTTCTCTAGCTCTTTCTCTATCCAACTGACGCTTCAATGTCACATTAACATGTTTTTGTCTCTTACAAGTTGAATGTTTTGATGTTTCTACTTTTGATTTAGTATCATATTGGTCCTTATCTTTAGATGCATTACTACTTTGTAGCTCACACTCCTTGTTACAATCAGGTTCCTGCTCACTGATGTCTGATACAGTTGTAATTAACTCATGAACATTTAAAACTAGATCATAATGTACTCTTCTCCTGTGGTACAAATAGATACCTGCTGAACTTGATGGTCCATCACTATCACCACATGTACCAGAAAATACATACCACTTATTAGCATCATCAAATGTGAATACATTTACACCCAACATGTGTGCTATTACCATGATTTCAACCTCTGTGGCCCATGTAGCACTATCAGAAACTCTTTCTCTTATTACATAGTCTTCCACCGTCATGTGATTTTCCCGTAAGAAACACTGAAATTTAGCTGCATTTTCCAACAAGTAATTAACAGTTGCTATCCTGAGTTGCATGTGATTATCTTCAGTTCCTGATATAGCACAAGAAATTGCTCTAAAGAAACAGTTACCATCACCTTGAATTTTCCTTATGGTGTGAGGTGATCCCATTTTTTCGCATCTCTTAGAAATCTTATCAGCATCAAGACAGATTTTAGTCACACCAAATTTCCGACACAATGCAATCTTACTTTCATTAGTTAATGGAACAAATTTAAAAGTGACTGGTTGAGTAACTTTTATGATTTCTAGGTCATTATCACTGTTATCATTACAAGTAATTTCCTGATCAATATCTGTGCCATGTACAGCATCTGACGAAACTATGTGTACTGTATTTCTTTTTGATCCACAAGTTTTTTCAAACTGTATACTTGCATTTCCTTTGGTTGAATATTTGGCTTCCATTCTGTGTGTGTTACTTCTGGTACATGCACTATTGCCATTGTCAATGTCTTCATGACTAAAGATGCTAGGATCATCATTAACCCATACATTAACACCTGTAATTTCAAATTGCTCAGTATCAGATAGATTCATAGATCTTCCAAGTTCAGTACAATACTTATACACACCTTGCCATGAAGTTACGCATTTCATCAAGCTTCTTCCATCAGAGTCTTGCCAACCATTGTGATTTCTAGAATGTGAATCAAAAATATAGTACATTCCATCTTGAGCAATTACTGAAAATGTATTCCCATTGAAACATATGAAACATGCAGTATATTTCTGAAGTGTCTGCTCCAATGCACAACTCAATGGAATCAAATTAAATTCAGATAGATTTGTTTCTCCTCCAAACATACCAGACACAGATTCATAAAACTTCATATTGAAATGCTGACTAAACACATCTATTTCATTGGGTAACTCATTAATCAACAAATACTCATTCATCATTGTAGAACTACGCGATAAGTAACTATATAATTCATTTCCAGTATTCAATACAACATCCACATCAGTAGAACACCATTGCTTCAAGTTCTTAATTCTGCTGTACAGTACTGCACACAAACTGTTTGCAACACACTGCTTGCCACTATTCTCAGCAAATTTATAGTCACCTTGATGAAAACTTCCTTGAACAACTCTACCATAAATTTCTTCCTTCTTTGTACTGCTTGTGCAGAAACACCTTGCTCTTTTACATACACACGTTTTATTTTTCACTTCATCAGATTTGTTTGTCTTGCATGATTTATTTCTTTTTGGCAACATTCTGAGTTTCTTTGTACTGCCTGTAGCTCCCGAACAATTTCCTTCAGCTTTCCTTTTTGATTTCCCCTCCTCACTTTCCTTTTCATTTATAACCAACATGTGTTCTTTCCTATTTCGAAGAGTGTATCGTAACTTCATTCCTGTTTCTAGAGTCCCCTCCGTTTCATTTCCAACCTTCTGTGCTTTAACTTCCTTTACATATTCTACATTATTCGTCTGTGCATCAGATAAATGAATAGGTTTATTTTCATCAACACCTTCATTTCCCTTCTCTTCATTTTTAGAACTGCACTCCACACTATTAGCCTTTTTTTTGCTACGTAATGAGTACCCTCCACTTTGTTCTTTTATACAGTGTTTCTTGCCTGGATTTCTCAACTTCCTGATGCCACTAATTACATGCAGATTATCTCTGCTTTTCTTAGGCTCACCTTCAATTCCATTTTTTGCAATCTCTTTGATGCCTTCTGTGCACAAAACATTCTCACCATGTACCCTGACCGATTCCTCATCAATACCAACTTCAGTCAGTAATATCTGAAATACGTTCTCATCTGTAGGAATTCCAAGATCATACAAGAAAGAAACACAGTAATTACATCGTCCACATTTAGAACACATCCATGACACTGAGTTGGTGGCCAAATGCTCAATATTTGCAAATCCCATACAATTCACATGGTACCATATGTTGCAAGTATCACATGTCAGAATTCTTTCATATTTACCAATTACCTCATCACACAACCAACATTGCCTACCACATTTATCCTTCACTGAATGATCTACAATTTTCACCTTGTTTATTTCCTGAACACTTTGTTTATTTGACTTCTTTGTGTCACTCTTTGCTTCTGCTGGTGAATTCTTACTCTTCTTAGAGGTTAGCTTATGCTGATTTTTTTCTCTCTAATTTCTTAGTCGAACCCTTTGTGCTCAATTGTACTTCTTTGCATTCACCACCTGCCTTCTTGCCCATGTTCTTGATAACATAACTCAGACATCTTCGAGTTTTACTTTGCACATTTTTCTGCCTTTTTTCATGGCATCTTTTCTCTTCTTTGCTCATATGATATTCGAATACCGTACCATTCCGCAATCTATGAAATGCTTGTTTTCGCTCATTTCTTCTGCTTTTCTTCCGATTTGGTTTGGAAACCTTCTTTGCCTCTTGATAATACTCCACAACAGACTCCAATACCTGACTCCTACTACAACATGTCTGTCCACTTGCCTTCAACATTTTCAATGCAGTCTGATTACCTTTCCTCTTCTGTGACACATGCTTGATTCTACACTTCCTCAGCATACTCACTCTTCTTCTCTGCTCATCATTTAGAGTCCTTCCATCTCTGGTCTGTGGTATCTGCTTGTCAATATTACTCAATTGAAACATTTCTCGATTTACATTTCTGTGCTCACAATTCCAGGGCTTAAATTTTCTGAGTTTAAATTTGCTGAGCTCAGTGCATCTTTTTTGTTGGCTTCTACAGTTGCAAGGCAAGAGAGCCCCAGTACCAGAACTAAGTGAATTTGGTGTCACTTGTTCCAGTACATACACACATTTGTCTGGTGCCAACTGGTTTGCGCACTGCCCGGCAGTCACAAGCAGACGACTTCTCTGAGGAGGTGCCAACCTCAGAGCATTTGGATGAGAGGACGATGTGAACCTGCTGGAAGATGAAATAGACCAAACACAGGACATAGAAGAAGAACGAAATGGAATAATGAAAGGAGGGAAATGAGGTGGTGACTGCATGACAGACAAACATTCATCAAAACGGCGTCCCACAATCCCACGATTCACAGTCTTCTTGGCCTTCATTTTCTGAAATAAACCAAACAAATACAATCCCTCAATCAGTTACCTCCTATTTTCCCTCCCAACATGGACATAAATCCTGGGAGAATGGAGATATATAGCCCCCCCCCCCCCCCACAAACACACACACTTTTTGACCAGGGGTGGATGGACCATTAGATTACCCCCCCCCCCCCCCCCCCCCCCGATGTTTGTGGTGAGAAACAAAAAAGAAGCCCATTTTGAGTTTATTAGTCTAACTTTCAAACAGTCAAAATGTATAACAAAAAATGGAAAAACAAACAGTAGGCCTACAAAAACTTAAAATGCATTATTGTACATGTGTTGTCAGGAATGGGGAAATAGGTATGCATAATTATTTGCATTAGATGTACACAGCTGGTCACAAAAAAACTCTGTCACACATCATATTATTATGCTCTATATATTGAACATATACCTGCATTTGCCAAGTGAAGATTTCACACATCTGCCATATTTATGAATTTCTTTGTAAGCATTATTGTCTCACTATCTCATTCATTTATCAAGTGATGACTCATCAGTGCACGTACTCCATACATTTTCCGATGATTGTCCCCAAAGAGCCCTCTATAAAGTATGTACATGTACACAATTGGGGAGGATGTTAAAACATTCCCTACACCGTGCATACAGGAAGGGAGAGTGTTTCATTTTGTACATACACTTAGAATACCACATTGGGTTATTAACTAGCAAGCATAGCACATTGGTTTTAATGCTTTCATGTACATTATCATATGCCATTGTGCAGTGTATATATCACTTTAAAAAAAACATTTTAGAATAGGACTGTGCATAGTGCATCCAAATCAGGTACCCATGTACCCAACTGCTAATTTCAGGAACTAGTTCCAGATTATGGAGTACACATAACTAAAACAACACGTTACTTACTAATTTCTCATACAAATTACAATGAAAAATATGTCATTTGTAGGGAATGTTTAAAACCAGGGTACATGGGAGAGAAAAAACAAAACAGATTAACATTTGGTAATTTACACCGTATAGCTATAGAGCTCACTGTATACATTTGCATCTTCCTGCAGTGATGCACCAATTTGATAGTATACCGTGTTGACCTTCATGAACAATAACAATTTCTGAGATTTAATATTTGGTATTGACTGTTTCAAGACGTTAAACACCCCCACCAAAACCAGCCAGGAACAGCAAAATTTTAGAAAATAACTAACCCTTCTTGATTTCCAGGTATCTAAACATGTGACATACATTGTAACCCGTTATTTCAAAATTTATATCAGCAAAATTTGTACAACATAAGACACAAATCAACATGTATGTGCCACTTTCAGCGACCATACACTGTGCCAAGAACATGTAACAGTAATATATTTCCACAAAAAATTCTTACTGAAATCTCAAAATTATATTCTGTGCCAAGTGTTTATACAATTGTAAAGAAAAATGGGTGGTTATTTTCAAAAATGTCACTGTTCCTGACTGATTTTGGTGGGGGCGGGGTACTAAAGTTAAATATTTCCACTTTCTTCTACTGGATACCAGTTCTTGTAGTGTGTATTGCACACCTCTACATCGTTAAGACTAATAATAATAGACACAAGACATAATGACATCATGCTTTGTTTACATGTGCACAATTTTCCGATGAAACCCAAAAGGAGGTGATTGTCCAGTGTCCCAATCTGGGTCCCATGTAAACAAAGCCATTACTTCATTATGTCTTAGGTCTTTTGTCTAAAAAACTGTTCCAAAAAATTAACTTAACAAGTCTGGCGATTGTGTAGTGTAGAGCCCCTCTTTAATTTGGATCAAATTAGAGTCAATGGTACTATTTCTCATTCCAAAATGACTTTTTCAACCTAAAGCAGACTTCTCTTAATTCTATTGACATATATTTTTACGAATGTTTCCATGTAAATCAATGCAGTTTTGCGCGTTTACTGCTACTGGGCATCGCGGTGATCGCCATCTTTATTTTCGCGTTTAAATCTCCCTAAAATACTAACACCTTGCCCTTTATCTACAACATACCTGTTAGTGTTAGTTTGTAAAGTCGCTAACTAGTTTGGCAATTCCAATAACCTACAAATGGATTTCTGTTCCTATAGGCTATAGTATATAGCTATTAATAAGGAACAGAGCACTACGTTACTCATGCTAATAATGTACTTTAAAGTCATCACACTTCAAATAATTCCCTCAATACTGACTAAATCATACCACTTAATAAAACATTATTCTTACCAGATACAATAAAACATATTCCAGAGGGCATTAAGAAATTGTCTTTGCCCAGAGTACCCGTATGCTGTAATGTACATGTAGATGTACGTACGTCATACAACCTGACAACTGCAACAACAAGAACTAGCCTAGGCCTATAATTTAAACCCCAAATCTCTTTTCGCGATAATAACAAGTACCCATACAAAAAGGTTTTATCATTCACATTGACAACCAAGACAAGAAACATAATTATATAATAACAGATCCACATTTTGCAATGAAAACGTGCAAAATCTGTTTCAGGTAGATCTGCATTATTTAGTCCTTCCTACCTCGCTTGTATACATTTACATGTATTGCGCGCATATACACCCGTCACATGAACTACGTCGGGTAAATACCAACCTCGTTACCATGGGTACGATCTTGCGGCGCCATGTTTTCCCACCATGCCTTGCTCGATCCTAGTGAAGGAACGCACACGCGCCCATGGAGTCGAGGATGGGTAAATACTTCACGCTATGAAAAGAACCAGACTAACCCTAAATAGAGGGCGCTATACCATTTTCCCATTTCTGCATTATTGCCAGATGCAATCTGCCAATACGAAGTGGCACTAACTTCAATACAAGGCCCAAGCCAATGCCGCCATAAACATCCACTCCACGAACACCTACATACGAGCAAAAATAACTTCCAAGCATGCCACACACTCACTCTTTTGATTTGTAACGCCCTAAAAACATTCATATCCATTCATATCCATGCATTGTAAATATACAAACCGACTTTGCGGCATATTTTCCAACAAGCATGCACAATTCTAGGTGACGTCATTATGACGTCATCTGCCGATTGTCTGTGAATTTTAAAATAATTTTAATTTCATTCTTCTGGCAAAATATTCCATTATTATTGATCAGATTGACTCCAATCTTTACACAGGCCAAGACCACAATTGAGGTGATGTTTTATTGAAGGATGTCATAATGACGCCATCATATGATATATATATATATATATATATATATATATTTTTTGTTGTGGTTTTGAAATTTTAAGCCATATCTCATCAACACAATATAATAAATTCGAAATTCCTTTTTGTAATAAATTCGTTAGGTCACAGTTATAAATGTGAAAATGCGTAACATCATCCTGACGTCATCAAAATGCCCTGTTTAAAAACACATATAAAGGTAAGTCAGATCGTTATGAAAATTGATAAAATCTGAAGTGACGTCATCGCCTGATTTTCTAGGAATTAATCAGTTTTACAATTTTTTTAAACTGTCATTGATCAGATTGACAGCAATCTTGACACAAGCCAAGAATAGGTTCCAAATAATGGTAAGTCGGATCGTTATGAAAATTGGTAAAATCTGAAATGACGTAATCGGCTGATTTCCTAGGAATTTTTCAGTTTTTGAAATTGTTTTAACTTTTATTGATCAGATTGGCTGCAATCGTGACACAAGCCAAGACCACGTTCCAAATATATTACTTCATGACGACGCTAGATATATTACGATTTTATGTTGATTTTTAGGTTTTTGAATTTTTAATATAATTTGTAACTGCGACTTGAACCATTTAGCCTATATTTAACGTCTTAAACAAGACCTTACTATATCAAAATTACATGACCTATATGGACAAGAAAGATATCACGGTAACTTAAAGCTTAAAGGTGAAGTACATTAGAACAGAGATATTTTCTCTTTTGCCCTATTCCAACGTAATTATGAAGCACTGGTATACTCAGTGCTTTCCGAGAGCCTGTGTGAAAAAAATCACAGGTTTACTCGGGAAGGATTCGAACCCACGACTTCCTGCTTACTATAGTGCAGGTCTTAACCACTCGACCACCGGGCTGGCCGATTCGAATCCAATGCAGCAGCGGGTACCGCGTAATCAGTCAGAAGATGGAATGTTTGCGCCGGGAGATAATTAGCCTTTTAGAGGTATGGCGGACACAATAGGAGGGCGCTATTTGATTTGGGTAAACCTTTTGTATGGAATTCTGGGAATTCTGGAATTCTGGATTCTGGGAAGGGCAATAACCATGACTAAAATGGGCATGCTGTTTATAAAAAGGGTTGATTTCTGGTCTTTTTTCAAGTCGCTAGATAATTTGAATTTCTAAAATCGTAACATTCTTTTAAATATATCTAGCTAACAAAACAAGATATTTTCAAAATTATTTTTGTTAAAGCTTTGGTATGTCTCAACGATATGTCCTAAAAGGGAAAAATTGTGTGACGTCAAGATGACGTCATAACAAATATGGTTTTTTTAAACGCATGTCAGGGTCGGTACGATCATAAAAATGTATAACATTGAATTTTTCTCTACCTAATTCAAAAATTTCATGATCGTGGCTCACTCAAGTAAGGAATAACAGCCATTTCAAAATTTATACCAAATTCAATATAACACAAAGGGTTATCTGCCCTTCCCAGAATTCCTGACTAAAATGTGCAAGCTGTTTATAAAAAGGGTTGATTACTAGTCTTTTTTCAAGTCGCTAGATAATTTAAATTTTTAAAATCGTAACATTCTTTTCAATATATCTAGCGAACAAAACAAGATATCTTTTAAATTCTTTTTGTTATAGCTTTGGTATGTCTCAAAGATATGTCCTAAAAGGGAAAAATTGTGTGACGTCATGATGACGTCATCAAACAAATTAAAAACATGTCAGAATTGGGCCAACTATAAAAATGTATACATCGAATTTAAATCTACCTAATTCCAAAATTTCATGATCGTACCTCACTAAAGTAAAAAATAACAACTATTTGAAAATGTAGACCAAATTCAATATAACACAACGGAATTCTGGGAAGGGCAGATAACCATGACTAAAATGTGAATGCTGTTTATAAAAGGGGTTGATTTCTAGTATTTTTTTCAAGTCGCTAGACTATTGCCGATAGCATTTGTAAACATTTTTTTTCTTACCGGCTACTTTGGCTACTTTTAAACTTGGCAGACACTTAGACCAACTGCTCAGAATGTGTGCCGTACTTTTACGTCATGATGACGTCATCAAATGTCACGTGACGTCATCTTAAAGGTGCAGTTTTTGAAGCCATACATCTACAAAAGTACAATTTCGATTAAGTTGAAAAGTAAAATCTAGGTAGCCCAGTAGGTTTATAAATAAAAATTAACATGACATTATGATGACATCATCACATATCACGTGACGTCATCTTAAAGGTCCAGTTTTTGAAGCCATATATCTACAAAAGTACAAGCTCCATTAAGTTGAAATGTTATATCTAGGTAGGTCTGCAGGTTTATGAATGAAAATTGACATGACATTATGATGACGTCATGACATGTCACATGACGTCATCTTAAAGTGGCAGTTTTCAAAGCCATATATCTACAGAAGTACAAGTCCGATTAAGTTGATATGTGGTATCTAACATAATTTAAAACAAATTTTGTTTAATCACCATTGAAATCCAATCCCCGACATCATTAAACTACCACAAAATACCCTGAAACAGCTCTGTGTTTGTCCACAAACACCAAACCTCTAGTCTTATTTTAGTTCTATCCCAAACCCTATAGACTTTGTGCATAGATTTTCTGACTGGCAATTTGGTCATCAAACAACCTCGGACTTTAGTCTAAATTTGCACAGACATAGACCCTATAGCAAAGTCGTGTCTCGAAGAGTGACGTCATGATGACGTCATCCGGTGTCATATTACAAGCCATTTAAGATAAATATTTGTAATCTTTAAAATGCTATATAAAATCCCCCGTGAGACCCCTGATCTTGGTTTTAGTGTCAATTGATAGTATAAACAAGGATCTTCATTTTATCTAGTGTGCGTCAAATCACGTTACCCTTCCTTCCGAACCAAACCGGAAGTGCCATATAGTTTGGAAGTGGAAAAAGATATGAACTTGCTTTCAACGATGTTAGTCTTTGCCTAGGTTGTACTTCACAAACAAAATTGCCGGTGACGTCATAAAATGTTCAAGAGCCCTCTAGCGGCATGTTGAATTTTTTTAAATGGATAATCAGCCGATTTAGACCTTCAAAAAGTGCTCAAAAATCAACCGCGAGAAATGTAATCCAGATATTTGCTTATAGTTAACATAGCTCCATTCTCGAGTTTTCTGATAATGACATCACGATAAAGTCATCAGATATAGGATTACAAGCAATCAAAGATTTCTAGATTTAATCTTTGAAAATCAATATAAAATCAATCGAGAGAGATCTGATTTTGCTTTTTATGGGAACTGATAGAATAAACCAGGTCTTCATATTTGATATTACAAGCAAAATCACGTGACCTTTCCTTCCCGTTGAAACCGGAAGTGCCTCATAATTTGAAAGTAGAAAAAGATGTGAACTTGCTTTCAACGATGTTAGTCTCCGCCTAGGTTGTACTTCACAAAAAATTACCTGGACATCATAAAATGTTCGAGCTCCCTCAAGCGGCAGGTTGTAAATGTTTAAAATGAATAATCAGTCGATGTGTGTGGCGATGTTTGCTGAAATCACTTTATAATTGATGTATATAATCGGCTTCATGCTATAAAGAACAAGTTGAGGGAATAAAGATTGATGACGTCACCAGACCGGAAGTTGCAATGAAAATACCTTTAAACCTTAAGAAATTGCAAAAGAATCAACCGCGAGAGATATAATCCAGAAATTTGCTTCAGATGGCAGAGTTAACATAGCTCTCGAGCTTTCTAATAATGACGTCACGATGCGTCATCAGATATCAGATTACAAGCAATAAAAGATTTCTGGATTTAATCTTTAAAAATTAATAGAAAATCAACCATGAGAGATCTGATTTTTGTTTTTATGGGAATTGATAGAATAATAAAAGCAAGTGGTAAAGATGAAAATTGATACGACATCACGATGACGCTATCTGACGATTCTGTGTTAATTTTTAGATTTTTGAGTTTTTAATGCAATTTGTAACCGGGACTTTTGTCATTTAACAATCTAAGGTCTTAAACTTGTCATATATATCCTATAATGGAAATTACATGACCAAGAAATAAGTCATGATGGCATAACGCTTAAAGGTCAAGTTTCGAGTAGCAAAAGACATAGAAGTGATGGAGTTTTGTGCTAAATATAACAGAAAACGGAAAAGCCCTGCGTCTGTTGGCAAGAGACGCAAGATGTCTAGTTTTCTTCTTAATCTTATTTTAGTTCTATCCCAAATCCCATAGACTTTGTACACGAATTTTGTCTGCGGCACTTTGGTCACTAAACAACCTCAGATCTTAACTAAACTTAACACAAACAAAGACTCTCTACTGAAATTGTTTCTCTTAGTGTGACGTCATGATGACGTCATCACGTGACGTCATCTTAGAGGTGCATTTTTCAAGGGCCCATATCTAGAAAACCGTAGGTCCGATTGCCTTTAAACCTGGTATGTTGGTAGACAAGCACGTGTTATAGATGAAAATTGAAGTGTCGTCATGATGACGTCATCATACGATTTTATATTAATTTTAAAGTTTTTGAATCTTAAAGTTTCTTAAAACCATATATTAACAGAACATGCTAAATTAAAAATTCTTTTCCTAATAGGTTTGTTAGCTCCTATATTCTTTCACATAAATGGGAAAAATGTGTCATCATGACGTCATCAAAAATGTGCTTTTTTGAAACACATATCAGGATAGGTCCGATCGTCATTAGAATTGCTGGGTAGGTAGATAA
This sequence comes from Hippasteria phrygiana, assembly GCA_037893225.1. Lineage (NCBI taxonomy): Eukaryota > Metazoa > Echinodermata > Asteroidea > Valvatida > Goniasteridae > Hippasteria > Hippasteria phrygiana. The sequence continues at coordinate 416,057 of JAZGUH010000170.1, read as the reverse complement.
TGCTACTAGCATGTAAAATGCAAAATGACGTCATGATGACGTCATCATACGATTTTATATTAATTTTAAAGTTTTTGAATCTTAACGTTTTTTTAAACTATATCATCAACAGAACTTGCTAAATTCAAAATGCTTTTTGTAATAGCTTTGTTAGCCCCTATATTCTTTCACATCAATATGAACAAATTTGTGACGTCATCATGATGTCATCAAAAATGTGCTTTTTTGAAACGCATATAAGAATATAGGTCCGATCGTCATAAAAATTGGTGGGTAGGTAGATATTGCAAAGTGACGTCATGATGACATCATCGGCTGATTTTCTATGAATTTTTTTGTTCTATCCCAAATCCCATTGACTTCTTACACGAATTTTGTAAGAGGCACTTTAGTCACTAAACAACCTCTGATCTTAATCAGACCATATTTCTCCATGATCAGACTTAACACAAAGACCCTAATGTAGAGTTGGTCGGGCGGTACGGTAAGCGGTCCGAACGGAATGGTCACAGCGCCACCACACGGCGGGCGGGCAAACACTGTCTGCCCGTCTCGTGTTGTTGGCCTGACCATTCCGTTCCAACAAACAGGTATGAAATTCACCTTTTTATATAAATGTGGCACTGCTGACAGAAATACAGTTGGGAATTGTTGATGCACAGATTTTTCATAGTAAGTCAGCCACATGAGACATGTAGTGGGGATGTTTTAATCACCAGTTTCATATCGTTGAATTTTAGCAAAGATGGCGGCCCCCATAGATCGCTGTGCTTTAATATGGGCCGGCAGCATGTATTGATTGTTAATGTACATGTAGGCTAAGAGTGTCTTGCATAAAGTGTGCCCCTTTGGGATCTTTATGTCCACTGGGTTGTGTTAGGCATTTTCATTACTTATGCTGTGGCAGCACAATCAAAATTATAGAATTTTTGCCAGATATTGTGGTGTCGTAAAGAGCGCCCTCAATCTTCCCAAACCTACAGCTGTCACAGATTTTGGAATGTGTCGTATTCTATATTGCATGTAGGTCTATCATGCTAGATATTGTGGTATCATGGTAGATATTTTACTGGGGCTGAGATGATACTTTTATAATTCATGTTAGGTCATCTTAAAGGTGCATTTTTTAGAGTCCTATATCTAGACAATTGTACTTCCGATTGCATCCAATTGTGGTATGCATATAGGCCGGCTAGTGTTAAAGATTAAAATTAATGTGACGTCCCTATGACGTCATACTATTTTTTTAATTGTTTTTTATTTTCGAACCTTTAAGCCATATCTCATCAACGGAACATGCTAATTTCGAAATTCTTTTTGTAAAACATTTCTTAGGTCATATATACTTAAATATAAATGTGAAGAATGTGTGACGTCATCATTGCGTCATTAAAAATTTGCTTTTTTCAACACATACATCAGGGTAGGTCTGATCATCATACAAATTGGTGGGTAGGTAGATAATGCCCTAGCATGTAAAATCTGAAGTGACGTCATCATGACGTCATCGGCTGATTGTCTATGAATTTTAAATGTTTCAAATTTCATTGTACTCAATTCTACACTGTCATTCATCAGATTGACTCCAATCTTGACATAGGCCAAAACCACGTTGCAAATGTTTTCTTTAACAAGTGACGTCGTAACATGTCACGTGACATCATCTTAAAGGTTCATTTATGAAGGGCCCATATCTAGAGAGCCGTAGGTCCGATTACGTTAAAACCTAGTATGTTGGTAGGCCAGCATGTTATAGATGAACATTGAGATAACGTCATGATGACGTCATGATACGATTTTATATGGTTGTTTGTGTTTTTAAATTGTTTGATATTTTAAGCCGTATTTTGTCAACAGAAGATGCTAATTTCGAAAATCTTCTCGTGATCGATTTGTTAGGACAAGTAGTATAGAAGATGCCGATTCTGCGACATTTCCTGTTTTTTCACTTTCCTCTCCAATTTTGCTGTAGGTACATACGTCAAATTTTTTAAAAACAAAATAGTCTAAAAATTACCCAAAAATTTATCACAATTTTGCTGTGTATATATACACCAAAATTTGCACAAAATCAAGAAAATAGAAAGTGTTTTTCATAGTCAAGAAGCGTACGAAACACCCGGGCGCGCCCGGCGAAAAAGGCAAAAAAAAACCTCATCTCTACACTCAGTAGAGATGAGGGTTTTTTGTGTTACGTAGATCTACTGTACGTTTACGACTATAAGGAGTATAAATAACTACAACTATTCTTCATACGGAGCGCTAGGCCTAGCCCCTAAACTCTCATAATCAGGAGGTAAAATACTCACGTTAGAATCACGCTCATACTCTTTACATATTTCTAATCTAAAGTTGTAAGTTTTGCGATAAGATCTTTTTTTTCTTTCTCCATTCTCTCGACAACTTTCTTTTCGACCTCATCGTCTATTTCTTTTTGATTAGAAACGGACTCTTCTCTCGCTTTAGTTTGAGTCCTAATAGCTTCTTTCATTCCGTAAAACTTTTTTAATTCATCGTTAATCAAAGCAAATTCTTCGTGACTTACATCGCCATCGTCTACGGCCTGAGACACTAATTCATTTATCGTATTTAATTTTGTTTCGGCTACTACTCGAATCTCGTCGTGTTTCTTGGCTTTACCTCTAAACTTTTTACTAAATCGTTTTAATACCAAACTTACACCCACGCATCCTACAGCTACGCCTTCTAGCACCACGCCTATAGGTATACTAATAACGCCGACAACGCTGGCTATGCCTATTGTACCGGATAAAGCTCCGAAACATTCTATAACGGTCTCTGCGTTAGATAAACAGGTAATAATTTTATTATACTTTTTGTACAACCGTTCTCTCTTATCTCTCTCGCCGGCTATCTCTTTTTGCACTCGTTCGATTTTATTTAACCTAAAGACTGAAGACTCGTTTGTTTCTCTAGGAACATCGGGCAATTTAGGGTAAACGGATTCTGCGGTCATTTTATATTAAACTATTACAATTTTATTTTAAATTTGTTTGCATGTATACGAGAATCAAAGTACCAACACCTACCAATAGAGCCCACACGTGCTCCGCCAACCAACCGACACTCTTGCTCAATAGATTAAACAACCAACTCGCGATACTACCCAAAATACCCGGTAAAGCGGCTAATAACTTACCCCCGAGCTTTTTTAGTAAATTGGCCAAGTTTTTTAAATGATTACTTATCCAATCTTTCACGTTACCTCCGGGCTTGGGTGTAGGAGTGACGGGGGTCGGAGTAACGGGGGTCGGAGCAGGAACAACCGCTGCAGCAGCCGAACCACCCCCACCAACAGCCGCCACCAAAGAAGCAACGATCGTACTTATAGCTAAAGCAAACGCGGCCAATATACTAACGACCGTCACGCCCTGTTCTCGAAACAGAATTCTAATCTTTTCCCGTAGCGAGGTATCTCTTTCTAATATTTTATTAATCGTTTCTTTGATTCCAGCGAATTGATCATTCATGCTTAGTTTAAGGTCATGCTTGAGACTTAATCTAGCCTCTATTTCATCTTCAATACTGTCTTGTTCATTCATTAAGTCTTGCATCTCATTATCGGTTTCTACTATTTCGATGTTTTTTTTTTATTTCGGCGAGTCTATCGTATAGTTTACTCAGTTCAACTAAATTTAATTCGGCATTACCGCTGATAGTTTGTAGTTTTTTGTCTAAAGCTACAAGTTCTCTATAATTTAACCCCGCAGTTTGCGCTTGAGCATCTACTTCTCTCGGTTGAGGGGGAGGAATTGTATATCTACCGGTTTCAGGGTCATATTCGGGATCAATATCGGGACCCACCATACTTTCTATTTTATCGTGCAGATTGTTAGCTATCTCAACTAGTCGTTTTGGAGTGACGTAAGTATCATACGCTACATCTATCGTTTGTTCAGCATCTAGCAAATTATATTCAGTGGTCGTTAATAAACCCAAATCTTCTTTAAAAAATGTAGTAAAGTTTCCAAACGGAAACTTCGCTCTAAAGTTTGTTTTTAACGTCGCTTCACCTATAAATCTATCGGGAGAATTTTTACCAGTCAATCTAACACCGTCGAAGTAAATACCCTTTTTATCTTTAGTAAAAAGTTCGTACCTAATGAGTTTTGGTCTAACGAAGCCGTTTTTTTTTTCGTCTTTTTTTTCTTCCCAAAAACCATATAATTTATTAGCTATACCTTCTTTATATATATCACGACGTTTATCTATAATATCACCAGCTTCATTAATCGTCGTAGGCGGTTGTGGTTCAGCCGGTCTGTCTAATTCAAAATCACCGTCGGGGTCTATTCCAAAACCATCGTCACCATTGGCATCTTGAAAATCATCATCAGCATCGGCATCTTCTCGTTCGTCTTCTCGACCTACGTCATCCATAGGTATAAATTCTCCACCTTCAGCCATTTTATAAAGTCGTATATTTTATATTTTACGTAGTATTTACCACATTCTGAGGAATTACTCCTTGACTCACCAACCAAGTCTGAGTAGCTAGAGCGCTACCTACCGTAGCGGTGATTTTAACCGTATCTTCTACGTCTAACTTTCCTAAATCGGCGGGCTTAATTTTCAAAAGTTTTTTACTCAACATAGTATAACCTACGGTCAACAAACTCAACACAGCGCCGTGATAAAGAGTATTTGCAACGTTCTTAGTATCCATTTTACTTGTACAAACATTTTATTTTTTTTATTTATTCCATTTCTAATAGTTCTTCAACTTTAGGGGTTACGTTTGTAACCACTACTTTTTGCTGCGGTTCCGCCGGTTTACTCTTTTTAAGCGCGAGATATCCAATTCCTAAAACAGCCAAACCAACCATAGCGTATCCCCAGCTCGGAATGTCTGCCATCGTTAGCGCTGGCGTTTGCTGGGGAGCTTCTTCTTCTATACTTTGCATTTTTTGTATTTGTTCTTTCATCTTTCGGTTTCTTTCGGCCAGTCTTTTACCTTGCTCTACTCTTTTAGGGTCTTTTACTCTCTTTTTTGTGACTCTCGCTAGAGCCGACTGAGCCGGCTCTTGGGGAGGCTGAGCCGGCTCTTGGGGAGGTTGTGGAGTCTCTGCTACTTGATCCGTCGTTGTCGTTTCTAGACTCATCTTTTATAGTAATACTATTATTATTTGTAACGCTATTATTACTACTATCTACCTGTAAATGTTTAGTCGTGATCAACATAGCCACCAAAGGAGATAAATAAACCCCATAATTGTAATGCACTTCGCAAAGTAAACTGGACAAGCTGCTAGTAATAACGGGATCTTTTTCTAAGTCGTTGATAAGGGCTTCTTCAGAATCTAAACAAAGTTTATAACCGAATGGCGAAGCCAGCGGCAAAGTCACGCCTAAAGCTTTTGCGTAAAGGGTCAACACGCAACCCCCCAAACTGGCTATCATTTCTTTACCGAGCTTGGCTTCGTATCTTTTATATAACTTTTCTTGTTTTTCCGCGGTCAAGCTCTCTATTTCATTAACGGAGTATTCTTTACCAAAATATTTTTTAGAATCACCGGAAGCAACTACGCCTAAAAGTCTATTTTTAGGATCTGGAGACTCGCTCGTCGTCGCTAAGCTATGCGCTATGGGCGCAGCAGCTACTGTTGGATGAGGTTCTTGAGATAACGTGCTTAGAGATTCTATCGATTTGCTCATTTAAAATAGAACTATATTTTTAATCTTATTTCTACAAGACATATAATCGTAAGAAAATAAAGATAAGTTGATGGCTATTACTAGTTTTAATAATAGGTCTAGATATTCTATCATATTTTATAGATGACTAGATAATCTATAGTTATCTATAGATCATCTAATAGTTATTTAACAGTTATCTAACAGTTGTTACGAATAGTAATACCACCTGTGGCACCTGTAGCCACCTGGCCGGCATGCCGCACATTCTCTGAAGGAATGTCGTGCCTCAATGGACACGCGTGGACTAGGACCATTATATAAGGCCCACAGAAACTTCGTTCGGGGCTCGGTTAGTGTCTATACATGCCATGTGCGTGTTTCGTCTTATGAAAAGGTGCAACTTCGGACCAACGTCTCCATGCTGTGAATGCTACCTGACGTTTTGGGAGTCGTGGCTGGACGGGTTTTGTGCTGACTCTGCTGGTGTCGTGGCTTTCTACCTGTTTGGCCGACCCTACCCCACACCGCAGACGGACGGACGCACGCAGTGGATCTTCCATGGAGGCGTTGGCCCGTTGGCTGCACTACGGCTTCGTGGACACTGACCGAGCGGGCCTGTTTTCTTGTTTAATCATCATAAAGCAAGGTATTATCTATTCGGCCGAATGTGATTTTGCCAACATGCCTATTTGCTAATAGTTGCTTTTACGTTACGGTGGTGCTGCTTTATCATGATTTTGCGTAATGTATTGTCACTTTTACTACTGGCTTACAGCTGATTTAATTTGCCAATAATTACCTTATTTGCTTTGCTAATTTAGCCCGTTTTATTTTAATCCTGCTTATTTAAACAGATGTACTTGTTCAACAAAGCTAGTTAACATGCTTGAGCACTGTGCCTAATTTGCGTGAGATTTTGGTTATTAATAAATTAATGTAAGATCATGTTTGCTTGCCATAATTTGTCCATTCGTTCAGTGGTGCAGTTTTCTAAATTCGTATCCTTTCTGTCGTGCGTCCGAGGTTGGGGACCTAGTCTCGTTGGCACGTAACACAGTTATCCAACAGTTATCCAACAGTTATCCAACAGTTATCCAACAGTTATCCAACAGTTATCCAACAGTTATCCAACAGTTATCCAACAGTTATCCAACAGTTATCCAACAGTTATCCAACAGTTATCCAACAGTTATCCAACAGTTATCCAACAGTTATCCAACAGTTATCCAACAGTTATCCAACAGTTATCCAACAGTTATCCAACAGTTATCCAACAGTTATCCAACAGTTATCCAACAGTTATCCAACAGTTATCCAACAGTTATCCAACAGTTATCCAACAGTTATCCAACAGTTATCCAACAGTTATCTATAAATCATCTAATAGTTATCTATAAATCATCTAATAGTTATCTAATAGATCATCTATAGATCAACTGCCAACAGACTGGAGGATCAGTTTTTACCAATAATTTACTAAAAGGCACATCTCTTAAAATCTTTTTAATTCTCGATCTTTCTTCTAAAGGCACCGCATCATTTTCATCGAGACATTGATCGAAACTATTTTTATCTTTGCAATAGAAAAATACGACAAATGCAGTTTGAGCTCTAAAATCTGTCATTACGCAATTATACTTTTGAGTCATCGACCAACAGTAGTGATTGTCGTGCCTACCGCGTGTTTTTCCCGAACGTCGCCTTACGATATTTTATTTCTTGTTCTGAGCTACAATCGTCTATCAAAAATAGAACGTGCGATTCTTTAAATCGAGCTCTATAAAATTCTAAAGCTTCGTTGAGAGACACCTTTTCTACCTCTAAATCGCATAGGTATATCTCAGGATCTAACCACAACCAAAGTCTCTCGCGATAAGTCTTGTTGTTGCTCAACGTAGGACAAATAACTACGATATTTTCAAAGTGATCTTTGTACTCAGTTTCTAATAGATCTAAAATATATTTGGTTTTACCCGAATTAGCCCTACCGCATATTAGTGCGCAGTGTGGTGTTTTTGGAAACATGACTTATTTAAGGCTTATTTAATAGTAAGGTAGATAATTTACTCTTTTAAGAGTAACTACCGCTAAATCGTCCATCTTCGAGAACCAACTGACCATCCATCACCAAGAAAACGTAACACGATAGTCCACCGGATGCCTCAGCCTCTCTTTCTAAATGGAGAGAAATACCGCCACCTACGTCTCCTATTTTCCTGCCAGAACCGTGACTTTTGTTGTCGTCGGTTACCCTCGTATCTAGCCAAAGACCGTAACTAGTGCTTAAGTAGGAGCCCAGCGTCATATCGTGTAAGTCTTTGCACACGCTAGCACCAAATTCTGTATTAGAGTCGCCGAAAAACTTGGTAATCTCATCCCAGTGTTGATAACGCTTCATGCCCTGACTATACAATTGATTCGGCTTACCCTCTATCGTAACGTCTACTTTTTCGATCTTTGGATTATAAAAAATTTGAGGATCTTTTTCGCCCGATTCTTTAAATAAAAGAAGTATACCTTTGAGACTTCTAATGGCTTGATTAAGATTAATGTTCCAAGTAGTATCGGACTTGTTTAGCGTTAAAACCGTATATCTTTGAACTTTTTCATATAGAAAATGAGTTTTACCTCGATATTTTTGTCTGATACTATCGGCCAATGGTTTACTAGTCACCGTTTCAAACTCGAGATCTAACCCCGAAATGTTATACTTCGCGTTAGCATCGGTAGATTTTACTACGCTCGCGTGATCGTTAAATGTAAATTCATAAGTTAGTCTATCTTTGAGCGTCGATGGACTAAAAGGCTGATGATCCGTAAGCATTTCAAAATCTAGAGGAATGTAATATCGATTACCGTAAGCGTTGGCAATAGCTTTGTCTTTTCCACCATTCGCGCTAGCAATCCCATCACTAGCGCCGATTCTGAGTTTCGTAACGTTGCTATCTTCGAGTCCTCGATACGCATCGTTTGCGCTGGCTGGTCGCCACAAGTCTTTATACGCGTTATATACATCGGCATCCGTAAACGCTACGAAATCTTTACCTTCTAGTTTGATTCTTACGCCACTAATTAAATTTCGTGCGACGTTATAATATAGAGTTCTTGCATCATCTTCGCCAGTGCCTTCAGATTCTAAGTCTATATTAAAAGCTAATCGTACTGTGCCCGGTACTACTACATCGTCTTGACTCAACATAGGAAATTCGACGATCAACAGACTGCCAGCCCCTGCGGTACTAGGATTATGAGTAATAACCATCGACTGTCTCAACCCCTTCAACGCTCTAGGATTTTTTAAACTTCTGTGTGGATTCAGTTTGCTTCCATAAATTGCGTTCATTTTACTTAACGAAACAAAAATAATAAACAAAAAAAACTTTTAGACAAACTTGTAAACTAAAAATCCTAAAATAGCAGTGCCTCCTACGATAAATGCAATTTCACCATCTTTTTGACCTTCGCTGGGTACGTAAAAGTCCGACAATACAGGTTCGCGAGGTAATCGCATATCTTCGCTGGTTACTTCGTTATATAGTCTCAACGCCTCATCTACATTTTTGAAATCTTTTTGAGCCCTGGCTTCTTTATGTAGTCGATCGTTTAGATAATCTAGAACCTTGGTTCTTTGTTCTACCCACTCTTGTTTAGCTTGAGTTAATCGTTCTAAAGCCAAATCGTGTCGTTTACGCTCTTCATCCGACCTACCACCGAGCTTAGAAAATATAAAGCTTGATCCTGTAAACGCTAAAGCGTTTACAAGAGCTCCACCAATCATCATAAATACGCCCGCCATTTTTAATAAGTCGTTAAAATTTTTACAAAGTATAAAATAAAATGGTAACAAAATTAAGTAAAATATTTTACAGTCCTAAAGGATATTGGAAAGGTGCAGGAGCTATAAAAAAATTGTCGTTAAAAGCTAACGTACCCGAGTTAGTCGTTAGAAATTGGTTAAGAAAACAAGCCATGTGGCAAATATATTTACCAGCCCCCAGTTTTATAGCGAGACCTACGAGTCTCAATAAGGTTATAGGGCGGCCCAATGAAATGCATCAAGCGGATCTGTTATATCTACCTCACGATGTAGTTCAACGTAAAAGATATAAATACGCGTTGACAATCGTCGATGTGGCCACTCGATATAAAGAAGCTAAACCCTTCACGAACAAAACGAGTACTCAAGTTGTAGAGGCGATAAAAAAGATTTACAAAAGATCGGCCTTGTCTTGGCCTAAAACAATAAAAGTAGACCCCGGTACAGAATTTATGGCTGAATTTAATACGTTGATGCGAACTCGCAACGTCGCAGTACAAAGAGGCGAGGTTGGTAATCATAGAGCTCAAGGTATAGTAGAAAGATTTAATCGTACTTTAGCCGAAAGATTATTCGGTCATCAATACGCTCAAGAAATGTTAGAGCCTACCGAGCGTAGCCGCGAGTGGGTAAAAAGATTGCCCGATGTCATAAAAGCGTTAAACAACGAAGAAACTAGATTGATATCGACTATGAAAGGTGAACCGTTAACTCCTCGAGCGGCTATGTCTCAGTTAGAAATAAAACAATTGAGTTCCTCAGGGCTAGATAAACCGGAACAACTTTTAAGCGTAAATGACGATATCGTTAGATATCTTTACGCTCCTGGAGAGCTCGAAAAAGACGTTAGAAGAAGAGCTACCGACCCTATTTGGAGCTTAGAAATGTATACGATACAAAAAAGAGCGCGCGCGCCTGGACAGCCCGCGTTGTACTGGCTAAAAGATGGTCCCAAGAGATCGTTCGTTACGAAAGAATTAATGGTCGTTCCATCAGATACCGAGTTACCACCTTCTTCAGCGACGTAGTAAAATATCGTAAGCTAGATACCCCACTCCAGCAGCAGCCATTAATCCAACGACTAAAGCAGTTTTTTCTTGTTCGTGCGAGTCTGGCGGTTGAGGTGGAGGTGTAGCTACGACCGTAGGGAGTGGCGGAGGGGGTGGTGGGGGTACTTGCGTAGCTACGACCGTAGGGAGTACGTCTGAGAATGGAGGTGGTTGTGGGGTTTGTGGCTGAGGGGGTGGTTGGGGTGGCTCTGGCTCTGGCGTTGGTGAAGGTACGTCTGAGACAGTTGGTGGTGGGGTTTGTGGCTCTGGCGTTGGCGGTGAAGGTACTTGCATAGCTACGACCGTAGGGAGTACGTCTGAGTTCAAGTTGATATTTAATCCTATCGGCGCGCCGGGCGTAGCTATATGTATATTATTATTATAACCTTGGTGAATACCGACTAAAAGCTCCATATTTGATGGAATTAAGTACAATCCAGGGCTAATCACAAAGTTTAACGAGCTTCTAGCGTACTGTAAAGAATCTTGAAATCTGGTTATAGAAGATTCTAAGTCCGTAGGGCTGTCGATGATATCTTCTACTATATTTTCAAATTGTCTTTGTGCATCTAATCCGGTACCTGCAGTTGGTATACTCGTTTTTGTTTGGGCTTGCGCACCGAGTATGGCGTACACGTACGTTCTAACGCTTTCGTTTATTTTTTCTATACCAACGTCGGTAAACGAGCTCATCTGACGTATGAGAGCTCGAAAACCAAGTCGTACAACGTCTACGGATTGTCTGATCCACGAGACTGTATAGCTACTAAAATGATATGCGTCACCCGACTCTCCAAAACCCATATAGGTAGCGCCAGAGTATTTAGCGGAGGCATGCTCATTGATGAGCTCGTGAGGGTCGTAATTTCTACCGGGTACGGGTATATATTTATGCGAGTCTATATCGTAATAATACGCCGTACCTAATCCTCCAGAAGTTAAGTCCGCAGTCTGTTTAAAACTCACGTTTGGATCGACTTGAAAGCGTCGACAAGTATCGATATAAGCGCCGTTATCGATGTTATTGTTTAGATCGTCGAATATATTGTCTCCTGGAAGCGGGCATTTTAGAAAGTATAGTATCTTTCTGATCGTGAAATATACGTGAAACTTAAATAAAGCCGATATTACGGGGTTTTTATGAAGCAATAAGTCTAGTCCTACGCCGCAACCCGACGTCGCGCACCAAAATGCGAAGTTGAGTTGATTTTGATAAAACGTCATGGGGTCCGATGCATAGCGTTGTACTTGTTCGTCGTGTTTTATGTCGGACATTTTATAAGCGCTAAATATATCAACTAGTCGAGCGATAAAAGACCCGTTGTCGTTGGTGTTTACGATGATCTTTAGAAGACTCAAGTGCATGTTCAACGGGGTACTCTCCGGGGTTCTAGGTACGGCGTACTTGTCTTGGTCGCTATCTAGATTCACGATATCTAGAGCATTCTTTACCGTTTGTTCGTTGCCGTCTAGAAGCGCTACAAATTGAGTGAATTTCATTTTTATATCTTATTTAATTTATAATAAATAAGATTTAAAATGGAATCGCACGTTTTTGAAATGGCTGGTAGCGAACAAACGTTTACTTTGTCAAAACCTATAGATAACTCTAAGAGAGATTACAGTATGAGTTTAAACAGCGCGATATTTACCGCGGGGTTTTATAATATGCCTAGTAATAGCGAAATTCTCTATTTTATACATCAAATCGATCCTAACACTGGGAGAAAAACGGGTAGTACGGATGGTAAAATTGATATTCCGGCTGGATATTACGATATAGATTGGATCGAAGAGAGACTCAGTAAATTAGTTTGGTTAGAAGTCTCTGTAGATAAACTTAATAAAAAAATATCTTTAAATATAACAGAAGAAAATAGCGTTCTACGCTTTGATAAAAACATTAAACAATTGTTGGGGATATCGGTCAAAAACTTAGTTTTTGGCGTAGATTACGTAGGGTATTATAATACAATGCCTATCGATGCAATTTTTTTACATTGCGATCAGTTATCTACGTCTAATAATTTCTATAACGGAAGGGGCACGCACTTGTTACACGTTATACCGATAACGAAAAGAGATAATACGATTATCGAGCGTGAAAGATTAACCGCTCGTAGACTAGCGGGTGATAAGATAAACCAACTTAGCTTTAGTATCAGAGACTGCGACGGCGCTTTAATAAATAATCGAGGAAAAAAGATTAGTTTTAACTTGGCGATAGGTAAATTTTAAGCGATTTTGGAAGATTTTGTTACGCTTTATTAAAATGGAATCGCACGTTTTTAAAATGGATGGTAACAAACAAACGTTTAGTCTGTCAAAACCTATAGATAACTCTAAGGGAAATTACTGTATGAGTTTAAACAACGCGATATTTACCGTTGGTTTTTATAATATAACTCAACGTATGACTATAGGATGGCGACTATATTATAACTTAGGTGACTATATTAGCGGTGAAATGGTAATTCCAGCTGGAAATTATGCTATCGATGAGTTAATAGCTGAATTTAATAAATTAACTTTTATTGCAGTTTCCGTGGACAAGATTAATAAAAAAATTATTTTTAATATCGGTATAATATCGGAAGATAAAGATGTTTATATTAGTTTCGATCTATATACTCGAAAAGTGTTGAGTCTACCCCCTAGTTGGAGTCCTGTGCATGATGGTGAACTTGTAGGATATTATAGTATGAATTATGTGAATACAATTTTTTTACATTGCGATCAGTTATCTACGTCTAATAATTTCTATAACGGAAAGAGCACGCACTTGTTAGACGTTATACCGATTGTATATATTAAGGCTCATTCGGATGTAATCGCAACGTTACAGAATAAAAGAAAAATTACCATACCGCTAATTAGGAGTAAAATACCCGAACTGAGTTTTTCTTTAAGAGACCGAGACGGCGAGTTAATCGAGAATAACCATAAGAAATTTATTTTTCGAGTAGATATTTATCGATCGTCTTGTTCTGGGCTTTAGCTACGCGAGTGACCATAAGCCAGAGTGTCTATACCATTAGGTAAAATATATCTCTTCGTATCTAAAGGATTTAAAGATTGCTTGACTTGAGACTCTGTGTATATCATGTGACGCTCAGTTCCAAAACGAATCATCTTGTTTGAATAGCATTCGTTCGATAAAACGCAATTTTTATACTTTTCGTAAGATAGATCGTTGTTTATAACCACTCGGTTTACGCCTTTGGCCTTTTTTAATATATCGTGTTCCCCGTATAAAATCGAGTACATCTTCGATCTGATGCAAGTAGCTTCGCTTATGACTTTTCCTCCGCATTCGTCTTTAAATTTACCGATAACTTTCTTGTTAGTATCGTCGTATAAAAAGTGGTCTTTCTCGTAGTTGCTAAAATCGTACAAGTCAGACTGTTTTTCCATATCGAGATAAACGTCTTTCGTATAGATAATCAAAAGCAGCGAGTCCGTGTCTGTATACATCAATCTTACTTTATCACCATACGTCTTTTTTAATTGGTTGTAATAAAAGTCATACATTAGAGTCTTCGATAAATCTAAGATACTAACGCCGCAATAGATGGGTTTATTTAAATACGTTTTCTTTTTGTACGATTCTACGAATGAGACCGCATTCTTTAAACGCTGTAGTAGACTTGTAACAAGGTTTAGAAACTATTTTTTCGTATTCTTCTACTTGATCGTTTCGCAGTAGCACACCATCTATTCTATTTCTGACATTTTCCATCGTTTTGCCGAATACAGAATTATTCATTAATTTGAAAAAGTCTTTTTCGAAATCCGACTTTACTTTCGTTCTGAGTTGCGTGTTTTTATCGATGTACGATTTCATCCAAGGTTTTTGTTTAAATTGTAACGCCCGATGTACTTTAGTTAGTTTTAGGCCTAGCCTCAAACACTGTTTCAAATTGACGTAGTGCAATACATATTTTTCTTTGCGATATAGCGTACCGGTTAATTTTTTTACCTTAGCGCTATCTCCTATCTCTCTCGCCAACTCTCGTTGATACTCCGATAACCATTCTTCAGGTATGATTATATTATCGGCGGCTAAAGGATAATCGTTGTGTAGATCGTGTAGTTCGGCTGGATATTCCAGGTCAACTTCGAACATATATCCAGTTGAAGCCTTATCTTTTAACGCAATGATACGATCGTGGGTAAATTGTTTTGTACCGACCCAATTAAATCCTCCGTAAGGTAGCGGTCGACTCATGGCCCATCCGTAGAGGTTGTTGGCGTCTAGATAGAGAATATACGAATCGGGTTTATCTTGCTTGTAATCTTTTAGGTATGAATTGTTGGCCTTAGCATAGCGCGTACTACCAACGCTCGATATTCCTCCTCTTTTTGCTTTTTCAAAAAATAGATGTTTATCTACATCGGTTAATAATTCTAATTCTATTTTAGTATGCCTTAATAAAGCGTCCCAACTTAATCCCGGTGCCGTGAAGTAGTTGGCTGGATCCAACTTGTAATTCATTCTACACATTTGCCTAAAATTCTCGAATACGCCGGCTAGTAATAGAGTATCCGCGGTTACGTATAAGTCGTGGTATTCGCCCATGTTTTTTATGTCAAAGGTCCGCCATACTCGTTGCGCTCTTTCGTAGTCTTCGTCCGACACGTGTTCGTCCTTTAGAGCGCTGTAAAAAGATTCTTTCGGCGGTAGAGTAGTTTCGCTAAATCGTTCAAAGCTGTCCATGTACTCTTATGGATATACACCCTTTTGTAATAAGAGGTCCGCGTTTTCTTTACCAAAACGCTTCAGGAGTAGCCTAAAGGCGTCTCTCGGGCAAGACTTTACCAATTTGTCGAGACCGCTAGACATAAAATGAAACGAGTCGATAAATCTATATTGACCGATCGAAAATGAAATGTATTTTTCTGAATTTTTGGGTATACACCAGATATCTTGTTGATACTTGGAAATACCCTGCATGATTAAGTGCGCGTCATAATTTTCTAAGTTGTGAAAGATGACCGGTATTGTTGTTTCACCGGGTTTTACTCGTAATTTAAGATTACAGTAAGCGTGCGCAGCTCCTCTGTATTTGCCCGTAGTGTGACAATGATCTCTGACTTTTCGAAATTTGTTAATTTTCTTTTGGCAGAACATACATGTTTTCTCGACGTATCCCTTTTCGTTTTCGTACGAGTATTCTTCCAGTTCTTCTTTTCGTACAGGTTCTACAGGCTTGTAGCACTGGCAATTACACGAGTAATTTGGATAAATTGGTTTTTCGCAAATCCAGCACTCGTTAGAGTTTAGGTTAATTTGTTCTTCTTTTAGCGTATATATTATCGGCTTAATGCGAGCTAGTAAGTCATTAATCTTAGGTTCGAGTTCTTGCAACGAGGTTATAAAATTGTCTATAGCGTGTTCACCTCTATAAGTCTTTCGCTTCATTTTATGACCATCGCATCTAACTACAACGTACGAATAACTGCAGGCTTTGTGAATATGAGTTTTACTCGACGGTTCTACTTGCGTAGCTACGCAAGTAGGGCATACCGTCGTCTTTGTTTTTTCTAATATAGATTCAAAATCAGCGTATATGACGTAGGGTGCATCTTGTAAATTTTTGAAGTTTTTAAACATTAATTTGCTTTTGTCTAAGTATTTGTTCGCACTTTCATGCGGCATTTTAATAGTAGATAAAGCAGAGTCTATTCCTTCGCAATCTTTTATGTGCCCATCCAGCTTCTCTTTTGAATTAAAATGCGTTAAACATCTCAAGCAAAACATTTTACGATGTTGACTATTGGTAACAACGCCAGATAAGAATCTAGGTAAGTCACTTATCCAACAATAATGACCGTCAAATAATAGCAAACTGATAGTTTTTATATCGTATGGTCTTTTAGATAAATATAGCGGATATATCAAGCCCCTTTTATCTTGTGGATAGGATATGACACAGACTGCAAAAATAAAACCTAACACGTTTATACTTATATCGTTTTGTCTTTCTATTTTAGATATTTGATGTATGGGTGTGGGGAAGTCTATGTCCTTAAAATTTAATCCGTCATCGGTTTTATAATTAGAAGTTCTGTTTTTTTGAAAATCATAATTCGGGTTGGTTTCTATTTGGTTTTTAACTTTATCGGTATATATACCTAGGGCGGCTCTTATACACCATCTTATACACTCTTGATCTTCATTTTTGATGTTGACGGTTGCGTGTTAGTTAGTTACATATTTGGGTAGTTTTACGTAAGAAGCGCCTACCAGAGGGTTAACTCCGTTTATGTTAATGTAAAACGCGACTATTTTATCTATAGTCCAACCACTTCCTTTATTCGTATATTTATCTATCTGAGATAATATCGTTTCATATTGTTGCCTGATAGTCGTAGCTATCTCGCTCTTGTTTAAGACTCGATTTTTATAACTAAAATGAGTAGCGGTTGATGTTGTAGTCTCTGCTACTTGATCCGTCGTTTTTACATACTTTATTTTCATAGCGATCTGTAGTTTCATCGTTTTTATTTCTCTTAATTCAGCGACGATTTTGTTTTTGATCATTGATATGTGGGTGTTGTAAAATTGCTCTGGATCGTCGGTAAACAGACTCGGAATCAGTTCCAAATTTCTATAACTGTTTTCAAATCTTCTAGTCTCTCGAAAGTCTGCTTCTCGAAAAGTATTTTGCTCCTTAAATCTTTTTATAGCTTCGATGTAATTTTTTTTTATCGCTCGACCATTTCTACCCGTTGAAATAACTCGAATATTTTTATCGTGCGCGAGTCGCGATAACGAAGCTTTAGATCGTATTCTCAAATTTTTAAATTTGTCTTCTTCTTCTTTTATAGCTCGAATATAATCTCGCCTGATATACGTATTACGGCGTCCTGTTGGCGCTCCTAAAGATAAGTTATACTTATCGGTATATTTTTTTAAAGTTATTTTGTTCCATCTATTGTATCCTCGAATCGTAGGTTGTGTTTCCATCTTTTATAATAGCAATATAATATTTTTTTTTTAAATAAAAAATTATTTAATTTTTTTTGGTTTGCGACAAATCATTTTTTTGCCTTGTTATTTTGGGGTAACCAGGCGCCCGGGCGTTTCGTACGCTTCTCGACTATGAAAAACACTTTATTTTCTGATTTTGTGCTAATTTTGGTGTATATATACACAGCAAAATTGATAAATTTTTGGGTAATTTTTAGACTATTTTGAAATTGTAAAATTTGACGTATGTACCTGCAGCAAAATTGGAGAGGTTTTTGAAAAAACAGGAAATGTCGCAGAATCGGCATCTTCTATACTACTGGACATACATGTGAAAATGTGTGACATCATGATGACGTCATCAAAAGTGTGGGTTTTTTTACACATGTAAGGAGGGTAGGTTCGATTCCCATGAAAATTAGTGGGCATGTAGATATTGTCACTAGTCGTTAAAATCTATGAATTGGTTTGTCATTTAAAATTGTTTAAACTTTGGGGAACAAAAAACGTGTTTTGGAATATGCCACATACTTTGTAGACAACATGAACATATACATTGTAACTGACACTTTCGTCTGTAAACAACCTCAGATTGTTTTTCAAAATTGTCATAGACACTGAAATTAAATGCTAAAGAGCCACGTCGTGACTTAATCATGTGTCAAGTGACACGAGCAAAAATGTTAAATACTGAGCATGAATTTTGGGTCATAAATTTTAAAGAAAACATGATTTAGGATTTATATTGCATTATTTCTGCTTAAAACAAAAAAGCATTATCTTGACAATGATATTTTGTGTCCAGAGACAATTATTTCCCAGATTATATATGAGAAAACAATTTTTGAAAAATGTTTGTCCAAGCTACTCCGCCCCCTGAGTGGGACCCTCATTAACATAAGTGTGTGACGTAGATCGAGGCACATTACCCATTCATCACAGGTATGCATTGTGTGTACATTGTACGGCGAAAATTCTTTGTCCAAAATCTAAGCAAAATATAGTGTTTTTCGGCCAGGCCGACAAGGTGCGTGGCTGCTGGGTGCAGCAAAACAACGACGGATGGAGTAAGCCTTCATTTATTTTCAACTGATGCGAAATATCAGAGAATTTGGACGGCGAAAGTGAAGGTGACAAGAGTGTAGTTGTCCGGCCCCAGCAGGTTATCAGCATTATGTAGCGACCACTTTTAGCTGTCGTGTTTCGATACTGGTATTTTCAAATCCTTTGGGATGACCATTAAAAATATGCTCAAGTCCACTGCCATCCTAACAAAGTTCCCAGATGTGAGTAAGATATAGGCAAATGCAGTTAAACGGCCCATTCCCCGAGGAGTCTTCGCTAAAAGGGAGAAAGTTCGATGTTAGTTGTTGTTGCAACTTACAAAATTGCACGTGTAGACCTAGTGTGTGTATACGGGCCGGGTCCAGACTATCGAGTCGATCCATGAATTTCGTTGCATCGCGAACAGCGCCCTCAATTTGAGTCTCAACAATTTTTTAAAAGGGGGGGTAAATTTTTGAGCGACAAATAATCACACTAAAACTTCACTTGAACCAGTTTGGCTTTTAATTCACATTTAATACATATAAATGAATTTATTTATGAAATAATATGCGATCGGGTCAATTTGAGAAGCATGTTTCCTTTAACCTTAGATTTTAAACAAACTTGGCATTAAAAAAGTAAAATCGGAAAAGCCCTGCATTCTGTTCTATACAGATGCAGACCTCTAGTTTTTTAATAGCTTTTCCCGACAGTCACTCGGAAAAGGCCTTGTTTGTGTTCCTAAAGACTTTGTACACGAATTTTGTCGGCGGCACTTTAGGTCTTAAAAATCCTCGGATCTTAACCAAACTTACCTCAAACATAGACCCTAAGCTGAAATTGTATGTCGAAGAGTGACGTCATGATGACGTCATCACGTGTCATGTGAGTCATCTTAAAGGTGCGTTTTTCAAGGGCCCATATTTAGAGAACGGTAGGTCCGATTTCCTTCAAACCTGGTATGTTGGTAGGCTAGATCGTGTTATAGATGAAAATTGAGGTGACGTCATGATGACGTCATTATACGAATTTACAGCAATATTAAAGTTTTTGCACTTTAAAGTTTCTTAAAGCCATATCTCACCAACAGAACATGCTAAATTAAAAATTATTTTTGTAATAGCTTTGTTAGCTCCTATATTCTTTCACATAAATGTGAAAAATGTGTGACGTCATCATGACGTCATCAAAAATATGCTTTTTTGAAACACATAAGGGTAGGTCCGATCGTCATAAAAATTGGTAGGTACCAATAGGTAGATAGTGCCAATAGCATGTAAAATCCGAAGTTACGTCATGATAACGTCATCGGCTGATTTTCTATGAATTTTTTGTTCAATCCTAAAATTGTATGCCGAAGAGTGACGTCATGATGACATCATCACGTGTCAAGTGACGTCATCTTAAAGGTGCATTTTTCAAGGGCCCATATCTAGAGAACGGTAGGTCTAATTGCCTTCAAATCTGGTATGTTGCTAGGCTCTAGCTCGTGTTATAGATGAAAATTGAGGTGACGTCATGACATAATCATACGATATTATAGTAATTTTCAAAATTATTTTTTAATATGTTTGGTAAATCATATATACTTACATATAAATGCGAAAAATGTGTGACGTCACGAGGACGCTATCTGACGATTTAGTGTTAATTTGTAGGTATTTGAATTTGTATTGGAATTTGTAACCGGGACTTGCGCCATTTAACAGCCTAAGGTTTTAAACAAACTTGTCATATATATCCCATATGGAAATTACATGAGTAAGAAAGAAGTCTCATTGGCGTCAAGCTTAAGGTCAAGTTTGGAGTAGTAAAAGACATAGAAGTGTAGTTGTTTTGTGCTGAATATAACAGAAAAACGGAAAAGCCCTATGTCCTGTTCAGCGAAGAGACATAGATTCCTAGTTTTTCTTGTTTCCAGTCGCAGAGTCCATTATCACCAATGAAGCAGACGCTAAACTGGCCAAACAAGTAACAGATACGTTGTCACAAGTTTTGCATATGTATGCAAATAAACAAGTGGAAAATCAAGTAAATGCAGGAAATTTTATAGTCTGTGCAATTTCTTAAATCTTATCATGGAATTTCTTATATCCCAGCTGGTTGCTTCCTGCCTGGAAGATAAGAGTTCAGATTGTCACTATTGACACAGCTATGTCATTATTTAGTTTGAGATTTTGTTGTGTGACAAGGGGTTAAGAAAGTTCCCAGAATAAAGTTTGGTTTTGTTCTATGAGTGGGAATTCTTTCATGTTTAATTGTTTAGGGTTTATTGGTGAAATCTGTTCAAGTAGGTTTTCTAGAATTTGTATTAATTGCTTTTCCTAATTTGATGGTTTTTACATAACTACATGTCGTCCAATATTGCTAGTCTTCAGCAATTGATGCCTATTTAAAGATGGTTTCTTTTCCCAATTAAAATTAATATAAACCCAGTTGTTGTTTTTTGACCTCATTTATTTTATTCTCATCTTAACAATCAACTTACTATGTATCACAATACAGTTGCATACTAATTGTTAAGTGTCATGGAAGGAAAATTTTGCATTTTTAAATTACATATATACATGTACATATACATAATTAATGTGCTCACGCATGTTTTTTTTTTAATTGTATACATCCATGTATACAATTTAAAAACAACCCCCCCCCCCCCCCCCCCAAAAAAAACAAAATGCGTGAGCACTTTATTTCATTTTTCACCTTGCTTCTTGTATACATGTACAGTATTTATGCAACTGCATGGACACATGCGCATGCATACAATTACTGTATGCAGTTTCATGCACATATATATGTACTGTATATAGGCAGTACATGTGTATTTAGTGTTTCTATGTCTTTAAACCATAACATCAGTTGTATGGTGTATAACTTTTTAATGTTGATGGGTTGTCAAGTTCAGTGAGAGATTCCTATGCTTGAACAACTTCAAGCAAGCTAAAAAATAAGGGCAGAATTTTGTTCTGCCCAACTGCTCGTTAGTTTTTACTGCATTAGCATTGTATAACTTAATCCTCATTTTGATAGTTGTTTACTATTTACATAGCCACCACTACCTCAGTGTAGGCCTTGAATTACAAGGTTCATTCTATAAATATGGGGTCCAAAAGCTTGACAGTTGTTGGTGTCCCTGTTACAACTGACCTGCATAATTTCCTATCATGGATTATTAAAATTGACTTCACACTACTTAAAAAAATTGTTTAGCAGGTACTTTGCTTGATATAATCACCTTTGAAAATATAAGGCATTAAAGAATGTCAAGAATTGCAAAATCCTATACATATCGGAGATAACAGGGACACCACCCAAATTTATAAAGTGACTAACAAATACTAATAGACCACCAGGCTGGTACTACACAAATATAGAGGGATTGGCATATATATCAGGTTGAATCAACTACCCAATTTGTGTAGTTAGCAGATTTTTGCTTTGCTGATGAATTTGTAATTTGTAAAGCAGCTTGTAATAGGATCCTAATCTTTGAAAGCCGCATTAATGCACTTGTGTATCACCCAATGGTGTTGGTGTCTAATGTATTCTTGCTTGGTTGTGTTGTTTCAGAGGCCTGGTTCAGAACATAGACGCTCGCTGCTTCCGACACCACCAGAATGTCTGAATTGAGGTAACATTCAAAAAGTAACATTGTGAATGGGGTTTTGGAACGTTTTTGTTGAATGGTAAAATCTATGGTATTACCATTAGCATTACGATTAAATTTCCATTGGTAGTACCATGACATTTACCATTTAATCTCATCTAAACTCCTCAAAAAAAGTTTGCAAACTCAAGTTTGACAGATGATTTCTCTTTTGTTTCCAACTCCTTTTCCTTGAATTTGGTATTATTGGAAAGCCCTGTTATTATTCTTTACAATGACCAGACTTACGGCAATTGCCGGAATTCCGGCTTTTTCATATTTTTGGGAAAAACCTCCAGCCTTTGGCATTTAATGGGGCCGGAACGACAATATAATACAAATAACCAGAAGACCATACACAGTGCTTTCCTACCTTCATGCCGCAATACACGTGTACAACGGGGCACTGTATAAGCAGTGTCCTGCATATACATGTACGTATGCAGCAGACACACGCAACTGGTAAATTCCAGTCTGTGAGGAACGGTCACAATTTGTGTACATTGCGTACAACTGGTGCGTACACACAATTATAGCGTGGAGAACAAAATGCAATCAATCGACGACTTGGTCAAGTTTAGTTCCACAGAGATTGCTGATTTCGTTGATTCCGGCATGCAACTCGTATTCACTTTACGCAGTAAGGAACCAGTTGTGTTTGTGCATCAAATGGTTTCGCAAGCGTGGGCGCGTTGGTGTATTCAAACCGCGGACGAAAAATGCCAGAGAACAAAAGAGAACAAAAACAATATCGTCCGCGATTCCCAGCATACGTCCCCGATTGGAAGTGTGTACAAAACCTATGGAGGCATTCTGAAAAAGTTGAGTATAAACAAAAGAGGAACAATGGGACGTCCGCGTTTGGGGGTCGGTACACGACTGTGTGCGTGTGCAGCGTGTATACAATGGTATTCGCATATGTAATTGTAGCGTGGCCAAGATTCCGGACACTCAATTTTTTTCCGGCCCTGCAGCCAAGACCTACTGGCATCCCTGAATGATGTGTCATTTGTTATGATTAAGCAATTGGGGGTGCATAGCTAGCACAGCTGAATATGGGGGTGGGTGTAAAGTGAAATGTTACAAAATGCATTGCTTTTGTCCAAAAGTGTATTGACTCTTGCTGTTAGGAGTTATTTGGAGGATTGGTGTATCTTGAATGATTCTCTGCTTACTAACCAATATTTAAAGGTTGTAAGCCATAAATGTGCAGGAAAAGTTTAGAAATACACATGGCCTGTCACATTAAATTGCCTCCGGGATAGCAACTCTGTTGTTAATGTGATGTGCTTGCGTTTCAGAGTAAAAGAATTTGTCATTTTCTGCACTCAAACATCCAGTAATGCTCCATCAGTAACAAGAAGTCTCTCTCACAGTACAATGCAACAATCTATCACTATAAACAAAAGAAAAAAACAGATGTGAGGAAAGTCTTTCTTTTTCTGGTTTAATCATTGAACAGTTTCTTCATTAAACAAAGTTAAGTCAAGAGCCTCAGTGGCGGGTGGACGATCCGAATGCATTCACAACAGCCTGGCACCTCCTCCTCATACTGTTCACGAGCCGGGTCACACGTTGTGGGGATGGTGTCCCATTCATCAATCAGGATCTGTTGCAGATCCACCAACGTACATGTAGTTGCATCAGTGACTCTTGCGCGTGCAGCATGGCCGCAGTTCAAGGGTGCTCGGCAAACCAGCTACTCACCACGACATGTCCTACTCGCATACGCGATGACTCTTTCCTCCCCCTCTTGAATCTGAGAGAGGACTGCTCCAAGGCCTTCTCCACTTGCATCAGTGTCCAACACGAACTCGCCATCTGGCTGTGGGTACGCCAGAATGGGCGCCTCCTGTAGCCGGCTCTTGAGTTCACGAAATGCAGCCTCGCATTCTTCGTTCCAATTAAATTCCCTCGACTTCTCTGTGAGGCGATGGAGCGGGCGTGCGATCTCGGCGAAGCCTCGGATAAACCTCCTGTAGTAGGAGGCGAGCCCGAGGAAACTCCGCACTCCTTTGACATTAGTCGGTGCTGGCCATGTCTGGATCGACTCGATCTTGTCGGGGTCAGTAGACACTCCGCTTGCAGAAACCACATGTCCGAGATACTTCACTGACTTTTGGAACAGGAAGCATTTACCTGGCTTCAGCTTTAGCCCCGCAGAACGTAATCGCTGAAACACCTCTCGCAAGCGGCATATCTCCTACGTCACACTTCTCCCGTATACGATTACGTCGTCTAAGTAGACCAGCAGCGTGTCCCATTGGAGTCCCGCTACCACATGCTCCATAAGCCTCTCGAAGGTTGCAGGGGCGTTGCACAGGCCGAAGAGCATCACCCTCCAGCTGTACAACCCCCCACGAACCACGAAAGCAGATTTTTGTTTCGCCTCCTCGTCCAGTTTAATCTGCCAATAACCGGAGGCGAGGTCTAGGGTGGAAAACCACCTCGCCCCAGCTAGGGCATCAAGTGTGTCATCTATGCGGGGAACCGGGTATGCGTCTTTTACTGTCACCGAGTTAAGTTTCCTATAGTCCACGCAAAAGCGGCGGCTGCCATCCTTCTTGCGCACTAAGACAATGTTGGAGGCCCACGGGCTGTCAGAGGGTTCAATGATCCCTCGTTCGAGTAGGTCCTCCACTTGTCTGGTGATCTTCTCTTGGTTGCAAGTGGGATGGCGCCGGGGTCTTTCCCTTATCGGCCTTGCGTTTCCAGTGTCTATGTTGTGTAGGTCACACTTCCCAATGTCCCGGTCGTTCTTCGAGAAGACATCGGCGAAATCGGTGAGGAGGCTGGCTACCGCCTTGTGGTGTTGGGGTTGTAAATCACCGGTGCTGCGTTTCCACAAGTCCAGGAGATGAGGGGGGGACACTAACAGGCTGCGTGCCTCCCGCTGATGAGGCTTCAAGAGGCACCTCCTCCACATCTTCCTCTCGAACCTGTGAGAGGCGACCCGCCATGGTCCATCTCTGAAGGAGGCATTCCCTCTGTCCGGGGTTGAGAACACGCAAGGCCATAGTCCCCTCCTTCCCCGTCCTCACAAGCGTCCTCGCCAGAATTAATCCCTTGTTAGCTAACTCCTCGTTATCTGCCACGGGTTCAATGATTCCTAGTTCGTCAGCCTCCAACTCGTGAGTGGTTTTCCCTAGGACTAGCGCCTCATGGCCAGGAGGTATTACGATACCTTCCGCTACGACCACCCGAGCGCAAAATGGTGTTCCGCAACAGGTAGTACACTGCAAGTGTTCCCCGTTGAGAATAAGTTCCCACCGTTTGAAGTCCAGCATGCCTCCAGTCGGTAGCAGGAAATCCATGCCAAGAACTCCCTGGGCGTTCACTTTAGCGAAAACTGCTCTAACCTGGCTGGTAGTCTTCCCGATTTTTAAATCTACATTGGCCACACCTAACGTCTCCATTACCGTACCATCGGCTTGGTACACTTTGATGCCATCTTGCACCAGCTGGGGACGCGTCTCATGAGACATCCGGTAGTATACCTCGTCCGATATTATGGTGTCCGTTGTGCCTGTGTCTACAAGGAATGTGATTGACGTGGAACGTATCTCGCCTTTCACATAGAACCCGTGGTTGGGCGACAGCAACGGTGCGAAAATCTTCCTGATACACTCAGGCATTGGTTTATTCTGCACGTCCGGTTTGTTTTGGTCATCCTGCTTGGTCGCCTCCAGCCTCCTGTTTCCCGAGTGTATCCGGTCCGCCTCCCGTCGGAGGCTGACGCTAGTTGTGCCCCGCTTCCTTTGTTTCCTTGTCGCCCGGTGAGGCTGCTTATGAGGCTCCGGACCCACAGCCAAAGCGTGATGCAACCGGTCCGTGACCTGTGCCAATACCTCCTCTCTCACAAACTCTTTGAACTCTAGTCCCATCCTACATTTCTTTTTGTCAGGTGGAGGTGCCTTGGTGCCTCTCTGCTCCTCGATCTTTTTGAAGTTCTCTGTCGCTAATGCTGCTTGAATCCCTTCGTCTAGGCTTGCCGGTCTTGCCCTAAAAATTTCCTCTCGGATAGACTGTGATCGGATGGCATCCTTGAAGTGCCCCCGTGCAAGGCGATCTCGTCCTGATTCCTTGAACTCTGGGTAAGCCAGGGCTGTGAGTTCACGGATGACCTGACCAAGTTCCTGAATTGTCTCCTCAGGACCTTGGCGCCTGTTCCTCAGTTCCATCAGGAAATTCTCTGCCATCTGTCCTGGCCCAAAGCGAGCCGTGAGCAGTCCCATTAGTTCCTTAACGGTGTACGGTTTTCCTGGTCCATTTCCTCGGCAATTTCCTAGCACCTTCAACGCCGCTCCCTTAAGGCTGGCCGCCAGAAAAACTGCAGCCTCCTCCTCGTCCCAATCGTTCGCCAAACAGCAGGACTCAAAGTGGCCCTGGTAGTCTATCCACGGCTGTCGTCCATCAAAACGGTCGGGGGTTATTCTCGGCCGCTTTGAATGTCTCTCAAATCTGTTAGCCCACTCTTCCTTTCCATATATCCTGGTATCTCGTTTTAGGGGCCAGGGGGTGGGAGGAGAGTTTGATGTCTCCTTCTTTTCCGTACCATTCCTTATGGGCAGTCCTGGTCCATGTGAACTGGTCACCTCCGGTGTCCCAATCGTTGCGGTTCCAGTAGTTGATACATGAGGCTTCTGTGGGTTGCTGTCAGCCTCCTTCAGTGTCGATCCCCTGTCTGTAATTGGTACCACAGGAGGCGTACTCCCTAGCAACCTCCCGTTCAGCCGAGTGTGCGTGCTGCGGCGACCACAGCGGAGACAGCCAATTCTGTTTAGCTTCCTGTGCAGACTGGTCAGCCTCACGATCATGTGAACATGAGGCTGACTCCGCATCTCCGCTGTACGAGGCTAGGGGTGGCCCATATGTCGCCGCCGGGGGCCTAAGCTCCCATGTCCGGTTCTTTTTCATGTGGTGTCCTCCTGTGGCTGCAAGAAGTGGTGAAGCTTCCCTTGCAGGTGAGGTGAATGTGTTGCATGCCGGAGATTCCGTGGTCGCCACAAGGTCCATTGGCCGATTCAGCGTCATCTCCGCCCAAGGAATGGACTGCCATAATTCCTTCAGCTTGGCCATCCTCTCCTTGAGTCGTGTAATCTGCGTTTCTTTGTCGTTGTTTTCCTCGTAAAGATCCTGCAGGAGGTCTTCCTTCTCCTGCACCTCCAGCCTGAGAAACTCCACCTCCCGGTGGAGGTATTCTATTTCCCCGTCAGTGGCTCCAACGTCCCTCACAGCGTAGTCACGCTCGGCCATCGTTGCAACTCGGCCTCCTCTTGCGGAAATCTGTTCTCCAATCCTTGCAGGACAACCGCTATGTGTGTTCGGTTTACTCGCTCCAACTTCCTCAGCTCCTCGTTAGACGATCGGCGAAGAAGCTTAAGCAACACCCAGTGTCTTATTGTAAGGATTAAAACGATCAACAAAATAATTAAACAAACAGTAACTATCGCCACCAACGTCAGTAATTCAGATCCCATCTATATTGGTGTGCGTGAGGCGACGTCCTAAATCGTGCCTCCCGCACTGTTCACGATCCTGTGAGGTTCCTAAGTGAAAGTATCCCACCGCTGCCACCATTTGTAGCGCGATAGATTGCTGCCACCATTTAGCGAGATAACCCGAGTCCGTTTGGCCGAAATATACCGCCGCTTTCAGTTAGTAGCTCACAGTCTCTTGGGCGACGCTAGGGGAAGGGGGTAATTAGGTAAAATAATGCAAGGGGACAAATTAATTCATGTACTCAAATAAGGGTGTCTGAAAAGTTAAATAATTTTGCCCAACATGTACATGTACAAAAAATTTACACTACATGGGATTCCAGCTGGCCTTTCATCACAGGGCAAGTTGGTGGTCTAGTGGTTAAGAAATGTGCAACGTAAAAGGTTATGGGTTTGAGTCCTGCCATTTGTGTGGTTTATTATGTACGGTACTGCATGTACCTGCGATAATTATGGGCAACATTAATTTAACAGTTCGATCATACTTGACATTAAAAGTTTCCAAATCTTATTTTATTGCTGTATCATGCTTTGAAGACTTTAGAACCCTTATTTTTATAAACACCTCGCCTTTAGCTCAATTATTTGACGTGCTCAAACCTCTACTCGGTCCTTACCAGACAGCACAGAGCACCCATTGCACTTTTAAAGCTTATTCACATCCAGGGCTACATTTGTACATGTACACAAATGTACATTGTACATGTAGTCGAATCCTTTTCCAAGTCCAAAACAAAAATAAAAATGCATGTAAGGTGGTACAGTTAGAGTAACATGACTGCGAGGTCTGAGTACATTAACTTTAAACAGTGAACTGCACTTTGGGTGTTGAGAAAGTTGGTTGTGCTAAACATTCAGAAATATTTACAAAAGAACTCCGACTCTACACACACACACACACACACACACACACACACTCAGCACATGTCTTTCTAAAAAGTAATTTTTCATTGTTTAAAATCAATGTGCTCAGACCTCAGTCTTTTTACTAAAAGATTTGATTCCTACTGTATCACCTTAAGGCACTTTTTGTGTAGGAATCGGAAAAGGACTTAACTACAGCCCTGCACATATTTAATGACCTGTCTGGCTCAAACTGCCAAATTCAACTTTAGCAGAAGACTTAATCATCCTTTGGAACCACATCACATCATGCTGAAACTATAATCCAGAGGTCACAGGTAAACATGTACTCCTGAAACACACATTGCAGGACGTTTATGGTGTGTGTGTGTATGTACAACTCCATTGAAGTTACAGTTTAAAATGGTTCCAAGCTATTCACTGAAAGGAAATATTTATTCCTCAGTGTCTACATGGCAGTGTTTTCAAACATATTTTTCAAAATGTTAATCGACTAGGGAAATGTTTTGGAGGGTCCAGATTTGACCATTTGTAGATGTGACTGTGAGATCCCAGTCGAACACAAATCTAGCTTCGACCACAGCAACATCAGCAGGCACTGGAAACTTGAGGAGCTGCTTGTTTCTACTGGAGGTTCTATGCATGAAACTGATGGTCCCTTCACGTCCCCCCTTGATGTCGACAACTTGTCCAACATAGTAGTCTGGCCGATCTACGCCATCATAAAAACCCCTACCCATTGTCCTTAGGTTGAGAATTTTAAGAGTGGTTTTCCTGAAAAGATAAATACTCAGTGAGTTAAGGAAATTGTTAAGCCAATGCATAAGGGCTTCTCTCTTTATTTCTTTGGTTCTCATATTTAACAAATAAAATATTACCAACTGTTTATATTTAAATAAAGAAGTAGAAAACCAAAGTATGGTAAGTAATCAAAAATCTCAAATCCTCCCACCTCTCAAAACGTGGAAATTTGTAACTGTGAAGTAAACAAAGATTAGAAATTGTGAATGTTGTACACAAAGATTAGAAATCGTGAATGGAAGCAACTGGAAGATGAGATTTTTGAAATTTATTCCATGATTATGGAAATAAAAGCTAATTCAGAACCCGTATGTGTGTTCAACATGTAATTTGTTGTTACCCCTGATTATATTTTGTGTTCACCCCTAATTCTTTTGTTTTGACCGACCGACCCTCCATTAAGGCCCAAAATATTTGAGAACAATAGAAATAAAAAAGGACGCCCTAATGCTGGACATACACAACCCCCATCATGGGGGGGGGTGTAATATATATACTTTTTGACCGGGGGGGGGGGGGGAGATGGGCCATTGGATCATCGCCCCAGATTTGTGTGGTGAGAAACAAAAAATGCTGATTTCGAGGTTATTTTGTAACTTTCCAACGGTCGAAATTTATAAAAAACGGGAAAACAGTACAAAAGCTTTAAATGTACCGTTGTGTTGTCGGGCATTGGGACATACATGTACATATTTGCATTAGAAGTATACAGCGCTCGTAGGGTGACCAGACCTTTGTATCATGAACAGCACCCCCTTACCTGGTGTCATATTGTCTCCTGTCCAGTCGAATCCCTCCCTTAAGATTTTGGTCTTCCGCCATCTCCCCACCACACACAAGTGTAAATACTGGCAATCGCAGACCTCCTATTGTCCCTCTTTTGTTTGTGCTTTAACTTTTTCAGAAGGCCTCCCATATGTTTTGTGCAAGATTCTCAATCGTGGATGTTCGGTCAATCGTGGACCCTTTGTCTACGCCTAACTCTTTTGTCCCTGGTCCATGGTTGCTGGTATTTACATACTCATCAGGCATGCAACTTTTCCTCGGATCAGCTGATTTCCTCGTTTTTCACTTCATACTCGTGCATTGAAAATTGAAAAACACTGTACAAAGTCTTGTAAAGATTGGAATTTCCTCGTTTTTTTTTTATTCCAAGTTGCGTGCCTGACTCATACATGTCCAACATGTAAGCTTGAACAATGGAAAAGTTGTCAAAAAGAAAAAGAAAGAATACATTGGACAAATATTCAAGTCTTTGAAAATAATTATCCGTGTTAGGGATGTTTTGCTGGAAATTTTACTTCTATCACACTTGTTCTTCTTTAGGAAAGGATTTTAAAATCAACTGCAATTAGCCCAGCTTTCTTTCTGGACAAAAAAAGTTTATGATGGATTTTGTAGGAACTCGCCTTCAGTAGTCATATCAAGTACTATCTTGCCCAATGTGTCATCAAGCTGCTCAGCCTTGGAAAAGCTTAGATCGATATCTGAAACTACAGGGAAAAGGGGAAAATTAGCAAAGGTAAGCATTATTGTCTACGTTTGCATTAATCTCAATCATTTGTATAGATATATTTTCTGAACAGGGTTTACATATTTAATTATTTTCCTGAAAAGATATTCTTCAGTCGTAATTATACTTGCCTTGCAAAATAAGCTCATCATCGTCATCAGGTTGACATTCCTTGGCGACAGGAATACATGTCGATGTTTTTCGAGAAGAATCCATGTTTGACAGTCATGGCATTAGCAGCATTGCCTGGAAATAGATACATAATGAGTACAAAATTAACAATTGTCCTTACTTATTATTTTCCAGATAAGACTTAGCCCCTTGAGTCTGGGGTGTTACAATGATGCGCCAAAATTCCAGGCTAGCTTGTGCAGCCTTTGTCGAGCGAAATGGACACAAGAGGCTTGTGCAGCCAAGTGTAACGTATACAATATTACACTTGTAAAGGTTACTAATTATTGACAGTTCATTTGTCAGTTCTTTTCATTTTAATATACTTGATTATTAATGTCTTATTATTTTTCACATGTCCTATTAGTAACGTAAAATACTTTTTCATTTCAGGGAATGCAGGTATAGCCGTCAACCGGCCAGGTGGTAATTTTCAAACCACGCCTAGACTACGTCATCCGGGATCAAAGGGGTTAAATCACAAATGGATGTACATGTAAGCTTTGGGTTTGTAAACTTACCAGCAGTGTCATCCAGGCTGTCGGTCACATCGTCTGACTTCTCCACATACTTGTACTGCCAACTTGTGACATATTTGTCATTGGCACAGGATGATGGGGATTCGCCCTTATTACAGGAATCACAAAAGCATGACAACCTCCGCACATTCAGATTCATCGGAGCTAAGCCAACCACAGAGTGCAGCTTTCTAGTGCCTTGAAGAGTTGCTACACCTGTCCGCTTTGGTCGGTTTCTCCCTATGTCACCCTTGCTTACCAAGTAGAAGGACCTCCTGGAATGGTTGCACTTGCCGTTTTCTGTTAAGGACCCTTTGCTGAGCTTTCTTTTGCAAAAGTTAAACATAGCCTCTGCACTATTAATCTGAATGCTGTCATCTGACTTGATGGCCCTTGATGCTGCATTTTTTATTATACCTCCTTCGCCATCACAGGGATTTTTCCCATGACAGGAACCAAACAAATTTCGTTCCACTTGTACAATATCCAGATCTTCTGAAGCATGGGATATGTCAGCAAATGGTGTGCGAGATTTGTACTGTGCACCACAACCGTCATAAAACTGGATCAATCGTGCTATCTTGAGTTGTCTGACTTGTTGAAGGTGGTGGACAACAACTCTAGTGAAGTAGAAAACAGCATTTGAATCGTGGGTCATATCTTCAGAGATAATTATGACTGCCTCTCTCACTGGTTCTTCTGCATTGCAGACACTACATCTGTAGAAAAAAACATCGGATGAATGGTCACTTGAACTTGAAACCAGTGTGCACTCTGAACCTCATTTTGGTTTAGACAACCAAAGTTTTCTGCAAAATCCATGACCATTACAACTGATGATTTAGGAGGTTGCTTCATCACTTTATAAAACTGCATCTGTTGCCATTTTGCATGAAACAAATGAGCAGCATACATCTTAAGATCACTCATCACTTC
This sequence comes from Hippasteria phrygiana, assembly GCA_037893225.1. Lineage (NCBI taxonomy): Eukaryota > Metazoa > Echinodermata > Asteroidea > Valvatida > Goniasteridae > Hippasteria > Hippasteria phrygiana. The sequence goes on along the minus strand of JAZGUH010000170.1, from coordinate 383,560 downwards.
TTCAACAAGCTCAGAGAATGTACCATCTGATCGCATAAGAGCCATCCTTTTTGCGCCACACCCGAAAATGTTGTGCCCCCAGAAATTCCAAGAGACATGCTTCTCTGCATTTATCTCCAAAACAGAACCAAGAAATTTTGGCAGCCCATCTACTCCACAACTGGGACACTTTCGGTCGATACATTTCAAGGGTGCATATGGACCATCTTTGGGACACAATGTCAAGTCGCAGAGATGATATCGATTCTTTATGGTGTTGGACTGCTTCCCAGCTTCCTTGTTGATAGCCTTTAACTTCAAATCAATGTTCGTACAGTATTCACAAAGGCATTGGTACAGCTTTGCCTTACACTGAAGGAGTACGCTCTTTGGTCGCAATGATGCGAACTTGGCTCAGCCAATTATCTGATCTGGGTGCTCCTCTCTGAAAAGCTTGTGTACTTCATCAACTGGTCGATTCAGCAGCCTTTTCGGTTCAGTGGCTTTCTGGCCAAGTCCCTTCTTATTGGGAATTTCTGTGGAAATATCAAGGCGTGTGTAGAATTCATTTACACTTTGCTTTGTCTCAGCATTCAGGGCATCTGATCTGCTACCTTTAGCCTCAACTTTTGAGTCGCTCAAATTGGAATACTTCTTCATAAACTTGTTGTAAAACCAAGATAAGTGCAAGATTTTGTTTTTAAGCCATGTTGCTTGTCGAGATGATCTGATAATTTGTTAGCAAAGTATCTTCTGTTTTTGCGATGAAGTGTGCTGAAGGTTTTCTTCACGGATTTCAGAAGATTCTGCATCCGTTTTATGCTCTTTGTTTTCAGAGTAACACCTAATTCCTGTAGGTGTTCCCTTTTTGGGGGACTAGCTGATTTTATTAGAGACAAAATTAGTTCAGCGCCCTTCTCTGAGTGAGGAATTGCTACTCTAGCTCTTTTTGTTGCCTGCCGTTTTGCAGCTCTAGATGTGAAAACAGTGCTACCTGAAGGGGTGGCATGAATTGAGTTGTACTGAAGAATAGGTTTATGCTTGACCCCGGCTCTATTTTTTCTTTTCTGAGCAGCATCTTTCTCCCGTATTCGTCTTCTTTTCTGGTTGGAGAGTTTGGATCTTTCAATTTGCTTATTGATCCTCCATCTTTGGCGCTGAAGTGCTTTCTTATCTGCTCCTGGTCTCGTCGATGGCTTTTTCTTTTGCACCACTTGTTCTTCTGGTTTTGACTCCATCTTCTTCTTCTTGCGCAGTGTGCTCACCCTTAATTTAGCCTTTTCATTACTAGCATTTTTTTGGTCTTCAGATAAGTTTCGTCGATAGTGACGAGCACGTGCTGCCTCGTCTGCCTTGATTCTCAAATGTTTGCTCTGTATGTTTTTATATATTGGGCTCTTTTACTTTTACACAGGTCATCTGTTGAGCTTTTCCCCGAACGGATGAACGAAATTTTATTCGGAGACTCATCTTGTTATCTGAAATGTGAAAAAGGCAACAAGTAATTTCTACAACCCATAAAATAAAATACTGAAATCACCACTAAATATCTTTGAAAATTATCTGAATGAGTCTGACACAAAAAGTGAACCAAGGTGCTACAGTTGCAATTTAGTCTAACGGGACTGTGGTGTCAAAAATTGTACATAATTTTTAATTAGTAATGTCCTGACGACCCTAAAGAGGAGTCTCTCAAATGCCTACAGATTTTAAACAATGAACAGCAGTTATAAGTGTTTGGAAAGACGGTTTGCTAAAAATAGACAAAATTATACAAAAAAAGGCTTCGGTTTGGACTCAATTTGTAACTAATTCCAGGGGCAGATCCAGGATTTTTTGCAGGGGGGGTTCGCTTTAGGCGTAGCCCCCTACAAGCATAAAAAACCAAAAGAATTGCAACGAGCAGGGGGTTTCCGACCCCCCCCCCCCCCCTACCGGATCAGCGCCTGAATTCTGTATGTTCAGCACACCTGACTTTCTGTACACCTACAGTGCTGTACATGTAGATTGTTTAAATCAGTGTGTTGGGGGATGAAAGTCTTTTTCTTGATTATAACTTGAGCACCTTAAAGTCCACCTTTTATGTCAGACTCGAAAAGCTTTAACTCAATTTTATGTATTTGATTTACCGATTATGATTAACTCACAAATATGCAAGAATTACAAATTCACCAGACCTCAATCCCATCTTTGGGACCTGCTGAAACGATGTGTATGCCCGTATCCAAGCAGAAAGCACTCTGGAGGACTTACTGCAGGAAGAATTGATGGCTAATCCCTCGGCAGCGGGTGACCAGACTCATCAACCCCATGAGAAGAAGATGTCTGGAGGTCATTGCCAAGCGTGGTGGATACACACGTTATTGAACATTAATGTTAATCTGCTTCTCAGTCATCTGCAGTAATAAAGTCACATTTGTGAATTTTGAAAATGGGTCATTTTGTCTTCAATTTGTGCTCAGTCAACCATGAATAAAAGGATGCCTTTAATTTCCACACAACAGTTGCCTAACACCCACAGAAATATTTTTTTAAGAAACTGAGGGGTCATTTAGGGGGGGGGGACTTACTTTTTGTGTTGTGTTTAGATCGTTCGTTGATAAAAATAGCAATTTTTTTGTCAATTTCCCCGCGTTCCAACTGAACTGCCTGTGTACATGCTTAAATGCATTTTATGTATTGAAAGAATGTGAAACGGAATTTTCCACCCAGAAATGGAATTTAGGATTTTTGAAAACGGAATTTGCACTTTTCTGAAACGGAAAATCATTGGCCCAATTTGTGTTACATGGAATTCCATTGTGCTTTCTGCAAAAAACGTTACCACTTTGCAGGCTCAAATTAAGTTTTGTACTGAAGACAAAGAAAACCTTTGATTTATTGGTCCTGTAACCAGCCAGGTCATAAAGATAGATTGCCCTAGTGGTGTTTCTGTGGAGCATTTGCCATCTGATAATACATTGGGCTCAAATTCAGTGCAGGAAAACAAACTGTCTCAGCTACATTGTAAGTATTGGGCCGATGCTTAGCCAGTGAATCATATAGCCCAGTCAGCAGTGTATTTTGTGCAAGGAGTTGTCAATAGTGTTGATGTAAAATTGTTTAGTTGACACTGGTTCAGCTTTAACTGTTTTACATCCATCTTATTGGGAAATGTTCAGTCAGCGCGCAGCGTGCTGAAAAGTGCTTTCGTTTATTTGCGTATGCATAAAACGCTCGGTAAATGCATATTCATGAGATTGGAGATCACATTTTCGAAATTCATTTTCCAGTTAACGTGTATTTAAAAGTAAGATTTTAATTGAAAGATATGCTGGAAATGGTATAGCCTTATTGTTTAGTGAGATTATTCAAATTTTAAACGTCCATATTGTGAAATATATGAACAAAAATGTGACCGTTTTTGTAGTGAATTTACGGTCGGTGAAAAATGTCTTTTTTCTAAACTAAACGAAGTTTGGCAGAAGAATCTGACGGGTTGGAGACAAGCTATAATATTAAGTTACCTATCTTAATAAATACGGTTCTCTTGATTATTCGAAACAGTCAGGATCACAAAAAAATGATGTCCATTCCGTATGCCCAGATTAGGAAAACAACGCAGCTTTGCAAGCACGTGGATGGCAGGAGTGTGCTGTCCTCATTGGCCATATCCCTAAACGACTTTGCATCTTAACCAATCAGGCACCGCTACATTTAACACAAGGGCACTTTCATGTGTCAGGTACCCTGCTCCACATACAGGCTTATAATAAAGTGTGAAGGCGGAGTAAAGGCGCCAGACTAGAACATAAAATCGTTGCGTAATGCACATGTCTTCTCGGAGTGGGGAAAGTACATGTAAAATGATGTATTGTAAACACATCACAAAGATTGCCAGGCTGCTTTTTTGTAATTTGTCGATTTTTTTTCAATGACAAATGTAATATATCCACAACCTAAGTTTTACAGCCTGGAGTTGAAAATGGGGTAGTAAATCGAAATTGTGTGCCGATAAAAAGTTGTCTATTAATGATTTTCCTTTTCATTTAGTTTTTGCTCAAACTGATTAAAAACAAAAGGGGAAACCACTTTTTCTTTGACGGGTTTGGCCAAAACAAGTATTGTAAAATGTAAATATGGGCTACCCACAATGCTATTTCCTGTAAAGGGGGGGGGGGGAGGGGGGAGGAGATACCCTATCATTAGTAGTATCAATTTTTGTATTCCTATAACATTCATATGTTCATAGATCATGGATGACATTAATAATAAATAACAGAAAATGATGCTTTAATGAATACAACTAAAACATGTGTACCATTTTCACTTTTATTTTATTTTCACAAGCAGCTACAAATGTTTTGTATACAACGAACTGAAAGACTTTAAAAAAATAATAATATTTCAAAGAAGGGCACAAGACATTGCAGAAATGACATTTTCCCACCTTTTACATTAAGTCGAAAGACATGAAAATGTGTTTACAAGAGTAAACATGAAACTACATGTTAAGTTTTTCTACATGTATACTTAAATCAAACACCAATAAATAATAAGTTCTTCAATACATAACATTTTGCAAGTTTCGGTGTTGAGATTTGAGGGAAATTAATGAATCACAAAACATTTAGAGGCATATGGCATTGCTGAAAAATGCCCAAGTAAACTGCATTTTCTACCAAAAGATATGATTCGAAATTGAAAAAACTAGAGTCTTTAGAATTAAAAGAAGACTGTGCAGTGGAATGTCAAATAGAAATAATAATACATGCATACCATGTACCAGGCATGCAACCTCACAAACAAATGAGGAAATTCCAATCTTTACAAGAGTTTGTGTTTTTCAATTTTCAATAGCATACCATAAGTGTGAAGTAAAAAACGAGGAATCAGCCGATCTGATGAAAAGTTGCATGCCTGATGTACATGCGTTTCAACAAAACCGGAGTCGTTTTAACATTTCTAAAAATCTGTCCAAGTATAATACATGGACTAGTAAACATACACACTGGACTTCAATGACAGCACACTTTTTGTCATTTGTTAAATTTTAAACACATTTCGAGAGTAATATAAGTCTTTAAGTGATGGGCAATTCCTTGGAATGAAAACACATCGAAACCCATGTTTAAAACAGGGTACGAGTTGTGCAAACGAGTGTGTCTAATTCTTCCATGGTCTAAGTTAAGATACGAGTTGTCCAATGTACGACTACGAGTCGTCCAAACCTAGGTACGAGTTGTCCAAGGTGCGAGTTGTCCAATCCAAGGTACGAGTTGTCCTGTTACCCAGTTCACAGTACTACAAAGTACTAGGCTGAGAAACTCTGAAAAATAAAAAAACCACATTATAAATGTTTTTATAACACAGCCAAATTTGCATTTCATAAACATGTACATTGTATGCCACATGCATGTGAAACGGGACAGGAACCTATTATCGACATGCCTTTCTCTCGCCGCATCGCGCAATAAGCGCCTACGTCCACGTACGTACGTACACAGTGACGTCATTGACATCAGACATTTCCCCGTGTAAGTTTGTAATTTTCGCCAACATTTAGCATCGAAATAAAAATCGCTCGTTGAACCTGCAGACATGGAAATAGTACGGATCGAAAGCATAACTCTTCAAGTGTCCAACAAACGACAAATTTCATCTCAAAATATCTCGAAACAGTCAGGATCACCAAAAACGTGCAGGTAGTTAAAAAAAAAATGTTTTTCATACCTCATTTTACAAGCCTAGTAAACGGCCTTCACAACGAAAAAAATGTTTAAAAATTGTATTATTCGATGCAGAAAGAAATACATTTTTACTCACAACTCCATGTTGGCCGGAAACTGCAGCAAAAATGGGCTTCCCATCTATTTTCTAGAGGCACTACCGAACGCTCGCAAAAACCTCGTGAAATCTCGTAGGTCCGAGACCGTCAACTCGCTGCAAATAAAACGTCGCCGGGCACCTCATTATCGAGTACGCTGCGCGCTGACTGTGTTACCTCATGAGGTGCGACAGAATCTTCAGCAATTTGAGCAAACCTGTGTTAGCAGCTGAAGGTAGTGCTTTACATGTGGAAGGTTCAGCCGAGGTAATTATAAAGTTGGGCCGATTGTGTAAAATGCTTGTACATTTTTGATTGCCCCAATAACTTACATGTATGCTGGAATCTTGGGCTTGGATTTCTTTTATGAATCATGGAGTTTTGGATGTTCCTAAAAAGCGACTTGTTGTTTTGCAAGATCAGATTACCGTTGGTTCCAGAAAAGACGGTATCTTGTTGTAGAATTTCGGTAGCAAACAGTTGTTATTCTACCAATGGAAGAGAAAATAGTGCCTGGTTTTGTTCATTACCGAGGCCAGATCCAAGAAGGTTTTGTGGAACCCTTGAATCTTTTGACAGTTCAAGACAATGCTTTAGTTATTGGTAGAACAATAGTTTATGCTGCACACAAACAAATTCCGGTTAGAATTTTAAATGTTGGATCTGAAGATTCACTGTTACTAAAAGGAAAACCAGGTGAAAGTGAACATTGTGAATGAAATGATCAATTAGATCCTGCTTTTCAAGGAACTAGTGGACAGATGTTTCATGTGTCTTAATGAGCACCAAATGCATGATTTAAAATGTTGTCCAAGTATGAAAAACAAAATTATAACATGGGGAACTAGGTCGGACAAAAGTAGTTTATCACGACATTAATACCGGTAGTACCAAGCCTTGTAAGCAACCACCAAGACGTTTCCACCAAAGGCAAGAAATGGAAGAACATATATACTTGGCAAAAAAGAAACGGAAGTTTTTATTTTAAAGTATATTGCGAATGAAATTTACAAATAACATGAACATTAAATGACAACAGATTAGTACGGTGTGTGACCTCCCTCTGCTGTGATACACGCTTGGATGTGCCGATGCATGGACTGAATCAGCCTCCTCAAAGTCACCTGGGGAGGACGCACCACCTTTTCATTAAAGCAGCGGTAAGTTCATGAGCTGTTCCGGGCACCACAGGACGTAACCGGATGTGGCGATCAAGTTTATCCCACGCATGCTCGATGGGGTTAAGGTATGGACTGAACGCAGGCCATGGCAGGAGGTAATACGGTGGTCATCAAGATACTGGTTGATAACCCTTGCTGTATGAGATCGCGCATTGTCCTGTTGAAACAAGGTTATGTTCGGATGTTCATCTAGAAATGGCCTCAATACAGGCTCCAAAATTTCATCCCGGTATCACTTGGCATTGAGGGTACCATCTGACTATCAGTTCAGTATGGTCATTTGTTGTAATACCGGCCCATATCATAATGTTGAGACCTCCCCACCTTTTCAGTTCCAAAACATAGCAGTCAGTCGCTCACCACGACAGTAAACTTGTACCCGTCCGTCATTATTGCTTATGCAAAATCGTGACTCCTCCAAGAACACCTGGTTCCACATTCTCTGCGTCCAGTCAGTTTTGGTGGGCCCATACCAACCTACGCCGACGACGATCTGGCATTAGTGGGAGACTTCTGTAAGGGTGTTTGCTCCTGATCAGTATGAAGTTGATTTCTGACAGTCTGAGCACTGATGCTGTTGTTTGTCTAACCAGGCATCTCCCTTGCAGTGGTTTCTGCATTGCGACGTCGATCATGGAGGTGCTGAACGATGTAACGATCCTGAATGGGCGTCGTCACCCGTGGTCTACCACTTCTCTGCACTTCCAGTGTCTCTTAAATGACTGAGCCTCCTGATGATTGATTCATGAACTTGCAGATGTGCGGCCACATCCCTATTAGAGATGTCCGCATCAAGCATTCCGATTGCGCGGGCTCGGTCATACTTACAATGTAGTTGTGGAATTGTCGTCTGCAGTCCCATTTGCAGAGTGAATTCGGTTCAAGACTCCATGGACCATAGACTACCATAGGAACATCAACATTCTTAAGCAATGTAGCCTTGTAAGCCAGTACTTTTGAAAGACTAAAGGCATTAGTTTTACGAGGGCTTCATTGGAAAACCTGTATGATTTTTGGATAACATTTTTGCTCCTACTTTTGAGGAACATGTACAACATTTGTAGGTTTAAAACTCAAGTCTAAAATGTGCTCCTTATTTACAAACAGGACAACGTAAAATAGTGCATTTTGATGAACTAAAACTTTGTTTTGTAAGTAGTTCAACTCAAGACAGTTATTTAAGTGACACTGAATATAGTGACGGATTGGCAACAGATGTGAGCATCTTGGAAGAAGATGTAGCTGATGGGGAAATGAGGCCTTGTGTTGAATCTTCCAGAGAAGGCAGCATGGCCACTGAGGATGACGACGCCATGAGTCATTAGAACCCCAACAGTGGCGTATCCAGCGGGGGGGGGGGGACTTGCCCCCCCCCCCTCCCTGGCGGTATTTAAGGAGTCATAACAAAAAACAAAAAAAGTGTTTTAAAGACGATTTTACGATGATTCAGACGTTGTTTGCCCTCTCTGGCACAAAAAGCTGGATACGCTACTGAGCCCCAACATACAACTTTATCGTACTACAGAACAGATATCACCTTCACCAAGTGAGAGCACCAAGAGGAGCAGACTGGCTCAGAGTATATGTCCCCTCGTCCAAGAAGACGGCGACATGTACCTGGATGGCTACGTACTGGCGATTTTTCTAACCTAACATTTCTGTATTATTTGTGACGTCTTTTACATTTGGGCTGCAGACCGATGTACAATGTAAATGGCTGAACATTAATAATTATTACCAAATAATGCAATATCAAGAGAACAAAATCTGATATTTAAATATAACTTTTTTGTGCGTGTATTTATTTAATGCCCATACTGATTGAAAATAATTAAATACACTAAATATTAATAATGTGCCTTTTTTCTCAGGAGGGAAGCAATTGTAACAAAAAAGCGACAGCTGCAGTAAGAAATCCCTGGTATTTTCTATTTCTATACCCATTGTATGGTCTCGTCCAGAGGGCCCCTAGTTGGGACTGTACGGGGTGGGTACTTTTTATTGTTACTCTCTAAATTCCAAAGAGTGAAATATTCACTCAGATTACCGATTGGAAATATTTTCACTCTTATAGATCGAATTTCGGGCTCAGTCCGAGTGAAATAGAATGAAAAGTATTTGAATGGTAGTGATGATGAGCTTGTGGTTCAATCCGTTTCAAGATTGAAGTTTACTGTGCGTCATATCCAATCAAAAAGTGTTTCGAATCACGTGGTGCATGCACCTATTACTTTGATCCAATCATAAGCGCAAATTGGGATCACGTGGTGACGCTAATTCTCCTGGCGCGCGGCGCGCGGCCGGCCTGCGCGAAGCCGTTTCACACTATTTTCAAGATTCAGGGAGTAACAGGGGCGATTTCACGACGAAAATGGATGATCTCCGGCGATTCCTTTCGTCAAAAGGAATAGACGACATGTCAATATCTGCACTTGAAGGTACGTCCTAGACCTGACAATTGCATGCACAAATAATTGTTCTTAAGAACAATTTCTCTTAACCGATACAAATAATGGCAAAAATCGTCATCAGGCTAGGCTTACAATACAATGTGTGGCATGATATGCGTAAACCATGCCAGCGTAGGCCTAAGTAGTTTTCAGGAGTGTAAATCATGTCTTATGTTACGGGTCCTCATGGAGCAAGTTAAGTCTATTTCTTTTCAAGATCCGGAAGGAGAATTTGGTCCAAACGAATTCTCGTTATGCTCGTAAGGTCCTTACGGATCTTAAAATTGAATATGAGTACGATTGATACACTACAGTGATCACCTTTTTTGTTTGTCATATGACCTCTGTTCTCGTGCGACGCACGTATCACGTCATGGCAGCGATCCGAACGCATGTGCCGCGTCTACACTCTGTACAGTTGCATGACAGGCAGGCCTACAATACATGTAAGTTACGGCATGATGGAAATTAATGCAGCTGCGAGCTGTGACGCGTTCGGATCGCTGCCATGACGGACGCCTCATCACGCGTATAGAAACTTCACTGCAAACAAATGACTGGCGCCACACAACGTCATGAATATTGAACGGGAATTTTCACTTTTTATTCGAATCGTAAGTGAACCTCAGTACCTCCATCTTAATCCTAAAACTCTGGGGGGGGGGGGGGGGGGGGTGGGCATCTTATATCTAGGCCCCTGGCCTAGTATTCTTGTGGCTGTTTTAAGGGTGAAATTTGATATTTTTGTTGGGTCTTCAGACTTTTTCATTTAGGCTAACACTGTAACAACACAACACAACACAACACAACAGTGACAGTCCTGAATTCTCCAATTTTAATATGATTTTCCACACACCCTGAGGAGTTAGGGAATAGAGAGTCAAAATTTGTTCATTTTTTTGAAAGATTTTACTTAAATTTAATACCCCCACCAAAATGGATATAGCAGCAAAATCTTAGAAAGTAACCAACCCTCCTTGATAACAACTGTCTAAACATGTGGCAAAAAACTTGTTATTTCAAGATTTATGTCGGCAAAATATGTAAAAAATGAGGCAGAAGAAATCAACATGTAGGCCTATGGCTATGTAGTCTGAGTAACTTGGACCCTCTATCGCCTTTTTTAACATTTGGACATGATCTGGCGATGTCCAAATGTTAAAAAAGGCGATAGAGGGTCCAAGTTACTCGGACTAATGGCTATGCTATGTAAATGTTGCGCGCAATTTTTAAAGACGCGCATTTTTAAAATTTGCGCGCGCAATTTAAAAAAAATGCAGGTGGGGATTTTTTCAGTTAAAGTACATTGTATGCGCGAGCAAATTCTAAATTCGCGCTTCGGACAACAACTAGGGCACGGTATCTGATATGAACTACATGGTAGACATGAATTTTACATCGGCGTCAGACGCATGGCGGCCGTTTTATGATAATCGGCAGTAGGCTAGGCATTATGTTGACGTTTGTATCCAACTCCTCTACAGAAAACAATTATAGCGTTCTTGAAGGGGTTCGAACTGTCTCCCAGAGGGTTTCAAGTTTTGAGTTTTCCAGCTCTTGAGCTACATGATGTCGTGAATATTTGCAAATTCGTATATTACAATGTGTGTGTAGCATTTATTTATTTGATTTGCAAATATGTTGACATTGTTTGTGAATTATATTTTTTATAAGCGAATAAAGTTTACGATGTAAATTTTATTGCAACAAATTAACGCAAGCCAACTCAATTTTCGTGTTAAAAAAATGCGCGCCTTTGAAGATTGCGCTCAACATCAACACTTTGAGTTTGAGTGACCATACACTGTGCCAAGAACATCTACTATACACAGAAAACACAAACTTTCTTCCCTTGTTATATTTCACAAACATTTCCTAAGAAAATTCTAAAATTTTAAGGTTGTGCCAAGTTTTTATACAGTTCTGAACACAGATGGACAGTTATTTTCCAAGATTTGCTGTTCCTGACTGATTTTGGTAGGGGTATTAAAGTAAAAACTAAAATCTTCCCATTTTTTTCATTGCTCATCAGACATAGACATTAGTGCAATATATGCGGCATCCCGGCAATATGCAACCCGTGGAGAAATGCAACAAATAACATATTGCTGACGGAGTTATCTTGGACATGATCTGGCGATAGTATGCAAGGTCGTCTGCAGTAGTCGTGTGGTTTTTCTGAAAATTTATCTGAAGTCCCAACAAAAGCATCAAATTTCACCCTTACAACGGCCTTCAAAATGCTAGATACGCCATCTGATATACGAGTAGAGTTCGAGGATTAAGGTGCAGATATTCATAAGGTTCACTTACGATCCGGATGAAAAGTTGAATTTTACGTCCAATTCCGAGAGGCACCCGTAGCGATATCGTCTGTTTTCTTATACATTCAAACGGGACCTGACTAGTCGACTGCGTAATAATACATCCCTGCATGAAATTGGACTCCAGATCCTGCGCACGCACACTGCGCGGTTTCCCGGCAACTTTTTCTTGAAGAGTACAATGTAGGTTTGCAGTACGTGTCGATATCGGTACAAGGCTGCGCGCATGGAACAGTCTCCGGGATGCCGTGCGGGTTATGCATTCTGTGCGCGCAGGATCTGGAGTCCAATTTCATGCAGTGATGTATTATTGCACAGTCGAGTAGTCGGGTCCTGGTTGAATGTATAAGATTAAGAAAACAGACGATAATTATCGCTACGGGTGCCTCTTGGAATTGGACGTGAAATTTGACTTTTCATCCGGATCGTAAGTTATTTCCTTAAGAGTATCTGCACCTTTTGGTCTCGCCCCGGGGCGAACTCCCCCCTGCTCCAGGCCAGGGGTGAGATTTTTCAACCCGGGGCGAAATCGATCTCGGGGGTGGCCCCGGGACGAAATGGTTAGTGTGAAACGTCGCACCGCGTTCGGGGTTTCGTACAACCGGCAAAAGAATTCCAAACGTCAAGTCAAAGCGTGCGCTATTGTTAATTGTACAGCTTGGCCGAAAGCGCAGCGCCATTATTCTGAAGCACAATAGTGCCCCCCCCCCCCCCCTCTTTTGTGTTGGTCATTTTGTTCCCGGAACCTCAGGAATTATTTTCAGTGAGGGTTCGGCGCTCTAGTGTGAAAAGGCCTTATAATGTCTCAAAATTAAAGGTTGTGCGAAGTGCTTATACAATTTTGACTAATTTTGGCTAATCCTCACTGATTTTGGTGCAGGGGTATTGAAGTAAAATCTTTCCATCACTTTCCATAACTTCTACTAAGTAAAAACAAATTTGTTGTCATGAACTACAAGTACAATGTAGGTGATACAAATTTCATTTTGAATTTTGATGCTTGAACAGGGGCCGATACATGTACATGTACCTGTACATGTAGGATTGATGATGGATGCAGAAAAGATACATCCAAGGAGGCGGTAGTGACGGATTGCACAGTCCTAGAATAAGAACATTACATAGTGTCACTCCACTATGAACTTTTCTAGACATTTACAAGTTAAAACATCAAGACCAGTACAATGAGTTACAAATGCTTCAAGTGTGGAAAATCTGTCAGTGACACCACAAAGAGATTAGCATTACATTTACGTGTACTTCATGCAGTACGCTCTGGAGAACGATTGATTTGTAGTCAAGAAGGTTGCATGAAAATGTTCACCCTAATGAATTCATTTCTGAGGCATATCAAACGGGAACACCCAATTGAAAATATTCCTGTTAATGTGGAGCAAATTCATGTTGAAGAAGATGGTGGAGATACTGGCAGTGATGGCTCAGAATCAGAAGACGAGAATGAAATTGTGCATAATCGCCAAGCTGAAATGGAATATTTAGAAAACTTTGATCTGGATTCACTGAAGACGCTAGCTGTTTCTCTGCTTGTGCAATTGAAATCATCATCGTCAGTAACCTTTTCTGCCATACAAACTGTTATAAATGGCTCAAAGCTTATGTTCCAAGACACACTGGCTTCAATCAGACATAGTGTGCTTAATATTCTACAAGCCCATGGAGTAGATACTGTAGCGCCGGTGCCGGTCGGTCGGCAGAGGGCGCTAGACCGGTACCACAGCAGGGCGGTTGTAGCAGAGCCCCTGCTTATGAGGCGCCGTTCATGTCATTGAAGCGCCCTCCCTATTAGTCAAGAGAAGTGGTTGCGCGCTGCTCAATAACCAATCATAAGTCAAGAAAAGGAAGTTGCGCGTAATTAGAACCAATGCATTATGGGGCCCATGGTGCATTGCGATTTGTACTGCACTAGTGTCGATATATGTACACATAAGTACATACATGTGTGTACGTACTGACTCGACTGTACGTGTTCTATGCAGGCTATTTGAGTATTTCAGACACGTCTCTGTCACAAAATGTTGTCATGTTTCTCATCTGGGTACATGACGTCGATGACCTCCATGGTTGCACTTGCACAGCAGCTACATGTATATTAGGCTGTATAAGAGGTATTTGTATTTTGGAAAGAATTAATTCACCTTACGTTAGTAAGTATTAGTAAGTATGCAATTGCCTACAAAATTGCAAAAAACAAGTTCGCAGTCATTGCTTGCTTGCATTTAAGATTTTAACGCATGGAGGTGTTTTCTTCCTCCATGCTTAACGTTATTCCATATGTTTTGGAAAACACCCATTTCATTTATCAAACTAGTAGTAGTAGTAGTAGTAGTAGTACAAAGGCACCTCCATAATAAATGCAGTAGTCACGTTAGCTTTAGGCTAAGTTAGTCCTGTCTAGTCATATGCTAGTCTGAAAACTTTGATTTTCAAACATTTAGGTGTAATTTTTGAGAAAATGGTACTTAAGTTAATGCATGGTTAATGGTAACGTTAGGCCCTAACTAAGGGCAAGGCCTAACAATCAATGTTATTGTTATCTATCTTTCTGATTCTGAGTGAAGGGTTTCGAGGCAACGGACCCAAACTGTTTTTGACTCCGACCATCTCGGACCCAGACAATTTTTTTTTTTCTCACTGCAATTTTCGTGAATTTAGCCTAACTGTAACTTGTAAGTGTAACGTTAATCGTTACCTTAGCCTAGGACACCTATTTTTTTTACGAGTTCCGTTCAAAACTGACTTTTGCAGATGACTTTAGTGTAGTCCAAAGTGACTTTTTGCAGGCTAAAGGATTTTTTTTTCTTCTTCCGATTAACTTATGTTTGTTGTAATTTTGAAATGCACTTTTAAAGAAAATGTGACTTTCCTACCTTTGTTTGCAGTCAGAGACGACGTTGCCGTTTTACCCCATAATTTCCCTCATAAATCAAAACCCTACCATCTTTCCACAAAAATAAGCTTGCTCATATTCAACATGATATCTTAGCGAACTTTTTAGATGATTTCAAGCACACAGAGTGACTTTTACTGTCTATATCATTGCAAAAATATTGAGGTAAGTTCGGAAACATAAACTGTCTCCTTCGTTCTCTTATATGGAACAGGGTCCTAAGGTAACGATTACCAAAAAATCAATAAAAAAATAATGTGCAGGCCCCAGGTCTGTTCAATCTTCATGATCTTTAAAATTAATGGAACCATGCTTCTCAAATTGACCGGATCACATTTTATTTAATAAATAAATTCATTTATATGTATTAAATGTGAATTAAAAGCCAAACTGGTTCAAGCGAAGTTTTAGTGTGATTATTTGCTGCTCAAAAATTGACCCCCCCCCTTTTTGAAATTTGTTGAGACTCAAATTGAGGGCGCTGTTCGTGACGTAGACCGAGGCACCGAAATTCATGGATCGACTCGATAGTCTGGACCCGGCCCGTATACACACACTAGGTCTACACGTGCAATTTCGTAAGTTGCAACAACATTACAACTAACATCGAACTTACCTTGATTTTCTCCCTTTTAGCGAAGGCTCCTCGGGGAATGGGCCGTTTAACTGTTTTCGCCTTTATCTTACTCACATCTGGGAACTTTGTTGGGATGGCAGTGGACTTGAGCATATTTTTAATGGTCATCCCAAAGGATTTGAAAATACCAGTATCGAAACACGACGGCTCAAAGTGGTCGCTACATAACGCTGAAAAGCTGCTGGGGCTGGACCTCTTTGCTCTTGTCACCTTCACTTTCCGTCCAAATTCTCCGATATTTCGCTTCAGTTGGAAATAAATTAAGGCTTACTCCACCCGTCGTTGTTTTGCTGCACCCAGCAGCCACACACCTTGTCGGCATGGCCGAAAAACACTATTTTGCTTAGATTTTGGACGAAGAATTTTCGCCGTACAATGTACACACAATGCATAACCGTGATGAATGGGTAATGTGCCTCGATCTATGTCACACACTTATGTTAATGAGGGTCCCACTCGGGGGGCGGAGTAGCTTGGACAAACATTTTCAAAAATTGTTTTCTCATATTTAATCTGGGAAATAATTGTCTCTGGACACAAAATATCATTGTCAAGATAATACTTTATTGTTTTAAGCAGGAATAATGCAATATAAATCCTAAATCATGTTTCCTTTAAGCCATAAATCTACACAATTTGAGCATTTCACAAGCTGGGCCAAATTTCATGGCTTTGCTAAACACAGCTTTCCGAGCTTACATCGTTAATAATAATACGATCACTATTTTGCATAGTAACAGCGCTAGGCTTATACTACTAGCAGAACAAATTTGCACTAACCCTGTAAAAGTGTAAGCGATGTACACGTGCTCAGGAGCCAAAATTCCGTGCTAACACGTGAAATACACTTGCCGTAAGCACATAATTTTCAGCTACAGTAAGTGGGGATTTTTTGGTAAGCAAAGCCATAAAATTGCTGGTATTATTGGGTCCTAGTTTAGTCTGGGTCCGAGATGGTCCGGGTCCGAGTTGGTCTTGGCCCGAGTTGGTCTGTGTACCAGCTGATCTGTTGGTCTGAATGGGGAAAGAATTTACTTTAATACCCCCACAAAAATCGGTCAGGAATAGGCCTAGCAAAATTTGGAAAATAACCATCCATCTCCGTGTTCAGAATTAACACTTGGCACAACCTTTAAATTTGAGAATTTATTTAAGACATTTTTGTGCAATATTTATGGTGGCCCTGAAGGGACATCAAAGACGCATATGTTCTTTGACAACATCACAAATTTTTGTACGACATCACAATTTTTTTCACGACCGTTGCAAATGTTTTCACGGCCGTCGCAAATTGTTCACATGTCTCAAATTTGTTCACGACTGTCGCGAATTTTGTTCGCTCCGTTTGCATATATTTACAACCGTCGCAAATGTGTATACGACATTGCCAAATTGTTCACGATATCACATATTTTGTTTGATATAAAATTCACGACACGCAGTGAAGTCGTGAATTTTATATTGCGAATTTGTTTTCAGTGGTCTAGGGGGTATACCCGGACATGGCTTCTGTTGTACCTAGGCCTACAGCAAAGTCAGGACTGGAATCACGTATAGAAGAGGGCTGCTTTGCCTACTCCGTACTAGGCACATGTACATAGTTTATTTAAGCCTCCGCCCCTTGTCTGTGAGGTTTAATAAAACAATTAAGGGGAATGATCATATCAATTTTACTATTTTGCCAAATATATTTAAATTAGTCGATTACCGGGTGCAGATTCAAAATTTCAAATAGATCAAGTAAAATGTGGTCAAAAAGTGTTTATTATTCATACAAGCATTTTTTGTTCCATCCACAAAATTCTAAAAATTTAGCAAAATTGTTAGCAAATATAATCTACATGCTCATATTTCATAGAGGACCGATTGCGTTTACTAATTATGGCTTTTAATTAAAGGGCTAATGGGAACTATTCCTTTAAAAGTGCAGAAAACTGCATTTTAATAACACTGCCAGTTTAAAAATGTATCTCGCATACTTTCCCCAAAGTAGATATGTATTTCATAATTAGCCTTATCCATATTTTATGTAATTTATGACGGGTTTTCCCCTGCAAAAAAACCAATCACGGTATCTCAGTTTTAACTGTTTCCGGATGGATAAACTCTTATTTCCAAAGAGTGAAAATTCACTCCCACAGTCTGAAACTAGGGACCAGACGTTTAAGAGTGAAATTCATTCAATCAAAAAGATCAAATCTTTACTCGTAAAATATTCAATCTAAAAACAGAGTGATTTTCACTCTAAATCGTCTAGTCCCTAATTTCACTCTTTGGGATTTAGAGAGATATCATGACGTAACCTGGAAAATGTCGCGCGTCCGTATGTTTTTTGTATACAAAGATAAATAAAATTTAGAATGAAGTGTTGTATTTACACTAAATCTGCTGTTCCCCTACACAAATTTCATTACGCAGCAACTGACCAATCAGAACATTTGCGTCTTTGATGTCCCTTCAGGGCCACCTTAAATATTATAGGGGAAGAAAGTTTGTGTTTTCTGTGTTGGATGTTCTTGGCATAGTTTAACCCTAACTCCCTAGGATGTGTGGAAAATCGTATTGAAATTGGAGGATTCAGGACTGTTAGGGGTATCCCTAACAGTCCTGAATCCTCCAATTTCAATACGATTTTATACAGTCACTTCAGTGTTCACCTGATAATTTCAGTTCTGCCTCAATTTTACAGATTCTGCCAACAAATCTTGAAATAACAGGTGTGCCACACATTTCGATAGTTATCAAGGAGCTAGGGTTAATTTTTCCCCCAAGATTTTGCCGTTTCTGACTGATTTTGTTGGGGTATTAAAGTTAAATGTTTCCACAGCCATCACTAAGGTTTTATAAACTCAAACAAGTTTGACGAATACTAAGTTTAAAAAGGAGTGCCTTTTATTTATTATAGGGGAATTTTATTGAGGAAAAGTACTTTATAAAGAGGGTCATAGTTTCAGGACATGCTGGCCCCCTTTGCTTCATGTCTTCATGCTATGGCTGACATTTTGTCAAAGAAAAAAAGAAAAAATTGCAAAATCCAGACTGCGTCAATGAAAAACGTAACACCCTGATGAGATGGCCACCATTTTGTCATTTCGGTGTCTGTTATGGGGTTAAGAAACCCAACAATGTCAAAATGAGTCCATCACAAGCCCTCCATTCCTAATTCCAATCGCAAGCTATTTAAATGAGCTTTGACAAAGGCATTCCTTTTTCATTGTTCATCCAATTACTTGTGACCAACTTTATGAAAGGACTTCTGACTGGACTTGTGAAGGTACTGGTAGGGACTCGACTACAACTCTGGTCCTTACCATTTGGTTTTAACCCTAACCCTGCTAAATCCACCAATTTGAATATGATTTTGCATGCACCCGAGGGGATTAGGGTTAATGTACATGTATTGGTGGTGTTTTTTCCCAAATTCACAATTTTCCCTCAATATTTTTATTCACACAAAAAGTCTATAGTATAGTTTATCAGAATACAATGAAATTTTATTTTCCTAATGCAGTGACATCACTACATTTATATTGACATGAACAGTTGTTTTCTGTGTCGGAAATACTTAGTAAACATTGTTGCAGGGATTCTGTAAAATGTGCCCTTAAACCTGCAATAACCCACTTAGTTATACAAAACATAATCTAGGTAGTGGGAGACCCACTCAACAGTTAGGTTGAATTTCATTATGGGATTGGATTTCATGTTTTTCCGACAATCTGTTAACTACATCAGTTGATTTCAGAACCATTGCATTTCCTAAAAGCTAAATTTATATCGTGCCCCACAAACCTTATTAAACACCTCACAAAAAGTATCAAAACACTTGAATCAGACCCCATCATTTAACAAATATAACTGTAATAAAAATGAATGGTCCCTTTGAATTCTCAGTTTTTTCCCGAGCATTTTGACACCTCACATGTTATGATCTGACATCAATTACCGGAGTAATGATAATTTGAATGATCAAAGATTGAATTTAAAAAATGACACTTAATGTGGTGCTTTTGAAAGGAGGTACAACATTGGCTCTCCACGAAGAATTAAGGCAGTACTCAGCTGAATAGGCTGAACTGTCACTTTGAAATTCGACCTTTGATTAATTATCATTACAGAATAGGTTTTTTTTAAGAAAACGTTTAAAAAGTCAAATACTATTTTCCATTCCTTTGAATAAATACAATGTTGCAAATCAGTCAGACCTGACCGACACCCCCTCCTGGCTAGAAATTATTATTGTACCCTGCCTCGTGAACAATTGATGAATTTGCCCAGCCTCATGACCAATTGATCACATTCTGCAACTATATATCATGACGAAAAATGAATTACACTAGCACCCTTTAAAAACGATATTCATCCATTAGCTAATATTTTCATAACCTCTATGATGGGATCGTATAATCCAACCTGTGTGGTTTTACACATTTACACGATATTTAAAAATATGTTTAAGAATCCCCAACTCCGGTGAAAGTTTCCACATCTGGGAAATAACAAGCAGTCCATTTTGCATCCAAAATCACATACAAGGATCTGACTATACCAGGAGTACAATACATTGGTCGAGCATACACGCAAGCCAACATACCTGGAGATACAACCACTTTAGCGTGAACACAGCTGAAAATGTAGGATTATTCCATGCCAAGTATCAGCATATTGAAACATGTATCATTCATTTTGTCAGGAGCAGCATTCACAAAAGTCTTAAGCTCTTTTTTTCACGACAGCAAGATCTTGAGCGTTCCTTGCTAATTTTTCTTATGTTAAAAAAATCCTGCAAAACAAATGTGTGAAAGGTCGCCGATGCCTGAGACTCTCAAGCGTACCTTGTGAAGTTTTCTTAAGCATAGGTAACTTTCGTCAGAGAATCTTACCATTGTGTGAAATTATCTGTTTATTGAATGACCTATGGGAAATCGTCCATGCAAAGTCGGGCTGTTCATTTTCAAAACATTTAGTATTCGAATATTCCAAACTTGGTTGACCGAATATCTGAATATTCAAATCTAGCCGATCAAGTTTTTTACTGCATGCCGCACCGGCTTTAACAAATTTCACATAAAAGCAAGCCTGTGTTTTACGTACGGCGATCGATATTATGGACTGTTAGATTGGCTTTTTGTTGCATGACGCGGTTGTATCGAGGGTTTTACGGACGGGAACAATAAACCACAAAAAGTTACGATTCAGAGTTGTAACTGTACGTGCATATATCTTTGCGAATTTTTTAACCAGTAAAATGGTATTCGAATATTTGGTATATTCGGGACAGCCCTAATGCAATGCATGCATGCATGTTGGCCTTTTCTTAAAACGATCATTGTTCCATTAGTAACCTATGCTTCATGTAAAAAAAAGGTGTGCGTGATTTAACGATTTTGTGTCGTATCATCATGGTCGATTTAAATCTTCAAATACTGGTTTACTTGCTGCATTTTCTACCCTTCTGTCGTAAAAAGGCGGACTGAAACAGCTTAAGTCAATCGGAACAAAGGTCCTTCCTACTTTTGGATAACAGTCGTTTTTTATTCGTTCTTGTCATCAGCCATTTTTCAAATGAGTTTATAAGATCTTTGGTTTAGTGTGCTCGCACAGCCTTAGCTGGTACCAACATCGGTTTCACTAAAAATTTGTTTAATGCCTGGTGTACTCGCATCGCAAACATTGGCAAGTTTTTCCTTAAGCTGTGCGATAGCCTGTGAAATTGGTTAGGCAGGTTAAACAACTACTTGTAAAATTCGTCTCAAGGAATGCTTGTGATTTTGCTGTCGTGTGGAAAGGGCTTTAGTGGGATACATATGCTTACACATAAATGTATGACATAGCATTGTTAGAGCTGACAAAACAGTTGCAGGCAGCATTCACAATTTGTGTGGTTTAACAAATACAATAAATAACAAACCCAGGACATTTTTACCTCAATTCGTCATCAGTCACGATAAACGAGGGAAAAACTATTACAATTTTTTGCACCAAATCTTGTGCATTGTCATGCTTTTTATTTTGATTGTTGCAATTAAAATGAAATTGGGGGTTTCTTGAAGATGACAGCATTTTTGCGGAAAATATTTCTCAGGAAGATGGGTATTTGTAAACTTTATAAACGGTAAACTTTCAGATCGAAACTTATGAATTTTGTTATCATTACCAATGCAGATATATCTCAACTATTCAAAACGAACAACGCTTTGCACCTGTAACTACAATTACTTTAATTTGACACATCAGTAAAATAGGACAAATAAAACTTTTGAACATAGTGTACCGCATATATCTACAATTTTAGGAAAGAAGGTTAAAAAAAAGTGATCTTAAAGATGATGTTGATTGCTGAGAGAAATCTGCGTCATTTTTATTTATTTTTATGTAGATTGCGTATTGCAGAATCAAACAAATTATTTATGCAATGAAATACAAACAAAGTGACTTTTGATAGTTATTTTTTATCAAGTCCCCTCTAGCGCAGACCAGCCTGCTAGTGCCATTTATCTAAAAGTCGTCGCTGCGGGCAGCAAACAAATCAACGTCATAGGAAGAACTCCTCTTTTGTGCCTAGTGCTAGACACAAAAGGGGAGTTTGCTTATGACGTCAAATTGTTTGCTGCCTGCAGCGACGACTTTTAGACAAATGGCACCATTGGGCTAGAGGGTACTTGATAAAAATAGCTCTCAAAAGTCATTTTACATTATGCAATCTACATAAAAAAAAAAAAAAATGACGCAGACTTCTCTTAGCAATCAACATCATCTTTAATAAAATACTATGATTGCTTGCTTTGGTGCGGCGTCTGCCGCCAGTTTTAAATTTTGAGTCGGAATTGTTGTGTAGCCTTTAGTCAATTAAGGCGCATGTGGTTACCCAGACGAGTGACGAGCCCCGGACATGTATCATGCACAGTGGCGTATCCAGCGGGGGAAGGCAACTTGCAGACTAAGGCACTCGTGGCTTTGCAACTTCGTACCAGCATATTGGGGCGTGTCACGCGTCTGAGTAGCCACACATGCCTTGTTTTAAAATCAGTACTGGCCTTTTTTTAGACTGAGCTCCCATAAATAATAAGCTTGCGCCCATCGGGATTGTAAGAGCTGGCCGTCACAGGTCAAAGGTGACTTTTTTGTGGCATGAATTTGTCTGTCGCGCATTTGACAAGCCTGCCTCTTTAACTTTAGTTTTTTCAGTGACTTAAGTTGTTTTGTGAATACCAACCCGGACTCCTGAGACAAAATGAACCTAAAAACAGTAACATGTCTTGAAGCTTCTAACGGCATCATGCATCTGTGAACAAGTCATTACAAATGCTGACTGTATTTGTGAGCACTTGTAGCAGCTGCAGTGATGTTTGGTGCCCTGTTGGAAGCTTTAACACATGAAAGCAAGCACAAACAAGTGGGAAGTCCCTTGTGTGATCTTCGGGTGGAACATCATCGGGATGGCGAAATTGGATGGAGGGTGGTACCCTAAACCCAAGAGGAGGAAGAGTCTTCCTGCCAGTGAGAAATTGAAGGAATTGTCCAAGCTTTTCAGTTTCTGAAAAATCAATGAAATGCAATATATGATATTAATACACCACCTTGTAATTTGGTTGCACAAAAGGTAAATGCTGATTGCCGGGCTTGCAGGGCCTCGACTCCAGCTTTGATTAATACTTGTCCTGAAATTCAGTCGATTCACAACTCTGTCGATACCCACTTCCGGTTTTGCGATGTCGACTTTTTCCCATGATGTACCACGTAATTTGTCCTCTCCCAGGTTGCCGCTGGTGGCGCACCGAGTTGTGAATCGACCGAATTACTTGTCGTATATTTACAAGTATAGGAGTGTGTGGCAAGTTGAACCATGGTGTAAGTTGAGCCACCCCAGATGCATTTTGAATTGAGACAGCAAATGAGATACATGCCCTCCCTTTCATTAATTCCTTTTTACTATACAAGAAAAGCCAGTTCATTAAGACAAAAATGCACATACTGTCAAGAAAAAGCTGATTTTTTTTACTTGTAAAGTCAAACTTCTCTGAAATGATAAATTCATGAAAAGTATCACTTCAGTTTACTTTTTCTGATCGATAGATACCATGAACTAGTTGGACTGGGTTATTATCATTAAGACTTATCTGCTGAACACTTGGTCATTTAAGTTAAAAGGGTAGGGTCAGGGTGTAGCAAGTTCAGCCAACATTCATTTTGTTATTAACAGTAAGCTTTTGTTGTTTAATATATTAATGATTTTTTTTATGGATGTCAGCAGTAGCGTATCCAGTTTTTTGTGCCAGGGAGGGCAAACTGTCTGAATCGTCTTAAAAACACTTTTTGTTTTTTATGACGCCTCATGACAAATGCAAGTTGCCCCCCCCCCCCCCCCCCCTCCCCCTTCCTGGATACGCCACTGGATGTCAGTGGTATTGGACTTTTGATAGGGATGTACACTGTACAGTGCACAATTTAAGAACCTTTTTCCTGCGAGAAATTTAGAACTGATTTGCCTGAATTGAACTTTACTTTCAGAACAATGTGTAATTGTCTGAAATAACTGTGGCAGACTTAAGAAAAAATGCTATATGTGCAAGACGTAAAATTGCGCTGCATATTGTTGGCTTTTCTGCAAGTTTGCAGAAAAGCCTTTGTTTTTCTGAGTTTTGGTTTCTGTTTTTTTTCTTTTATCTCTGTTTTCTTTTTTCCATCTTCTTCTTGTTCTATCACAAGTGCCATAGACAATGCACAGGTTTCATTCTCGAGGTCACTTTTGCAATTATTAAAACAAAGTTCAATCTTAATGAAAATGGGCATACACCACAGCCCGGTTCATACTTAATGCGAATGCGAAGCGAATTCGACGTTATGAACCATTCGCAGCGAAGATTCGCACAAGCTGAAATGTGTTCAACTTTTGCGAATTCGCAGTGCGAATATTTAGCGTTGGCGTCATAAATTCGCTTCACATTCGCAAGACCATGTGCTGAACTTGTGCATGTTGCTCTGATGTCATGATGACATCATCATGTATCAAATTACAAACAATTAAAGATTAGTAGATTTAATCTTTGAAAATCAACATAAAATCGACAGTGAGAGACCGGAACTTGATTTTTGTGGGAATTGATAGTATAAACCAGGATCTTCATTTTATCTCGTGTGCGTCAAATCACGTGAAGTGCCCTATAATTTGAAAGTGGAAACAGATGTGAACTTGCTTTCAATGTTAGGCCCTGTCCGAATTACTTTGCTGTGGCTTGAAATTACACACGAGTCTATGGGAAGTGGCTGCAGCCGCTGTTTATGCAGTTTCAATCCATTGTTGGATTATTGTGTGTTACACTTGACTGCACAAACACATTGTGGCCATTTCGCTTTTTACACCTTAAATATTACAATATACTGTATGACCAAATTTTCCCCCTTAACATGGTTCGACTTACCCTACCCATGGTGTTAGTTGAGCCAATTTTCCTTTTTGGGAGGATCATTTAAATGGTCAATCAGTCTATGCAAACTGTCATAAAGATGGGGTCTGTTTAATGGCAAAAGTGTTGGGTGGAATGAAACGAGAGCATTGTCTATGGCATTTTTTATAGAACAATAAGAAAACAAAATCATAACAAAGGCTTTTCTGCGAAATTGCGGAGAAGCCACAAATTAGGAAAAAGAGAAACGGCTAAAAATATGATAACCTCTAATTTAAAAAGGTGGACCGTAGGAAATTACCCTGTAAATCATGGAGAAACATTTCAAAGACAGCCATGACCTTCTCCTCCTTCTTTCTCCTCTCCCTATCTTGCGAATATTGCACCTCCATTAGTGCCAGCAGGCAGGATGCATCGAGAGAGGTTGGTGTATAAACCAGGCCATCTGTCATCCTCTTTGGATTGGACATCATGTCCCCCAATATGCCTGCCCACTGCAGTCCCTTCTTCATCCTGAGAGAAAATAGTAATTATTAAAGGTAGTGTACATGATTAGTCATTGTTGCCTTTTTCAGAAATGGGCTGATTTGGGGGTTAGTTTTTTTTATAGGAAATATTGTTCCACTGACCTGTTCAAAGTTTTGAGTTGTCAGATAGCGAAAAAAAAAACAACCGTCGGGTAGATGATAGCATTTAGTAAAGGCGTGCGTGGCTACCTAGATGCGTGCATGTCCGGGGTGCGCCACTTGTCCGGGTAGCCACACGCGCCTTGACTAAAGGCTACATGGCAGTTTTCCCCCAAGATTTGCAGCTGGAAATCGTTGGAAAAGGATATAAATTTTCACTTTTCTTGACAAGGACAGCACATCTGGTGCCATCATTTCACAGCATGATTGAGACTACTATTAACTTAGTCTAGTGAGGTATTTCGTAATAATAATTCATTAAAAAAAAAATTGAGGATTACCAATTGTGTACACTATCTTTTTAAGGGGCTGTCCAAAGTTCTCAACATTTTTATGGTTGTACAGAGAGTACTACTTTTCAAGACCTCCCCCCTCCCCTAAGTCGTACTTATCAATATTTGTTTTTAAAGATGGATACATGCACATGGGTCATTCTATAAATTAGGGGTCCAATTTTGGTGTCCCTGTTACATCTGACATGTATAAGATTTTGCAATTCAGGACACATTCTTTAATGCCTTCTATCTCCAAGAGTGATTGTGTAAAGCAAAGTACCTGCCAAACAAGTAAAAAATAGTGTGAAGTCAATTTTAATGATACTTGATGGGAAATTACACAGGCCAGGTGTAACGGGGACAGCAACAAATTTCACACTTTGGACCCCTAATTTATAGAATGACCCACATGGATTGGTGACAACCTCTCACCATAATGTACACCGCTTTCCATTACGATTGGGCAGTCTGTACAACAGATGTTTAATTTGGCAAGTGGGGGAAAAACATTGCATTTTCAGTTGCTGATTAGACGTCCAAAATTTATATTCAAAATTTACCATCAAAATGTGGATGTGCGGGTTTACAGATTTTTAACATTCATGGGTTTGTTCCAGTTTAATTCTAATGTCAGACATGACTGTTATGGGGTTTCATCAGTACCTGTGGTATTGTGTGGATGGAGGGGTCATGAAACTGTTTCTTCAAACGTAAACAAAAGAGAATTGACAATCAATTACTCACTGATGAATTGGATGGTACTTTGTATCAATTACAAAGAACTTGGTGAGATACTTTTCCAAAGCTTCTTTGTTTAGTGCACAGGAGCTACATCCAGCCACCGCTATGATCATGCTATGCTCTCCTATTACCTCCATCAGTTGTTGAGGTGTCTCTGCCTGATGTATCTGAAATTGAATCACAAGAATTTGTTTTGAAATACTTCAGGCAAAATAACTTATTAGAATTACTGATACTTTTGCCATTTAACTATAGGCCTTTTACATAATAGTCTTTCGAGCCAGGTTGAAGTCAAATGGGCAGCCCTTGGGCTGACCAGGATCACTTTTTTCCAACTCTGCATTCAACTCTGTGTCGTTTTACCCTTTGTTGGAGTTCAACCCTGGGTGAACTTCATCACCCAACACTTCTGTTTTTAACCCAGGACAGAGTTTCAAACTGGGGCAAAACTTCTCAAACCGAGGTTGAAACTAATCTCATGGTTGATGTCAATTGTGAAAAAAAAAATTCCAGAAAGAAAAGGCCTTTATTATTTTGGATAATAGAGAGATTGAGTTTTAAGTGTACGTGTTCATATTTGGTACATGATGTAAACAATTTCTGTGCTGCCTAGCCCCCTTGCATACATAACTGAAGCATCAAATAATTAATGTGAAACAATTGCACGCAATATAGCTGCACACTGCACTTTTAAGGATGCTTTGTTGCATGCTGCTTTATTTTGACTTCAAAGAAAGCTGTAAAGAAAGTGGCCAGTGATGGAGAATGTGATGTTTCACATCTGCAATAGTTTGTGCAAGCGCCAGTCTTGAAATAAGGTCATACATGTACAGAGAAATGCCCACGTTTAATCATTCAAATTATTCTTTTGAGCTTACGCTTCCAACAATTCAAAGTGTTGAGATGGCCCGGTCTGTCTTGAAAGTGGATAATTGTAATTTGTAAGCAAAAAGATCAAGTTTTTGGGCCCGATAAGGAATTACAAAGCTCTTGGACAAATCCAAAGGAAATGCTTCACTGAGAGTCAATACTCCTGGACAATTTTAACCTAGATTTTGAGATCTAACTGTGGAAGGTGTCACTTGATTGCATACCTGTATGTATTTAATCTCATATGACTTTCAAAAAGTGGCGTAGATGAGTTTCACAAAATCTCCTAAATCAAATTGCTCTGTTAATTTATTGCTTCAGCTACAGTTAATGTCAAGTTTAGTACAATGTTCATAACAATCATATAACATGTATTCACCCTAAACAGCAACATCCTCTGGCTATGATCTGTTACATCACCAAATCTTGCTTCCACTTCACTTGCACTATATGCAAGTAACGCGAATGTCACTGGAGCAAGTACGTTGGGGAGAACACTGCCATCTGCCAGAAGATAGCCAATCAGCCGGCCAACAGCTTCATATTGGTTTGACTCGAGTGCTATAAAAGAAATAAACCAATTGAATAAGAATAAATCAGATTTTGTTTCAATTTTACTACTCTGCTCAATTCAATTCAATTCAATTTATTTCTTTAGTTTATTTTCACAACTCGCCAAGCAAGTCATGAAGACTGAAAATATTTTGTTTACAAAAAAAAAAAAAACTTCACATTCAAATTAAGAATAAAATTAAACACATCTATTAAAGATTTACTGTCCGTGCTCTTTTTGAGTTTCATCCTGAAAAATAAATTATTTTTTCCAATTTGTTATTTTTCTATCATTAAAAGTTATTCACTTCCAATTGAGACGAACGAAAAAATCTGTCTTTGTTCAGTTATCAAATAATTAATCTACAAAATTAGTGGGCGTTATAGGCATGGAGCAAATGCAAAATTAATTTTGTTTCGCAGGTTGTAGACGTCTAAAATAGAAACAAAATGTATTTGTTAAAAAAACATATTTTGTGTGAAAATGTGTTGGAAAAAAATCAAAGCACAGACAGTAAATCTTGAAAGAAACTACAGGGTTATACAAGAGAACTCCATCATTCACTGGGGAAAATATTTGTTGAAATTGAAGTTTTTCTATATGTACTTTACATGTAGGAGCACTTAAATTTTCACTGTAAACCAGCTTTAGGTAAATGAAGGTGATTTGTATTTTTGAAACTTTCAGGAACACTGAAGTTTTATATCCCTTAACTCTGATAGTCCTGAAGCCTCCAATTTTAATACAATTTTGCACACACCCTAGGGAGTTAGGGTTATTATTGTACTTACACTCGTAATTCAGCTGCAGATGGAGGCCATCAGGCTGTTGGCTGAATACCGGTAAATCTCCTAGCCCAGATTTTACAATTTCGAAGAAGGAAGTCCGGACTGCTCCGGCATCAACACCATCCTCCCCTTGGAAGGAAACTCTCATGACGGTGCTTGCTGTGAATGTCGCTTTCATGATGACATCCAGCATTCTCTGCATAGCATGGTCACGCTCAACAGTGATGTAATGTTTATTATCCTCTTCAAAGTGTAATTTGAAACGCTCCAGAATTGCAGCTATTGATTCTCCACTGGAAAAATATTTTTACAAAATCCAGCTGTTATGTACAAGTGACAAGACTGGTATAGGTGGCAAATGTCGCCAGTATTGAATAATATATAACTTTTTCAAAGTGAACAAAGAAACTGGCAGGAGCGGGATTCGAACCTGCGACCTCCGGGTTACCGTACCGGCGCTCTACCAACTGAGCTATCTTGCCCTATGTTGGCGGTCTCCCAAATTGTCAGTATCTTTGTTCGGGTGGGCGCTAGTCAGAAGTCCTAAACCCAGAATGCCGTATAGCCAGGGATCACACCCAATTTTACGATACGACCTGGAAAGCGACATTGTGGGGATCAGTCAATGAAGATACAACTTTTTAACTTATAATTCATCAAACCAAGTCAGTTTCCCTTGTGGATGGTTTGATGAATAATATATAACCACAGTATAAACATAAATGTATCTTTTTTCAGATAGGGTTGCAGAGGGTCGGAAACTTTTCCAAAACTTTCCAAGGAACTTTTCAGGAAAATACAACAGTCAGGAATTTCAAGAATTTTCGATTAATCTTATAAAATGGTAAAATGCCAGTTTGGTAAAAAAAATACACAATATTACAAAGTTCCATTGCACTTTTACAAAAATGTTATTTAATGCTTTGTTGGTTACCCTGGGCCTTCATATGGCTTATTTGGCTTGAATCAGTGATAGAAGAATCTAATTGTCAGTACCTACATGATTATCATTATTTGGAAATGATGGTGTCCTCACTATTCCAGTAAGTTCTGCACCCAGACTACATTGTGATGTGTTTGGAAAGTACATGACTGTAAGATCCCTTCTAATCTTCCAGTTTATGAAATCTATATTTAGACATTTAATTCCCATACCAGGGAAAAAGGGGTTTTCATTATGAAAAGTTCATTACTTAGTGTATTTTCATTTCTTTTTAGGCAATCAGTGAACTATTCTGACAATCCTAGTCCAAGACCAACCATTCTTTTTGACATGAGGCTTTGCATGGTGGAGATACAAATTAAGGTTTGTGATGCCATCATGTGAAATAATCTCTTTTAATAATCCAGGCATGCAACTTGGAATTAAAAAAAAACGAGGAAATTCCAATCTTTACAAGACTTTGTGTAGTGTTTTTAAATTTTCAATGGCATAAGTGTGAAGTGAAAAACAAGGAAATCTGCTGATCCCAGGAAAAGTTGCATGCCTGTTAATCTATATCTACGGTCACGTCTCTACTAGTTTGGTGGCCCTCCCCCTACACACCCCAGTGAGCACGCACTTAGGATTCCTCCTACTCCAGGCACTCTATTCATTACCCATAGGGGATAATCTTTCCCGCCTTTACACCTTAGCGACCAATGATCCTGTCCCCATAGAGTCGGCTTTTCCTGCCTTCACACCTCAGTGAGGATCATTGGATCCCTCTCATCCTTACTTTTGGACCACCAACCACAGAGTCAATGTATTCTTCTGAAGACAGCCAGAACATAGACCGCATTTACACTCGATCCGCATTTACACTAGATCCGCATTTACACTAGATCCGGCAAAGGTGGATCAAGATTTGTGGGGTAATAAAACCACAGGGAAGCTTAACCGCAAAAAATGTGCTGCATTTATACTACATGTAGATCCTCCCGGTTCTCTTCAGAACCACACTACTCAAGAGATTTCACATGGTGCCACCGCAAACCTTAGATTAAACCTTGCTGTGTGTTATCCCAACAATATTTGTGCATACCCCCTATGACGTTACAGTTGGGACTATACCCCAACTGTTGTTTTTGAAGTTACATTTGGAACATAACAGCTTGATATTAATAGTTATTGCAAAACTTACGCTGGCTTATTGTCCGTCACATAGGAGCCGACTCCAGAGACCAGCCTCCTTTCATTTTTAGAGCGTCTCTCGCATTCTTCATATAGTGTTGAATCCTGAAGTATTACATAAAAATTGAAAAAATACAGACTTTAGTATTATCATTCTGCATTTGTACCAGCTGTGACCTTGTTCAAAGATTTTAAGTATATAAAGGTGTCAAGTAGAAGAAATTTGAGCTATTACATATAAATCACTTTTAAGTGAAAATACAATCACTTCTACAAGAAATTATCTAGTACAATCGTCATCAAGACCCCTACTGATCTTCCAGCTGCTACATTGAATTTAAATCAGCCAGCTGACCTCGGCTAGCTCGGTGGTCGAGTGGTTAAGACATCTGCACTTGTAAGCAGGAGTTCATGGGTTTGAGTCCCATCAAACAGCCCGTTAATTTTTCACACAGACTTTTGGTAAGCACTGAGCATACTGTGCTTACAAACCGTCTGCAAAGGCAAATATATAAATTATAGTAAATGCCTTAACAAAAACTTGGTTCAGATTTGCAGAGAAAAGACTTTTAGCTCATGCATCCTTCAATATGGAATGAGAGCAAAATCCAAAAGTAAAAAAGAAAAGGTTCATTTAGTTTCTGCATATGAACAAAAACATGACAAGGTCTAAATAATCCGATAATGCTCAAAATACTTAGAAAAATGCTCACCGTAAAATGTTTTGACAATTTTCATTCTCGGGGGTAAAAATTGTGAACAAACCCCTCTTACAAAGAATAAGTATTAACTGGAACCCTCTAGATAATTTTACGAAATTCAAAAAATTTATCACAAATGCCTCTACATGTATCAATCTAAAAATATTCTACATATCAAAATTCATGATCACTGCGTCAGTTGATTGGGAACTAAGAAAAATCGACAATTTTCCTAGGGGGGGGGGGGGGGGGGGGGGGTGGGGTAATAATTTTTGCCTTAACTAGACAAACCAAATGCAAAATTACATCTTCACAACTTTATAAGAACTTTTCAAAGGAAATTAAGCCATTGGTGAAAAGTCAAAAACCGGTTATCATCAAAACCTGGACTTACTTATTATAAGTGTAAGTAAATTGAAATTATTGAACTAATGTACGTACCTCAGCAGGTACAGCTGGATATTATGGTGTACTATTTACGACACATCGCTTTGCCTCTTCCATACGCGACGCGACTATACGACGCGACGGCACGACGGCTGCGTTGCATCGTGCCGTCGCGTCGTGCCGTCGCTTCTTTTCCATTACTTCTGGCGTCGCGTCGTGCGTCGCGTCGTGCCGTCGTGCCGTCGCGTCGTTTTTTTCTAGCTTGCAGGTTTTCTTTCCTCAACTTCGCCCCTTCCGTCGCCCATCGCGTCGTACCGTCGTGCGTCGCGTCGTGCGTCGCGTCGTGCGTCGCGTCGTGCGTCGCGTCGTGCGTCGCGTCGTGCGTCGCGTCGTGCGTCGCGTCGTGCGTCGCGTCGTGCGTCGCGTCGTGCGTCGCGTCGTGCGTCGCGTCGTGCGTCGCGTCGTGCGTCGCGTCGTGCGTCGCGTCGTGCGTCGCGTCGTGCGTCGCGTCGTGCGTCGCGTCGTGCTCGCGTCGTGCGTCGCGTCGTGCTCGCGTCGTGCGTCGCGTCGTGTTTCGCTTCGTGTTTTGCTTCGTGTTTCGCGTGGAGTAGTCCGGTCATGCTATTGTGAACATGCGCAGTTGAAATACCGAACTGGCTCACAGAATAACCCGCTAATAAATTTAAATTTTTGCGCGCATGCGCTTAACCGCGCGGTGAACAAAAGGCCTGAGCTGTGTATTTGAAATGTGTAAAAAGACGATTTTGCTAGAATTCTGTTTGTATTTTCCCAATTTTCGTAGCAAACAATCTACAGAATCAACAACGGTACCGCGATAACAGCGGTGTCTGGCGGGACAAAATAAATATTGAAAAGAGAGAAAATATTTCGTTCCTGAGTATCATTAGCCTTTTAGAGGTATGGCGGACACAATAGGAGGGCGCTATTTTATTTGGGTATAAATACACAGGTTTTACCCAAATCAAATAACGCCCTCCTATTGTGTCCGTCATACCTCTAAAAGGCTAATGCAATGGGCACTTCAAACATGCGCTCATTGGTACGGTTCGGATGCTGGCAAGGGTTTTGTGCTATAAGGCGCGGGTCCGGGGGGGGGGGGGTTTCAACCGCCCCCCCCCCTTCCCTGCTCGTGGCCATGTTTTTTTTTTTTAGGAGCCTACGCCTAAAGTTGCAAACCAGAAAAGCAGAAACCACATGTCTTATTTTGCCTATGCGTAAGAACAAAACAAAGTGGTTAAATGGCGCCACCAACGGTGAAAAAGTGTAACTCACTGTAAACAGTAGCGTATCCATTTTTTTTGTGCCAGGAAGGGCAAACAACGTCTGAACCGTCTTAAAATCGTTTTAAAACACTATTTTTAATTTTTTTGTATGACGCTTCAAATGCCGCCAGGGGGGCAAGTCCCCCCCCCCCCCCCCCCCCCCCCCTTCCGCTGGATACGCCACTGACTGTAAAGGTTTATAAATGTTGAAACAAAGTTGCCGTGTGCACGGGTTTACATAAACGGCGTAAAACAAAGTTACAATCAAACTACACGTTATGAGCGGTTTCCATTTCTCGTCAAGGTTGGTGGGTGGGGGGGGGGGGTGGAAGGGCGGATCCAGGGGGGCCAAAGGGGGCCCATGCCCCCCCCCTCCCAAAAAAAAAGAAAACTGACGTCGCAAAAAGGCAGCCACTGCGTACACCCACCCACAAAACTCAGCAAAAAAATGTGTTGGCCCCTCCCAAAATTGTGTTCTGGATCCGCCCTTGGGGGGGGGGGGGGGGGGGGGGGGGGAGGGGACGGTGACAGCCCGATTGTCCGAAGGTTCTTTAGTCCGAAGGGTTATTAATCCGAAGGTTCGTAATGGTCCAAAGGTTCGATAGTCCGAAGGGCCCAATAGTCCGAAAAGAGAATAAGGTTAAATAATCCGAAGGTTCGATATTCGGAATAGACGATAAGTTTCTGACTTTTGAAC
The DNA here is from genome assembly GCA_037893225.1 of Hippasteria phrygiana. Taxonomy (NCBI): domain Eukaryota; kingdom Metazoa; phylum Echinodermata; class Asteroidea; order Valvatida; family Goniasteridae; genus Hippasteria; species Hippasteria phrygiana. The sequence continues at coordinate 349,774 of JAZGUH010000170.1, read as the reverse complement.
CTTCGGACTAATTAACCTTATTCTAAGTTCGGATTACTGAACCTTCGGATAAATGAACCTTCGTATTGTAGGCCGTTCGGACTAATGCACCTTCGGACTATTGCATCAAATGTTCCGTTAACGAACCTTATTTCATTTTCGGACTATCGAACCCCCTCATATGGGGAATTTGTACGTTCGGAATATCGAACCTTTGGATCAATAAACCTTCGGACAATCGAACCTTCGGACTATCGGGCGGACCCCGTAAAGGCGTGTATATTGTTAGGCATGTGGTTTGAACAAGGCCCATCACCATAATTCGTATATTTCTTTTATTATCAACAACCAGATATTGCAATGGTGATGCTAAAAATGGATCAACTTATACCGGAACCTATAGTTCTTGGATTTTGATAAATAAATTGCCAAATGCATTACGTTTAACTAATCCTTTTTAAGGGGTGGGATTCGCCCATTATTAGTTGTCCGCCAAAACTATAATTATATATGGTGGGGACATAATCTCCCGTTTCCAGGATCGCTTTGCAGGCCAGTCATTCAGCACTATATAAAAGAAAACCAAACGACAAATGTTATTCTGTGAGCCAGTTCGGTATTTCAACTGCGCATGTTCACAATAGCATGACCGGACTACTTCACGAAGCAAAACACGACGCAAAACACGACGCGAAACACGACGCGAAACACGACGCGAAACACGACGCGAAACACGACGCGACGCACGACGCGAGCACGACGCGACGCACGACGCGAGCACGACGCGACGCACGACGCGACACCCGACGCGACGCACGACGCGACGCACGACGGTACGACGCGATGGGCGACGGAAGGGGCGACGTTGATGAAAGAAAACCTGCAAGCTAGAAAAAAACGACGCGACGGCACGACGGCACGACGGCACGACGCGACGCACGACGCGACGCCAGAAGTAATGGGAAAGAAGCGACGGCACGACGCGACGGCACGATGCAACGCAGCCGTCGTGCCGTCGCGTCGTATAGTCGCGTCGCGTATGGAAGAGGCAAAGCGATGTGTCGTAAATAGTACACCATAGGATATACATCCGCTGCTCTGGTTTGAGCAGTGGACGGACGTCCAGCTGTAGCAGGGACAACCGGAGCAGTAGAGGAAATTCCAACTGTAGCAGGGACAACTGGAGCAGTGGACCGACGTCCAGCTGTAGCAGGGACAACCGGAGCAGTGGAGTTACGTCCAACTGTAGCAGGGACAACCGGAGCAGTGGACCGACGTCCAGCTGTAGCAGGGACAACCGGAGTAGTGGAGTGACGTCCAGCTGTAGCGGGGACAATCGGAGCAGTGGACCGACGTCCAGCTGTAGCGGGGACAACCGGAGCAGTGGGGTGACGTCCAGCTGTAGCAGGGACAATCGGAGCAGTGGAGTGACGTCCAGCAGTAGCGGGGACAATCGGAGCAGTGGAGTGACGTCCAGCTGTAGCAGGGACAATTGGAGCAGTGGAGTGACGTCCAGCAGTAGCGGGGACAATCAGAGCAGTGGAGTGACGTACAGCTGTAGCAGGGACAATCGGAGCAGTGGACCGACGTCCAGCTGTAGCAGGGACAATCGGAGCAGTGGACCGACGTCCATTTGTAGCAGGGACAATCGGAGCAGTGGAGTGACGTCCAGCTGTAGCAGGGACAACCGGAGCAGTGGACGGACGTCCAGCTGTAGCGGGGACAACCGGAGCAGTGGAGTGACGTCCAGCTGTAGCGGGGACAACCGGAGCAGTGGACGGATGTCCAGCTGTAGCAGGGACAACCGGAGCAGTGGATGGATGTCCAGCTGTAGCAGGGACAACCGGAGCAGTAGACGGATGTCCAGCTGTGGCAGGGACAACCGAAGCAGTGGCCGGACGTCCCTCCACAACCGGAGCAGATACGTCTAAAGCATACTGAAATAGAAACAATATTGCTGTTAATGACACACTTTCTTATACATGTAGCTTATTCCACTCATGGTGTCATACATTGGTATTATTGCAATTCATGCCAGACTAAATTGGATTCCTTTTAATGAAAAAGTTGAGTCCAAAAAGGCTATCCTTGTTTTCAAAAGCATTAACAAAATGACTCCTTTGTACATGACAAATCTGTTCAAACCACTTACAAGTGATTCGTGAAACACCAAATGGCACTGAAAGTTCCTTTCGCCAAAAAGGAATGCTACGTGACAAGTTTCGCTGTGAGTGGTGTCAGTATATGGAATAATCTGCCTGAACAAATAAACCATAAACTCCTTAAGTACACTTAAATCGGAGCTACGTAAAGCCATCTATCAGTGATATTTCTGCCATTTACGCTGATCTGCGGAGTTATAAACTTAGTTGCCAAAATACTTTTGAGCCGGATGGGAATTTCCCCTTGTTTTTCACCCTAAAAGGGTTTTTTTGAAAGTTTTTCGCCCATCCTGTAAATCAGCAATAGACTTCTACTGGAGAGTTGAAAAGTTAACCGAAAATAGATTTATTTGTGTAAACATTATTGTATTTGTTTAAATATTTTGTATGAATGTGTAAATATTCAGTTTTAACGAATAATATGCAGGGCCCCAATGGAAACCAGTTTTATACTGTTTGGGCACACCCTAGGTAGAGAAATGTAATAAATAAATAAATAAATAAATCTGTGTATAAAATGTTTATTTTAACATGATTTTTACTACCTTTATTCTCAAAGAGCCTAGTTTTTTCATGGCCACCGACAGGTGGGGTTAGTGTTTGAGGATTCCTCCCCCCCCACCCCCATTTTTCAATGTTTTTAAATGTTAATATTTTTTACTTTTAAATTTTGTTTTTAAATAATAAAATGTCCATTTCGGTGACGGCGTGATGCAGCTTTGCACCTCCCCCGCTTGAACATGACTTCTCGTGTTTTATTAGTATGAGAGGATGTTATTTCCATCATTAGTCAAAGTACTTCCCGAGTCCATGTAGTATTGAACTCATTGACGCAATGTGTATTAAGACAAAATGAACGGGTGCCCCTATGTATGGTGCTCTACTAATATAGTAGCAGATACCGCATAGCTTGATGAAGTCTCGCGTAAAGCGTAGTGTACATGATTGGTCATTGTTGCAATTTTCAGAAATGGGCGGATTTGGGGGTTAGTATTTTATAGAAAATATCGTTCTACTGACCTGTTCAAAGTTTTGCGATGTTGGATGGCGAAAAGAACGAGAGAAAAACGACGCTCGTTTTTAACCGTCAAGCGGATGATGGCCTTTAGTCTAGGTGCGCGTGGCTACCTGTATGCGTGACGCGCCCCGAATGCCAGCATGTCTGGGGCGCGCCACTTGTCCGGGTAGCCACGCGCGCACCTTGAGTAAAGGCTACAGGGCAGTTTTCTAACAATTTCCAGCTGGAAATCGTTGGAAAACGATATAAATTTCCACTTTTCTTGACGACAGCACACCTGGTGCCATAATTTCACAGGATTGAGACTACTATTAACTTATTCTGGTAAGGTATTTTGTAATAATTCAGTAAAAAAAATTGGAGTATTACCAATTGTGTACACCACCTTTTAGGGGCTCCCAAAATTCTTTAGATTTCAGGTACTCTGTGGTGCAATCTACATTGTAAGGCTTTCAGGCACAATTATCAGAACAAAAATATTCACTGGTAAGATGCTACATTCCTTCTAGGCAATGTTTGCTTTGTAATTATTGCAGTACACTTTATTTAGACACCTTCTTTGCTCACAAAAGATGTTGAGGAACATATTTGTTGATATTTTTCAGTATTCTATGGAAAAATTGAAACATTTCATCAGGACTGCATGAACTGTTCACATAGTAGATTCATTTTATCATTCAAAATTATCTTTAAAATTTAACGCTTAATTACGAGTTTTAAAAGTCACTTTCCATCGCTTTCCATTGTCGTGGTGATATCCCATTGTGCTAATGGTCTGGCTAAGGACTGAGTGTGCTTGCAGAATGCATATCAACTTGATCACCCCCTCCCCCCCCAAACCCCCCCTCCCCCCAAACCCCCCCCTCCCCCCAAACCCCCCCCCCTCCCCCTCCCCCCCCCCCCCCCTCCACCTCCCCCCCATGTATGATGCCGAGGTTTACTCACAGATGGCATGATCCATATTTTGGAGCGGTTTCCGCGTGAAGCTCCATTGGCAGTACTAACATTTATGTTCCATTGCTTTAGCTGCAGGGCTGTCATCGGGGCTGGAAAAACACTGTGGAAGTTGCTTTTGTTGTCGAGCTTAAAAAACCCAAACATGTCCACACCTCTTAGCTGGGAAAATTGGCGAAGAGTAATCTCTTTTACTTCCCGTATTGACGTACTTGGATAGACCCGTATTGTTTTCCTTTTGAATCCATTTGATTCTACAGGGAGATAATGATGTCGGTAATTATGAATGCACATTAGACAAACTTGATTATATTTTAATAAGACACTGATGGTTTTACATGTAAGCTCTTACTTTTTTAGTACAAAACTATGCGCCTGAAATTAATTGAACTACAGAGGAGAAACAATATGAACCCCATGTGTACACAAAATCACAGCCCACAATTGTGATTATATATTGAGGTGTCTCACTCCAATTTCCGCTACACTATATAACATGTACATGTATGTACTGTGGACCTGCAAACAATTCAAGTCCACAGGTTGCGGGAAGAGGTTATGAATTGTGGACTTGTACACGTCCACAGTCCATTTCTGGGTCATTCTGTTCCAATTCAACATGCTTTTGGACCTGACCGTTGCGGATTGAAATGAAATTCGGTGTGCTGATTGGACTCCTTGAGAAACCCCAAGAACCGAAATTTAATTGTCCTTCGGTTAATTAGTTTTAAGATACGGGTTAATGAGCTTTTGACTAATTAGCATGACCTGCTATGTTTGGACATCCATATCTGGGGAATCAGATGGCGCAATGGTTACTGTCCCCGCCTTTCACCGCTGTGGCCCGGGTTCGATTCCTGCCCTATTGTCCACATGTGGATTGGGTTTTCAGTCCCTACCTGATTCCGTGGGTTTTCCCCAGAATATTCTTCTGGGGTTTTCCTCCCACCTCTAAAACTGTAACTTCTTCTCATTGTCTTCTCTCTACAGGTTTCTTCAGGCTTTCGAGCTACAGTGCGCTTTTGAGGAATCCTTGGTTTCATTACCCAGAAAGAAATAATAATAATCTCCAAAAGTAAAGCACCTACAGAGATAAACTTTACATCATTTTAAAGTTCTTGAAATAGCCTTCATTTCCTTAACCCTAACTGTCCTCAATCCAACAATTTCAATTTGATTTCCCACACGCCCTAGGGAAAATCCAAATAATACCACTTACCACAAAAAAGTATGTAAAAATAGGACGTTTGACCTTGATTTGCGAACAGGCATATTTATAAAAATGCTTCAAGAAAGAAAGGAAACTGACTGGTATAATTTGAAATGGATATTGGTTGAGCAAAGAAAATTTGACTGAACCGGGATTCGAACTTGAGACATCTGGATTACCGTACCATCTGAGCTATCCAGCCCTATGATAGCATCCTCCCAAATAGTCAACTGTCTTTCCTCAGTTGGAGTGTCTTCAATCAGCTCAAACAATGTAAAAATCCACATCCATTGTGCGATCCTCGAGCTAATGTAACCAGGTTTACAACTTGTTTGAATCGTATTATGGGGTGTGATCTCGGCCACACAGCAGTTAATGGGTTTATGGCTTCTGACTGGCATCCAACCTGCATAAAGATACATGTAGTTGACTACAGTGGAATGCCGCTATACCGAACACCGCTATACCGAACGTTTGGCTATACCAAACACCATTCTTGGCTCTCAAATTTTGTGTATAAAACTTACCGAACATTGTTCTTGAAAAAGAAAAGAAGATTTTAAAAAATGTAACTACTGGGCATTTGGGCTGTGGGCCGCAGCTTTATGTTGAGTGACAGGAGGCTATTATTTCCCCAAGGAATAGAAGGGAAAACTTAAAAGCCAATAAAGCACCGAAGTGGTGACGTACGTCAATGCGATGTTCGGAACCAGAATACTTTTGTTATACGTGTTTGCATGACTGGCTGTTAACTGCAGTCACTGATGAAGAAATAAAAAAGAAACTTATGTCATCTTCCAAACTTGAGAGCGTGCGCTTAAATTTATATAAACAATTCTGACAAATTAACTTTAACATATGCCATATGCGATTTATCATGACATCAAAAATCTAAACCAAAAACATGCCCTTCCCAAAACTATTTTGGAAAAACCAATTGTAAATTTCAAAATAAATACAACACCCAGATCAGTACATTGGGATCATATGTACATTGTATTATTTTAATAGTTAATGTACTAAAATCCATCATACATGTATTGCACAGCCATTGCATGAAGTGAATATTAACGAGGATTCACAATTATGCAAGCCCTATACATGTAGGTCAACATCTGTCTTAAACTGAATCTGGTCAAATTAACTGTTTTCACCATAGGATATGGACAATGTATTTCACACTCTTGGGGGGAGATTATGGACAGGCTTCAACATTAATATTTTTACCACTTGTCCATTGGACAAGTGGCATTTATTCATTATCTGGACACTTAATTTAAATTGTTTAAATGTATGTTTATTGTAATGAAATTTGGTTTTGTAAATTTCCATAGTGATTATCAAAATTGTATTCGTTGTGGTTGGGCCCTCCAAAAAATCTGGAGGCTCTGGTAACATGCCCGAAAAATCAAGATTTATTTTTCATTAATTTGAAATATTTAGCAACTTAATAATAGCGTTTTAGGGTGTAGAAATGCACAAAAGTCAAAGGTCAATTTCCTGACTGCTATGCACTTTTAAAGGGAAAAAGTACTTGTCCATCAGGCAATTTGTTCAGAATTTGTTTCTGGCCCGAAAGACCAAATTACTTGCTTGACTGCATCTGTTACGTATGCCCCAACTACGGCAATGTCCTATTAAAATCTACACTTGGGCCAGCCTCAACTACACAGTTGGGGTACGGTTCCAACTGGGACGGAGTATTTGGGAAATCCCAACCAAAGTTTATAGGTCGAAATGCAGCAGGGCGAGCGCTCTTATACTGCATGTGAATTAGCCTATATACCCTAGCAGGTGTACAGAGCCCCTGAGAGGACAGCCTGTGGTAAAAAAAAATGAGGCTCGCAAATTTTTGTTCTGACAACTCCAAATATTATTTTGGTAGGCCATGGAGGAAGGCCTACCTAATTGTAATATTTTTTTCATTACCAAAAAAATTCAAAAGCAGTCAATCATGCTCTCACAATGTTTTTATTTCCTTAATTGTTATTTTGAGGGTGTAAAATAAATCATTTCCTTAATCAGTACCTGTATTTTGAGAGAATGAATAGACTTTGCGTTAACAAAATAATGTTGAGGTAACAAAATAATAAATATTTTATGGAAAGGGTTAAACACCCCCCCCCCTCATTTTGGAGTGACAAAATCCCCACCACTGGGGCAAAAAACCAGTGAAAATACCAACCAAAATGGGTGGGGAACACTTACCACCTTAGTCTAGACTATTATTATAGAGGCCCAGGGTGGGGATTAAAATGTTGATGCCACCATCTTGGTCTATGGCTATGCTTACAGTTGGGTCCAATTCATAGAGCTGTTAAGCACACAAATTTGCTTAGCATGAAAATGTCTTGCTTAGTAAAAACGGGTTTTTCCTACCAGCCAAAAGTCCATGTAATTTTCATGCTAGCAAACAACAGCTGAATGCCAGGCAAAAGCAATATTCCACACATGGAAATCTGGTTGGTATCAAGGAAGCATTACATGCTAAGCAAATTTGTGTGCCTAACAGCTTTATGAAATTAGGCCAGGTAAAATGATCATGACGATCGAGCAAACCTAGGCCGGGCCTACGCACTGATTATCCCCGACCCCAGTTTATTATGATGACCCAAAAGTCCCACCCTATGGAATTTGTATAGGGCTTCAAAACGTGACCAAATCCCCACATCAGAGGCGGGGAAGCCCGGGGGAGGGGTGGGGGAATCAATTGATAGGCGAATTAGGATTAGGCATAACGTTACCAGTTTAACATGTTTGCTTACCCTGAAAGGAGGTTTTCGTTTTCGTCATCTTGGAGTTGGACCTCATCGTCCTGACTGCTCGACACATTTAATTGAGGCCTGGTGCTGATGCTACCAACTGCAGTGTTAAAGCTGTCTAACAAATGCCGAAAACGGTCCTGTATGTTAGACATGACAGACTCTTCATTCAAGCCTTCCTGGTGATTGTGTTGGCCAAGAAAATTCCCAGTATAGTAACACTAACAGCAAAAAACACACTGGAAAAATGATTAGCCAGCAGCAGCGCACGTGCAGCGCCAAAGATGGTGACAACATGATTTATTAGCTTCATCGCTCTCTCATTGGTTCACAGTTTCCATAATGTATGGGGTGCCTACAAGTGTGATTTCTGTACTGGTAAGATGAAGCCGCAATCAGCAGCAAAACTGAAACCAAAATTCAATATTTAAAAAAAATGCTAGGCAATAGTTTTACGAGAAAAAAAATATAGCTAAGGGCGACACAAATATCAAAAAAACAATTTTTAGGAAAACCTTAATATCAGTCACATGGTTGCCAACCAAGGTTAAGAGTTTTGTACATGATGCCTTCCATACATAAAAAAAGTTCTCGTGAATAACTTTACGTCAAACTTTTTTTTTTCGCAAGAGGGCGGTATGTAAAAACGAGAGAAATATCTTGCTAAAAAAAACACTTTTTTAAAGTGAACAAAGAAACTGGCAGGAGCGCTGGATTCGAATCTGCGATCTCCGGGTTACCGTACCGGCGCTATACCAACTGAGCTATCTTGCCCTATGTTGGCGGTCTCCCAAATTGTCAGTATCTTTGTTCAGGTGGGCGCTAGTATTAACGTAAAGTAACGTTATGCCTAATCCTAATTCGCCTATCAATTGTGCACCCATCCCCCGGGCTCCCCCGCCTCTGATATGGGGATTTGGTGACGTTTTGAATCCCTATACAAAGATACTGACAATTTGGGAGACCGCCAACATAGCCTAGGGCAAGATAGCTCAGTTGGTAGAGCGCCGGTACGGTAATCCGGGGATCGCAGGTTCGAATCCCGCTCCTGTTAGTTTCTTTGTTCACTTTGAAAATGTATTTAATTTTACCTGGTCAGTTTCCCTTGTGGATTGTTTGACAAAAAAAACTTTGTGATTTCAGACGATTATTTTCTTTAGACGATTGGAGCTTTTGTGTGTTAAATTTTACGGAATTTTCTGTAATTTACAGAGGGCAAACATATTAATCGTGCAATATCATATGCCAACTTTTGTAATGATTGGTTGTTTGTGTACGGGTACTGTATTTTACTCTATTTTCAGTAAAAATTAGATCCGTAAATCACATGAAATTCCTAGATTAATTTGGGTAAACATTAACCCTTGTCTGAAAGTTGCGGGATTAACAAGAATGCATAATATATGCAATAAGTCTAAATTTTGTGTTGATTGGTCATTCACAACAGATATTATGGGGAATTTGGGCTATTTTCAGGAAAAAGTGGCCGCCGACAAACAAAATCTAGCAATCTTTGACTTTATGTGTGTTAAATTTTACAGAATTTGCTTAAATTTCCAGAGCACAAACATATTTTAATCGTGCGATATCATATGCTTACTTTTGTAATGATTGATCTTTTGTGACTGAATTTACGGGTATTTTACCTTATTTTCAGTCAAAATTGGATCCATATATATATAAATCACATGAAATTCCTAAATTAATTTGGTTAAACATTAACCCTTTTGTATGAAAGTTGTGGGACTAACCAGGATGCATAATACTGACTTGGTCAACAAATTTCATTCACAACAGATATTATGGGGAATTTAGGCTATTTTCAGGCAAAAGTGGTCCTTGAGAAACAAAATCTAGCAATCTTAACAAATTCTGGAATTTGAGTGTTGAATTTTACAGAGTTTTCTGAAATTTGCAGAGCACAATCAATCGTGCGATAGCATATGCCAACTTTTGTAATGATTGGTCATTTGTGACTGAATGTATGGGTATTTGACCTTATTGTCAGTCACAATTGGATCCATGTATATAGAAACCACATGAAATTCCTAAATTATTTTTGTTAACCCTAACTCCATACATAAATTTTTCCTACATGTAACCTGAATACTCCAATATCCTCCAGTGGGTTTTGGATAAACACCCCAGTAACCTCTATCCTCCAAAATCATCCAGCACCCAGATTGGGCCTGATGATCCTCAATTTTCCTCCAGAGGCAAAATTCTCTAATGCCTTCAATCCTGCAAAATCCTCCCAATTCCATTTGGCAAAGGGGATTTTGGAGGATTTGGGAAAACATTAACCCTTTTGTATAAAAGTTGTGGGAGTCAAAAGAATGCATAATCTACTCTCATTTTAAATTTTGTGTTGATTGGGCATTCATAACACATTATGGAGAATTTCGGCTATTTTCAGGCAAAAGTGGCCCTTGAGAAACAAAATCTAGCAATCTTAACAAATTCTGATATTTGAGTGTGTTGAATTTTACATTTTTTTCTGAAATTTGCAGAGTACAAACAATCGTGCGATAGCATATGCCAACTTTTGTAATGATTGGTCATTTGTGACTGAATGTATGGGTATTTGACCTTATTGTCAGTCACAATTGGATCCATGTATATAGAAACGACATGAAATTCCTAAATTATTTTGGTTAAACATTAACCCTTTTGTATAAAAGTTGTGGGAGTCAAAAGAATACATAATCCACACACTCATTCTAAATGTTGTGTTGATTGGGCATTTACAACACATACAAATGTATTATGGGGAATTAGTGCTATTTTCAGGCAAAAGTGGCCCCTGACAAACAAAATCTAGCAATCTTAACAAATTTTTGAATTTGAGTGTGTTAAATTTTACAGAAGTTTGAAAATCACATGAAATTCCTAAATTAATTTGGGTGAACATTAACCCTTTGTCTAACAGTTGTGGGACTAACAAGAATGCATAATCTACTCACTCATTCTAAATTTTGTGTTGATTGGTCATTTACATCAGATATTATTGGGATGTTTTGCTATTTTCAGGAAAAAGTGGCCCCCACAATATACAAAATGTATATCTAGCAATCTTAACAAATTTTGGGAAATTTTTGGAAATGTGCAGACTGCAAACATATTAATCGTGCAATATCATATGCCAGCTTTTGTAATGATTGGTCATTTGTGACTGATTTTACGGGTACCGTATTTTACTCTATTTTCAGTCGAAATTGGATCCGTATATGGAAATTACAATAAATTTCTAAATTAATTTGGGTAAACATTAACCCTTCTGGTTATTTTCAGGAAAAAGTGGCCCCTGACAAACAAAATCTAGCAATGTTCTGAAATCTTAGCATTAAATGCTCGTTTTTTATTAAGTTCATTTAAAATTTGTGAGAAATACGTAGTGACTATATGTGATTATTTGTTCTACAGCTAAAATGATTTGTGAGCAAAAGTTGTCCATCTTTACTAATTCTTGGTCACCAAGTACGAAGATAATGCTTAGAATTGTCAATTGGCTCTAATAATTCGGCTGGTAGCTTTGCCTTAGGAAGGGAGGATAATTCAAACCCACAATTCATAACGGGGTAATACAACTGACAAAATAGATTAATTTCAGTTCATTTCATTTTATTGTCCAATACAAAATATGGAAAATTTACATGTCAAAAAATGATTTGAAGCTCCATAAACTAAAACACAAAATGTTTATACAACACAGCATTCACACAAATATGAATTAAAAACAATTCTTAAGTGCAAATAAGCACTTCAGCAAACCAACCAACAACCTGGATTGCATCCGCACATTCCGTGTCTCTGCTGCAACCCCACCCACCATGAAGGAAAAACACACAAATCAAGTTGTTTAATTAAAAAAGTCTACCAGAAAATGGGGCAAAGGAATTAAGATAACGAGTTCCACAATAGATACTACAATCACCGTATCGTCAGCATACTTAAGAATTTTGACATTATCCAGATTAGAATTACAATCATTTGTGTATAAAATAAAAAGTAAGGGGAGAGGACACAACCTTGTGGAGTGCCTATATTTATAATTAAACGTTCAGAAATACGACTCTCGACTTGAACTTGATGTACATTTGTATACGGTCCTGCAGACAGATCCACATAATCAAAGACGATCCAACCCAAAGTTTCTGAAGCTTCGGAGAAAGGCAGTACATGTGTACGAATTGTATTAAAAGCAGATGAAAAAGTTCTAATGGGAAGCCCTTTTTTGGGGGGGGGGGGGGGGGGGGGGGTGGGGTGAGGCTTCAACTGACTGGATTTGGGCACTGTTTTTCTGCGAACTTGAGACAGAAAATGGACGGTCCAATCAGAACTCTTATTAATAAATTAATAGATTTCACTTTAAACCACCAACAAAATGGGCATAAGGAACAGCGAAGTGCTAGACAATAACCAACCATCCCTTGACAACAGGTGTCTAAACGGTGTCTTTGTTAAAAGATTTGTGTCAGCAAAATCCGTGAAAAGGAGTCTGAAATTAACATGTGAACACTATGCACCCGTCAATTGTTCCTACCACACTTCACATGCTGTCCCACCCCCAATGTGGGGTTGTCATTTTGGAAAGACCACAGCCTGTGACCATGGGGCACCAGACTCTCCTGTGTAAAGGTATAGGGCAAATTTTTAATTACACAAGGACTACCGTCCCAAACATTGGGCATGAACAAAGTGCAAATACCAAAATCCAGGCTGGGGGGTGGCCCAGGGGCAGGGCTGGGGAACAACCAAATAGGTGCACTATCGAGTGACCATACAAACTTTTTAATTGTTTACTACCGGTAGTTCCAATTTATTTGAATGACAATAAATCGAAGCTTCCATTAAATAATATTCCCATTTATTACAATTACATGTACAATCTCAGCTTCTTATAACACATGGCAGATACTTCATGGTACAAGATATTTTCAAGTTCAACTATTTCATATCATATAGGCCCTCAACATTTTATGTAGTTTCTACAACTTCACTTATACACACAACCGTACCCAAGGGCACTGGCGAACTAAACGTTTTGAAGGAATGCATTTATGCAAAATGCATGGTGGGCAATCAGTGCTCATACATGTACTTCTGCGCACATGCATCGGAAGTGCTGACCCCGGATCAGCTCCAAGAAATTACAGGTCACCAGTGCCCTTTCAAAATTGCAAATGAAATCACTGCAGTTCATCCAACACTGTATTCAAGAACATAACATAAAGGGAAGGATTTATATTGGCACATATCACACGTATTTAATCAAAATTCAGTAAAAGTTTAAAATGCAAGAAAAATAAAAAAATGCACTCATCAGCTTTGATGGTATGCATTCTTAAGCTAAAATAGTTTGAAAATTATCATGCTGAGTGCTTTATCACAAGATGTATGAAACCAATACAATCTTCCCATCAAATAATCTTTCAGATCAGTTCACAACCTACTCTTTTGGGTCATTACAATCCCACAATCCCAAAAACTATGAGATGAAAGGCACGTATCTGTCACTGCACATACTGTACGTCATGGTGAAGATAAACTTGCAAACAAGTTATCATGCCGAGTGCTAGATCCCACAAAATATTAGTTGTGACTCTACAAGTAAGAAGCACTGCATATCCCCTATCTTATAAGTCTAAATTATAATGTATACATGTATTGGCCAACAGGGTTAAACATTTTTTTTAAATATGACTGCAGCACTTGCAGAATTTGTGTTTATCAATTTCCATTCTCTATTTAGGTTGACATAAAACAGAAACCATATAAACAGTACAAATGTATATACATTGTATAACGAGAAATGTGTCTGTTTAAAACAACACAGGCTTTTCCGATTTTTTGTTTACCGAGAAAAAGTTATGACAGGATATTCGGCTTTGAAGATGACGCATTTAGGGGCCGTCCATAAAGTACGTACGCACAAAATGCCTCCAGCACATTTTGGACAGCACGCGGGTGAAATTGATACAAGTACGTATGTACATTTCCGGTGTACAATGCCGGTTTATAAAGAAGTCTTTTTGTTGCGGTCTAAAACTAGGCTGGAGTTGGCTGGTGGTGGCGCTGGGAAGATAAATTTACTTTTGGTTTGGGTGAAGGGTACTGTGTTATAACTGTTTTTCGATGCACAAAAGCTGGTCCCGGTAGTTATTTATACGAGATAGTACATTGTAAATTGATTTCATGAAAATTCATTAAAAGCACATTGTCGGTTTGCATATGGTACGCATTGGCTTGGACCCCCTCCCCTCCTCCCCCCCCCCCCTGTACGCATGGTGTATGCAATGTCAACAACCCCCTCCCCCCTTTGTGCGTACGTACTTTATGGATGGCCTCTTAAGCTGATACACTTGATGACATCATCATACCTTTACATTTTCTACACATAACACATCCCTGTGTATGTAGAAACAAAAGTTCATCCCGATCGCACATTTACTTCAGGGAATAACGTCATCAAGACATCGTTGTTTCAGACAAATAAACATGTGACTGTCTATGTACTACCAAAGACAACTCAATATTAAGTAATAGAATGCCGTAAGTCAGGAAAAAAATTGAAACATTTAAAGATCTATTAAAAAATCAATGAGGACGTCATGACGTGACTTTATAATAATTATGTAAGGGTCATATACTATATACCCACCCATTTTTATTCCAATCGAACCTTGTTTAGTGTGTTTTAAAAAACCAAAGTTCTGATGACGTCATGACGACGTCACACAAATATCTCAATTTGGTGCATATCTATATGGCATAACAAAGCTAATACAAAAATAATTTTGAAAATACCTTGTTCGTTTAGTAGACATCGTGAAATGAATGTTCAAAATGCAAATATTCAAATGTTCACAAAGGATTACACGACGACAGCGTCATGACATCACCCCATTTTTCACATATAACACATCCCTGTCTGTATTTAAATAACTTTTCAGCCTGGAACAAGTTCGAGTGCTGCTGACCTAGTCCTTTTTGTCAATTTGCTATTTAAAAAACGCATGCGTGGTCTGTCCTTCACTTGAACGCATCTAGTAAGTGTGCAGCAACAACAAACTGCAAAGAATGTCGTCTGCTAGTTGTTAACGAAGCAAATATTTGCATGTCATTTCTATTTTCTATTTATTTCTATTATTTTCTCTACTTAACTTTGGTGCAATAAATAATTCATTATCTTATTGCAATGAGTTATTATCATTGGACAAAACCAACAAATTATCGTAAACGTTTGCAAAACTTGCCCAGTTTACCGATCCTCCATCTTGAAACCGTGACGTAACTCGCGAGTGAAAAGAGAAACCATGGTCCTGAGCTAGGTTGATCCAGTTGCACTAGCTAGTCAAACCACGCAGCGTTCGGGTGACATCTAGATCGACTATGGTTAAGTCTAGTCACTCTAGTCGCTGGTCGCACATTTAGTTCAGAAGATATTGGACATTGAAAATTGCACCTTATTTGTGATGTCACGTGACACCTGATGACATCATCATGACGTCACTCTTCGGAAAACTATTTCAGTCTGGGGTCTATGTTTGACTTAAATTTGATTAAGATCTGATGTTTAGTGACCAAAGTGCTGTGTACAAAATTTGTGTACAAAATCTATGGGATTTGGGATAGAACTAAAAATTCATAGAAAATCAACCGATGATGTCATCATGACGTCACTTTTTAATTTACATGCTAGCGGCACTATCAACCTACCCACTAATTTTTGTGATGATCGGACCTACCCTTGCACGATGACGTCATCATGACATCACACTGTTTCACATTGATATGAAAGAATATAGGAACTAACAAAGCAATTACAAAAAGAATTCTTAATTTAGCATGTTCTGTTGACTAGATATGGCTTCAAGAAACTTTAAGAGTAAAAAACTTTAAAATTACTTTAAAATCCTATGACATCATCATGACATAACCTAAATTTTCAGATTTGACACATTCTGTTCTACCAACATCCCAGGTCTGAACGTAATCGGACCTACGGTTCTCTTGATATGAGCCCTTCAAAAATGCACCTTTATGGTGACGTCACTCTTTACCCATAGCCAACTTGGTGACAGTAAGTACATGTAACTAGTTGGCCCTCAACAGGCGAGATACAGGTGGGATGCAATTTATCTTGTTTCAGGTTATGTATTGTTTTTTTCAAGGTAAAGTACAAGATAAAAAATCTCAACCTCTCTAAGGGCATCCTTTTTATTTCTATGTTTCTCATTTCCGACAGACCCTATTTTTGGCTTCCGACCGAGGAAAAAAAAGCCTTTTTTTATGCCGCCGACCCTGTCTTATTAGTTTCAAGAATTCACAAATACAGATTTGAAATCTGGTGAATCGCATTATCACATGTATTATGACGGCCTCCGCGTTAAACATTATTTTGTAAGCTGCATGGTGCAGAGTACCCTAGGTCTCGTCGTAAACCTATAATTCAACCAATGTAGATCTAAGATGTGTTGAAAGAAACAGAGTTTGTCCTGACAGTTGCCAGATATTGCTTTATTTATTTCATCATCTGAAAATATTGCACAAAAGGTGTGTTCCAGGCTGAGCATGAAAAAGACACATTCATACCAAAACAGAAGATTTCTATTTATTTTAAATGTAGTGTACATGATTGAGCATATTTGCAATTTGCAGAAATAGGCGGATTTGGGGGTTAGTATTTTAAAGGAAATATCGTTGCACAGTTCCACTGATCTGATTAAAGTTTTGTGTTCTTGGAGGGCAAAAAAAAAGGGGAGGAAAAAGGCATTCGTTTTCAACCGTCGGGCGGCATTTGTTATAGTGCCCTCTTGTAAAATAAGTCTAATGTTTGTAAATGTGATCGTTTGCAATTGTCACATTACATGCACAGTACAGAGGCAGAGGGCCAAGCGGAACGTCTAAGATCCGCTGCATGCACTGGTTACAACGCGTTGCGTCTGTACACTACGTGTGCGCCCGTTTTAGACAATTTGTCAAACAATCCACAAGGGAAACTGACTAGGTAAATTTGAACACATTTTCAAAGTGAGCAAAGAAACTGGCAGGAGCGGGATTAGAACCTGCGACCTCCGGGTTACCGTACCGGCGCTATACCAATTGAGCTATCTTGCCCTATGTTGGCGGTCTCCCAAATTGTCAGTATCTTTGTTCGGGTGGGCGCTAGTCAGAAGTCATGAACCCAGAATGCCGTATAGCCATTTTAGACAACACAGATTAACTACATTCGGTCAATAAAGTGCAGTTTTCCAACGATTGTTCGCTGAACAATCGTTGGAAAACAATATAAACTTCCACTTTATTTGAAAAGAACAGCACACCTGGTGCCATCATTTCACATGATGATTGCGACTACTTTAACTTACAGTCCAATAAGGTATTTCGTAATAATTCAGTTAAAAAAATTTAAGGATTACCTATTATGTACACCAAACAGTATTCTACAGGTGTGCTCGCTCCAGCATAAAAAAATATGTATTTATATCAAGGAGCCTCATGCAAATTTGTACAAGTTAGTAAGTAGCAAAAGAAGATTCATGGTCTTATTTTATTGCAAATGTTGCCAAAGTTGGGTTGTTTTTTTAGAAATAAGGCACAGACGATGTTTTTCAGGATGCAAAAGGTGTTTTTTTTCATTTTATTTAGCCTATGTGTGTTTAACATGTAATTTTTTTACCCATGATTTTTTTTCTTCGACCGACCGACCCTCCACCAAGGCCATAAATATATGAGAACCATAGAATTAAAAAGGAACGCCCTGAGACTAACAAAAAAAGGAATGGTGGGATTAAAGTATTGATATACTGCGACGAGCATTAACATACATTGACAAACCATGATCCGTTACATATTGACGAGGATTGATCCCGTCTCTTACATGTTGCTGCTGTTCCGGAGACAGTGGACACTGGATGTTGGGAACATCAACCCTTGTCCTGCCAAGAAGATGATCTATGTTTTCAGGAAACACAGTATCATCAGGTTGGCCAGGAACACCATCAGAATAAAACACATCACGCACTGCGGTCAGCTGACTGTCGCGCTTTTCCAGCATACCCAATACAAACAGCTGTTGTGGAGACTTTCTGTGCTCTGTGCTTAATCCATGGTTGTTCCACTGCCCACGAAACAGTTCAAGGTCATTATTGATGCACGGCAGGAACACTAGATGCAGCAACCACAAATCCAATTCACTGCTCGGATCTGCAATGAAATACAGTGGTAACATTGTTGTCAATAGCAAACATTAACAGAAACAGAAAATTTGTTCAAATGTTAATTATTAACCCTAACCCCTTGGGTAACTTTACTAGAAAGTATCCTAAATCCGCCAAAATCCACAAAAAAATTGGTTTTGGTGACTGCTCAATATGGAGGTATCCTGAATCTATCAAAATCCTGCAGTAACGCTAGGCTTACAATCCTCAATCCATCAAAATCCCACAGGTTTCAATATGGAAGTATCCTGAATCCGCCAAAATCCTCCAAAACAGGGGAAGGATGTTTATGGACGTTCGGGTTAATAAAACATGATTGTATGTTTATTGTACCAAAACAAAAAAGGACATTCTATATATCAAATGTTTTTTCTTTAAATACACAATTATGCAAGCTGCAGAAAGACATAGTACAGGGAAGGACTAAAACAACAAGGAAAATATGAAGACTACAAAAACAAAAACGGAGAACTAGTCAGTCATGGAAGGGAGAGACAAACACAGGATTTTAACATGTTTATACCACAGATGTAGAAATGTATATTGCTAGTCACTGGTTCTACATGTAGCTGTTTGCTTAGCATAACAATCACATGAAATGTTGGCTGGTAACCTGATTTTATCGAGCAAGGATTTTTATGCTTAAGCAAGCAAATTTTGTCAGAAGTCACAAACCCAGAATGCCGTTTAGCGCCCACCCGAACAAAGATTTAGGAGACCGCCAACATAGGGCAAGATAGCTCAGTTGGTAGAGCGCCGGTACGGTAACCCGGAGGTCGCAGGTGCGAATCCTACTCCTGCCAGTTTCTTTATTCACTTTGAAAATGTATTCAAATTTACCTAGTCAGTTTCCCTTGTGGATTGTTTGACGAATTAAAAATAACAAGGGTGAAAAAACGGATTTTACTTTTCTAAAACAAAATTAAAGAAAAAATTTTAACAGAAATCAGGAAGGCCGCTTTAGGGGTGGTTACTTCCACTTAACAATTTATACTAAGGAATGATAAGTTTGACAATACTTACCAAGAAGCTGCCTTGATTCAAGGAAGGCAAAGAGTGTGTGGTAAACATTGGTCACTCCATTCCAAACATCAACCCATGCTCTCTCAATCCGTTGGTTGTGGCAACTTCTTCCACGAATGGCACTTCCCCTTCCAAATCCACGCATCAACTCCATGATGAGGGAAACATCCCCATTTTCCACTCCCTGATCCATTCTCACACGTGATGGCATGCCTTCAAATATAAAACATTACATTAAAGTTTCCAATCAATATCTGTACAAATACAAACCTCGCACAACTTACCGGGTGAACCATTATTAAGGGTAACTTATGTATTGAGAATAATTAAAAAGGAATATTTTGACATTAGTTTGCTAAATTACATTTTTATGCAAAATTTTGCATAAAATGATTTACACCATTTTGCATTAGTTCACACGCCATTCATGCAACATCGATCTGTTTCAGTAGTGCTAGAATTTTCTGGTTGATTTTTTAAACTAAATATTTCTTTACATTTTCAAAGTGAACAAAGAAAACTGGCAGGTTTGTATTGAAAACAGCGACCTACGGAACACTACCGGTGCCATGAATATTCATCTCCCAGGGTTCAAAATTCACGGCAGCTACGGCGGCCAGTGCCGCGATGCCCCTTGTAAAAATGCACTATTCACGGCCAGTTGTGCTGTGCCCCATTAATACTTTGGCAGTTGTGCCCTTCTTGCTGAACCAAGCCCTTAATTTTTTTAGTACCGAACCGTTGCCGGATCGTATAAAACGGCACTTTTCGATCGCCTGTGATGAGCGATCGCGCCAGCGCGCAGCTAGCTAGCCGGCCAGGGCAATCGCGCTAGCCCGAACGGCCCGTGCGCCCCATGTAAAAACCTTTAAAACACAACCTCGATTACCCAAGCAGACTGGTTTCCATCCGTGCATTATTTTTCTTCTTTCCCAATGGGGCGGGAACCAGTTTAATTAATACTGATTGATGGGTGTGCTGAAGATATTAACCCTCCTATACTTATAACTATCACAGCCTATCAAAAACTCTAAACACCAACTCTAACAATTTGTGTGTGTTTCAATCTGTCATTCGATAGGTTTTGATCTGTACAACAACTGGGTCGATTTTGGCCAGGTGCACAGGAGGGTTAATTAAAGCAACGTATTGAACAGTGCTACACATTCCTTACACTTTAATTTCTAAGTGGTTAAAGTAACAAATACGCAAGCCGTAAGCTCAGTTTTCATTGTTTCTTGGAACCTTCCACATGTCTAGATGTTTCGCTTTTGAGAGACTAATTGTGAGACTAATACGAGAGACTAATTGTGCAAATACACCAGTATGCAAGCAAGACCTTTATCTGGCCGTCATTGGCCTTGGTGCCTTCATTAGTGGCCTTGGTGCCCCAGGAAATTTTGACTTGGCCTTGGCTCCCAGTTTACGAATTTCGAACCCTGATCTCCCTAAAAAAAAAAACACACTTTAGTGGTTCTACTGCGCATGCCTAAGTGGAGATAATTAGGTCAGTAAACGATCACGTGAGAGGGATAACCAATAATATGGAAGAGAAAACAAAATTTCATGAGAGTCAGATATTCATGACACCGGCGCTCTACCAACTAGAGTGCCGGTACAGTGTTCCGGAGGTGGCAGGTTCGAATCCTGCTCCTACCAGTTTTCTTTGTTCACTTTGAAAATGTATTCAAATTTAACTAGTCAGTTTCCCTTATCGTTTGTTTGACAAATATTTCTTTCACGAAATGAATCATTTAGAAACCACCTTTTATTGTTTTTATAAACAAAATGCAAAAACAAATTTTGTTCTTGTTGAGCCACCACTGCTTACAATGTCTTGCTTTCAAAAGACTAGGTATACATGTACATACGTGCACTTTAAACCTCCTTTGTCCATGCACTGACTGAACATTTGAATTGAATGGATTTCCCTATACTAAAAAAGTAAGGAAGAAAACTACTTTTTAATGAAACATTTTTCTTTACTTCACCGTGCATTATTTATATTCGGTCTTCCAATTTTTTTTTTATTATGTCTATGTGCGAATTGAAATATACATACATGTACGTTTATACTCCTAATGCAAAATTTGGATGCTCCCAATTTATAATTTGAAACTTATTAAATCTTTCACTTATCGATGGTCAATTTTATTTTGGAATGTCTCATTGAAAATCTCATTACTTACATGTACATTTGTAACAAATTAGCACTTCAATTTGAAAATATAATTGTTCAGGGTACTCAAGATTAATACTTAAAAAAAAAAAAAAATAACCATATTCTGAGGCAGCTCTTGTGAAATGCTCAAGACAGTTCCAGCAAGGTTATTTGCAGAGGCCTTGAGGAATACTAAAAGTCTTGTGCTACCATCAATACCACCATGTATAACAATGCGATACCTGAAACAAAACAAAAACAAAACTGTTTAGCAATTTTACAGTAAAAGTTTGCCAACATTAGCAATAGAGTATAATCAGGGAATTACTAACAACAAAACTCGCAATGCTCGCAATATCCGTGAGCAATCACTTGATGCACTACCGAGCACCCAAACAATTACAGTTAAATGTTTAACGGAAAATGATTCCCCACTACATGCAATCAGGAATACATGTTAGTGCTAATACTGCTTAGCAAGTAATTTTGCAGCAGTACATCAAATTAAGATCATAAACCTATTCAGGTTTTATTTATAGGATGTAACTTGTTCTATAAAGAAACATCACTGACTATTTAGTAGAAAATATATATGACAAGATTACAGTTGGAGTCAAAAGTTTACATACAATTGGAAATTGTTTCTTCAATTGTTCCTGGTTCTGTTTAGTTTTTTAATTGCAAATTCCCAGTATATCAATAAAATTCTGTTTCAAAAGTCTGACTTATGCATATAATTATTTTGATTTGGTTCACATCTTTCGAATGAATTAGGCTTTTTTGTCTGCAGGACTGCAGTGTATGTAACATTTCAACAACTACTGTATGTTGAAGACAAACCCTGATTCATATTCTTGACAGGGACTGTACATTTTTATACAGCATATATAATATCAAGGTTTTCCACGAGCAGTTTTAGCAGGGCAGGTGGGTTACATTTTTACGGCCCTGCTATTTTTTTTTTATCACCCAATTATCATTAAAGCTTGCAACAAAGAAGAACACATGACCTTATGGATTCCGGATAACTTAAAAATATAAAAAGCGTTCAGAATTTAACCAAATTAACGCACTACAACAATAATCTCTGTCAACGGCACATTTATCACGACTAGATGACACTTATACTCGGATTTGATTGGCATGATCCCAAAGTTCAGACAAGAATGTCAATGAATTTAATGTTTCAAAAGACCATGCTCAGTTTCCTTGAAAGAGCACCCTCTTCGTTACGGAAATTCAACACTCAAGATAACAGACTTTGCCAGATATGTCACCCTGCTCAATTTTTAATCCCTGGAGAACACTGAATGTTAAACAAATATGAACAGGACCTTCCAAGAAGACTTCTAAATGTGTTTTTCAGCTATTCAATCAAAAACTATTTCAGACAAAATCCCTAAAATAGTAAATGTACCTGATCAGCTTGTGGTTTCCATCAATATGCCAGAGAGAGTTTGGACCAGCAACAGCATAAATGCTTCTTTCAAGTCTGGGATGTAGTGCTCGAAGAGCAACACCTACTGGATCCACCCTCTCCATAGCATCACGTACCCTCTCCCTCTGAACTTTTACACCTCGTGCACCAAGTCGAGCTCTGGCACCCTCAGCTCCAACATTTTTGTTCAGTCCAATTATGTCTTTAAGAAGGCCATCAAGGACATCATCACTGAGGACAGCATAAGCTCGCAGTTTCAGATCAAACTCACTGGATAATTGAACAAATGACAAAGAAATAATTCATTATCTAATAGGAATACATGCAAAACAGTTATTATAAAATAAAAGTTCGTCAAACAATCCACAAGGGAAATAAAATAAAATAAAAGTGATAGACTTGCATTACTTGATACTTGGACTGGAGTAGAATAGAGTTCCATATTTAGTTACTTAGATTCAATGATATGATCCATGTCCAATGTCGAAAGCCTCGGATTTGGACTTGCCCCTTTGGACTCGGTCATGCGCACACGACAACAAATTAAAGTTTTCCATAATATTCGGAAATTGACTTTCAGTTGAAACACAATTGTACATTATACTTATAAAGTCATACAGGATTTCCAGGGAACTTATTTTGTTCATATTCTGATGTATGATGTTGCTGGGTCTGGTGTGCCCGAACAGCATGGGTTTGGTTCTGGTGTGCCCATAGTTTGGGTTTGGTGTCTGGTCTGTTCTCGTGTGCCCATGGTTCGGGCCTGGTGTGTACACAGTTCAGGCCTGGTGTGCCCATGGTTCGGGCCTGGTGTGCCCATGGTTCGGGCCTGGTGTGCCCATGGTTCGGGCCTGGTGTGCCCATGGTTCGGGCCTGGTGTGCCAACTAATTTAATTAAATAGAATGATTTGTTTTGAGTGACGGGTTTCCCTTACACCGGTAACCAGGGCTAGAGCATAAAAATAATTTATAAAAAGGGTTTTGGTGTTCCTTGTTCGAGTCTTAAGAGTAAAAATTAAAATTGATGAACTTACCTAAGTCGCCTTCTGATGGTACTCTCAGAAACTCCTAATGCTTCAGCCATTGTCACTGCTGACAAGCCAATTCGCACAAAGAAACCAAGCTGCTCCTTTGTAATAACATACATATCAGCTCCCCTACCAGCAGTCGGCACTTTGGGAGCTTGATAGGAACAGGATGCTGTCCACAAAATAAGTCATAAACATACACAAATAAATATAGGAGTGTTGACTTCAGATATGAAAAATTACAAAACAAGTATCAACAAGCCCATCAATACTTTTTATTTGAAAAAAAGATCGATGATTTCTGACAATTTTTTACCATTACTTTAATTTGCACACGTGCTTACAAGAGCAGTAGACCTGCAAATGTGGCAGTATATAGTCCACCACACATTGCTAGATTTCGAATACATTCTATTGGTTGATAAAAGACGCCATGTCCTTTGACGTGAACATTTTATCATTTTCCTGTTCAGTACTTATATGTACACATGCTCTTTTACAAAAAATGTCAGCAGCAAACCACCTGTTCCTAATAAATTTGATGAAAAAGGTGGAGTCTAAAGCCATGTCCGCACTGGAATTTTTTAAAGGTTTTACCAAGATGGTAAAATGAAAAATGGTCAAATGTGACCAGTGTCCACACTTGGACTTTCGACATAGGAAAATGTTACCAAGACCGTGGTAAAAGTAACCGAGCTGTCAGTATAACGACTCATGAGGGCGCTTTGCATGACCTTTCTACATTGACCTGATTGACCCAAAGCGTGTGCGCCTTTTCATTCTTCCAGCCAATTCGTACACGTAGGCCTACGTCTTTTCAACAATGTCATGATTGCGACCAAAAGAGGAGCAACCACTGATCTCCATGTATAAAAATCTGGATTGCACATTGGCCGCTGCGCGATTTGCGCACAGATGTCGCCAGCAGCCACCATATTACCACTCCCCATTTCTAACGTTGAGGGCATGCAATGGAGATCAACATAACCTATAGGTTATTTTTAAAAAAACGTGCGTGCACGCACGTGCACGCGTGGAACATCTAAAATAAACATTTGGATGCCTCTAGTCCTAGCCATAGCACGCACCTGCCTGCCTGTATACATAGGCATAGCCTACATTCGCCTTACATTTAGGGATACGGCTATGAATAGAATAATAATGTGCGGATGCATCTACAACTTGAATGGCCGAAGCAGCAATCTAGATTTCTATATAGAGATCAGTGAAAACAACACACTGGAATTTGGAAACTTGCCACATATGCGTCTCACTGCGTCACGTTTTGAAACAATGCAAAGCGCATGCGTGATGTCCCTGTGTAGCATGACCTCGCACTCGGGTCGGATGTATGCTTTCAAGAGCTGCTTTTATAGACTCGAACTGTCCGCACTGGACTTATCGACTTGGGAAAAGTTCTCTTGTCAGTTTTCCTGGGCAGCAGTTGCCGTAACCGCTGGACTCGGGAAAAGTAACTTGGAGGAAAACGTCCCAGGCTATCTGCACTGGACTTAAAATGGGAAAAGTACCCATCGTAAGCTTTACCAAAAAATGTCCAGTGCGGACAGGGCTTACTACAAACGTGTAGAGTTTGGGTTCACATGATTGCCAGAAAAATCTTCGCACAGTGCCCCAAATCCTTCACGTGGAAATTGTGGAGAGACGCAACTTTTTGCTGTGGATGACGTGTTCACTCACTCCTTTCAGCGCATATGCATATGATTCAACGGTGTTGTTTTTACAGGTTGTCTATACTGCCATGTTTGTGGTTCTACAAGAGCATGTCACAACATTAACGGGCATGTTTTTGCCTAAAACTTAAAAATTTATATTTTCAAAGAAAATAAAATATTAATAATGTAATCTTTGCATTGGCATTTATACCTGGCGGATTACTAAGAAGATGGCGGGTTCCTTCAAGAAACTCATCCAGATGGACAATGAGCTCATCTGCTTGATCAGTAGAAACAAGAGTTCCAGTTACACGGCCAAGCTGCCTTTTTAGAGATTCAGCGCTGCAAAAAATGACATTATGTAAAAAGAATTTATATACAAGTAAGTGTTTAATCCCGACAAATCTAAAATGCCAAATTTAAACTATTTCAAAGCACTGTTTGCATGAAAAAGTCTACATATTGGCTCTTGTCTTCAAGCAAAATTGAATCCTAGATTCTGAATGGTTGGTTTTAGGTCAACTCGCCCCTGGCCGACTCGCCTCCTCGCAAACTCGCCACCCAGGCCAACTTTCCCTTAGCCAAATTTCCCGCCCAGAAAATGTTGTTCATACCATTGCACATTGTGAATCCAAGGCTTTTGTTTGAAAAAAAAAAGAAAACATATTCCTTGCCACAATATTTAATAAATTTTTTTTGTTGCTTTTACTTTTTTAGGGGCCTAGCCTTGCAAAAATACAGGTCTTATTTTGCCTATGGGCGAGAACAAAACGAGGTTTAATGGCGCCACCAACGGTGAGAAAGTATATCAGTCCCCCCCCCCCCCCCCCCCCCCCCCCCCCCCCCCCCCCTCCCGCTTGTAAAATATTTTCACAGACGGAACATTTTGGGAGTCACTTTTCTGGCCTAACGTATGGGAAATTTACATTTTCTTTGAAAGTGCATTTTAAAATTACATCAAACACGAGTTAATCTGAAGAAGCTAAGACTGCTTTAGCCTGCAAAAGTCACTTTGGTACTGTAAAGTCATCTGCAAAAGTCAGTTTTGAACGGAACTCGTCAACAAAATAGGTGTCCTAAAGCATGGAGTTATTTTATTTGTTAATACCTCCATGGCCATGCTATAAATATAATTAGTAAAGGTATATTACCAAAAAAATGATGGGGGTCGTGCATCATAATTATGCACCTTGCAAGTTGCATGCCTACCGTACCTTTGTATTGCATGATCAACACGTGTCTGGCTGACATCTCCTGTAGTGACAATACGAACGATATTTCTAAATCTTGTCTTAAATGTGTTTAGAAACTGTGCAAGATCGTCTTGTACTCCGTGAACAGTAGCCATCTTGTCTTGTCTGGTATACTACATGTGCGCTTGCGATTGCATATAGAACAGTCTAGTTGGTTACGTCATCGGGTTACGCCCAACTTCCTTTTCTTGACTTATGATTGGTTATTGAGCAGCGCGCAACCACTTCTCTTGACTAATAGGGAGGGCGCTTCAATGACATGAACGGCCTTTCATACCTGCTGGTCGGCTGGAAGGCCCGTTGCCGTGCGGCGCACGCGCAGTGACCCATTTCCCCTAGCAACAAGCGGTGTGCGATTCCCCCCATTTTGTGTGAAGTCCTGAGTGTGTTTTGTGCTCGAATAAACGGCCTAGAGCCTTGATAACCTGAAGAAAGTGTGCCGGAGTGTTCTTTTCAGGTGTACCAGAGTCCCGCGCACGGTCTACGCTACATCGGAGGCAGCGGTGACATACCAGAAAGGAACAAATCAGGTAAAACTTCGAGTTCTTGCGGCATGAATCCACTGGGAAGGGATAGTCTGGTGTCCGACTCGCCACACGGCGCGGACACAGACTGGGATACAGCTCCACACAACGCAGGCCAATTGGGAGATAAGAACGGCGGACCGTTCGTGACCCTGAGTGAGTTGGAATCCTTCTTGAGGGATAATCAAGGGAGTCGGAGGTTGGTAAAAGTCGGATTCCTTCCTCCATGGTCGGACCTAGTCGGATCCACCATTTAAAATGATTGATTGATTGTAAAAAGGAAATCAATCACAGAAATAACATTAGAATACAAGTAAATTGCTTTTAGGTATACAAAAAACCGAAGGAAAGGTTATATTTAACCAGAAAATTTCAGTTTTCGAAGGCCGTAATACCCCGACACGCTGAGGACGTTGAGGGCGCCATGCAATTGCTATTATGCACGATGCTAATACACTAAACATAACGTGGCCTGTATTTTGGCCGACAGCAACACCCCCTCTAGCGACGCCCGTGCCTGACACCACGAAATGGTTTGAAGTAGAAACCTGAAAAGTGTGGCGATTGTATTTTCATAAATTCTATGAATTTATGTATTGCTTTTTTAACATAGCTCATTCCTATTCTGAGCTTATAACCTTGGGAGTTGTTACAGTCAGGCCCCTTTGTTTTGAGAAAATGAAGCTTTGTTTAGTTTGGAACGTGTGATGTACGCTGTCAGTACCAAAAACATCACCACGAAACAATATTTGAAATTTGAATTGGGCTTTACAATTTTGAGATCTGATACAATAGTGTGTTCCTTTTCAAAATAAAGAAAGCGCAGTTTACTGCTCGTGGACTGCGCATGCACTTATATAAACACGTCCCTTTTTTGGTTTTGTTTGTTTGTTGTTTTTTGTGGGTTTTTTTGGTGGGGGGGGGGGGGGGGGGGGGTTGCCCAAGGCAATGTGACATGACAGGACATGTGAAAATGTGCATGTTCTCTGTGTGTTTCCAGGGGTATTGCTAGCAGTGTTTTAAATTCTCAGTGGATTCTGAAACGAATGTCTGCCTAGAGTCGTAATAATTTCAAAAATACAATGGATGATGACAATCGCAACACTTTAAATCACTTCAGTTTCGATGAGGTGCTGTTTTTGTAATCGATATAATGAACAGTGGTATCTTTAGCTTCAAACAAAGATGAAATATTTATTTACATGTATGTATACCATGTCAGTATATGGCAGTCCCTCTAATACTTGACACTTGACACAATTGAATTGGGTCATCTTACTCAATCGATGTGGAAAATACAGGAGTGTATACAGGACATCGGTATTTTTGGAAGGATTATCCGCCCGGACGGATTATTAGATTAAGATTTCGCCCTGGCTGATTCCATTTCGCCCTGTCTGATTACTATTTCGCCCGGTCGGATTACTATTTCGCCCGGTCGGATTACTATTTCGCCCGGTTAGATTACTCATGATTTCGCCCGGTTAGATTACTATTTCCTCCGGGTGGATTAATATTTACCAAGCTCGGAATTGGCCACGATGCATGGCTACAATAAATAGCAGTCCGCCCGGCGCGGCGATAATCAGAATGGTGTAACAATAATCCGTTCGGGCGATTTAGTAATCTGCAATAGCAATCCGCCCGGGCGGATTATAGCGTGCTTAAGTTTTCATTTTTACCGATGTCCTATACGCTTCCTTAATCTCGGAAGTCTGTTCACATAACCCACTGCTGGTAGGCACAAAATAATTTCCGTTGTACTTGCCTACGGCGCTGGCGTCTTCGGGTGTGTGTGTGTGTGGGGGGGGGGGGGGGGGGGGGGAGGTGACCGCGAAAAGCATTTAGAATCACCTTTTTCAGACATCTGTATATTTTCATTTTTGATCCCTACCTCTATCCAAAACCTGGGTAGGCCTATGCCACTTCCGCAGTGATGTTACTGCACTGCTGTGCCTTTCCACAGAAATGATGTCAGTAATGCATTTATTGAAATATTATACAGTTGACGCGCGGAAATGGGGTCGCATAACGGTTATTACATTTATTATATTGCAAAATAAACATATCCGTCGGGCAAAACAATCTCAACTGCCTGAAAAAAATGTTTGGCTAAAATAAATATATAAACAATTAACACCACACCATGTTAACACGCCAAAATGTATGGTTGTATTTGTATTCACTTCAGCTATAAGTTCACCTGAAATAGATAAAGGTGGTATGTCCGTCATTTGGGTGTGTCACCCTGAAAGTAAATTTTCTAAATGAATTGTTATTTTTAACATTTCATAAGTTTGTAAAGGTATAGTACATCATTTCTACAACCGACAACATATTTGCAGACGGTGTTCATACTTTGTGTGATGCAACATATACATGAAATAATAAAACTGTGTCAAAGTCACGATAAAATAGCGAAAAAACATTTCTTTTCACAGTGATTTTGCGCACGTTCATGGTGCTTAATTTTGAGTGTGCACAATCTACATAAGCTATGGCGGTTTTTGAGGTCTTTGGATGTTTTTTTCTCGAAGATGACAGCATTTCAGACAAAAATATTTCACCCGAGGATTGTTACTGGTATCATCTTCATATAGCTAGCTATATAATCAGGTTTCAAATATAAACTGACGATTTTAGTTTTTATTGATATATTTTTGTGTAGGGGCATTACCAATGATGTATCATATACCTTTCAATGAGACGTTCCGCAAAAAAACGACGATAAGTAACATACGTAAAGACGTATCAAGTTTGGAATCTGGAGCGCTGCGGGAAGCTCAGCATAATTCAAACAGTATATTATTGTGTATCAATCTTTGCGCGCTGCGTTTAACAATATATTTCGGGAAGACCAAATAGAATGCACACTGTAGTAAGCGCTGTTTTGGTGCTGAACACAAAATAATTCTGCAGTTGGAGTAAATTCAATGAAAGATAAACAGTTCAAAAAATAAATTACTGGCATTATTCATGTTTTGTGTGATACATTCACTAATAAAGCTAGGAAAGTTTGATCTCAATCTGTCGTCCATAAATTCACGAGAAATATAATGGAAAACCATTTCCGTTTAACATTGCTGTTGTTCATGCACGTTCATGGGCGTCGATCGGTGTGGCACATGCCCCCCTCACCCAATTTTGTAAGGGGGGGGGGGGGGGGGTCGTCATATCATTTGTCCCCTTCCACTCTTTTTCCGTCCCCGAATAATTGATCTTTATAGTGGGAACAAGTGTGATGAATTTCATTAGCGTAAGTCAGGAAGTCAGCAATATTATTTTTATTGTTTAGCTCGTAAAGATTATGCTCCACAATGTCGGATTGCTGGTCCTTTCATTAATGGATCGTATCGCTGTCACGGCGTTGATATGTGAAGGAGAGGGGGATATGGCCCTCTACTTTTCTATAAGGTTATCATTATCCCCACCGGGTATCCTAGTTCCTTTTATACTCCCCCCCCCCCCCCCCCCCCCGAATAAAAATTGTAGGCCTATTAGATACACGCTGATCCAATTACTGTTACGGTACATCTTAACGAAAATACTAATTTGGGAAAAGATTGGTAAATTCTGACCCAAACAACTATGCCGATGCAAGACTCACGTGTTTCATATGGTCATGTGCGTCAGCCTAATGACCTAGTTTGATCAATATACCCGCTTGTCGTGCCAGACACGTTCGTAATTATGACGTATTTTACGGACGCAACGCTGCATATATATACATGTATATGTTTAACTCTAATCAAAGACGATTCCGTAGCAATTTCCACTTGTGAAGAGTTCATTTTTTTTTTCAGACGAGTTATCAATACAGTTTTTACGCAGCAGCATCTTCAGAGCCAATGACATACGGAGGGAAGTCTAGGACACCCCCCCCCCTCACAAAAAAAATGGCCCCAAACTTTAAACTTCCCATTTAAGTCATTTTGGTGAATACAGAATTATTAATGTCTTTGTCAACGTACATCAATCGTGCGGTATATGCAGAGCGATACATGACTATGCAGAGCGATACATGATGACGTCCATTATCGCTGTTGCAGAAACGTCTGCAATATCTATTTGTGGATTAACCCCCACACCCCCCCCCCCCCCCCACATACAAAACCCTTATATGACACCTTGTGTGGTACTTTTTGACTTGCATTTGCATCGATTCCCCCCAGACTAGTTACGAGTCCCTCAGTGGGCCATCCCACGCCGCTGACTTCGGGGTGACAGACGCTCTGTTCCACCCGGAACGTTGCCGAGTCGTACCGGCCGGTGTGGCAGGGACAGTGCTTCACGGCGGGACACCGCACGACCCTTCTTCCGGCGTGCTGGACGCTGGGCCCCATGCTGCGCACGGCGACGGGCCAAACGCTGCGTTCCACACGGAATGCCGCCAAGCCACGTTCGCCGGGGCAGCGGGGGCAGAGCCTCGTGTGGGAACGGCCTGTGAGAGTCGCGCCGGTGCGCCCGATGGGGGTCCTCGCGGGGGGCCGCCCTGCACTGTACACGGCGGCGGGGCAAACGCTGCGTTCCACTGGGAACGCCGCTGGGCCGCGTTCGCGGGGGCAGAGCCTCTTGTGGAGGGGGCCTTTATGTTTCGCACCAGTACGCCACAGAAGGGATCGCGCCGCGCTGGGTACGGCGGCGTGGCGGACACGCCGTTCCACACGGAACGCGGTCGCGCCGCGTCTGCGGACGCAGCGGGGGTTCGTCCGGAGACGCCCCACATTTGCTACACTGGCGTGAGTACCGGGAGCCACGAGGAACCAACCCCCGGGGCAGACACTAGCACAACAGGAACCATACCCCACACGGGAACGCCCCAGTCTACATGCCTCACGACGGCGACGGTAGAGCCCCCCTCAACGGTGCCGGTGTGGCCAATCACTCCGCACGGGAGTCTATGGAGGGGAGCCACTCCGCGTGGGAGTCAATGGCGCGGAGTCACTCCGCGTGGGAGTCAATGGCGCGGAGTCACTCCGCGTGGGAGTCAATGGCGCGGAGTCACTCCGCGTGGGAGTCAATGGCGCGGAGTCACTCCGCGTGGGAGTCTATGGCGCGGAGTCACTCCGCACGGGGGTCTATGGCGCGGAGGCACTCTGCGTGGGAGTCAATGGCGCGGAGGCAATCCGCACGGGAGTCTATGGAGGGAAGCCACTCCGCGTGGGAGTCAATGGCGCGGAGTCACTCCGCACGGGAGTCTATGGAGGAGAGCCACTCCGCATGGGAGTCAATGGCGCGGAGGCACTCCGCGTGGGAGTCAATGGCGCGGAGTCACTCCGCACGGGAGTCTATGGCGCGGAGGCACTCTGCGTGGGAGTCAATGGCGCGGAGGCAATCCGCACGGGAGTCTATGGAGGGAAGCCACTCCGCGTGGGAGTCAATGGCGCGGAGTCACTCCGCACGGGAGTCTATGGAGGAGAGCCACTCCGCATGGGAGTCAATGGCGCGGAGGCACTCCGCGTGGGAGTCAATGGCGCGGAGGCAATCCGCACAGGAGTCTATAGAGGAGAGCCACTCCGCATGGGAGTCAATGGCCCGGAGTCACTCCGCACGGGAGTCTATGGAGGTGAGCCACTCTGCGTCGGAGTCAATGGCGCGGAGGCAATCCGCACGGGAGTCTATTGAGGAGAGCCACTCTGCGTGGGAGTCAATGGCACGGAGTCACTCCGCACGGGAGTCTATGGCGCAGAGTCACTCCGCACGGGAGTCTATGGAGAAGAGCCACTCCGCGTGAGAGTCAATGGCGCGGAGGCAATCCGCACGGGAGTCCACGGAGTGAGACAGGCCAATCGGGAGGGGGGACCCGGAATCGCGGGGTGGCACCACACGGAGCCCCCATGCGGGACCGAGGCACCCTCCACCACAAAGGGGGTGCAGACTACCCCTGGTACCCACGGTGCCGCCGGGCGATCGGGAGACATACCAACACTACCACCCGGGATGAGCAAGGAGACAGCGGGACCGGGACATCCCGACCCAGGGAGTCAGAGGCCAGTGATGCTTCCCGACAGGTTCGACGGGGGCTCGTCGTGGTCCGACTACTTGATCCATTTCGAGAGTGTTGCGGCGGTCAACCATTGGAGCGAGGCCGAGAAAGCAATGTTCCTGGCTTCCCATTTGAGGGGCACGGCCCGGGAGGTACTTGCAGATATGGAGCCGGAGGCGCGAGAGGAATATTCCTCCCTCCTCGAGAACTTCGAACGACGGTTCGTGGTGGCCGCCCAGATCCCATTGCACCGGGCGCAGTTGTCTACGCGCGTGAGAGGCCGCGGTGAGTCACTTGGTAGCTTGGGACAATCAATTCGGCGGTTAGTCAACCAGAGCTACCCGAAGCTACCCACACAGGCCCACGAAGATCTGGCGGTGGAGGCCTTTCGCAACGCACTAGGGAATGAGCAGTTGCAATTCCACATCTTCTCCAGAAAAGCGGCGACATTGACCGAGGCAGTCACCCTTGCGGCCGAAATGGAGGCCTTTCTCGAGTCACAGGCGCACAGGAAAGGGAGGCCAGGGACCAAAGACGTTCGGCTGGTAGTCCAACCTCCAACCGAGGAACACAAACCGGCTGCCGGGATCGGGTACGTGCAGACTGCCCGCC
This sequence comes from Hippasteria phrygiana, assembly GCA_037893225.1. NCBI lineage: Eukaryota > Metazoa > Echinodermata > Asteroidea > Valvatida > Goniasteridae > Hippasteria > Hippasteria phrygiana. The sequence continues at coordinate 315,768 of JAZGUH010000170.1, read as the reverse complement.
CCCCAGTGGCGTGCTACCGGTGTCATGAATTTGGACACATCTGGCGGTACTGCCCTAGGCGGAGGTCGGCTCCCGACCGGCCACATGGAATGACGGGAGCAATGCCGAGACGCCAGGACCCAAGCAGAGAGCAGGCTGCTCAGGCCAGACCGATGGTCGCAGGGGTGCAGGTGATTAAAAGGACAGATCCGACGAAGTGCCCCCACTGCGAGAGGGCGTTCAACCATAACCATAACCATAACCTCCGGAGGCACCTTCAGACGGCGTGCACGTACTTCACCCGGAATGTCCCTACGCCTGCCTACAGGAAGGACGTCCGAGAACGACACTACCCCTACTGTGCTGGGGTCTTCGTGGGATCGGTGAGTGCGGAGGTCGATGAGCTTGACGTCCACGCCAGCGACGTAGAGATGGACGCCGCTCCATCCCCTTCGCCTTCGACGTCCCACCTATAACTGTTCTTATATCATAGCTCAAATTCCACACTCTACCACTTGATTATGCAGTTGTTGATTGCTGTAATGCATGGCACCCAAGATGATGTATATTTCTGGTGATCATACAATCCTGTAATCTTTCCCACATGTAGAAAATGATGTTGCCCTGGATTTGCTGCCATCGCTCAGTGAGGACGATCTCAAAGAGATTGGTGTTGGCTCGTTTGGGATGCGCAGACGGATGAAGCTAATCATTGATCAAATGCATGAACCATGCCCGGACAAATCAGTTCAGGTGAGCTAAAAAAATACATATGATGCACGATATGGGGCAGAGGGGACCTCCTCCCCCCCCCCCCCCCCCCACCTCTTTTGTGTTGGTCATTGTGTTCCCGGAATCTCAGGAATTCTTTTCAGATGTCTAGGGGGGGATGTGTTAGGTAACAATAGTCTGGAGAGTGTATAGGGTATAGGGACAAAGGGGGGTACCCCTCTGCCCCATATCGTGCTGGGTATATAAAAAACTGATATTGTTTGTGCTTGACTACATCCCAGACTTCGAAGGACCAAGATTTTGTTATGCATTGTGCTCAAAGTTGAAATTTTATGCACACATGTACATGTGTTGACTGAATTTCAACTAAGGTGCACATTTCCAGCATATCTCATGAATGCTGAATATGTTGCCCTTTTAAATTTGTTTTGTTCACTCCCAGGATACACAGACCATCAGCACTCTGTCAGATTGTGATGGTCTCTGTTCATCACCATGCTCGAAGAAATTTAAATCTTCAGGAGACTCCAATTCAGTAAGTCTGGTTTGTTTTCAATTTTACCCACCAAACTGTTCAATATTCAGTTTGATTCGTTTTCCAAGATTTTCACAATGTTGTCCCAAGAGATTATGAGAAAATAATCACCTGATTGGGACACCATCCCAACGCAAATTACTTGTTATGCACAGACATGTTAATGTTGAATTGGTTTCGATGCATGTCAGAAATGTTGTGGTAGTTTAATGTAAAAACGAACTGAAACAAATGTTATGTTAGAATTACCCCGATTTGCAAGAGGTCAACACATTCCATAGTGCATTTGTTTGCATTTAATACTTAATTTTGTGTGTTTCTCCAGACATTTAACCTCAGACAGGCCCTAACTGAGAACCATTCAGATGTCACAGCCCATCTGGACCAATGGGGGTATCCCAAACATGCAGATGCGCAGGACACTGGTCCGTGTTGCAGTTGCGGCCTTAGTGAAGAAGTTTGGTCCGTAAGTACAGCATTAAAGACCCAAGAAGTTTGACCTCAAACTGGATTATGATCATGCGGGGTTGATCTAGGATTAAAAACAACAAGTTGGAGTGCTTGCACGTGTCATGTGAGGTGTAACAGGTTTCAGGCTGGTTTTTCCCCCATTCTTTGTGTATGATGAAGCTACATGTATAGTAATAATCATTTTAGTCACTTGTGTATGTGTTCAAGGATTCTAGAATATAGGAGGTTCAAATCCTGACTACAGTGGGACATGGTAGTTTGTATATTTGTCCATTGCATAATGTTTTTTCCCACTTGCGTATGCATGTATGTGTACATTTTCAGAATAAACAATTCAGTCGGGTAAAGTGATTTTTTAAGTCCTCGGATCCTACATTGCATGCATTATTGTAAAAAAAATGAGAGAATTAAAAATATCCTAATTAAAAACATGTTTCATTATTTTGAATATGGCAGATACCCAACTTCAATGCAGAAAACTGCTCTTGCGAAGGAAATAGTGCAGGTGTTTCCTTCTACCCGGGATGCAACTCCTGGATTGGACAGCTATGTAAGTTCATATGTAAATTACTTTGAAAAAGAAATTATTTTTGAGTTTGGTCCTGTGAATTTAATGCAGTAAATATTGATAATATATTTCCCTTGTAAATATCTGGTGTCCAATTCCAGGAAAAAATATTTGTGGTTGTTTACAGTACAATGCATACATTTAATGTTGTTTTCAGTGCCCATCACAAACATTTTTAAGGCCTTTTCACACTAGAGCGCCGAACCCCGGGGAAAACTCACCCCGGGGAGGCCCCAGCGTTTTTAACCCTGAGTTCAACCCCGCGTCGTTTCACACTTGTTTTGCACAAACCTACCTCATCAGCCAACTCCGGGTCGAGCTTGCCCCGGGGTTGGGCATTAACGTTACACACTAATCCGCTCTATTTTCTTTACCATTGTCTTCTCCAAGATTATTGAACTGTACGACTATACAAATTACACACGGCGCGCTGCGCTTTCGGCCAAGCTGAACAATTAACAGTAGCGCGCGCTTTCACATGACCTTTGGTCTTCTTTTGTAAATTACGTCGGGACCACCTGTTTCTAAACCCAGGTTGTACGAAACCCTGCACGCAGGGGTGAGAATGTGCCACGTTTCACACTAGCTATTTTACCCGAGATCGGTCTCACCCCCGGTTGAAAAATCTCATCCCTGGCCTGGAGCACGGGTGAGTTTGCCCCGGGGCGAGACAAATCTCGAGGGGTGGCCCCGGGGCGAAAATGGCTAGTGTGAAATGTCGCACATTCTCGTCGCCCCGGGGCCAGCCCCAAGATTTTGTCTAGTGTGAAAAGGCCTTTAGTGATTGTTGCATGATATATGCAAAGGTGCACCAAAACTTTAACTTAATGCACCATTTCATTTCTTCTTTTGTCAAAGTATCAGGGATGCATTCGAGTCCATCACAAGTCCCTGCAAGTCCATCACAAGCCCTCCAGTCCTAATTCCAATCACAAGCTATTCAAATGAGCTTTGACAAAGGCATTACTTTGTCATTGTTCATCCAGTTATTTGTGACCAGCTTTATGAAAGGACTTATGAAAGGACTTGCAGGGACTCGAATACAACTCTGCAAAGTATGATACAGTATAGTACAAAAACATTTTGTAAGTAGTACCATGACTAATGGATAAAACTAATAATTTTCTTTTAATTTGAATGGTGTAATGCTTTAATTGTAGGAGCATTTATACGACAATGGCCATGGCTTCATCGAGTATCGGCTAAAAACAATTCGGACATCCTTGAAACTGGACGACAAACGACGACGACCATCTAACTCATCGGGTACCGGTCCGGAAGAGAATTCAGTTGAGGACGATGTAGAAATTCCAGATCAGCAAACCATAGAAAAGGTACATTTTTACAATTCAAAGTGGAGGAAGTTCGTGAAAGGGCTGACTGAAAATGGGACAGGCAGGCTGGATGAACATCATATGCTTTGCACGAGTCCCTTACTGGTTTGTTATTGATTTTACACATAAGCCAGGGGTGTAAGAGTTCAGCTTTTAAGCTGATTTCTACTTGTTTTGTTTTGACTTTCAGATCTTTTTATACACTTGCTGTGTACAAAAGTATATGAGCTTTCAAAAAATTTCAGCTTTTGCCAGCTGCTTTCAGCTTTTTCTGCTCTTTTTATATGTAGTCACTCACACCCCTAATAAACAGTCACAGTTTATGCTATTCAAATGAAGAGGACTCACTGGCACTTACTGGCAAATCAGTATAAACACATTACATACCAGCCATGAATATATAATTTTTAATACTGCTTTTTATTGCAGGTCAACTGGATGAAGTATTCACCACCAACAAAAGACAACGCAGCCAAGCACAGGCTTTATTTCAAAGAAACCTTCAAACCAGAAAAGACCATCACCGAAGAAATTTCTGAATATCCAAGATATAAGGATATGCCACAGCTGGTAAGTAATTGTATTACTTAAATTGACCATTATGGTATTATTACACGTACATGTAGTTATCTCATGAGCGTGTGTAGAACAAAGAATAAGTCAGTGCAATATCAATAGGTTATTGGCAGTATGTTATTGTCCAACTTGCTTAATGGCAAACAAACCACAAGGGAAACTGACTAGGTAAATAAAAAAAAATTCAAAGTAAATGCAGAAAACTGGCAGGAGTGGGATTCGAACCTGCAACCTTCCCTTGTGGTTTGTTTTACGAATTATAAGTTTTAAAAATGTCATATCCTCATTGAGTGATTCCCCCAATGTTACTTCCCAGGTTGTATCGTAAAATTAGGCATGATCCTTGGCTATACGGCATTCTGGGTTTATGACTTCTGACAAGCGATCGACCCATGAACAATGACACTGACAATTTGGGAGACTGCCAAGATAGGGAAAGATGGCATAGTTTGTAGAGCGCCGGTACGGTATTCTGTGTAACCTCATAGAGCAGTGCATTCTATTTAATCACAGGACTGTGATTTACTTGCTATATAGAGTTGAGTTGGTATGCCGGAAAACTAAAATCATCTAGATGTTTTGTCATTCCAGTGTTTGCATTCATTGTTGCTGAAATAAAAGTGTCTGCAGTTCAAGGGGCTGTGTCGTCACGATCATAGCAGGCTTGCGGTTGTACACTGAATCCCGAACTGATGAACGCAGATGAACCCAGTAACTGCAAATAATACCCTCGACCGCGCGCTGACCTACAGGGCGCGCGCGCCAGATCAGATTACAATTGCAGTGACTGCTGCTTGCATGATCCTGTAGTTATGATACATACTGCATGTACAAGTATTTTGTATGTGTTTGTGCCACCAAAAATATACGATAGGCCTACAGTCTAGTCGAACATAGTCCGTGACACGCCAAACGCCAAAATGTACCATGACAGAACCAAACGAAAATAAGTAAATCTGTATTTATAATTGTAAAATAAATAATGCACCAGCCCCGTTCTATACAAAAATAAAGTTGTAGGACTATGTATCGAAATACATTTCGACTAAAATCGGCTTTGCGTGCAATGATGAGCAAATCAAAGTAAAACAGCTATACTGATGGCGATATTGAGTCCACTGCCTTGTGTTACATTTGACGGCAGGAATTTATGGAAAGTTACATCGTAAGAGTTATTTCAACACTATCAAGTAATAAACACACTAATAACAGTTATTACCAATAAATAATATACGCCAATGAAATGAGATTTCACCAGTGGCGAGTAAATCCGTGTCGAAAAGTGGGGATGATTATTGAATTTGTCAAGGAAGTACTGCATCTTAACCTTTTTCTCAACGGGGGATACCCCCGCCCCAAACACGCTTGAAATTTGAAACATCACTTTGTGTCCAATTTCCCCTTTTTAAATTTACGAAACAAAAAAGAAATACAAATCGGTGGGCCCCTGAACTCCTTCCCCATGTTTACGCCACAGGCGCACAGATCCCCACATCACTATGATAAAGATGACTACCGAAGAAAAAAAAGAAATAAACACCCAGACAAATATTAAAACAACCCTAATTTTCACCTGTTTTGCACGAATTATTCGCTGATTACTTTTTATGACATGAACAATTCACATACCGAGTACATGGATCGGATGTACTGTACATGTAATGTATGTACTGTACATGTTGACTATACATTACATGTAGACTTGATGTGCGGAAATATTGTTTCACACAGCGAGTTGTTGACAAGTGCCATTGGAATAGCGACCAAGTGAAGTTGTTTCAGCTCCATCTATCAACTGTTAAAAAAAAGTAATGTACTTCTAAGTTCTATATTATAATATTTTTTTTTCGCTGCTAAAGAACTGTCTGCAGCCATACCCCTCTTTTAGTAGCATGATAATTTTGTTATTAAAGTGACGGGTCAAAATAAGCCTGAAGCTTTTTATCGACCTAAGTTTACAAGCAAGATACGAACAAGATACATCCAAATGAATGTACACATAATACATAGACCCTTTTACGGATACCCCGCCTGTGGGATTTTGTGTACAAAATTTAGCGCGAACTGTCCCACAGCGACAATACACGTTGCAGTTTTGCTGTGCACATTTACATGGACAAGCACCCAGTGTGCCGAGTTGTGCTCTCTGGCAAGAGTTTCGGCATGTACATGTCATAGGTTCTCCAGCGTAAGGTTTAGAGAACTGAGTGCCACGATGTGTGCTACTTGTTTATAAGTATACGTGTACACGTATGTGTATTTCAGTAAGCAGACGCTGGACATGCGTGCGTGCGTGTTCCAGGGGGTGTAGTTTCCAAAAGGCAATTATCAGAACAGCCATAACAAACGGATGGAGGTTAAAAATAGCACATAACCGAAATGAAGCGCAAGGGGGCGCACTCCAATATTTGATTCGTTAACGCGAGATGGCGCGACGACACAGCCCCTTTCATTGTTGCTGAAATTAAAAAATACAGTTAACGATGTCATATTTTAAATTTCCCCTAGATAAACTTGGACTTCGAGACAATGTTCCCAGAAAAATGTGACACACTTCTTACAACGTGGGATTCCATCTACCGAGATCGCATCATTGCCGTAGGCGCCCAAGAATCCGAATCCGTGTGCGATCTAATCAAATCATTTGAGCATAAGAACAGTAAGTGTATACAGGGTGTCAAAAAGGTAATCCCAAAATAATGGGAATGTGTAAAGGCTATGAACTCAAAGTGACTCCATCTTAACGGGTAGTTCAATAGCTTTTCATTGATATCTTGTTTGTATCACTTCAGTCATGCATGACCAAGTACCATTAATTTAAAAACGAGCCAACAAACCCCTTTTCAATGAAAAGCTAATGAACTACCCTTAAAGATGGAACCACTTTTGACAGTGTTCAAGTTCATAACTTTACACAAAAACCCATTATTTTTTCTAATTACCCTTTTTTTATACATCCTGTGTAACTTTTTTACGATAAAGTTTGCATAAACATGCTTGTACTAAAGGCCAGTATAATTTCAAGCAGAGTTATAATCGAGTCAATCACGAGTCATTCACAAGTCAATTAAAAAATGTTAAGAGGAACAATAACCTTTGTCACGGTTCATTTAAATAGCTCATGAGTTGACTGGGGACTGGATGACTTGTGATTGACTTGTGATGACATGTGGTGACTTGTGACTGACTCGATTACAACTCTGCTTGTAAGTGACATTATTGACATAAATTCATTGCAGTACTCATGCATGTCAACAGTGGAAAAGACCATTGCCACAAATATTAGGTGGCCTTGAAGAAGATATGTCATTGGGTTTACAAGTTCCAGTCGAGTCAAGTCAGGTCACTGACATTGTAGCACCATATTTTGGTAGTATATGACAAACTGAAAACTTCTTAAATTTCAGGTCAAGGATGTTAATTTTAGTATTGAAGGTACATGTACGTGTCTTAATGCATCCGTTTTGCCTGTAATTGACAGTCATTATGAACTGCATTTTTCCACAGGGGATATTTGTGCCTTACTCGTTCTAGTTTACCTGCTACATCGTTCTGTTAGCAAGAAAAAAGGACAGAGGTCTCCTGCAGCAACTAGACCTGAGGCTGTCCTGCATGCTATCCAGAACATAGCAGTAAGTGCATGATGATGATTTATGCAAATATTCAGCTTTATCTTACCTAGATATGTCTTACTAACTAGAAACAAAATAACAGGAACACACTCGCACTACTCTTGTCGAATTCATATATTTTTTTACACATTTCAAAACTGTTGTGGCCAATACCAGAGTGTTCTTCGTGATTTATGAGAATAGTTGTCCCAAGTATTAATAAAGTTTAATAACTGTCTTAGAATTTAAAAAGAAAATAATTTGGACCAAGATAAAGTACCACTTGTTTTTCTCAAGCCAGCATACATAGGTTGCTAAGTCCAAGCATGAGAATCTTTCTGTTTTAAAAGGAATTCCTTTTTTTCCCTCCAAATTTGTGGTCTTCGAGTTCAATGTAAATTTGAAATAGAATTTGGGGGGTGAGTTGTAAGGGGGTAAGTTGGATTACCACTCTGGAGCAAAATCCCCTTTTATTCCGAGTGAAATTTCTGAGTTGAGACATCGTTTTACACAATATAATGCTCCTACACAATATAACATGTTTACGTGATTTACAAGACTCATTGACACGCATGTACATCTATACTTTTTATAAATACATTTACTCCCAAAACAGCCTTCAACGGGTATCAAATATGCTAAAACTTAGGAGCTTCAGGGGGCTCCCTGGACCCCCACATTTATTCTCATGCCTGTAAGTCTGTTATTGGAGACCATGCTGGGGAAAGTCTTCAGGCCAAGTCACACCGGGCAATTTTCACAGCCAACTTCAAACTAAAAGCTACTGGAACCCCATGGGAACAAAGTACATTTTGCCAACAGGTTTCTTTTTAATGTGTAATACCAGCCCGCAAGCTTTAAATGTACATGTCATTTGTTTTCTTCTTGGAAAACAAGTTGCCTATGAATTGCCTTTTGTAACATGGCCCTTGCCTTCCCCTCACATGAATATTGGCGATATCGGTCACATTTGCGCACAATTTTCATTGCATTTGTAAACATGCATAGGGAATGCTATGCATTTGTCACCATCCATACATCCACAGTAGTTTAGAAGCTAGACTACATGTACATCTGCTTCATTACACTTTAGCCTCACACAAATTAAGTTCCTCTTCTTTGGTTCACAGGATGGATGCGACGTTCAAGCTGCAGCAGCTGACAAAGACAGCAAGTACACCCAGCCATATCTAGTGTCGGTGGGGCCAGAGAAACAACCCAAGCAGTTTTTTCTAATTCTGGATAGAATTGCTGTTTCTGCTGCGATGCACCTTGTGCAAGCCCTAGTCATGCTGTTCAAATCGCATTATGTGTTCAATGTCGAATACTTACTTACACTGCAGCAATTTTGGGAATTCTTTGCTGCAATGGTGTACGAAGTTATTAAGCCAGCAGAGGCGAAGCCTGCTGTTCGTTCACTTACAACAATGTTGAGAGGTATTGCGCTAAAGTAAGAACTAGTAGGGCTGTGACAAGTTTCCAGAAACCAGATACCGGTACCTGACCAAAAATGGCGAGTAACCGGTTTTAGTTTTATTTGTTTTATTACCTGAAACCTGTGTGCTTTTGTGAAGTGAATATGACTTTACATCTGTTTGGCTGCAGGTTTTTTTAATCAGTAGCTACTGGCAGCATCTGCTGGTGTTTTTATAATTTGTAAAGCACGAACACCTGTTACAAACTACACTGTACTATTGTTTGGTTGTTAGGTTGATTATTTGTTGGTTAGTCTGTTGTCTGTTTGGTTTGATTTTGTTCATTTATCTGGGTCATTGTCAGGTAGACTGTTGGTTTGTCTTTCAGGTTGCCTGTCTGTCCTGTTTGTTTGTCCGGTTGCTTGTTTGTCGGTCGGTCTGATTGTGTTCATTTATCTGGGTCATTGTAAGGTAGACTGTTGGTTTGTCTGTCCTGTTTGTTTGTTCGGTTGCTTGTTTGTCGGTCGGTCTTTTGACTCCTGTTTGTTTGGTTTGATTGTGTTCATTTATCTTGGTCATTGTAAGGTAGACTGTTGGTTTGTCTTTCAGGTTGCCTGTCTGTCCTTTTTGTTGTTTGGTTGTTAGGTTGCTTGTTGGTCGGTCGGTCGGTCTTTTGACTCTTGTTTGTTTGGTTTAATTGTGTTCATTTGTCTTTCAGGTTGCCTATCTGTCTGTTGTTGGTTGCTTATTTGTTGATCGTTTTGTTGTCTCTTGTTTGTTTGTGTTAATTGGGAAAGAGGGTTGTGGTTCCCATGTTTAATGATTTGCCATGTGTACAGTACTTTCATTCTTTTAAATGAATATGAATATGAATATTAAAATGAACTCGTGAACAATTTCAGTATTTACTGTACTAAGGACTAGTTACATTGTGAAAATTTTGAACATGCACTTTTAAAGTTTTCAATTTAAATTTAACGTGCTTTTTTCGTCATTTGATTGTTTTGATCTCAAAGGTTTGGGGTTGTGTATTACTTTGTTTACGAAGTTAGGTCATTCTGTAAACTCTTGTTTATTTGTTTGGATTTCGTTTGTAAGTCTGGGTCATTGTCAGATAGTGTTGGTTTGTTTGTCAGGGTGCTTATATACACCGAGTATACAGTGTTTATGAAATACGTCGGTGAAGGGCAAAACCCAATACATGTATTGAATTTACATCATCCCACCGAAAAACTCCATCTTATAAATAGTTTGGCTGTGGTACCAGCCAACCGACTCCGGCAAGCTCGGTGGTCGAGTGGTATAAAGACGTCTGCACTAGAAAGCAGGAGGTCGTGGGTTCGAGTCCCACCCGAGTGATTTTTTCCCCAAATAATGTCTCGGGACAACACTTTACAGTGTTTATGAAATACGTCAGTGAAGGGCAAAACCCAATATTGAATTTACATCATCCCCACGCAAAATTCCATCTTATAAAAAGGGTGCTTATGGTTTTTTTTTTCTTGTCTTGTGTTTGTGCGTTAATGGGAGCCACAGATTAAAACAAATTCCCAAGTTATTTGTTTTGCCATATATGTCTAGTACTTCAAACCATTTGATTAAATAGCTGTTTATTTGATTTGTTCTTATACTGTGTGTGAATTTTGGGCGTGTAATTTTCATTTTTAAAGTATGTGCAATTGTTTTATTAATAAATAAAAATCCATTTATTCTTAACACTCACGCCCAACTGTTTTGTGAAATTTTGAATTAACTCTCTGCAATAAACAGAAGATTTCTCTCAAGATGTTGGAGTTGTGTGCATTTTGTGCCTGTTTGTTTTAAACTGACATGTTTGGAGTGAGCTTTTACCATAAATAAACTCACTCGAAATTAAGAGCGAGTAATTTCAGTCATTAAGAGCGAAATTCAGTTGATTGATTAGAGCGAATTCCAATCTAAATTAAGAGTGATTTTCTTCAATCTTAAATTAGAGCGATTTTCACTCTTAAACGTCTTGTCCCTAGTTTCAGTAGGTGAAAGAGTGAAAATTCACTCTTTAAGAGTGAATTTTCAATTGTTGGAAATAAGAGAGTAACCCAATTACTTATTTCAATGCTTTGTGTTATGTTAAAATTGCATTGGACTTTCTGCATATACATTTGCATGTCGATGTAAAAAAGCCCTGGGTTTTCCTCACCCAGTGTGGATTCAGTGACTGGACATGTAGGTTATTTTGTAGTCATAGGTGCCACCAGGCCTTCACTGCTGTAACTCAAACTGTGTCTTGTACTAGATGTAGGTTTCCTTTACATGTTACATGTATAGCTCCCTCCTATTAATTGTGATCAAATGTAGTTTGTGTAAATTGTTATCCGGGCTTATTACAATTATGCGGGTGTTAAAGGAACCATGCTTCTCAGATTTGCCGGATAGCATTTTATTTCATAAATACATTCATTCATATGTATTAAATGTGAATTAAAAGCCAAACTGGTTCAAGTGAAGTTTTAGTGTGATTATTTGCCGCCCAAAAATTGCCCCCCCCCCTTTTTGGAATTTGTTGAGACTCAAATTGAGGGCGCTGTTCGTGACGTAGATCGAGGCACCGAAATTCATGAATGGACTCGATAGTCTGGACCCGTTAATGACGCCTGGGTGCGAGACGAGCATCAAAGCATGTCCGCGTGGGTACGCGTACCCGTACGGTATACGTATACGGCAGAGCACGTGTATACTATGTAGGGCCTACACGTACGTATACGTACACCAAGCTGTACACCCTTGTACTGTACGTGTACAAAATGTATCCGCATGTACATGTACGTACACACTAGGTCTACACGTGCAATTTCGTACATTGTAAGTTGCAACAACTATACATCGAACTTACCCTGATTTTCTCCCTTTTAGCGACAGCTCCTCGGGGAATGGGCCGTTTAACTGCTTTCGCCTGTACCTTACCCACATCTGGGAACTTTGTTGGGATGGCAGTGGACTTGAGCATATTTTTAATGGCTATCCCAAAGGAGTTGAAAATACCAGTATCGAAACACGACTGCTCAAAGTGGTCGCTACATAACGCTGAGAAGCTGCTGGGACCGGACCACTTCGCTCTTGTCACCTTCACTTTCGCCGTCCAAATTCTCCGATATTTCGCATCAGTTGGAAATAAATGAAGGCTTACTCCATCCTTCGTTGTTTTGCTGCATCCAGCAGCCACACACCTTGTCGGCATGGCCGAAAAACGCTATATTTTGCTTAGATTTTGGACGAAGAATGTACACTCAATTTACGCGTGATGAATGGTGCTGGCTCGAGCAGAATATGTAATGTTCCTCGATCTACGTCACTCACTTATGTTAATGAGGGTCCCACTCAGGGGGCGGAGTAGCTTGGACAAACATTTTCAAAAAATGTTTTTTCATATTTAATCTGGGAAATAGTTGACTCTGGTAACAAAATATCATTGTCAAGATAATACTTTATTGTTTTAAGCAGGAATAATGCAATGTAAATCCTATTTCATGGTTCCTTTAAACATTGTTTTAAATTTGTTGCTTGTTTTTGTGCAGGGTCGGAGAGGGGCGAGCCTGTTGGAGTCTACATGTAGGTAATGCACACACGTACAGCACTCCAGAATCATGAAAAGGCATTGCACTATGCAACTTGACACCTGCAGATATCGAGAGGTAACAGCCACTCTGTCTGTTGTAGTACATGCTCACAGGGACAGATCCAGAATGGTTTTCTGTTTAAAATTTTGTTTACCTTTCTATTTTATTTTAAAAAAATATTTATTTTGTTTATTTATTTATTTGATTTAATTTTTTATACTTGTTTAGTTATTCTTATTCGATCACTGTTTTGATTGACAAAGGTACTAAAAATATTTTATTTTTACTTTGAAGTTGTTTTAAGTTTTTAAAAAGTCAGAGTATGAGTTTCAATGCCGTAAGCCTCCCCTATTGATCCACTCCAGGCTAGTTATATCCACATTCCTCCATCACCTACATCCAGTAATCGTTATGTACCTGTACAGTCGGACTTGATTCCATCCTTGCCTTTTTGGGGTGTGCATTTACTGGTAGTAAAAAATAAATAAATAAATAAATTATAGGGGAAACACTTTCTTTCCATCTATGACTTCAAAACCATAGTTCTTAGCCTGCTTTATACTTTTTGCTCTAAATCCATTCTTTTCTTACATATTTTCTGTGGTGCCCCCCCCCCCCCCCCAAGTACTGTACTTCACAAACTGTTTGTTATTCTCAAGAGACTTGATAGAAAACAATTATAAAGTGTCTTATGCCAAGAATGTCTGGAGTCATACCAGTGGCGGGTATACCTTAGGCTTAAAAACAGCTGGGTTCTCTCATGCTTCCTGTTGAGAACCTTTTTTCCCAAACAAATATTTTTCCCATTTTTTTTTTCAAGATGAGTTGTAAACAATTGTGCAAGCAGTGTACATATACAGTCATCGCAAATACTATTTTGACACATTTTTCAAGCCAGCACATTCAAACCCTAACCTCCCCAAATCCATTTCCCCACTTTGGGAAATTTGGTAGGCAAGCCATTAGTACTAAGTCTATCAAAATCCACCTATAGTAGTGGTGGTCGTGTGGTGGATTTCAGCGGATTTGGTCCTAAAGCATTATGTGAAGCAGGGTCAGTGATGGATTTTGGTGGACTTGGTCCAGTAATTATTAAAAGACACTAGGGAGTTAGGGTTAATGTCATCTTTCACTTGTTTTTATGTGGAGCTTATTTGATTGAATCGCTGGAGCCAAATCCAATTAAATTGTGAGGCTCTGGAAGAAGCCTATTTGTGACCCGCTCCAGAAAAAGGTGATATAAGTCGCGCTATGCATTTACGTGTAATGGCCCTTTTAACGTTGAGAGGGTAACAATTTTCGTCAAAATTTATTTTTTGTTTTTGTCTTTAATGACATCTTAAATATCTAAAGTTTCAGGTTTGGTGCACAACAATGTTGATTTCAGTGAATGAAGTGAAAAAATAACCTTTTTAAAGTGCATTGTTCCATTGCATTGTATTAGAATTAGCTTTTTCAAAGCCTGTTTTCTCTGTTGTGCAATTTGAACTCCATAGAGCTAATTAATATGCAAAAACGCGATATCTTCAGAATGGAAAGGGCTTTGGAGCTCTATGATGTACCAAATGAAAGTTTACATTCTGGGCTTTCCAAACATACTTAAAACTCATTTTTCATATTTTGCGACATAATATACCTTTTTCCAGAGCGGGTCACATTTGTTCAGCCGACAATTCAAGAAGAATATTGCAAAGGTTTGTTTGGTCGTACATCAAGGTGATTTATAAAATCCAGTTGTTGATAATGTCTATACCTTTAATTTCATCACTACTCCAATCACAAATCTCTTGAAGAAATATCCTTTGTTTTTTCCCGAAAACCAGGACTGCAGTATGTGATGGAGATTATCCGTGATTATGATGATCCAGACTATGAATGCCAGCCATCTCTGTGGTGCCCGAATGGTTCAACAGAACATAATCCGCTACTTGATTGGCTTCCCCCACCGCATGGCTTTCCTCGTAAGAACCTGTCAGCTTCCTTATTCCTTTCCCATTATGTTGGGTTAAAAAAAATGTTAGATTAGAAACATGTTTGGCTCAGTGAAATGTGTGTAGTGTAGCTTTGAACCCCCTACTCATTGTTGAACCTTCAAAACCCTTTGAAATCTTTAATACTTAGAGTTCACAAACTTATATTTGGACCCTTCAGAAACTTCATGCTGTAATAGCCCTTTCAATACCAAGGCATATTTTGTGACTGTGCTCTGGATACCACACTCATGTACATGACATGTCCAGTTCTTTACCAGACACTTTTAGCCAAGTTTTTGTGTATAGCGCCCTCACAAGGCAATGTAATGAAAGGCTATTCTTCTTTGAAGTGTTGTGGAATCCTGAGGTTCATTGAGAAACAGCACCCCAACCTAACTAATTGAATGAGAACTAAAATATTGCTCTTTGAAAAGAGATTTATTTTAAGGGGTGGTTCATAAATCCCCAACTCTCAAGGATTGTTGTAATAATTGCACAAACTTGAACAAAATAGTACCGTTTGGATGCAGTTAAGAGGGCATTTCTCAAACCCTGGCTTGGGCTCGGGCTTCGCGTAATTTTGTCCCCAGATTAGGCAAGATCTTGAATAGTTTTGGCTACATGTACATTTATTTCCTCTTCATGGTAATTCACAACAGATATAAAAGAATACAAATAAGAAAATCAAGTCAAGAAGATCTTGAAGAGGCAAAACTTAAAAAGCGACAGCTTGTGTAAGGCATACCAGACATAACAAAACACATTTTAAAAAAAAGTAAAGATTTAGAAACATAAGTTATACAATGTACACAAAGCAACTATAATACGCGTCGCTAGCGCTGATTGACCAGCAATGAAAATCTATACAATGTGTCAAATCGAGCTTACTCCCTATAGCTGCCCATCTCCGTTACAAGCCATGAACAAAATTGTGAAAAAATAACCTTTTAGAATGTCAATGTATTACGGATCTGACAAATTGGAAGGGTCAATCAGAGTTCAGGAGACTGCAAAAATACAGGTCTACCTAGACAAGTATGTACATGTAAACAAAATAGTGTGCATTTTAGGTTTTTTTCCCCCCATTTTCACTCAAATTGGTAATTTTTTAGGAAACGGTTGTTTAGGAAGATTATTTATTCATGATTATTTTGGTACCTTCCCCATTTATTATAATTATAAAGTTGCAATTTTGCGTCAATCGTAAGATGTGTAATTTCTGATCAATGTTTTGCGTGTGCAGTCAATACGACATGAAATGTGTGCACATGCAGGCTCAACATTGTGGAATTATGAACTACATGTATGCTCAATTGTTAACCTCGCTGACCAATTATTTTGACTTCCTAGCTTTGTGATTTTTAGCATGCTTCGCACGATGGTCAATGCTGAATCAATTTTCAGCGGGCGCTGTGCACCAATGTAGGGTATAAATGCTGTGTGTGCGGCTCCCCCCCCCCCCCCCCCCCCCCCCGATTCAATGTTGGGTTGGCAGTGTGTGCACCGTCACTCTAACATTGAAATGGGGGGGGGGGACCGCAATAAAACCTACTCGGGCGAATTCTTATCACAGACTGTGAAACTTCTCAAAGCATGGTACATGTATTACACACATTGGTTTGTCACACTGTTTACAAATTATGCGAGTTTGTTTCCGCTTGGCTCTGGTACTGCAAACAACACAGTTGCGCTTTTTGCCAGCAACATTTCTCCCAGGATAGTGATGATTTGGAAAGCGGCTGGAACCACATGTCACCTGACTGGCATGCTGAGCTGGGTTGTGCTTCCAGGTGGAAAGAAGTCCTTCTATCACCTTGACCCTGAAATCCAAAGTGGTCAAGTGCTGGTTTGTAGGGATGCTGTTGTATACAATGGTAGCATTTAACAAACAGATGTCAAGAATGGTCACGAAAACTCTTTTCCACCATTTCATCGATTTGTGAGGGTGCGAGTAGTACTGACACATTTGTGCTGCGAGATCACTTCCTCCCATGTATTTATTATAATCATTGACGACAGCAGGTTTTTTGATTGTACGAAGTCCACTCAAACTGTTTTTGCTCCGAATGTCTTTCGTGTCGATATCACAGTTTTCAAAATTGGTAAGAAGAGTAACACGTTTGGCATTCTGCCAAACGACGCACAGTTGCCCGGCTTTGGTGTAAAACTGGGGGTCAGCACCTCTTCTCATGGGGAACTTTTTGGGGTTTGCACAATCTGGAATCCCTTGTGAGGTGTAGCGTACAGTTCCACGAGCTCCGAACTTTAACTGTGACAACTTGCAGACGAGAGCCGGGCTCGTGTACCAATTGTCCATGAAAATGAAATGTCCCTTATGTTCGAGTCCTTTAATAAGGTCGAGGACTACATGCCCAGCAGATAAAAGATTAGGTGGGTGGTGTGTTGAAGCATAACCAACGGAGGGTTGACTAGATTCTTTTGATGTGGGCTGAGAGCCGGTGAACACCTTCCAGGCACATGTATAACCGGTTTCTGACTCGTTCAATGAAAAACATTTCAATCCCCATTTGGCGGACTTTCGTGGCATGTACTGTTTGAAACCAAGTCGGCCTTTGAACTTGATCATTGTCTCATCCGGTGAGAGGTTTCGGCCTGGCTTGTAAATGCGAGGAAAGGATGCGTTGTCATCTTCAGCAACACTATCTCCAGAAAACATGTTATCTTCATCTGGCTCGGGCTCAGTCTGCTCAGGCTCCTCGTCACTTGACATAGTTGTATCAACATGTCCCAGCTGCTGTATATCCACCTCATCGTCAACATCTCTGTGGTGCTCTGCATTCTGAAAGGGACACAAAGAAATTTAAGCTAACTTAATTTCCATGTCAAGGTGCAGTATGGGGCTCTTTACCATGAATTTATTAAAGAATAGGTTTAGAAAACATTCAACATAAACATGGAGACTGTATCAAAAATCAAGACAAAAAGCATGTTTAACTTTAAACCTATGCTCCAAACTTGCCAAACCGATTAAAAAAAAAAGACGAGTTTACCGGGGTACGGATTTGACTAGGGTACGAGTTGATTTGGGTATCAAGTTTATGGTACGAGTTGACTCGCGTACGACTCTACAAAGTACAAGTTATTCCAAAAACGTTGGGGAAAAAAGGCTTTCTAGTAAACTCGTACCTTTGCCAACTCATACCTTGGCCAACTCGTACCTTCGTACGTATCGCCTTTTTAAACATTTGGACATGATCTGGCGATAGTAGGGTCCATTAAAGGCAGCGTTGGATGATTTTCTATTCATTAATTCAATACGTATACAATCCAAGCAACAAAATCAGAATTCTACGGCCACCAAAATACTAGATACGCCACCATCTGAACAAGTGGAGTTCCATGATCAGATGAATGTACCAAGATTTACTTAACATCCAAATAAAAAGTGAAATTCAGGGTGACGTCATGCAAGGTTGAGGGGTCACTATTTGAACTCCAAGAAAGCGAAAAGACATGTTCTGCGGGGGTCTCTGGGAATTAAACGGTAAATTTCACTTTTTATTTGGATGTTAAGTAAACCTTGGTACATTCATCTGATCATGGAACTCCACTTGTTCAGATGGTGGCGTATCTAGTATTTTGGTAGCCGTTGAATTCTGATTTTTGTTTTTTTGGATTTTACACATATTGAATTAATGAATAGAAAATCGTCAAACGCTGCCTTGGACCCTACTAATACTATCGGCAGATTATGTCTAAATGTTAAAAAAGGCGATAAAGCAAAGGGTCCAAGTTAAGTTTAGAAGTATACTCGGACTAGGTTTGCGTGTTGACGGTGATACTCAAGTATGACCGGCTAATCATGCTAATCTAACTGGGAAGGGGGGGACGAAAACCATAGCCTAGTAGGCCTACTCACCACAACATCAGGCACAAACTGAGGTCTTTCAGGTCCGAGGGCTGAATGTCTCCAGTTGTGTCGAGTTTGCCGTGGAACGTTTGCATTGTCATCGATCAAGTACAACTTATACTAGCGTTTACGAGGCCGAGGTGGTTGTTCGTCTGCCATGTTCCTTGAACTTCCGTTAATTAAAACTCGGCCAAAAGGACGAGCCGAGATAGTTGTATCAGAAAGAACTTATACATTTGCTTGTCTTGCGAATAGAAAAGGGAAATTCGTTGGAGAAATTTCTCAACCGTTTTGCTACCGCACCATTTGCGGTTTTTTGGTAAAGCTATACTACAGGTCGGGGCAGACATCCGGGTACTTCCGGGTTCACGGCCCAGGCAACCGAAAGGTAGACTGGTTCCCGGTCCCTACATTGTCCTTCGGATTTCAAAAGTAGGGACCGGTAGCGGGTAATAAATTTCGGAGGAATTCCTCCGGTTTTATGCAAATGTGCAGGTCAGGGATCATACCCACAATGCAACTGGGCCATGGCATAGTACAGTACGGCCAATATGTGTGGTGATGATGATACGTCAGTGTATTACGATTACGAATTTTCGTTTAGATTTTCGCTCAGGTCTAAAAGGTATATTTTCGCAACCATTAACAAGAAGAGAGGCACTGCTTTTCAAATTTGAAACCTATATGCTGTTGAAATGCTTGAAATGTTGCCTTAATTCGCGGATGAGGAGACATGATCATGACGATGGCGCGATTTTGCCGACAAAAACAAGAAGACTGTGAAGTGTGATGCTGGATATACGAGACAATGGACTTAGTATTGGAGAAATAAGAACACTGGAGTGGAGTCTCGTCGTGTAGTGGCCATGTATACTATAGTGAGAGCAGCAACAACCATTTGCAGCCCGCTTAATTCAATCATTGGAGAGCAGATTCAAAGGGTAAGACGGAAAGATTTTACTTTAATACCCCACCAAAATCGGTCAAGAACAGCAACATCTTGGAAAATAACCAACCCTCCTTGATAACAACTGTCTGCGGTACAACCTGTTATATCAAGATTTATTCCAGCAAAATCTGTAAAAAAGGAGGAAGAAATCAACATGTATGATTGTGAACACTTTGAGTGACTTTACATGGTGCCAAGAACTTCTAACAAAAAACACAAACTTTCTTTCCCTAGGCTATATTGCAATAAAATGTCCCAACAAATTTCTCAAAATTAAAGGTTGTGCCAAGTGTTTATGAACACAAATGGATGGTTACTTTTCAAGATTTGCTGTTTTAACGATTTTGGTTGGGGGTATTAAAGTAAAATCTTTCTGATGTGACAAATTTCTTTCATATTAAAACTAGTCTGATCTGAATCATGTTAGTTTTTTATTTATACAATAGAGAGTTATATATATCTGAACTGATTGTCTAACTAGTGCTTACTCATGTTTCAGGCATCCAGTGCAAGTATTTGTGCAAAAACAACCCTGACAAATAGTTGGAAGATATTCATTTTTGAAATCTTTTAACACTACCGATTCACTTGTTTGTCAAAGATGTGTTTGCATTTGCTCAGAAATAGATTTGCGTGATCAGGTGATCCTGTAGGTGGTACAGTTGATGACTGACTGATATAGCACTGCACCATCAGGCAATAATGCATATCCACTGATGGCACCCGACTTATGCTATGTATGCAAACAGCAGTACTGCTATTAATTTGCGTAAATTTTCTTTTTCTTTTCATGCAGATACGGTGCATGTGCCATTCAAGTCAGTGACAAAAGGTGCCTAACTATTGCAGATGAGCAACAGGACACCAGAGTGAAAGTGTTACGATGGAAGATTTTTTGACGTTAATGGGCATCTTGAACATTTATTGGGGAAACGTGTGTGATGTTTTCGTCACAAAGCCCTATCAGAACAGTGTGACTCATGTTGTGATTGATGAAGCCCACATAACAGTGTCCTTCATTAGGGGCAGACTTTAGACAAGATTTTAGAAAAGTATCTAAACTGCAGTCACTGTTTTCAGGAGCATTTTTTCTTGCTGTCACTGCAACTGCCAAGTCTACAAAGAAGGAAGGACATTTGTTCATTGATTGGAATGAAGTCCACCAGTTTCATAACATCCAGCATTGACAGGACAAATATTAAGTTCAGAATCGAAAATAGACCTCCAAAGCTTCATGCCGAATAGCCTTTCATACTTGTGTTTAAATGCATAAATTTGTGGAGTCAATTGGGGCTTGTTTCAAAATATATATTAAATCATTGCCCCCCCCCCCCCCCCCATTGTGATTGATGAAGCCCACAGTGTCCTTCATTAGGGGCAGACTTTAGACAAGATTTTAGAAAAGTATCTAAACTGCAGTCACTGTTTCCAGGAGCATTTTTTCTTGCTGTCACTGCAACTGCCAAGTCTACAAAGAAGGAAGAAAATTTGTTTCCAGGACAAATATTAAGTTCAGAATCGAAAAGAGACCTCCAAAGCTTCATGCCGAATAGCCTTTCATACTTGTGTTTAAATGCATAAATTTGTGGAGTCAATTGGGGCTTGTTTCAAAATATATATTTAATCATCCCCCCATTGCCCCCCCCCCCCCCCCAATTGTCTCCTGTTGCAAACAAAAAGGCCAACATAATATTGTAGCCACAATGAATGCAAAATGGGAAGTCTCAATCGTGGGCTGGAAAATCTTAAAAATCATGTTAAAATATGTTAGCAAAAGCTTGAATTCTATTTTAGATTTTACAGTATTATGCAATCTATTTCAGCTCTGAATTTTGCATGGACCTCCCCCCCCCCCCCTCTCCTCTTGAAGGGCTTCGTATATAGCTTGCCTTTGCCATCTACTGCTCTACAGTCGATCAGTACTGATGTGAGTGCCCCCCCCCAAAAAAAAATATAAAAAATTGTCAGTTGTCCCAATATAAAAGAAACTGACTAGGACACTGTGTTCAAGGTTCGCATATGATGCACGATATGGGGCAGAGGAAATCCCCCCCCCCCCCACCCATTTTGTGTTGGTCATTGTGTTCCCTGGATCTCAGGAATTCTCTTCAGATGTCTAGGGGGGAATAGGTAACAAAAGTCCGGAGAGGGACGGGGGGGGGGGGGGTAGGGTACCCTCTGCCCCATATTGTGCTGGGTATAAAGGTTCGACCTATTATTGATTAAAAACGAATGTCACTTTTTCATATTTTTTTGGGGGGTAAGTTTTTCCTTCTGCTTTGTAATAAAAAAATATTAAATTTGTCTAAACCTTTATGCTCTACTCAATTTGTACTACTGTATTTTGTTTTTCTGATGAGAAATTATATTGTTATAGGCGCGACAAGCGAAGAGTAGATTAATTAAGAAGCAAAGGGTAGATTAATCTGACCTCCAGGAAGAGGGTTGGGGCTTGTTTGCAGTTCCCAGGATTTTTTTGTAGGCCTACATGTAATTTGTTTTTTGAAATTGGGTCCGATGAAATTGAGCCTAGGAGTGTAAAATTTTAATTAGTTATTTTACCTTCCAGCAGCGTTGAAGTCAAGTTCTCATAAATCCTCATTTCCTATATCACTTTTTCTTTCTTGATCTTTTCAATTTCCAGGCAAGCCTTCAAAGGATGTACTTCATCCCGACTATGTTCCATCCATCTTCCCGCATCTTCCTCATAGCCAACACAAAGCAGAACAAAACTTGAAAAGACACCAGCGCTATGAAGACACCACACCTAAGCGGAGATGTGCCCGACAATTACAGTTCAATGACAGCACACAAAACAGTCCTGAAGCAACGATGCCAGACCAGGACACTGCACTTCTTCACGAGAGACATTTGCCTGCTTCATCACAAACAGATCCGACCGATGAGCAAAGGATTATTGAAGAACTCCACAAAGAGGTTTATGCCCTTAGGGACGAGAGAGATGCAGCCATTCATGAGCTTGAAGAAATGAAGTTGAAGGTTCAACTGTCTAGAAAAATAATTGAAGAAAATGATGCCAAGTCCAGGTTCTACACTGGACTGACATGGGCAGTCTTCTTGCAGACTTTCAATTTCCTTGCCCCACACGTAACAGGCAAGACCAGCGAGAGTCTGGCCTTCATCGACCAGTTTATTGTGACCCTTATGCCACTGCGCTTAGACTTGTCATTCGAGTTGATTTCTACTGTTGTTGGAAGTGGTGAGAGTACTGTAAGGGACTATTTCTGGAAGTGGGTAGATGTAATGTATGCAAAGTTGGCCTTCCTGGTAAAGTGGCCAGACAGGGATGCAGCCGCCAACACTCTCCCACCAGAATTCAAAATGCTATACCCTCGCCTTACAGGTATTATTGTTTCGAAATCTTCATTGAAAATGCTGGGAGTTTGCTTGCTCGAAAACAGACTTATTCGAACTACAAGAAACACACGACAGCGAAGGTACTAATTGCTTGTAACCCTCTGGGTGCAATTACATACCTGTCTCTTGCTTGGGGAGGACGAGTGTCAGATGTTGAACTCGTGCGCCGCTCAGGGTTTATGTCATCCAAACTTCACTGGCCGCATGATCAAATTCTTGCCGACAGAGGATTTACACTTCAGGATGATTTTGCAGTGACATGTGGTGTGGAATTAATCATTCCAGCAGTAGTAGAGAAAGGAGAGTACTGCCCCACCTCCGTTTTCCCTCCTCTCTCTCCCTCCCTCTTTCCTCTTTTTTCCCCCAAAAAATTTTAAAAATCAAAACGAGAAAATCGCCAGATTCCAAAAAGGGAAAACCCCCAATTTTTTAGGAAGCAAAAAAAAACAAAAACAAAAATATTTTTAATATTTTATTTTTTTTTAAAATAAAATAAACATCTATTATAAAGGATGGAAAACAGAATGATACCCTCAACGGGTTACACCCGTTGGACAAAAAACGATCTTAAGAAGTATATCGATAAATATGCCATTACGTTGGGCCCACCAACCGGACGCAATGGTACGTTCATCAGACTAGACTATATATCGGTCATAAAAAGGAACGAAGCGCTTTATAAAAAATTGCGGTTTAAGTCTAAAGAATTATTAGAAAATTTAATCACCGATAAACACATCCCGCTTGGTGATCCTACCGGGAGAAGGGGTCAGTACACTAAAAAGGATTTTGAATCTGCCATACGGCGATATTATAAAAAACCCGACGAAAAACTTGTCCCCTTAGATTTTAACGAAACAGCTCCGAGACAATTCAGAAATTATTTACGTAATTACGAGATGAATATCGACAGAATTCTCGTAGATCCTATAGCATTTTTTAACGAAAACAAAGTTAAAATCATAGACGAATTGAAAGCAACGCTAAACGAATTTAGAAGCTTTAAATTTCAACTCGCGTTAAAAGTTACGTTGAGAAAGTATAATTACGTAAACGACACTTTTACCGAAGTCACGAGCATGTTTTTTGGTTTTCAATCGATCGTATTAAACGAAGGCGAAATCGAAAACCAAGTACAACAACAGATAGATATCATAATCGAAAAAATAGAAAAATTTCAAACAAACGGAAGCGGTTGGGTCATTTACGATTTAAAGGCGCTGTACATCAACGTTTCTAATTACCAACCGATAAGAGGTTCTTCTTACATTAAATTGCCCGAACACATAGCCCATAAACTCGCAATCATCAACGTTCAAAATAAAGACCAACGATGTATCAGATGGGCGTTGAGAGCGGCTTTAGGATTATTTACTCCCTCTGTCAAAGAATCAATTAAAAACAACCCAAACTATACTATTCACTACGAAAGGAATTCTATCTTCGAAGAAGATGATGGATTAGATTTTAAGAACGTAGCGTTTCCAACCCCCATCACGGATATTGACAAGATCGAAAAACAAAATAATCTTGCCATTAACGTTTTTGGTTATGAAAAAAAAAAATTTCCGCTGAGAATAACTACTCAACGAAAATCGGTCATAAATCTGCTGTTATTTTCTAAAGGAGACAATAATCATTATTGTTGGATAAAAAACCTAAGCCGTTTCCAACGAAACTAAACACAACGGACGCAAATATTTGTGTACGTGGTGCCTGCAACATTTTAGTAGGCAAGATATTTTAGACAGACACGAGATAGATTGTAGGGGTGTTAGCCAAACCCCGGCTTTAGCGGTATTACCCGACTCAACCAACAACATTCTAAAGTTTAAAAACCTTAAAAATAGACAACCTGTACCTTTTACTATATACGCGGACTTTGAAAGTATCTTATTACCATTACGCCCTACACCCTACGATCGTAGCTACGCGAGTACAAACCCCAACGGACGAAGACGCGCGGGAAAAAAAGACTCACGAACATAAAGCATGCGGCTACGCTTATATCATATCAATGTAGCTCTTGCTAGTATTCACAACTGGTGCCAAAGAAACAAACTAGCATTAAATGCCAACAAAACCAAATGTATGCTTATTGGTTCAAGGCAGAAAATATCAAACGTCGACCTAAACGTGTGCATTGCTGATAAGGTTATCGAAAAAGTGAAATCTTGTAAATGCTTAGGTGTAGTTGTTGATGAAACATTAAGTTGGGGTACACATGTTGAATACGTAAGGAAGACTGTTTCGTCTAAATTGGGTGTGTTAAACAGAATTCGTGATTACGTTCCCCAAAGCAGCCTGCACACACTCTTTGTAAGTTTAGTTATGCCATCTTTAGAGTATTGCTGTACGGTGTGGGGAGGAAGGTACATATCTCAAAACAATACCCTCAACAAATGTCTAAAAAGAGCAGCACGGATAATCCTTAAATGTACCTCCCTTACCCCCTCAGCTGATATGTTTGCCAGACTAAATTGGATTCCTTTTAAAGAAAGAGTTCAGTTCAAAAAGGCTATCTTTGTTTTCAAAAGCCTTAACAAAATGACTCCTTTGTACATGACAAATCTGTTCACACCACTTACAGTGATTCGTGAAACACGACAATCGACCCAAATGGCACTGAAAGTTCCTTTCGCCAAAAAGGAATGCTACGTGACAAGTTTCGCTGTGAGTGGTGCCAGTATATGGAATAATCTGCCTGAACAAATGAGAACCATAAACTCTTTAAGTACATTTAAGGGACCATGGATTAATGCCAATTTGCGTGCGCACGCGTGCGCACGCGTGCGCACGCGTGCAACCCCGTGCACTTGCGTGCCTTTGCGTGCAAGCTCAAACGAGGGAGATTTTGGCACGCATTTGCACGCATCGGCACGGACTTGCACGCAGTAGCACGCAGTGGCACGCAGTGGCACGCAGTGGCCCACAAACGAACTCATTTGCAACCAGCCCGAGTGTACAATAGAGATCGTCTCTGGCGGCACCTCTTATGTCCCGGGTAATCCGCTAATCCGGATTAGTGTGCAATTAGACCTAATCTTTCTTTCTGCACAAATTTCCAAGCAATGGCAGTCACTGATTGCATGTTGGTAATCAAACAAGGATTACAAGTAGAGGGTCTACGCGATTTCTCATAACTATTAAGGGTTTTCTGTCTAATTTGCAATACAGTTTCTGGGACTTGTTTCCGTAAAAAAAACGCCTTCAAACTTCAAATCTGAGACAAAACATACAAGAATTTAATTTGAACAAGTCCGGCATGAAAATTAAACTCGGGTCCTCTAAGTTTCGACCGCACCCATCTGCAGAGCTTTTTGGCACAATCCTGATAAAATTATTCTTTTGACCGCTGCGTACGTGTACATAGAGGCCCTGTCCGAATTACTTGGCTACGGCTGGATGGTATATACACACATGTCTATGGTAGCGGCTGCAGCCACTTCCCATAGACTCGTGTGTAATTTCAAGCCGCAGCCAAGTAATTCGGACAGGGCCTGACTTATTGTTAAAATGATAGTGACGTCATCATCACGTAGCGCCCTCTGTTGTTATCCCTAAAACATGCATACAATTGCGCAAACAAAGGGGGAAGCAGATGTGTTTTATTTCTCGATGGTTAAATCGATATCGGCACCAATGATGCGACACCGGATAATCTACTAGTACATGTACTTGTATGACGATCGACGTTGATGGATATGATCCTCCGTTTTAAAACGCTAGTGAAGGCAACAATTTCTTGTCGACCACTGGTCGTTTTTTGCCTGGTACCCAACATGTGTTTCGTGTACAGGTTGTTATGGAAAATCGACTAGTGGTTGACAAATAGTCGCCGCTCGAACTTGCTCATTCATGTAAATATTTCTTTATATGTACAAATTTCTTATGTAAAAGTTGCAGTGGGTGCCGCCATCTTGAATTGCGTCCCCATTCCGTTATTCCCAACCGCCATGTTATAACTTTTTTCAATGAACTCACAATCAAGAAATTGTTTTTGTGTATTTCCTCAATAGCAAAGAAATTATGAAATTCTGCAAGATTAATTAAATGAAGGTTGAAATCTTGACTCTTCCAATCGAATGGATGGTAAACATGAAGCACGTTCGAGCAGCGACCTTTTGTCGACCACTGGTCGTTTTTTGACTGGTACCCAACATGTGTTTCGTGTACAGGTTGTTATGGAAAATCGACTATAGTGGTTGACAAATAGTCGCCGCTCGAACTTTTTCATTCATGTAAATATTTCTTACGTACAAATTTCTTCTGTAAAAGTTGCAGTGGGTGCAGCCATCTCGTTATTCCCAACGGCCATGTTATAACTTTTTTTAATGAACTCATATAATCAAGAAATCGTTTTTGTGTATTTCCTAATAAAGGAAAGAAATTATGAAATAATTCAAGAATAAAGGTTGAAATCATGACTCTATAAAGGAAAGGTGAACATATATATCTTCATCATGTAAAAGTTGTTTCAGTGGGGCCACCATCTTGAATTACGTCGCCATTTCGTAATAGTAAAATAATATGTTAGAGCTTTTTTGATCTCACGATCAAGAAATGATTTTTGTGTATTTTCTCAATAAAGCAAAGATATTACTTTTAAAAAATAATGCAAGATTGAATTGAGTTTAAATTCTTGACTCTTCAAACCCATCATGGAAAGGTGAACATGTAGGTGCAGGTCCTTGATGCATAAAAGTTGTTTCAGTTGGCTCCGCCATCTTGAATTTCTCTAGTTTCATAGTTTGTAAGCGCCATGTTTTTATGCATTTTTCCAATAAAGCGAAGAATTTATGAAATACTGCAAGATTAGTTGAAATCCTGACTCTTCAAATCGAATGGATGGAAAGGTAAACATGCATGTACATGTAGGTCCCAATATCTTTATCATGTACAAATTGCAGTGGGCGCCGCCATCTTGAATTGCGTCCCCATTTCGTAATTCATTTCGTAATCTATAGGTCCACATGTCTTTATCATGTAAATAGTTATATCATGGAGGAAGAATGTTTTCTTCCTCCATGGTTGTATTAATGGCGCCGCCTTCTTGAATTGCGCTTTCATGTCGTAATTCGTAAGCACGCCCTGTTAGATTTATTTTAAATGATCTCATAATCAAGAAATCGTGCAACAAGACAGAGTCGCGCAATCGCCAAATTTGAACTGACATCGATATCTCTGTTTTTCCAAAAAAACATTCTCTGAAAAAGCGCTGTATACATGTATAAACGCTGATGATGAGTTATGTGTGAAAAACGAAGAGATCATTTATATTGCAAATTTATCAGAAAAGAATAACAAACTTCGAATCAATTAGTCTAAGCTGCCCTAAAGCCCGGTTCATACTTTATGCGAATGCGAAGCGAATTTCATGACGTCAACAATTAAAGCTTTATTGTGACGTTCTCCGTTACCATAACGAATATGCTTCGCATACGCATTCGCATGAAGTATGAACCGGGCTTAAATTGCCTTGCGCGTAAAAGGTAAACTTCAATCACGCAGCGAAAACACTCTACTTGACGGCATGTATCCCCGACGCAAAAAAATCCATATTTAAAAAAAAAGTATTGAAAAATCTCTAAAATTGGGCTGTTGTATTGAGTGATGACGAAGCACAGCAGTTTTTTTGTGTACTTGAATAATAATGTACATCTTTGTATACTTTCTTCAAAACGTACCTTTTTCTATTAGAAAAGATCGAAATTGCGGAAATAAATGATGCCGTCATGCCGTGTTGTTTCAATGAAAATCACGGAAACTTAAAATAAATCAGAAATCCACATGTATATGTAAAGGCCGTACATGTAGGCCCTACTTTACAAATCTAAGCCCCGCTAGAATTGTATCGTCATGACTTTAGAAAAGCCTTTGAATTGCTGTTTATGTACATGTATAGTCTGACCAAAGCCACCAAAAGATGAGTCATCAGTCCACCATTGTGGCCCAGGAGCCCTTTGTGGAGACTCTAGCCTTTTATGACACCTCTCCGTCTGGTATAATCCGTCCTTCCTGGCCGGCCAGCCGGCCGGCCTGTGTTCTTTGTTATCGTTAATCCTAGATCAATAAAGAGCACAAACGGTTGAAAATTGCCTATGCTCACTGGAACGCATCGGCACGCATCGGCACGCATCAGCACGCATCAGCACGCATCGGCACGCACTGGCACGCAATGGCACGCAGGGGGCCCGTGCCTTTGCGTCCAATTGCGTGCGGACCCGTCCGCACGCGTGCGCACGCAAATTGGCATTAATCCATGGTCCCTAAATCGGAGCTACGTAAAGCCATCTATCAGTGATATTTCTGTAATTTACGCTGAACTGCAGAGTTATAAACTTGGTTGCCAAAATACTTTGGAGCCGGATGGGAAGTTCCCCTTGTTTTTCACCCTAAAAGGTTTTTTTTTCGCGGGTTTTTCGCCCATCCCGTAAATCAGCAACAGGCTTCTACTGGAGAGTTGAACAGTTAACCGAAGATATATTTATTTGTGTAAACATTATTGTATTTGTTTAAATATTTTTTATGAATGTGTAAATATTCAATTTTAACTAATAATATGCAGGGCCCCAATGGAAACCAGTTTTAAACTGTTTGGGCACACCCTGGGTAAAGAAATGTAATACATAAAATAAATAAATAAATCATAATCGGACCCGACGGTCAAGTTTTAGGCGAGCCCAAGACTTATAGAGGTGCGGACGCAACATCGCATTTCTTAGATCATTTATTAGACGAAAAAGACAAAATCAACGAAATATTCGAGAATCCCAAACCCATGATTTTTACGCCCGAAGACGAATTAGCGCATAACGACGCTAACTGTTGGATTTGCGAGTACCCCTTTAACTATAAAACAAACACTTGCGAATGTGACCATCCGGAAATTCTCGGTAAAGAATACGATTGCGACCCCATCTACTACGACTTAAAACAAAAAGGTCTTGAAGAACAACGAGAGATTGTAGAAGACAAACATAATTATTCCACTGGGTAATCCTACGGGCAAAAGAGGCCAGCACCTTAAAAAAGACTTGCTACGCGCCATATATGGTGCCATCCTAAACCTAGAAGATTTCAAAGAGCCGATGTAGACGACGACGGATAGAACCGACCCGAAAAGTAAACATCCTCCAATATTCTGTGGAATATGTGACAGAGAGATTTGCGCGTTTAGAAAAGTAAGAGATCATTGTCACATCACTGGCAACTACAGAGGAGCGGCACACATGTGCTGTAACTTGAAAATACAGATAAAACCCGGTAAAACGCCAATCCCAGTCATTATTCATAATTTAGAAAATTACGACGCTCATTTGATTATGCAGAGTATTTCGGAAACCAACGGAAAACTAAAGTGTATATCTAAAACGTCCGAAAAATACATTTCATTTTCGGTAGGTCAACTCAGATTTTTTGATTCTTTCAAGTTTTTATCTACGTCGTTAGAACGATTAGTAGCCGCGTGTCCTAGAGATGCGTTTAGATATATCGGCAAAGCGCTGGTGCCAGCCGACCCCGTTAAACGCGATCTTTTAATTAAAAAGGGTGTATATCCGTACGAGTACATGGATGATTTCGAACGATTTAACGAAACTAAACTTCCCGATAAACGTCATTTTTATAGCGCTTTAACCGAGTCCGATATAAGCGACTCGGATTACGAACACGCTAAAAAAGTATAGCAGACTTTTAACATTAAAAACTTGGGTGAATATCACGACCTCGACGTATTGACCGATGTATTATTATTGACCGATGTGTTTGAAAACTTTAGAAAACTCTGTAAATAAAGATTAAAACATTTAATCTGGTTTATGAAAAGCGTGTCGATATTGCGATTGGAGCATGCAGTGAATAGGGAATGGTTCACAGGGCGTAAGGTCCGCCAGGTGCAAATTTGACTAACACTAGTTGTGCATAATTAGTATCCTCCCGCTGTGGGTTAGGTAACCCACATAGCTGAATGCATTGCCTCTTTGTGTGGGTTTTCAGTCCTTGGCAATAACAATAAAGAACAGTTATGTAATCGTTCAAGAAATCTAGCTGGCGAAGTAGCCTACCATGGTAGGCCACATTTCTTTCTTGGCTGTCGTCAGTGACACTCTAACTATTACTCAGCTTAGCTTCGAAGTTTGCCTCCTTCAAGTTCGGTCGTAGCATTCTACAATAATCCTGGTAAGCTGTAGTTCCTTGAACACCCTGGGGTATATTCCTAACTGTAATATCATCTATGCCATAACATGGACCCATTATTGTCTGTGAGTACGGGTCGCAATGTCTCGAGGGTGTCCATAGTGGGGCACTCGTTCGTTAGACTATTTCAAGAGGCGATTAAGCGACAAACACATCCTTCATTTGAACCGAACTTGGGTATCAGAAAGGTTCAAGTGCAATTTGTATGCAAAGGTGGTTGGCGTACCGCTGATGTTCGGGCTGCCTTACCACGAATCGTAAAACAAAACCCACAAATAGTAGTCTTACAATGTGGCGGTAACGACCTCAATTCATCTCAAGATGCAAATGCTGTGGCAGCTAAACTGATTGACGCAGCCAAGCAAATGCTCCTTACGACCGATGCTAAGCTTGTATTTGTGTGCCAAATTTTGCATCGCAACCAAGGTCGTTATTTAACGACAGTTAAGGATGTGCACGATTTCAATGCTAAGGTTGATGTAGCTAACGTTTTCTTGAAGGAAAATTGCGGGTCAAATGGCATTAAATATTGGAGACATAGAGGCATGACGAATCCTAACTTGGCAGAGACTGGGGCTCTGTTATGCCCTGATGGGGTTCACTTGTCAAATAGAGGGCAGTACAACTATTACAAGTCTCTGCGAGGTGCAGTAAATTTTGGGATGAAGGAACACAGCTAATTAGTACACTTTCATACATATGTCAGTACAGTCGGGAGTGACTATTTGAACAGCAAGCGGTTCAGCATACCTTTTTTCTGGTACAGCAAGGGAACAGCCCAAAAAAAAAAAAAAAAAAATAAAAAAAAATAAAAAAGAAAACCTGTTTGGCCTTCTAAAAGGCTTCCAAAAGACAAATCGCTGTTTGTAAGAGAAGTGTTATTCAACACCGTAATACCCAAGGCTGACACCGGGGAGCCATTTCAGTGTTCTACACGCGGTTCCAGGTTGCTGTTAGCGCACTGTTTTGGCCATCTTTGTTTTGCTCTGTCAGTGAGCATCCTTTTCAGACTTTGATTGTCTGTTGTTTGAGTGTATATTCAAGTTGCAATACAGCCCACGCCGCATGATTGTGGTATTTCGCTTTTAGCTGTATGGCGAGTGCTACGGGTAGTGCGGTAGTACAGTGCTCGTAACCATCAGTTATTTGCGTTTTTTTATTTTAGTGATGGAAATTTTACATCACTAGGGCGGTATGTCGGGTGTTCATAACTGTTTGGACAGCCCGATATCTGTAACATTGAATCTTTCAATTAGAGCTTATAGCTCCTTTGTTCGTTCAGTGTTACGCACGTTGGCCAATGTTACATATGTTTTCTGTCTTGATGCCCAAGTGGGTACCTTTACTGAAGTAATCGGTTGCAAATTGCAACGAACACACAAAATTATAAAGAAAATATTAAATATAAAATAATAAAAAAGCGGTCGGTCGCTGAGACCTCCTTTTAACAGTGACCAGCCAAGGAGTCCGTAAAAAAAAAAAAAAAAAAAAAAAATAGGCTAAAGGTAAAGGAATCAAACTTGAGGCAATTTTAAGCTTGAACAGTGAACTGCTGGGGAGTTTGTTGTTGGTATTTCAGGATGCCTAGGAAGGCTGCTTCAAAACGTAAGCGGCCCAGCACGCCGCAAAGACGATCCCAAAGGCGACGAACAAGTGTTCCAGCAGTGGTTGAGACGCAAGCTGGACCATCTGCTGACGGGTCGAGCGACGGACCAGCCGCCGCTCATCAGGCGTCTGCTCCTGAGGATGCCGGGTCGGCTCCAGACACCGAGCACACGACAGTCCTGAACATAGACATGTCTCACCTCCAAGACTCGGTGACAGCGACAGTGGTCAGCGCGATCTCGGACCATATCCGGGTTGCGGTGCAGACGGAGTTGGCACGGTTGTTTCCTGCAAACCAACAGTCCAGTCCTGTAAGGCCAGGGCCCGACGTGAGCACGTCAGGTGAAGCACAGATAGGCCGACCAGCGGCAGCGTCTACGTGGACTCCCCAGAAGCAAGAAGGGGGTATAGTCGACGCAGGGCTTAGACGGGGAACAGACCCTGTGGCTTTTAGTACAACGGCTACAAGTCGTTCACAGGGCAGGGAGGTGCCAAGCTTCGGACTGGGGCCGAATCTTTGCGCCTCCTTGCATGACAATGCAGCAACCTTGACAGGTGAGTCCTTGGGCGTCGGGGGGTCTGTTCCATTTTCCTCACCGTTGCCGTTGGACTTTGCGGTTAGTAAGGAGACATGTTCTAAGATCTGGGCAAACGAATATGTTGAATTTAGTAGTTTACTTGACCCATCTCAAGTTTTTCAAAGTAAGCTCATAGTCCAAAAGGTTGCAAGTGGAAATGATTCGCTCTGTCTAATGCCAGCAAATAGAAAACTCCCTAAAACCATCAATGAATGGACCTCGGCATTTGCAATATTCTCTTCGGTATACGTAAAGAAATTTCCAAATGGTTGTGGCAAGCTCCTAAAGTACGGTGAGCTGGTTCGCCAAATTGTACATGAAGGGGGTGACTTCAATGGTTACGATGTGTCGTTCCGGAAACTCAAACAGACCTTGCCATTGACATGGGATCACTTCCACTGCGAACTGTATCTCAGAGCTTCCAAGGGGGCTACGATGGGTTGTACTTCTAATCAAAATACGTCTACCCATAATTGGGGGTTTAGAAGAAACGTTCCGCGTTCTGGCATAAACCAGTTACAAGTTGGATTCTGCTTCCGTTTCTTGCGGGGACAACCTTGTGATGGGCTGTGTGGTTTCCAACACAAATGCACAAAATGCATGGGTAGCCACACACCAAGTCAATGTTGGCAACGACCCCAATCTAGATTTCGAGCCAGAGGAACATTTACCAGAACAGATAACCAAAGACCGAGTTTGGCGAGTTCAGCCAGAAGTCTCCCACTACACTCTAGACACGGTACAGGGAGGGGACAGGCTCCTGCAGCCCCAGGACAGACCAGTAACACCAGTAAATAAAGATGCTCTAGAAAGTAAGCTTAAAGGGTACGATGTAAACAAATGCAATTTCTTAATAGAAGGCTTTTCGGTAGGTTTCAGGTTGGGATTTATGGGCGCACAGGAAGCACATTTGTCAAAAAACTTAAAATCGGCCTCAGCGTACCCGGAAGTGGTGAAAGATAAATTAGAGTTGGAATTGCGCAGCGGTAGGATTGCTGGGCCCTTTGAAAGCATTCCACTCAAGAACTTCCGTGTTAGCCCGATCGGACTAGTTCCAAAAAAGCAACCATGCACATTTCGTATCATTCACCATTTATCTCACCCCGCTTATGGTTCAGTTAACGATGGCATACCTGATAGTCATGCAACAGTTCACTATGCAACTACGGATGACGCTATTAAGTTAGTGAAGACACTTGGTTCTCGTTGTTTTTTATCGAAAGTAGATATCAAATCGGCATTTAAGATCATTACCTGTGCACCCTGACGATCATCACCTGTTAGGTTTTACATGGGAAAATCAATTCTATTTTGACAAAACGTTACCCATGGGTTGTCGATCAAGTTGTGCCATATTTGAAGCATTTAGCACGGCAATCGAATGGATTGCTAAAAACGAACTGGCGCTCGGGGGAATGGTACATATACTAGATGACTTTTTGCTTATTTCCGAGTCTCGACTAAAAGGCAGGCGAGACCTGATCGGTTTTCAGTCAATATGTAATACCTTAGGTATTCCTCTTGCACCTGAGAAAACAGCAGGGCCAACCACGTGCCTTACATTTGCTGGGGTTGAAATAGACACGGTAGAAATGTCAGCCCGTCTACCGGCTGATAAACTTGCTAAGGCAAAACTAATCATATATAACGCCTTAAGAAAAACGAAACTTACTTTACGAGAGTTGCAATCAATTGTTGGATTTCTCAACTTTGCATGTAAGGTCGTAGTGCCCGGTCGAGCATTCTTAAGAAGGTTGATTAACTTCACCATTGGTATTAAGAGCCCCAACTATTTAGTACGTTTGACTTTACAAGCAAAGGCGGACCTGCAGGCGTGGCTTTTGTTTTTGCAGCAATTTAATGGAAAGGCATTTTTTTCTCTCGGACCAGTGGTTGCCAGATCACACTTTACATTTGTTCACAGACGCAGCGGGTTCCCTGGGTTATGGAGCTGTTTTTGGCAAACAATGGTTTTATGGAGTTTGGCCTGAGTTATGGTCCAAGGAAAACATCACCCTTAAAGAGTTTTACCCAATCGTCGCTGCGGTATACGTCTGGGGACATTGCTTGCGAAATAGAAAGATTTTGATCCATACAGATAATGAAGCTTTAGTAAGTATTATCAATTCCCATACATCCAAAGAGGTGAAAGTCATGGCGCTGGTGCGTAAACTGGTAGTTAAAAGTATGTTACTGAACATACAATTTAAATCTGTTCACGTGCCTGGTTGTGTCAATATATTAGCTGACAAACTTTTCTCGTCAACAGGTTGCAGCTTTCAAAACATTAGCCCCGTGGGCGAGTGTGCAGCCAGTTTCACTTCCGGTGCAAATACAGCCTCGGAGTTGGTTCCCGGGCTGCTGAAATTACTGTCCAAATCAATGGCAGATTCTACTTCAAAGACGTATCAAAGAGCACAGAATGTCTTTATAAAGTTTCTTGGTAAATATGGCTTTGCAAATAATTTACCGGTACCACCAATAGTCATGGCATTATTCGTAACATATTTGCATGAGGAAAATTACGCAGCTGCCACAATTCTAACGTTTGTGTCCGCCATTAATTTTATCCATCGATTGTATGACGTGCCAGCACCGGGTAACGCATTCTTGGTGCAAAAGGCTATAGCTGGTGTTAAAAAAGACAAGCCCACTGTAGACAAGAGACTTCCTATAACTGTTTCGATACTACATAGGATTACCAACGCGTTGGAACACACCGCAAAATCGGTGTACCAACACACCTTATATACAAGTATGTTTTTGTTGGCCTTTGCAGCCTTCTTACGGGTTGGAGAAATCACCGTATCGAATAACAACACCGACAATGTGCTCAAATTAGACAATGTACGGAAGTGTAAGGAGAGCGGTGGAATCGTGCTCAAGTTCAAAGATTTCAAACACTCAAAGGGTCGTTCGGTGTGCATACAGGTTGCTCACACAGGGGGAGTGTTTTGCCCAGTGGACGCGTTGGACAAGTAGTTAGTCCAAAGAATGCCCTTCGTGTCTAGTTTTTTGTTCTGTTGGCCAAACGGGGAACCTGTTAAGAGAGTACAGTTTGCTCAAGTATTGAAGACGGTGATTCAATTTATAGGTTTAGACTCGCAGGTTTACACCAGCCATAGTTTCAGGATAGGGGCAGCTTGCCATGCCTTATCTCTTGGCTACTCTGATGCGCAAATCCGTGAAATGGGGCGATGGCAGTCTGATGCATTCAAAACATACTTTCGGCTATAAAAGCAGGGGTACCACCAAGTGTGTATGGGCCATACTCTGATGACGTTTATTTTGGGTGCAATTTATTTTGTTTCTTTTCCTTATTTTGTGGGGGAGCCGCCCAATGCAAGGCTTCTGCATTCGGGCGACTAATGGCATTGTGCCCCCTCAAAATGGGAAAAGGCTGCCACAAGTACCGAATTATTCCTTTAAAGTTGCTTAATTGTAGAAGGGTGAAGTTCACCTTAGATTTAAACTGTTGAAGCTAGAAGTAATTGTCAGAATTTATTAAGCCAAAAGTCAAGTTGGTTGAGTTTAGTAACGGGAATATTTATGAAGAAATTATAAAGCTGTTCAATTTTAACTATGCCAGGTCGACGGCTCTTACGAGTCAGGCGCAAGAAAATTGTAAGCGGCCTTGTGACACTTAAATTTAAAGAAACGAGTATCGACTTGAGCATAGTTTATTTAATACATTAAGTCAAAATATTAAATTGTATGATTATAATAAGATATATAATAAATGGACTCCTAAACCCACACAAAAAATAGTACTCACGCAAGTTTGCTTTGTTGTCGAGACACGTAAATACATAAAGTAAATTACGGATTAGATCCGTGCCATTATTTCACATTACCCGGTCTAAGTTGGGACGCTTTATTAAAACACCCGAAAGTCAAATTAGAACTCTTGACCGATATAGATCAGCATTTATTCATAGAGAAAGGAAACAGAGGGGGAATATCTAGCGTGGGTAGTACTCGCTATGCCGAGGCTAATAACGAGTATCTAAAAGATTACGATCCCGATAAACCCAACTCGTTTATTTCGTATCTAGATGCCAACAATTTGTACGGTTGGGCC
This sequence comes from Hippasteria phrygiana, assembly GCA_037893225.1. NCBI lineage: Eukaryota > Metazoa > Echinodermata > Asteroidea > Valvatida > Goniasteridae > Hippasteria > Hippasteria phrygiana. The sequence continues at coordinate 278,317 of JAZGUH010000170.1, read as the reverse complement.
ATGTCTCAACCATTACCGTACGCAGATTTTAGGTGGGTAAAAGACAAATATTTACCCCTGTTTACCGTTGAATATATATTGTCTCTAGCCGAAGACTCTTTTTGGGGGTGGGCACTAGAAGTGGATTTAGACTATCCAAAACATTTACACGACTTACACAACGGTTATCCTTTAGCACCCGTAAACCAAGTCATTCCTTTAGAATCGATGAGTCCTTATCAGCTAGACTCGATGGAAAAAACAGGCTCACAACCGTCGAATGAAACCAAGTTGGTAGCGACGGGCGGACCAAGAAAGAATTACGTAACTCATTATAAAAATCTAAAAGTTTACTCAAGCGCCTAATTGGATGAAATCATACATCGATAAAAATACCCAACTCAGAAAAGAAGCTAAGTCCGATTTCGAAAAAGACTTTTTTAAATTGATGAACAACTCGGTATTTGGCAAAACTATGGAAGATGTTAGAAAGCGAATGGACTCTCACTTGTTAAGAATCCACGAAGAAACTAAAATTCGTAAATTGATAGCCAAACCAAATTACAACAGCAGGATAATTTTTGAACGCTGCGATCTATTAATGATAAACATGTATAAAACTCAAGTTCGTTTAAACAAACCCGTCTATTGCGGTATGAGTATTTTAGACCTTAGTAAACTTTTAATGTACGAATTTTATTAATATAAAACTAAAATTAAAATACAAAGACAAAGTCGATTTGATTTATACCGATACGGACTCGTTGCTCTTAAGTATTAAAACTGAAGATCTATACAAAGACATGGAAAAAGACAAAGAATTATACGACTTGTCGAATTATCCGAAAGACCACTTTTTATACGACGATTCTAATAAGAAAATAATAGGTAAGTTCAAGGACGAATGTGGTGGAAAACCGATCAAAGAAGTGGTTTGTATCAGATCAAAAATGTACTCAGAAGGTACGTCGTTTCAAACGAGATAACTCATCAAGATTATAAAGACTGTCTGTTTAACTCATCAATTTATCGGCACGACATGAACATGTTGAGAAGCGACAAGCATATCATGAACTCTTTAACTCAAAATAAGGTATCGCTCAATCCCAGAGACGATAAACGGTATATCTTAGACGATGGAATTCATACTCTGATGCACGATCATTATCGTACTCGGGTAGCTGCACTCGTAATCGCGTAGCTACACTCGTAGGGTGTAGGGCGTACTCGCGTATCGAAAAAGTGAAATAAAAATTAATAATTATAATATATATAAATCATGTGTACGTGGTTAAACATCGGAAGGCTAACTACGTGCGAAAATGATGGAGACCCGTGGTGTATGGAACATTTCGGCAGACGTGATATAGCGCCTAAACCGTGTTTAATTTGTGGCTATGGAACTAGGTCAAAGGTACAACTTTGTACGAATCATTCTACGAAAGGAAAACACCGGCTACAACTCATCGAAAATATGGCTAAAACTTAAGTATAAAAGAGTTATAAAAGAACTCGATATAAAATTTAACCCAGAAAAACGTCAATGTTCTTGGTTACTTTGTAGTAGTCCAAACCGCTGTAATAAGCCAACTGTCAAATCTGACTCTATATATTGCTCTTTACACGCGCATCGATTTAAAAAAGTCGGCAGAGCCTTAGACCCCTGTAATATCTGCGGTCGAGGTACTTTTTTATAAAAACGGTAATTGTACCGGGTGTAATAAAATAGAAACATTAGGATTCTCCAAAGATTAGAACAAGAATTTTTATAAATATCTACTCGAAAAATAACTCTCTTATTGTGATTATCGATTAACGCGCCGTCGCAGTCTCTGAAAGAAAAACTCAGTTCGGGTATTTTACTCCTAATTAGCGGGATAGTAGTTTTTCTTTTATTCTGCAACGACGCGATTATATCCAAATCGGAGTTAATATTTAAAATCGGTATAACGTCTAACAAGTCTGTATGATTTCCGTTATAGAAATTATTATTTGTAGATAATTCGCCGCAATGTAAAAAAAACTGCATTCACATAAATAATATTATAATGTCCTACAATTTCACCATTACGCAAAGGGTACCAAATATATGGTAGGTCCAACACTTTTTGAGTATATCGATCAAACATTATGATAACATCTCCAACACCCAAATCTGTTATACCAGCATTAAAAACTATTTTTGTATTAATCTTGTCCGCGACAACTGTCATCAAAGTTAATTTATTAAGTTCGGCTATTAACCCATCGATATCATAATTTCCAGTTGGAATTATCGTTTCACCGTTACGCGCACCTCGGCTAGCAACTGTTCTCCATCCTATAGTCATACGTTGAGTTATATTATAAAACCCGACGGTAAATATCACGCTGTTTAAACTCATACAGTAATCTCCCTTAGAGTTATCTATAGGTTTAGACAGTCTAAACGTTTTTTCGCTACCAATCATTTCAAAAATGTGCGATTCCATTTTATTAAAGCGTACAAAAATCTTTAGATTTTTTTTTTTTAAATTTACCGATCGTCAAGTTTTTAAAACTAATCGTTTTTCCTCGATTATCTATTAACTCGCCCTCGCGGTCTCTGATACTAAAGCTAAGTTGGTTTATCCTATCGCCCGCGAGTCTATGAGCGGGTGCTCCTATATTTTTGATAATCGTATCATCTCTTTTCGTTATTGGTATAACGTATAACAAGTACGCACCCCTTCCGTTATAGAAATGATTAGACGTAGATAACTGATCGCAATGTAAAAATACTGTTTCGATAGGCGTTGTATTATAATGTCCTACGTAATCTACGCCATAAACTAAGTTTTTGGCTGATATCCCCAACAAATGTTTAATGTTTTTATTAAATCGTAGAGCGTTATTTTCTTCCGTTATATAAAAATCAAACGTTAATAATCAAACGATAACGTATGCTCTAGATATCGTGAATCTAGCTGGAGGTTACGCGAGTACGAACGCTAGCGACAAGTACGAAGCAATTACCCTGGAGAGTACCCCGTTGAACATGAACTTGAGTCAACTTTACATCATCGTAAACGCCAACGACAACGGGTCTTTTATCGCTAATTTAGCGAATATATTTAGCGCTTATAAAATGTCCGACATAAAAAACGACGAACCGGTCGAACGTTATGCATCGGACCCCATGACGTTTTATCAAAATCAACTCAACTTTGCATTTTGGTGCGCGACGTCGGGTTGCGGTGTAGGACTAGAATCGTTGCTACATGAAAACCCCGTAATATCGGCTTTATTCACGTTTCACGTATATTTCACGACCAGAAAGATACTCTACTTTCTAAAATGTCCCGTTCCAAATGACGATGTATTCGACGATCTAAACAATAGCATCGATCACGGCGCTTATACTAATACTTGTCGACGCTTTCAAGTCGATCCAAACGTGAGTTTTAAACAGACCGTAGACTTAGCATCAGCGGGGCTAGGTACTGCGTACTATTACGATAGAGACTCGCATCAATATTTACCGGTACCCGGTATAGATTATATACATGATGAGGAAGACTTAGATCCACAACCTGGTGGTAGTTACACAATGGGTTTTACAGTGCCAGATGATACGTATATTCACGGTAAGTACACCGTCATGTATATCAGACAATCCGTAGACGTTGTACGACTTGGCTTTAGAAATTGTATACGCCAGACGAGCTCGTTTACCGACGTTGGTATAGAACAAATAAACGAAAGCGTTAGAACGTACGTCTACGCCATACTTGGTGCGCAAGCCCAAACAAAAACGAGTATACTAACTGCAGGTACCGGATTAGATGCCCAAAGACAATTTGAAAATATAGTAGAAGACGTTATAAATAGCCCTACGGACTTAGAATCTTCTATAACCAGATTTCAAGATTCTTTACAGTACGCTAGAAGCTCGTTAAACTTTGTGATAAGCCCCGGATTATACTTGATTCCATCAAATATGGAGCTTTTAGTCGGTATTCATCGAGGTTATAATATCAATATACAGATAGCTACGCCAGATTCATCAATAGGATTAAATATCAATTTGAACTCGGACGTACGCCCGCCACCAACCCCACCACCAACCCCTGCACTACCCCAGCCCACTTTAGACCCTCCAACACCAACCCCTGCACCAACCCCTGCACCAACCCCTGCACCAACCCCTGCACCAACCCCTGCACCAACCCCTGCACCAACCCCTGCACCAACCCCTGCACCAACCCCTGCACCAACCCCTGCACCAACCCCTGCACCAACCCCTGCACCAACCCCTGCACCAACCCCTGCACCAACCCCTGCACCAACCCCTGCACCAACCCCTGCACCAACCCCTGCACCAACCCCTGCACCAACCCCTGCACCACCCCCTGCACCACCCCCTGCACCACCCCCTGCACCACCCCCTGCACCACCCCCTGCACCACCCCCTGCACCACCCCCTGCACCACCCCCTGCACCACCCCCTGCACCACCCCCTGCACCACCCCCTGCACCACCCCCTGCACCACCCCCTGCACCACCCCCTGCACCACCCCCTGCACCACCCCCTGCACCACCCCCTGCACCACCCCCTGCACCACCCCCTGCACCACCCCCTGCACCACCCCCTGCACCACCCCCTGCACCACCCCCTGCACCACCCCCTGCACCACCCCCTGCACCACCCCCTGCACCACCCCCTGCACCACCCCCTGCACCACCCCCTGCACCACCCCCTGCACCACCCCCTGCACCACCCCCTGCACCACCCCCTGCACCACCCCCTGCACCACCCCCTGCACCACCCCCTGCACCACCCCCTGCACCACCCCCTGCACCACCCCCTGCACCACCCCCACCCTCTCCCGTAAAAAAGAGTCGTACTCGTACATCTACCCAGCAGAATTTAGACGATTTAGAAAATTTAGACCCACCGCTACCAGACTCGCACGAACAAGAAAAAACTGCTTTAGTCGTTGGTTTAATGGCCGCTGCTGGGGTGGGGTATCTAGCTTACGATATTTTACGTAATTAAGTTAGCCGGTGGTAACTCAGTATCTGATGGAACGACCATTAATTCTTTCATAACGAATGATCTCTTGGGGCCATCTTTTAGCCAGTACAATGCGGGCTGCCCAGGATTCGTCGTTCTTTTTTTTATCGTATACATTTCTACGCTCCAAATAGGATCGGTAGCTCTTCTTCTAACGTCTTTTTCGAGCTCTCCAGGAGCGTAAAGATATCTAACGATATCATCATTTACGCTTAAAAGTTGTTCCGGTTTCAAGAGTCCCGAAGAACTCAGTTGTCCTATTTCTAACTGAGACATAGCCAATTTAGGAGTTAACGGTTTGCCTTTCATAGTCGATATCAATCTAGTTTCTTCGTCGTTTAACGCTTTTATAACATCGGGCAATCTTTTTACCCACGAGCGGCTACGCTCGGTAGGCTCTAACATTTCTTGAGCGTATTGATGACCGAATAATCTTTCGGCCAAAGTACGATTAAATCTTTCTACTATACCTTGAGCTCTATGATTACCAACCTCACCTTTCTGTACTACTACTCGTCAAGTCCGCATCAAAGTATTAAATTCGGCCATAAATTCTGTTCCGGGATCTACTTTTATAGTTTTAGGCCAAGACAAGGCCGATCTTTTGTAAATCTTTGTTATCGCCTCTACAACTTGAGTACTCGTTTTGTTCGTCAAGGGTTCAGCTATTTTATATCGAGTGGCCACATCAACAATCGTCAACGCGTATTTATAAGTTTTTCGTCCAACTACATCGTGAGGTAGATATAACAGATCCGCTTGATGCATTTCATTGGGTAGTGCGATAGTCTTATTGAGGCTCGTAGGTCTCGGTATATTACTGGGGGCCGGCAAATAAATTTGCCACATGGCTTGTTTTCTTAACCAATTTCTTAACCAACTTATTAAAAATGGTGAGTCTTTTAATTATGGGTGCTGGTGCTGTGGCATTTAGCGGAACGAGCTTCGCCTTTTCTAAGATAGGAAAAAGCGGTGCGGACGAAGAACGTAAACGACATGATTTGGCTTTAGAAAGATTAACTGAAGCTAAACAAGAGTGGGTGGAACAAAGAACCAAGGTTCTAGATTATCTAAACGATCGACTACATAAAGAAGCCAGGGCTCAAAAAACATTTAAAAACGTAGATGAGGCGTTGAGAGAATAATAACGAAGTAACCAACGACGAGTTGCGATTACCTCGCGAACAAGTATTGCCGGACTTTTACGTACCCAGCGAAGATCAAAAAGATGGTGAAATTGCATTTATCTTTGGAGGCACTGCTATTTTAGGTTATTTAGTTTATAAGTTTGTTTAATTTTTTTTTTTTTTCGTTAAGTAAAATGAACGCAATTAATGGAAGCAAGCTGAATACTCACAGAAGTTTAAAAAATCCTAGAGCGTTGAAGGGGTTGAGACAATCGATGGTTAATACTCATACTCCTAGTACCGCGGGAGCGAACGATCTGTTGGTCGTTGAATTTCCTTTGTTGAGTCAAGACGATGTAGTCGTGCCGGGTACTGTACAATTAGCTTTTAATATAGACTTAGAATCTGAAGGCACTAACGCCGATGATGAAAGAACTCTATATTATAACGTCGCACGAATCTTAATTAGAAGCGTAAGAGTCAAACTAGAAGGTAAAGATTTCATAGCGTTTACGAATGCCGATGTATATAACGCGTATAAAGACTTGTGGCGACCAGCCAGCGCAAACGATGCGTATATCGAGAACTCGAAACTTCCAACGTTACGAGACTCAGAATCGGCGCTAGCGATGGGGATAGGAACGCGAATGATGAAAAAGACAAAGCGATAGCCGATGCTTACGGTAATAGATATTACATTCCTCTAGATTTTGAAATGCTTACGGATCATCAACCTTTTAGTCCATCGACGCTCAAAGAGAGACTAACTTACAAATTCAAATTTAACGATCACGCGAGCGTAGTAAAATCTACCGATACTAACGCTAAGTATAAAATTTCGGGGTTGGATCTCGAGTTTGAAACGGTGACTAATAAAACATTGGTTCAAAGATATACGGTCAAAACGTTAAACAAGTCCGATACTACTTGGAACATTAATCTTAATCAAGCCATTAAGAGTCTCAAAGGTATACTTCTTTTATTTAAAGAGTCGAGCGAAAAAGATCCTCAAATCTTTTATAATCCAAAGATCGAAAAAGTAGACGTTACGATAGAGGGTAAGCCAAATCAATTGTATAGTCAGGGCATGAAGCGTTATCAACACTGGGATGAGATTACCAAGTTTTTCGGCGACTCTAATACAGAATTTGGTGCTAGTGTGTGCAAAGACTTAGACTTACACGATATGACGCTAGTAGATTACTTAAAAACTAGTTACGGTCTTTGGCTAGATACGAGGGTGACGGATGATAATAAAAGCCACGGTTCTGGTAGGAAAATATGAGACGTAGGTGGCGGTATTTCTCTTCATTTAGAAAAAGAGGCTGAGACAGCCGGTGAACTATCGTGTTATGTTTTCTTGGTGATGGGTGGCCAGTTGGTTCTCGAAGATGGAAGGTTTAGCGGTAGTTACTCTTAAAATACAAAGACAGTTAAAAGTATCTACCTTACTATATTATAAGCATGTTTCCAAAGACACCACACTGCGCGCTAATATGCGGTAGGACTAATTCGGGTAAAACTAAATATATTTTAGATCTATTAGAAACTACGTATAAAGATCACTTTGAAAATATTGTAGTTATTTGTCCTACGTTGAGCAACAACAAGACTTATCGCGAGAGACTTTGGTTGTGGTTAGATCCGGAGATATACCTATGCGATTTAGAGGTAGAAAAGGTGTCTCTCAACGAAGCTTTATTTTATAGGGCTCGATTTAAAGGATCGCACGTTCGATTTTTTATAGATGATTGTAGCTCGGAACAAGAAATAAAATATCGTAAGGCGGCGTACTCGCTTAGCTACGACCGTAGGGGGTACGGGAAAAATACTTGCGTTTTAACAAAATTGGCGTTTAGCGGTAGGCACGACAATCACTACTGTTGGTTGATGACTCAAAAGTATAATTGCGTAATGACGGATTTTAGAGCTCAAACTGCATTTGTCGTATTGTTTTATTGTAAAGATAAAAATAGTTTCGATCAATGTCTAGATGAAAATGATGCGGTGCCTTTAGAAGAAAGATCGAGAATTAAAAAGATTTTAAGAGATGTGCCTTTTAGTAAATTATTGGTAAAAACAGATCCTCCAGTCTGTTGGCAGTTGATCTATAGATGATCTATAGATGATCTGATAGATGATCTGATAGATCAACTATAGATTATCTAGTCATCTATAAAATATGATATAATATCTAGACCTATTATTAAAACTAGTAATAGCCGTCAACTTATCTTTATTTTCTTACGATTATATGTCTTGTAGAAATAAGATTAAAAAATATAGTTCTATTTTAAATGAGCAAATCGATAGAATCTCTAAACACGTTATCTCAAGAACCCAAGGTTCAAAGTGTAGCTAGTACGCCCTATGAGCGTAGCTAAGCGAATACGAGCGAGTCTCCAGATCTTAAAAGTTGTGAAAATAGACTTTTAGGTGTAGTTGCTGGTGGTGATTCTAAAAAATATTTCGGTAAAGAATACTCCGTTAATGAAATAGAAAATTTAACTACGGAAAAACAAGAAAAGTTGTATACAAATACGAAGCCAAACTTGGTAAAGAAATGATAGTCAGTTTGGGGGGTTGCGTGTTGACTCTTTACGCAAAAGCTTTAGGCGTGACTTTACCGCTGGCTTCACCATTCGGCTAAACTTTGTTTAGATTCTGAAGAAGCCCTCGTTAATGACTTAGAAAAAGATCCTGTTATTTCTAGCAGTATGGCCAGTTTACTTTGCGAAGTGAATTACAATTATGGGACTTATTTATCTCCTTTGGTGGCTATGTTGATCACGACTAAACATTTACGAGTAGATAATAGTATTACGAGTAATAGTATTATAAATAATAGTAGTATTACAAATAATAGTAGTATTACTATAAGAGATGAATCCAGAAACGATAACGACGGATCAAGTAGCAGAGACTCCTCAAGAGACTCCTTAGCCTCCTCAGCCTCCACAGCCTCCACAAGAGTCAATAGCGAGAGTAACTAAAAAAAGAGTAAAAGACCCTTAAAGAGTAGAATTAGGAAAGAGACTGGCCGAAAGAAACAGAAAGATGAAAGAACAAATAAAAAAAATTCAAAGTGTAGAAGAAGAAGTTCCCCAGCAAACGCAAACAGTTACGATGGGGAGCATTCCTAGCTGGGGAGTTGCGATAGTTGGTTTGGCTGTTTTAGGAATTGGATATCTCGCGCTTAAAAAGAGAACGGCAGATACTGTAGTTCCGCAGCAAAAAGTACGGATTACGAGCGTAACCCCTAAAGTTGAAGAACTAATAGAAATGGAATAAATTTAAAAATAGATAAAAAAATAAAATTTTAGTACAAGTAAAATGGATACTAAGAACGTTGCAAATACTCTTTATCATGGCGCTGTGTTGAGTTTGCTGACCGTGGGTTATACTATGTTGAGTAAAAAACTTTTGAAAATTAGACCTGCCGATTTAGGAAAATTAGACGTAGAAGATACGATTAAAATCACCGCTACGGTTGGTAGTGCTCTAGCTACTCAGACTTGGTTGGTGAGCCAAGAAGTAATTCCTCAAAATGTAGTAAATACTACTTAAAATATAAAATATACGACTTATTAAAATGGCCGAAGGTGGAGAAGATTTCGAAATGGGCGACCGAGGTCGAGAAGACGAACAAAATAATGCCGATGATGATTTTGAATGGGACAACTATGATGAAGAGACTAGTTTTTCGATTCCACCCCCAAAAACGACGGGTGAAGCGATTTATAGATTAGATCAAATGTCTGGTCTAAGAAATACTGGTTACGCAGAATCGTTTTATGATTTTATGGAAAGCCAAGGTTATACAAAACCGACGAATATAAAATATGAAAAATTTCATAAAGAAAAAGATGGTATTTACTTCGACGGTATCTTGCTGACGGATAAACGTAACCCCAAAAATGTTGTAAAGATTGGAACGTTGAAAACAAGAATTGCCGCTGTTTCTGGATTTAAACCCGGTTTATTTATACGAGAAGATCTTGGTTTATTAACGAAAAAAGAACTTGAAGTACGAGACTTGGAAGAAACGATAGATGAAGCGTTTGATACTTACGTCACTCCAAAACGACTAGTTGAAATTTCTAACGATCTGCACGATCGCATAGAAAGTATGACGGGGGCCCGAAATTGATCCTGAATATGATCCTGAAACCGGTAGATATACAATTCCTCCCCCTCAACCAAAAGGAGTAGATGCTCGAGCGCAAACTGTAGGGTTAAATTACAGAGAACTTGTAGCTTTAGACAACAAACTACAAACTATGAGCGGTAATGCCGAATTAAATTTAGCCGAACTGATAATGAGTTTCAGGACTTACTTAAAGAACAAGAGGATATTGAAAATTAAATAGAGAGTAGATTAAGTCTCAAGCGCGACCTTGAACTAAGCATGAATAATCAATTCGCTAGAATCAAAGAAACGATTAATAAAATATTAGAAAGAGATACCTCGCTAGCGGAAAAGATTAGAATTCTGTTTCGAGAACAGGTTGTGACGGTTGTTAGTATATTAGCCGCGTTTGCTTTAGCACTAAGTACGGTCGTTGCTTCTATAATAGCGGCTGTTGGTGGCGGTGGTGCGGCGGTTGTTCCTGCTCCGACCCCGTTACTCCTACACCTAAACCCAGAGGTAACTTGAAAGATTGGATAAGTAATCATTTTAAAAAATTGGCCAATTTACTAAAAAAGATTGGAGGTAAGTTATTAGCCGCTTTACCCGGTATTTTGGGTAGTATCGCGAGTTGGTTGTTTAATCTTTTAAGTCGATAGGTTGGTTGGCGGAACATGTGTGGGCGTTATTGATCGGCGTCGGTACTTTGATTCTCGTATACGTGCAAACAAATTTAAAATAATAAGTCGTATAAAATATACGACTTTATAAAATGACCGCAGAATCTATTTACCCTAAATTGCCCGATGTTCCGAGAGAAACGGACGAGTCTTCAGTCTTTAGGTTAAATAAAATCGAACGAGTGCAAAAAGAGATAGCCACCGAGAGAGATAAGAGAGAACGGTTGCACAAAAAGTATAATACAATTATTACCTGTTTATCTAACGCAGAGACCGTTATAGAATGTTTCGGAGCTTTATCCGGTACAATAGGCATAGCCAGCGTTGTCGGTGTCATTACCACGCCTATAGGTATAGTGCTAGAAGGCATAGCTGTAGGATGCGTGGGTGTAAGTTTAGTATTAAAACGATTTAGTAAAAAGTTTAGAGGTAAAGCCAAGAAACACGACGAAATTAGAGTAGTAGCCGAAACAAAATTAAATACGATAAATGAATTAGTGTCTCAGGCCGTAGACGATGGCGATGTAAGTCACGAAGAATTTGCTTTGATTAACAAAGAATTTAGAAAGTTTTCGGGAATGAAAGAAGCCATTATAACTCAAACGAAAGCTAGAGAAGAGTCTGTTTCTAATCAAAAAGAAATAGACGATGAGGTCGAAAAGAAAGTTGTCGAGAGAATGGAAAAAGAAAAAAAGATCTTATCGCAAAACTTAAAAATTATGAGAGTTTACAGCCTAGGCCTAGCGCTCCGTATGAAGAATAGTTGTAGTTATTTATACAGTAGATCTACGTAACACAAAAAAAAACCTCACCTCTACACTCAGTAGAGATGGGGGTTTTTTTTATCTAGTTTTAAAATAAAGCTATTTAATTTTTTTTGTCCCAAAAATTGTATATTTTTTTACTTCCTACAAATTTGGGGGTTTCCCCTTTTTCAATTTGGCGATTTTCTCATTTTGATTTTTAAAATTTTGGGGGGAAAAAAGAGGAAAGAGGGAGGGAGAGAGAGGAGGGAAAACGAAGGTGGGGGAGTACTCTCCTTTCTCTACTACTCCAGCATTCACGAAAGGAAAAAAACAGCTCCCAGCCTCTAAAGTCGAAACATCACGGCAAATGTCATCAGTACGTATACACGTTGAAAGGGTGATTGGACTTCTGAAGAAACGATACAGAATTTTTCAAGGAACCCTACCGATCTAGATTATCAAGTCGCTGAAGGACGAAGCTGACCAGGTCGACGAGGCAAGCATTGATAGAATGCTGAGGGCCTGTGCAGCTTTAGTAAATCTTGGAGGCAGCATCGTATTCAAAGGATAATGGACTAGACTGTCTAAAAATGGACCTCTGTCATTTACATTTGATTATGGGCTTACGGATTACTCTGTACCGTGAATGTAAGAATGCATTAGCGGTGGGAGAAATCAGATATTTCAAAATCCGGTTATCCTAATTTTATTCAAACTGAATAATGGTTACCTTGATTTCATAGCTCATTGTCATGCCAACCAAAAATGACGAGTAATTAGGTGACGCATGAAAAGCCCTCCCAATGACGGGATATAGTTTGCAGGATTCAGTGACCAATGGTCCTTTACAAAAACACTCCTGAGCTGTAATGATGAAAACAAATGGATGGGTGGCAGGCTAATCAGAGACCATGAAGCAAATTGGAGGATAGCCCGTGTCACAAAAAATGGAAGGCTTGATTTTTTTTAAGGTTGCTTTCGAGTATCCGGTTTCCAAAATCCAAACCGAATAGTGGAATGTAAATTTAATGTAAAAAAAAATCCACATTTATATCCCACCACTATTTACATGCAGATATTCCTCTTTTCCGTCTTTTAATTCATTAAGTTTTGGTGAGTCTTCCTCATATTTTAAAAACTGAATAGATGGGAAAATTTATCATTGTGGATGGGGCAAAAGAGGAGAAGACGTAGAGTTGTAACAAGTGCTATTTGTCTATAGAGAAAAATAACAGATGCCAGTACATGCACATGTAGTATAACAAAAATGTGTCAAAGATGAAATGACAAAGCAGGGAAAGGGTGACAGAAAAACATAACATCATTGTTAGAGAAGAGACTGAGAGTGAGAGGATTGGGGCAAAAGAACACTGTGGAAACATTGGTTTTAATCTGCTCAATTTTGCAATAAAACAATGGAGCAACAATGAATTTCAAGCTGTTTAAATCTTTTAATTGCATGTTATTGCTTCATACATTTCATTTTATTCCATGGGGTAATACTATACTGAATGATTATGCACAGAGGTTATCAACAGGCACTGAAATATAAATTTGTGAACTCTAAAGCATTCATCTCTGATGCAAAAGTGGATCCCTTGTAAGAAAAAAAATGACAGGAAAATGAAGCCAGTGACTATAAGGGTCAGTATGAACAATTTTCATTATTGATCTGATGCAATTGTTTTAGTAATTAAGGGGATGACAGTTTGATGAACTGGTCTACACCAGGTCAATAACAACCGAGGAGGGGCGTGGCCACTGAGCCAAAGGCGACGTCAATTGACAGTGGCCATGATCTTCAGAGGTTATTGACTGGTTAAGATATGTAGATTCGTCACACTTTCATCCCCATTCCTAAATGCCTCTTTGTGATATGCCTCAATATGCGAAGATTTTTCACCCCACTTTTTCTTCAAATTGCACAGTACAAAATGTATGCGTGCGTATCAGCCTTATGTACGCCTGAAGGCGCTCCACGGCTTGCCCGTCATGTATGCACATGCGCGCGCATGATATAGGGCCTACGTGTGCATCATACAATGTAGATAAGGAATATATTCCATATCTATGGTGTGCATTAGTACGGAGCTCTGGAAGTGCCATCCGACTTGCTATGATCCTCACATATTTTATCTCGGGAAGATGACATACTGAAAGTATGATGACGACATCCTGAGATAAGTTATAGTAGGATGGCGACATCCCGAGAATTTATTACGGGATAACGATATCCTGAAAGTAAGATGACAACATCCTGTGATAAATTATCTCAGGATGTCGTCATCCTACTTTCCGGATGTCGTCATCCCGTGTTAAATTATCTTATGATGTCCTTTCATGATATTGTCTTCCCGAGTAAAAAATATCTCCGGATGACGTCATCCTACTTTCAGGATGTTGTCTTCCCTGTGTAAATAATTCAAAGTACAGGGACAGGTAAGAAAAGTAACATTGTATTCCTTCCTGCCAGTGAGGATCAGGAAATAAATTTGTCTGCTTGTTTTGTTGATGCAAATGGAGAGGAATAATGGTTGTGGCGCGGCCCCTATAACTTATAAGGCTTGACAAGTTTAATTTATTTCTCGCCGGAAAGATTTTACTTCAATATACCCCCACCAAAATCGGTCAGGAACAGCAAAATCTTGGAAAATAATTAACCCTCCTTGATATCTAAATGTGTGGCACAACCTGCTATTTCAAGATTTATGTCAACAGAATCTGTAAAATGGAGGCAGAAATTAACATGTATGTGAACACTTTGACTTCTTTGTGTCCCCATACACTGTGGCCCTGTGCCAAGAACAAAAAACACAGAAAACACAAACTTTCTTCCCCTATATTGGACACAAATTTCCCAAATAAAGTCTCAAATTGAAAGGTTGTGCCACGTGTTTATACAATTCTGAACATAGATGGATGGTTATTTTCCACAATTTGTTATTCCTGACCGATTTTTGTGGGGGGTATTAAACTTAAAAGTAAAATCTTTCCAATGTGACTTTGGAATTTTATTTTATTCAAGTGCGCCACGTTAGGGAACACATACTATAGGGCGAGTCTTGTTCCGCGCGGGACTTGTTGTTCATGGTTGCAAGCACAAGACTGGCTCGTAAAATAGCATTTACTGAATCATTTAATAACCACTGCCTATTTTTAGTTTTAATTCTTCTTTGTAGTTTGTACTGAATATTTATTTCAGTGCTTTTGAGTGATCCGCGTTTGCTACTTTCCAAATTTGCAGCATAAACTGTTGAGTACAGTAAGCAGTTTGTTTTGCTGTTGCAAGTTATTTAAGTTTGCAAATGCTTCATCTCAATTTTATTCTGTGTTGTATTATTATACTGTGAAATACCTGTTTCGGGTCCGCAGGCGTATACATGTTTTCGTACATGTAGGCCTATGTATAATTCTATTTCCTAATTTTGTTCTTCAGGTTGATTATTATGCCTCATGTCATTGAACTACAATTCCACAAGCCTCGTGCAGAGGACTACTCTAAATGGAAGAACAAGCTAGACAAAAAGGGTTACAAGGTGACACAGCACACAAGGGTTTGCAGTAATCATTTCAGGTAAGTCTGACTAGTCTGTGTGTTTGGCAAAAGTTAATCGCAACTTTATACTGTCAGAGGTCAGAGTGTATTATTGACAAAGATCAGGTTATCCCCATGCAGCTACATTGTATATTAAATTGCAAGAGTGCCAACTCCTCAGTCCTTCACACAATAGTTGCTTTGAAGCTATGATTGGCGGGGTGTCCATGACATTGTCAATGTGACTAAAGAACAATGTATGAATATATTAGCTGGAAACACCATTCCATGTTTGCTCTACATGTCTTTGCGGTGTCTTTAACCATCCAAACAAAGCTTTTTGGAAGTTTGTGCATGCTCTAAAGCTTTTTAAGTATTTGAAATTTAGCATTCCTTGTATTATTTTACAGATATGGAAAGCCATTAGCAGGGAATTCTGCTCCTACGCTGTATATGCGTTCCTATCCGGAGTGGGCTGTTTCAAGAAAGCAGGCAGCTAAGGAAGTTGCAGCACTAGAAGATGGATTAATCTGTCGTGCATTGGCACATATTTGCAAGTATCTGGATCCACAAACGCGTGCTAGACTTGCTAAGCAGTTCAAAGTGCCCCCAGGAAACGACAGTGACTGTCTTTCAGAGACATTGCGAAAGATTCCTAGTTCTGAAGCACAACAATTAGTACAGCAAATTACACCAATTATTCCAGGTGGCAAATGTGTGGAAGCTCTCCACATTTACAGATATGGAGCACTGTGTGGAGCTACAGCTAAGCAGAAGTCTTCAACCGAGGTAAAGCCCAGAGAAGAAGTCCAAGACTGCACTCCTTACTCCATCCATGATTTTCATTCATACGTCAAACCTGAATCATGTGATGAGCACTCCACACAGATGATTCACCTTGGACATGAAGGCCATGAAAAACATGGAGTTACTTTCAAGAAGCGTAACAACCATCAAAAACAAAGATGTCGAGCAGCGGAATGCGAAACACAAAAATGCTGCGGAAATAACCCTAATGAAGATTTAACAGTTGAGGAAATGCAACACACCCAGCATGATTTAAGCAATCAAGTCATTGAACTTGAATGTGAATTGAAGCATACAAAAGTACGGAGCTCTGGAAGTGCCATCCGACTTGTCGAGATCCTGACATATTTTATCTCAGAATGACGACATATTACAGGCAAGATGACGACATCCTCTGATAATTTATCATGGGATGACAACATCCTAAAAGTAGGATGACGACATCCCAAAATTAGTTATCAAGGGATGACGACATCTTGAAAGTGGGATGATGACATCCTGAGATAATTTATTAGTTCCGGATATTATCGTGCAAAGTATCGTGTAAGCTTTCATATATTTTTTGAAAGAAAGAATTATGTCGACTACTGTCAATCAGAATGTCGTCATCCCACAATAAATTTTCTGGGGATGTCGTCATCCTACTTTCAGGATGTCGTCATTCCGTGATAAATTATCTAAGGATGTCGTCATCTTGCCTGTAATATGTGGACATCCCGATATAAAATATGTCGGGATCTCAACAAGTCGGATGGCACTCCTAGAGCTCCGTACTAAAGAGAGATTAAACGGACCAAAAGTATGTATTGAGTCAATAAAGGAGTCGGATGAACTAATGCAGCTGCATACAGGGCTACCCTCATACCAGTACTTCAAGTGGGTTTATAATGAAGTTGACCAGGCATCAGAAAATATGACATATTGGCATGGATATGGATCGGAAAAGGCAAAACAGTACCAAAAAGCAAACCAGAGCAAGCCCGGACCAGCTCGAGTTTTGTCTAAAGAAAATGAACTCTTGTTAACTTTGATGAAGTTAAGGCTTAACATGATGGAAGAGTATTTGGCATACTTGTTTAATATCACACAATCCACAGTCTCCTCAATAATATCAACATGGATTCCATTGTTGAGCCATGGGCTGTCTGGATTGATTTACTGGCCTGAAGTTGAGGAAATACAACTTTGCTATCCAGAATGTTTCAAGAGATGGCCAGGTATTCGGGCAATTTTAGATTGTTTTGAAATTCCAACCCAGAAACCATCACATGTAGAAGCAAACACACAAGTATTTTCCTCGTATAAAAATAGAGCAACTACTAAATTTTTGCTAGCTTCCACACCAGGAGGATCGATCTCCTTTATATCACCTCCAGCAGGTGGCAACATGTCCGACAAGGAGCTTGTCATTGCATGCAACATTCCTCAGAAATTTAGTCCTGGTGATAAGTGTATGGTTGATAAAGGTTTCAAAATTAAAGGCGAGTTATTGGAATATGGTGTCGAACTTATTCATCCACCATATGTACACAAAGGCCAGCCATTCACAGAGGAAAAGAACAAATTGAGCAAGCAAATTGCACATGCTCGAATTCACATTGAGCGTGTTATTGGTAGGCTACGTGACTAAGTACTTGTCAAGTGAGATACCCGTCTCTCGACTAGATTTGATAGGACCTGCAGCCAGAGTTTGTTGTGCTCTTACCAACCTTAAAAATTCTGTTCTAACAAATTCTTAGCCTTCAACAAAAGATATATTATTTTGAGTAATTTGCAGTACACTTTGGTTGGTTGGTGGATGGCAACTACATAGACAGGGTTCCCATCGCATTTTTTTAATCAGGGGAAACCTTGAAAATGAGTTTCGCTTTTTCCCACTCGGCGAAGTCAGGGAATTTGATTGACCTAAAAGAGAAAGTGGTCAGTCTGTTATATTTTGTCTTGTGGTCAAACAGCGTATCCACTGGATGACTGGCTATGGTGGCTTTTTAGTGTGGAAATTACTCTTTATCTCTCTTTAGCCAGGTCTTTAAGTTTCACCATATTCACTACAACAACCTGGAATTTTTAAAATTCATCAGGGAAACTCAGGAAAAAAATCATGGAATTTTGTTTTCATGAAATGGTGATAACCAGATCCAGGTTGCTAAAGCTAGTAAAAATGGGGGAGGGATACAAATTGTTGTTTATTACTTGATTCCATTTATGACAAACCACTCCACATTAACAAAAGTGATAAATGATTAAATCAAACACTGCACATAACTTGTAATTTCAATTCATTTTTTTTTCTGCCAGCTGCTTAGTTTTTATTGGTTACTATTCAGAGAATTTCTGAACCTCTCAGCACCAGGTCACTGTTGTGTATTAAAATTGCAATGTATAGATTTATTATTAATAGCTTTAAGCTTTATTGAAGTTTATAATTAATTTGTTTTAGAGAGATTCATAAATACATTAACATAAGAAAATTGTTTTTTTTAAATAAATTTTGTACATTTATATTTTATAAATACTATACAGATTTTGATATAAATAATCGAAAATATAACATGCATTATTTTAGTTGTATCTTACATGTACTAGATGTATGTAATTTTTCTCATTTTAAAGTTTAACATTGTAAATGTTTGCAAAATATTACATAGCAATTTCAATAAGTATTCATTTTACAAGCAGCTTAAAGGGAATATACAACATCTGCAAACATCAAAAAACAAAATGTCCAAATTATCACGAAATACTTTACTGGACTTTATATACAGGGTGTCCCAAAAAAATATGTCCAGGCCAAACCAGGCAACCTCAGAATCTAGATTTCGACAGATCCTGATGCGGGAACCTCTTACATGAAAAATGTTATCAATCAGTCAAGCCAATCAGAAGTTATGTCATTTTTTGTGCAGCAAGGTCAGCGGCCAACTCCAGGTGATCCAAAGCGGAGGATGCGGTATTCGAGATGGTTCACTGCTGTGTGACGACGATTTATCTGTGGTGATGAGGCAAAGTTTCCTCTGAACGGGTGCATCAACAAACGGAACACTAGAGCCTATGTAGCAAAAGACCATCTACCTAGGGAGTTTACTTCAGACTTGAGAAACGATCAGAGAGATTCCCTTCATGACTGGGCTGCTATAACCACAGACTGACAGCTTCTTGGAATGAAAAATGTAAAAAAGTCAGTCGGTCACTCCTAGTTGGGGGCTGACCTTACTGCACAAAAAAATGACAAAACTTCTGATCATAGCTCCTGGTGTGCTGACGTATTCAAGTAAAGTGGATTTTTGTATCAATTTCCAACCAGCGTTGGGGAAAAAAAATAAATAAAAAATACTGCTCCTAATTTTTTGCACATTCCCTTTAAATAGCCCAAGTATTTGAGGTTTGCATAATAAATAAGCCATTGATGTAGATTCAAATACATGTATTGCATTTGTATAGAAAGACAATTTCTATTACACTTTAGTTTACAATGTCTTCTAATGTAAATGGATGCAAACTATAACACACTATACAATGTACACGTAATTTCTGTCAAGGTAAACATTGGCTTGAAGAAGACATATAAAGTCCAGTAATTTAGGTATTGGTTAAACAGACTAAATGCCAAACTACAAGTGTAGAATTTTACATTTTTAAAATGATTAGCAGATTTTATACGTTTGAATTAATTTTATTATTGTTCTCTTTATTCATACAGGAGAGAGATTTCATATTTGAACATTTGTTAATAACAAATGTTCAAATATGAAATCTCTCTCCTGTATGAATCTGGATAGATTCCTGGATTTTGAAAAAGTACTCTGTTCTTGTGAATCACTTATACTACCAGACAGATGATCTATTGGATTAATTGTATCAAATGCAAGTCCTGATTTAGGCAGCTGCCTCTTTTTTGAAATAAGTGAATGTTTGATTAAAATGCTCCTTAAATGATGAGAATTTGACAGACGGACTCAATCAGGCTCATTTATGTTTTTTGTGCATATATGCTTATTTGGGGATTATTTGTAATTGTGAATATAATATGAATACCAACACACTACTACAGATTGGCTGCAAGTTTTAAGACACTGACATTTGGATCCTTTTTAACTGGTAAAATCGTAAGAGGGATAATGCAGCAGTCTGTAGCTTTAAGGTTCCTTACCTCTACAACTGCCTCTTGTAACTGAATCCGTCAACATATCTTTTATATATTTAAATGTGATTTTCTTCTCAACAACCCTGGTTTCAAGCTCGGGCAGAACTGCATTGACCCAGAAACTTGATGCCTTTTGTTTGATTTCATTAATAATTTCATCATTTCTGTATATGCGCTGTACCAAAATACTGTCTTCTTTTGCTGCTGTGATTAAGACAAAGTCACAGTATGTCCTATCTGTACAAAATAACTGGCACTGTACCTGTATGAAGTAATCATGGGTTTTTCTGAGACAGGCATGACCTTCATCAACAGTGAGGCAAGTGTTCCCTTTGTATGCATATTGTGTTACAGTTAGTAAATTGTCTCTAAATGGACATTTTACTTCCACGAGCACAGCACCACAGCACTTGCAAAATACACAACCATCTGGACTGGCTGCAATGAATGGATGACTACTGGATATGCAAAGTCCAGTCTTTTCCATACTGAATTTTCTGTGTTTTTTGCGCATTTGTGACAAATACCGGGATTTTGCCAAGGCTTCATGTGTTTTACCATATGTGGTGGCAGGTGAGACAACGTCTTTGTAGTATGACATAGCATTAACAATAATGCTGTGTGTAGAGCCAGTAATGTTCCCAGACTCATCAACATGTTTAACCACGTGCCCCATATTGGAGGCCGTTATGCGTCCAATTCTGTGTTTGTGCCAGAGAGATGATCCTACTTGCTCACATGTTGAATCTGACAACCACTCCCTGCTACGAACACTGCATGACAGTTCCTGTGTTAGCTGAGTGGCTATATCAGTTACATAACCTGAATGTCGTTTTACTTTTTTAAACGCATCTACAACTGATGTGACTTGAATAGGTGATGATGATGATACAACTACATCTATTGTAGAAGTTAAGTGAGTTATATCAGGGCTTGATGTGAGAGTTGGGTGAACAGGTCTTTGATGTGAAGCATACAATAGCACAGCAGCCTTCCCATTTGAGACATCAGCCAGACTGTCTAAATTGTATTCATGTAGCTTCTTTACCTTCTTAATAGCACGTGGGTCAAACATGTCTCTACGCCCTTTCCTATTTTCCATTGACCCTGAAGATGATACCTTGGGTGTGTGGATGTCCTTAAGGAAGGCTGATGTCAGTATGTGTAGTTTGCTGCTGCTGGGTTTATGCCACTGCTGTAATTGGCTAGTCGATGATTGGCTGCAGCCACGTTCCACTTGTTGTCTCACATATGATAGAAGTGCCGCAACATGTTTGCACATGCCGCTCAGCCTAAATTTGTAAATTGAAACAGAAAAAAAAGATTTGCAATCGTGGCTGAAACATTGGCCCAAACTTCTGACCCTCTGGGTTGATTTTTGGGACTTCCCTTTTCATTAAAAATATTGACAAATTACCATCAACCCAGTCACCCTGTGCCGTTCCTTCCACAACCAATTTCCCTATCTACGAGTTGACTTGTCTCAACGGACGACTTGTCTCAACGGACGACTTGTCTCAACGGACGACTTGTCTCAACGGACGACTTGTCTCAACGGACGACTTGTCTCAACGGACGACTTGTCTCAACGGACGACTTGTCTCAACGGACGACTTGTCTCAACGGACGACTTGTCTCAACGGACGACTTGTCTCAACGGACGACTTGTCTTCCCATTTGACCAAAAAACGGTCGAGTTGTCTCGAGTCGAGTCGGCCAACAGTCGAGTTGTCCGAGCTCCCTGGAGCCTATTTCTTTTTACAACCCAAGTACCCTATCCACTGTTTTAGAAGGAATGTCGCGGATTTATGTAAACAAAAAGGGGGTTGCACATTTTCTGTAAGCAAATATTGCTTGTCCACTGGACAGCCTATTTTAAGTTATTGAATGCGCACAAAGGTACTTACCCTGCAATGCAATGGCAGTCTGCTTGGTGTACAACACCTGTATTTTTAAATACCAGGATCCATACCATGTATTGCTGCTCATGTATTCTTGTTTGGGGTACTACCAGTCCTCGAAAGTAGCCAAGTCCTGAATTTAAAAAGTTTAAAAAAGTGATGTAACAACAGACCATAAAAAAAAATAAAAAAAAAACAATTATCGACTATCAAACACCAGTGTTGCCACAGTCACAACAATATGCCGCCATGTTGTGGGACAGGCATACGATTGTATTAACTGTGCCCTAAAACCACAGGTTTACAGTATGGACATCAGAGGCGGATCTAGCCTTTCATTTAGGGAGGGGTTGTACCATTCACCTACCCAACGTGGAACGTGCCAAAGGAAAATTTTGAAATCAGGGGGTATTTTCCTGCAATCTAAGGCATCTCGGGCACAGTTTGAAGTTGCATAATTTGTGGTTTTTAAAGAAGAATTTGCTCATATTGGGCTGAAAAATTGCTTATCACAACTTTGCTTAGCAGTCCAAGAGGGTGGTTGCAACCCCCACAACCCCCCCCCCCCCCCCCCCCTCTAGATCCGCCGCTATGGACATGATGGAAGGGAAAAATGGGAATATGTAATTCAACAAAACTGTTTATAGCACATCAGCTAATCCGCCAACAATAGGCACACGTACATGAAAAATACGCCTAAGCAACCGACTAACCCAAAAAATATGATACTTTGACATACATGTACGTGAAAAGTGAATTTTTTACATTTTTGTTTAGTACATATAGAAAGAAAGCCTATTGTTTACTTTTTACGTCATTCTTTTTAACAAAAGATTTATTTTCACGTCTTCGGGTCTCACACTGTAACAGTCAAGGGCGTCAACAGCTTATGAAAAGTGGGGGGGACATGAGCCCCAATTAGTGATCTGTGTCCTGGGGAGTTATCTAAGGGGAGGGGGTGTCTTCTTGCCCTTAGTGATTGTTTGCATAATTAAGGGTGCTTAGGTGCTAAATGGTGCTATATTTTGTTAATGAATTTTATATTTCTTGAAGAAAAAATATTGAAATTTATACTATTTGTTTAAACTAATCATGCTACAAAAAACTGACCCCCCCCCCCCCCCCCTCTGGATCCGCGATAATCCGCTCCTGAATTAAAAGTCCTAGTTCTATTATAATTCCACGAATAATTCAGATTATATCTATATTTTGCCTGTCCCAACATGTCTCAATGTTAAACTGATGAATGTTGTCTTTCACCAAAACTGAAGCTCTACATCAAGTTACCCGGCATACGCAATACGATCTTTGGCTTTCAGTGCGCATGTCTCAAAAAAGTGTCGCTGGCATTCTGCACCGCACGCCGTTTGCACATAGTGAGCAGCAATGGAAAACATGCCTGCGCGGCTGGCTTCTAATATGTTACTACTGTACGGTACAGGAATATTTAGCGTCCACCTTCTCTGTCTCCGTGAGTAACGTCTACCTAGTAGGCATACACGGCGGCAACGGTTCGTCTGCCTCTAATTTTTTATGATTTTGATAATGAGTCGAAATATGGCTGTTTTCACTAATATCGAGTTTGATTCTATTTTAGTCAGCAATTGATACAAAAAATCGAACATATGCCTGCCATATTATTGTTCTGAAAAGTGGGGGGGACAAACGATATGATATTCCCCCCCCCCGTCCCCCACCTGTTGACACCCATGGTAACAGTGCCAAAAACAATTGCATTCAGCTGCCATTACCTCTAGATATGTGATGTCAAACAATTTAACTTACCAACAATCTCACTGATGGGTTGATATTCCACTGTGTGCACTCTGCCTCTCGAAATGGCAATGATCCTGCCTTTGCTAAGTGTCTTTGAGCCATCTGTGGTTATTTCAATTTCTCTGTTTCCTGATGAATAGATTAGTAAAAAAAAATTGTGGGTACAACAACGCGACAAAGACGACAGAACGCAGTGCAAAAATAAAGATGGCGACCCCCACGGCGCACCAGCAGTAGCATATCCAGCTTTTTGTGCCAGGGATCATCAGGGCGAACGTCTAAACCGTCTTAAAACAGTCACACAAAAATTATTTCCTTTTGGTTTTTTATGATGCCTCAAAAGCTGCATGGAGGGCAAGTTGCCCACCCCCACCCTCCCCTGCCTTCCTCCCATCCCCAATCCCTCCTCCCCTTGCTGGATACGCCACTGCTGCACACCGTGAATACGCAAAACCGCGTTGATTCGCAAGACAGCAACCAAAAAATGCGCAAGAAAATCACATTTTCTACCGCAAGAAATTGTTAAAAATTAGAATTGTTATTAGAATTCAGAGAATTCTACTTCAGGTTGATAGGCCTAAAGTCAATTTGGAATGATAAAAAACACCTTTGACTCTACGTCTCTAGTCTAATTTGATCAAAACTAACGTTAGAGATCTGCCCGTAAAGTACACAATCGCCAATAGGCCCAGCCTAAATGGATTTCATTCAAAGGGAAATGAGCTCAGCATTCTCAGGAGGGAGTTTAGCCCTACTGAAATAGTGCTGTAATTGGCTTTCTTTTGTCTATTGTCTTATCTTTTCGCTATTACACATGACAATAGACAAAAGAGAGCCAATTACACTGCAGCCCTATTTGTAGGGCCAGGGCTAGGCCCTAGTTCAATAAACTTGCACAAGAGTCCATGTGCTAGACATTCCTCAATCATGTCAATGAAATAAACTTACGTCTCTGGAAATATTGGTTGATGCTTTCTTTACAAATCGGTGGGATGTTTGAAGATATGTCTTGCCAGCCCTCAAGATTAAGGGGGTTCGGCAGCTTAAAGCTATCTCCAAATTGAAGTTTTCGTGTTCTGCTTTCGCGTCGACTCTCTTCCTCTTTGTCACCTGCCTTGGACACTGTAGGCAGTCCCAACTTTACGGCGTAAAAAAGCCTTCTCTGCAGACTGTCTTTCGACCTTGAATTTGGGATGTCTGCCGTGGCCAGGATTTCCTTCAATGTTTTCACGTCGAATGCTCGAATATGAGCCCACAATTCATCATCGGTGATTTCGTTCCAGGGGAGACTCATGGTAAAATAAGTTAAGATTAATAAGAATTACGCGCTCAACGTTAGCGACATCGGTGCATCGATGTGACGAACAAAAAAAACAGCTGTTTTTTGTTGTTACCAACATAATTACCCACTGTCCTTTGCGCGCACATGCGCAGTGCCAAAAACAGGCTATCCGCGATAAGGTCCATTGCGTATCGGTTGAGAACAATCGATTTTGACGCACTGTGTTTAAACAACTTCCAGCCATGTTTAAACACACCCACGTGACAGGCTCTCGGCCAATAGGAAAAGTGAAACTGTCCAAGGCATTTATGAATGTATGTTTAAACTTTCTCTTTGTAATGGAAGCCTACAAAGAAGATACATGTACCAAAAGATTATCATGATGTTGATGCAATGTGGGGGCTAATTTAAAGGTTTTGTGACAATATTTCCAAGCCTACTCACTACTCCCTATAATTACCTTTGCATCAGAGAAATATTTACTCTTCCTTATTTTTTCTTGTTCTGTTCTGCCTACATTCCCTACAGTACCAGGTACTCTTGGGTACTGTCTTCCTCACCGGGCGAATACATCCAAGGTGCACCCACTCAAATGGGCATGACTGTCCATCACACCCCACAAGCACCGAAACTCCATCCCACTTTTTCTGGCAGTAGCAGTACACCTTGTCATCCTTGGTTCTCCCCCGTGCGTCTCCATTTTCTAGGGATCTTGTAAATAGTTCCAAGACAATGTGCTGCTTCCAAAAACATTCCAGTCTTGGTAGAATTTCACTGAGGAAATCACTGTCCCGAGGAATGGTCTCATGGAGAAAAGAGTCCCTCACGTACACGATGAACTCACATGCTTCCACATCATAAACAAACATTTCAATTTGCACTTGTGTGTAGTATTGATGTTGTTTCTTTAAATGTCCCCCATGTATGTAAGATGCCTTGTCATTTATGAATTCTTCAGCATACATATCCCTTGCAGTGTACGGGCACTTGATCTCTAAAACCCTTTTTCCGTGGCAAGCACATTTTACAATTCCATCAGCAGATGCCGACAACCATGGTTTCCCATCAGAAATCAGCATGCCAGTTTGATGAAGTTCACAGTTTTCATGTATCTGTCCGAGATACTGTCCTGCCAGCTGAAATACTTTCTTCTCGTTGTTTCGTCCGTAAATCAAGGGCGCCGAGTGAATCTCGGATGCATTTGGCTTTGTTGATCTGAGTATAACAGATGGAGCTGGGCTGTCTGGGTTGGTGTGGAGAACACCATGTGCGGAAGAAGCAGTGATGTGACCAGCACGGTGCTCATGCCAGATGGTGCTCTTTGCTTGCAGTCCTGTCTTCTCCTCCAGGTAAGCGGCCTCGTCCTTGGAGATGGAAAATGAAGATGCAAATTCATCACATTTCTTTTTCAGTTCAATATCATTCAAGTAAGTGTTTGATTCTTTGTAGTGTGAACGCAATGTTGAAGGCAGTCTATGTGCGGGAGGCACGATGCGTTGCGATTTGAAGGAGGAAGATACTGACGAGAAGAGGGAACATGCAACAGGAGTGGATTCATTGACTTTGAGCACTTGAAGAAAGGCTTGCGGTTGCTCCGAAGAAGGTGGGGCCATCTGAGAAGTGGGACGCCTTTTCCTGTTGTTGGATTCCACTTTTCTAATGGCATCCTGGTTGTAGAATTTGATAGCATGGATCGGTACAGGCTCGACTTTGTCATTAAAGTAGTTGTTCCACTCGCAGGGCTTGCTGGTACATGCCACTGATGTAACACCAAGGCGTACTGCTGCCTCAATCTTAAAAAGGAGTGCAGCCACATAGGAACATGATTCACCCAGTCTGTACACACAAAATAATAAAAATAAATAGTGCAACATTTTATTGAAAATTCGAACATGATCAGGTCATAATGTAAACTACAACTATTCCAGGAGTGATTTTTTTAAAGCAACTATAATCAAAACTCTAAAATTATTACATGTACATGTAATATGTTCACAGCCTAATAAAATACTGAGGCCTGGTACATTTTCCATTTTTAAAATCGAAACGACTGAAAAATTAAAATCGAAAATACATAACAGACAATAATGACTTAAAAGGTTCCAATACAGAAATAATTTTGACTCCAAAAAAGTCCAAATGTTTTTTTACAATAAAAAAGTTCATGTAATCATGTATAGGCAAAATCAAAAAAAAAGTTTAGCATTATGTCGTTTTCAAAAATGAAAGGAGGAGGTCCTTTTTTACTTCTGCTTTTAGATCATGGCAGCCAGTATTTGCCAAGATGGCTGCCCCCACCCCGCCTTTTTTTAAAAGGAAACAGCCACAAAAAGGGAAGCGGGCTGCATGTTCTTATTTTTTATTTTGCTTAAGTGCAATGCATTAAAACTTACCCCGCCATGCATGTGCAATGAGCAGCTTGAACCTCTCCATCCTTGTTTGTAGCTACCCAGGGGTGATGAGAAGGGTCGTTGGCTCGTTGTGACGGTCGTACATCAGCTCGGAAGACCATAAACCCAGTTGCAGACTTGAAGTGATAAATTGTCATTACAAACCCAGCAGTGAAGTATCGATGAGCTTCAAGGGATTTGTATGCCTTCATTGCTTGATGTGTATACACACCTGGGAGTGGGAAAAGACAAATCTGAGTGATCACAGGCAGTCTGATATCAGAAAAAAATCTGTGTACAAACCCAATAACAGTAGGGCATAATAATCGTTAATTGTGTGAGAGATACATGTATGATACATATACTTTGGTTAAGGGTTAATTTTTGGCATGCTCAAATTAGGGCTGGGATGAGTATCCAGGCACATGATATCCGACTGAAAGTTGTAGGCATCTCTATTTTTAGGGCTTTATTATCAGAATCCATTGCAGACTGTCCCACATACCCTACCATTGGCAAGCCTGAACATGTTGGGGGATACAAATTTGAAACTGAAAATATTTAAACTCGGTGTCTACGAAGTTCCCGATGGCCTTTGGACACAACCAAAAAAGTGGCTTCTAAATACTACAATTTTTCCATGAATGCTACCAAAAGCCTGATACTTATAAGCTCTTTTCTCTACTTTTTTAGAGGCTTATGTCTCATCATAAAAAAACAAGACAAAAACACATGTGACATGAAAAACATCAGCATAAATTTTATCATTTAATAACGTTAACCAAAGTCCAGTCCATGCAGTCTCAAGTTAATATTTTTTAAAACGAAGTTAAATATAGTATTAGGCCCTACCTGGTGTACTGGTGAGTTACATGTACATGTCTGCAAACTGCAAGTCTGGCTAAGCCGCAGGGTCATTAACCCAGACATCTGCGGGTAGACGATATGGGCAATGTGCGAGACCAACTGATGATAATTTTGCCTCATATCTCTGCTTTGCTTCGGCAGTAAGACTATAGAAATATTCATAAGACATCTTTGGATTTACAGCATTATCAAAGTGGAATAGATAAATCGTAGGCCTAGCCTATATATGAAGCTGAAACACAAACGAAAAGTGAGAAAGCGGTACGACAATGTACGATGTTAATTAAGTCAGCGTTCAACATTCGCCATTTTGTTTGTTTTCCTCGGCCAGGGTCGCGTGCGTTTGTTGCTCACCGGAGGTGACGTCACTCCGCCCCGACCTATAAGGATTTTACCACTGACGTCACTAGCCACGCCTACACGTATGGCAGCCATCTTGCCGGTCATGAACTTTGATCGCGGACGGAGGGAGGCCGGAGATCGCGCACACACGTACACAAAAACCATGGTTGTGTGGTCGCGCGAGTGTGTGTGTTTTTGAAAGATTTTTCGCCTTGAACATGCCCGAGACGTGTTGTGCTGTCGGCTGCACAAATCAACGAGGGTGTAAGCCAAACCTCAGCTTTTATAGGTTCCCAGCAGAGAGGAAAAGACGTAAAAAGTGGGCAGCAGCGGTTCAACGCCAGGATTGGCAACCGACTAAATATACAAGGATATGCAACGAACATTTCATATCAGGTTTGTTTCAAGGGAAAATTTGACTTTATTATAGGAAAGAGTTCCATATCCGGCCATCACTTACATTGACCTCGTGCACAAAGTCTATGGGCCATGACAGAAAAAGTCATTTTCAAAGAATAAGTTTAAATTTTGTCCCTCCTATTAAATTCGTGTTTCTTCATCAGATTTACAGAATTACACTTTTTGGTAATTTGTCATAAGTGATGGCCGGATGTGAAACTATTTCCTTATTGGATCCCGATCATAAATGTCATTGTCAGCAACTGAAAAAAAGGAGTACATGTATACGGTGCTGTGGGTTCCAGACGTTTTATACTGCTGGGCTATAAATTGTGACCCACTCTGCAAAAAAGGCAATAGTGTTTTATATCGCAGTGGCTATTTTTACGGCAGCCGTAACACGACTTTTAAACGCTATTGTTATGGCATACAATGAGAACATGATATATGTGACCCGCTCCAGAAAAAGGTGATATAAGTCGCGCTATGCATTTACGTGTAATGGCCCTTTTAACGTTGAGAGGGTAACAATTTTCGTCAAAATTTATTTTTTGTTTTTGTCTTTAATGACATCTTAAATATCTAAAGTTTCAGGTTTGGTGCACAACAATGTTGATTTCAGTGAATGAAGTGAAAAAATAACCTTTTTAAAGTGCATTGTTCCATTGCATTGTATTAGAATTAGCTTTTTCAAAGCCTGTTTTCTCTGTTGTGCAATTTGAACTCCATAGAGCTAATTAATATGCAAAAACGCGATATCTTCAGAATGGAAAGGGCTTTGGAGCTCTATGATGTACCAAATGAAAGTTTACATTCTGGGCTTTCCAAACATACTTAAAACTCATTTTTTCATATTTTGCGACATAATATACCTTTTTCCAGAGCGGGTCACATATATTGGATTTAAAACTGCCCATCCTACCAGAGCGCTCTGGTGGCGTGATTGGTCAGTTGGTAAGGCATCTGAATTTGATGGCTGGGGGACCCTGGATCAAATCCCAACCCTGTGCTGTCTGATTTTTTTCTTTTCTTTTTCGAAAAGATTTTTTAAGTTTGACAAATACACATGTACTAGGTTTATAATCAAATGGTTATTTTTATTTAAGTATTTTTGAATTTCTTCCCTTTGATTTATTTAATAAGTGGTTTTGGATAATTTTTTTAAAAGGGAAATTCTGCGTCTGAGAACCATTTGGTTGATAGTCTGGTTCCAACAGCAAACATTGTGACGTAGAATACCATTTAATACATCAGGGAAGTAGACAGTTCCACAAAGAGGGCTGACGTAACAATAGCCACTGCGTTTATATATCGGTGGGGGTGTCCCCATTTAGGTTGGGGTTGTTGCAGAATCGCACTGTAATACAGTGGAACGGTGCTATAACGAAAATCGCGGGATCCACCGATTTTGTTCGGTATAGCAATCGTTCGGTACAGCAATTTTCAGCCGCCAGTCTGCCAACATGGCATCCGTTCTTTTAGATAGCACCCTCTTGCGTCGCATTTGAAGTGCGCCCTATTTTGATTTTAATTGAACATGTGCCAGCCATTACATGTTTATATACTTTCTAAGCTAACCAAATTCTAAAGCACAGTTGGCTTTTCCCTTCTACATGTATTCCTTTTTTTTTGGGGGGGGGAATAATGGGCCTATCAATTGCTTACATGTATTTGGTTGAACACGTCCTTTGAGTCATGACCCTAAAGGCCTGAACCAGTGTTGTAACCAAGTCAATTTTTTCAAGTCAAGTCTCAAGTCAAGTATTGCACATAGTAAATTCAAATTCAAATGACAAATGACTAAATCCAATGGCCTCCATTTGCTTCTTTTCAGAGATAAAGGGTGATGATCCACTTTCGCCCGACTATGTCCCGAGCATATTTGCACACGTCAAATCACCGCAGAAAAGGAAACTTGCATCAGCACTGGAAACCTTTCAGCGACGACAGAACCTAAAGCACCGTAGGAGGGAACAGGAGAGATACTCGTCGGCAGCATCAGCCCTGATTGATCTTTCCAAGTCTGCTTATCCTCCAGATGACGAACCAACTTCCCGAAGTGATGCAGCCGATGCTTCTACTACATGTACATCACCTTTGGTAGGAATGGTGAACTCTGCGACACAGACTAACCTCACTGTGGAGTTTATCAACTCTCTAAATATGGAAAATGACAATCTACACTCAGAAGTCAGAAAGCTTAAGGAAACTTTAAATCGATGTTCAATTGACACCAAGTCATTCAAAGAAAATGATGACAAGGTGTAATTGTTTACAGGTCTCCCATCATTTTGTGTTATGATGACCGTGTTTAACTTCATTTCGCCTTTTCTGAGCCAAAATATGAAATTAAATCCATTCAACCAGTTTCTTGTCACTATCCTACGACTAAGACTAAATTTGTGTGTTCAGTATTTAGCTTACCGGTTTGACGTTTCTATTGCTACAAATTCCAGAGTTTTCAATAATGTGCTTAATATCATGTACTACAGACTAGTTCCATCTCTTGTTATCTGGCCCGAGCGTGAGCAACTTCGTCTCAGTTTACCAATGTCATTTCGTTCCAAATTCAAGCAATGTGCCTGTGTGATTGATTGTTTTGAAATATTCATTGAACGTCCAAGTGATTTGAAAGCCAGAGCTCAGACTTACTCTTCTTACAAGTCGCACAACACAATGAAATACTTGATCGGAATTACTCCCCAAGGAACAATATCATTCATTTCAAAAGATTGGGGTGGTCGTGCCAGTGACAAATTTGTCACTGAGCATAGTGGTTTCTTGGATCACCTTCTCCCAGGCGACTTAATATTAGCTGACCGTGGCTTTGATGTTGGGGATGCTATCGGTATGTGTCAGGCCAATCTAAAGATACCAGCTTTCACGAAAGGACATAAACAACTGAGTCCACTAGATGTGGAGGGAACCAGGGGAATGGCCGCCCTCAGAATTCATGTCGAAAGGGTTATAGGGCTCGCAAGACAAAAATGTACCATGTTGGAAAATACAATTCCAATCACTTTATTATTACCAGATAGGAGTAACATGACAACATTGGACAAGATTGTACATGTTTCCTGTGCACTGACCAATCTGTGTGAGCCAATTGTACCCTTTGAGTAATTTGCAGAAGTTAAAGGTAGTATACACCATTTGCAAACATAAAAAAAAAAAACTTCTGAATTATTATCAAATACTTTACTTGACTGTAAGCGAATAACAGTCTCAAGCATCCTGTGAAATCACAGCACCCGGTGTGCCGTAGTTTTCAAGAAAAGTGGAATTTTTGTAACGATTACCGGCCGGCAATCGTTGGAAAAACCCGACTATTTTCAAAAACTGCCCCCAATTTATTAAATTTAGTTAGTCCGTGAATGGGTGCAAGCCAACTTGTCTGGTTTCCTAACCGATGTCTATAGCAAGTCAGGGAACCAGACTACAAAAACAGCATTAATGTTCTTGGTTTTTCCAGCATCTATAAACACAAAACTTTAAAAACAGGTCAGCGTCACAATATTTACTATGAACACCCTACCCATCCATTTTAGAAAATTACAGCAAAAGCAAATGGTGTATACTCCCTTTAAAGCTGCGGTATACCTTTAGCAGCTATCCAAATAGTAACCAACCAAAATACTGTTAAAAGGCTAGCTGGTTATTAAAGGTAGTGTACATGATTGGTCATTGTTGCAATTTTCAGAAATGAGCAGATTTGGGGGTTATTATTTTATAGGAAATATCATTCCACTGACCTGTTCTAAGTTTTGCATTGTTGGATGGCGAAAAAAACGATACCGTCGGGAAGATTATAGCCTTTAGTCGGGGTGCGCCTTGACTGAAGGCTACAGGGCAGTTTTCCCCAACGATTTCCAAGGTAACTTTCAAGTGGCTAATTTGGTAGGATTAGCTCAAAATGGTTGAGGAAAGGTAAAAATGTTAGCACACCAAAATCCAGGAGTGGATCCTGTGGGAGTATTTTTTTTTGGGGGGGGGGGTGCCTTAGAGCCCCCCCCCCCCCCAATCCACCCCTTTCTCAATCAGTAAGATTACAAACTACACAATGTTTATGGTTAACACTACCAAGTAGATACTCTCAATGATTTACCTTGTTCATCCAGTCTGAAATATTCACGAAGTTCGGCTAACATAATGAATGGCTGAAATAAAAGCCAAACTACAATTATTGAAAAAGGAACTGAATTACTAAAATTGTCCACTTTGTATCATGCAATCAGATCTGACAAAATTACCTTGTTGCAGCTGTCGAAAAGCTGCACATCTTGGGATAGCAGATCCTTTGTATCAACGACCTTGATGGTTTACCAACATTTGTATGGGTGGCTGCCTTGTACCACGTCTTGGACTTGGACTGTTTCAATGTTTCATTTACAACTGCAGAAACCTACAAGATAAAAATATAACATCATACAAGATATACACTACTCAAAAAAAGATCAGACATTTGCCTTTTAATATTTGGAAATTTTAGCCAGGTGTGTACCTTATTGATTTTTTACTTATTGTACGATGCAGCCCATGTTCATGCTTAACACAGAATGTGAGATGATGTACATGTACAGGTTCTATACTTCAGAGGACAAGAGGAAAATTACAAAGAAACCTTTCAGTCCTGGCAAGTCAAGTCTTTTGTTGAAATCGGTCCTCGCACATAAAAGTATGTGCTTAGTCTATGGGGTTGGGTTATATTAAAGTAACAATAGAAAACACAAAGCATTGTCACGGAAGTATTGTAAAAGTACGACATGATGCAAAGTCATGTGTTTCCGAGTGTTTCAGAGTCAAGCGGACTGGAGGGGTAAAAAAAAATAAGAAATCAGTTTGATCCTCATAATTTTATTAAGACAAACTTATTGCTCAACATGGAGAACCTTATGAAATGCACAGGGGCGGATCCATAATTGTTTGTGGGGGGAGGGGGCGAGTTTAGTCCACCTGTTTGGTTCGGCTTGTTACAACACAGCACTCTAGAAATAGGATTATTTTTCATGTATCAGCAGTGGAGGTTTGGATCTCTAGCCCCACCCCTCACTTTCCTTTTCCTAGTTCTGCCCCCGAAGCAATAACCAGCACAAAATATCATTTTATGAAAAGAATTAAAATAAACGGATTATGCATCTAACCTGATCCTCAGTAACATGTAGCTTTTCCACTTCCACCTGACATCTCGCTTTTAAATCTTCTGCATTGAGTTCCAGATTGCAGGGATCATACAGGTCTGTCAAAGGGGTAGGAAGCTGACAAACCACATGCCTTGGTGTAAACTCTTGAGCATGATTGGGAACAATGCTTAGAATGGCTGATCGTTTACCAGTATTGGACAGAGCCTTGTAGAATGCTGCTTTCTCATCAGCTGTGGGTGGAGGGATCTCTATCTGCGTTAGTTTTGTGACTCTGTCCGTAATCGTGCTTCCTGATGATCTTCGTTTCTTGGCAGGATTGGAGAAATTAATGTTTGATCCTTCAGCATATTCAACTGCACAGGTTGATGGTCTCAGCCACTGACATGGTAGTGATGTACAGGTTGTACTTGCTTTCATCCTAACCAATGTTTCCAGGGCAAACATGGATGCAGTAGCATGCAAACAGGTCTCTCCTAGTCCAGCCATGCAAGTGCAGTGACAACATATAATCTGACCATCTTTCTGGAGTGCAACCCAAGGTCTGAGTGGTGGCTTGTTTAAACGCTGGGAATGCTTCACCTGAGAGATATGAAAAAAAATACCGGGTCATGTTCAACTTCCAAGTATTAAACCCAATCCGCCGCGTGTTGTCAAAGCTTACCGCTGGTAATATTCTACACACAGATTGACTATGGTATGTTCTTTCAATCTTTTGCATTAAAAATGACATCTGTGAACTCTAAAAAGCCTGTATTTTATTTGTATCGTTAACATTAACCCTAACCCTAACCCTTACCCACCCCCCCCCCCCCCCCCCCCTTGGGTGTGTGAATTTTTGTTTGATATTGATGGATTCAGCAGGGTTAGGGTTACTCTTCCCAATCGCTGTTGTTTCTGAATTATTTCTGTTGTGTACATTTTTAGATTAAATGTCCATCTGGTAATGAAGCACAGACTACTCAATACAGACATGACGACACTATTACAGTCCTGAATCCTCCAATTTTAATAGGAATTTGCAGACACCCTTAGGAGTTGGGGCTATAAAGAATATTTATGCAGCCCACCCACCCTCCCCCGCCACACACACAATAACAAACAATTGAAAAGTAGGCCTAGGCCATATAGCAGCGATTGTGTAGTGTAGGGCCCTGTTCCCTAAGGGAACCAAAATCCACTGTTAGGTTATTGGAATTGCCAAACTAGTTAGCGACATTACAAACCAACAGGTGTAGATAAAGGGCAGGGTTTTACTAGTTTTTGAGGAAAGTTTTGGGGTAAAAAGGCGATGAGGATGACAAAACGCAACATGAAAATAAAGATGCCGATCACCGCGACGTAGAGAAACACGCAAAACCGCATGGCAACTGCCGTAAATCACGTAAGAAAATTGCATTTTATACCACAATAATAATAAACTGTTCATGCTGTTCAAAATTCAATGAAATTACAAAAAACGATGTTACTAGAATTTTAATTGAGAAATAAGTCTGCTTTAGGTTGAAAAAGTCATTTTGGAACGAGAACAAATACCCAAGTTGAATCTAATTTGATCAAAACTAAAGATAGAGGGCCCTGCTACTACCCGACTTGAAATGAACTGCGTTTTGGTTTTACCTTTGTCATGAGAAGAAAACAATCCTTGTTTGGTACTTTCCAAATGAGTCCATCATGGACCCAACCAGCAGTGAAATACCTGTAGGCATCGAGGCTTTTGTAAGCCTTCAGATCTTTTCCAGTGTAGGGTGATGGCGAGTTTATAAGATAGTTGTAGATGTCAATGTAACTCAGTTCAGGTAACTCTGATGTAGATAGCTGCTCCGGAGATTTAAGTAAACCTCTCGGTAATTTGTACGGATCTGTCATGCCGACAAGATCAAGCTTTGCAAAATAACGCTTCCTACAGTCTTCCTCGAGGTGCTGCACTTCATCTGACAGCTTAAAACCGGACGTCATGATCCTAAATTTTACTGGAGAATGCACGTTATAAACCTGCGAAATTTACGCGATGCTTAACCATTACTCCTAGAACTATGAGGTTCCTGACATGAACCTCATAGGAAGACGCCGATTTTTCCCATAGGCTAGTACAGCAAGAATAAGAACGTCATTTCCATGCAACACGTTTCTACATTTTTCGCCGTGAATTACTTCATGGCTGCCCCCCAAAAAAATAATATGCCGCATTTACATCCTCACCTTGGTTGCGCCAAGTCAATTTTCGCCTGAAACGGGTCCAATTTGCGGGAAAAAAAGAAAAAAAAATGCAGTCGTTCCGAAGCGATCACACACGCACACCATCGAGGAAGCCGCACACACGAAGCTCCTGTTTTGCGGGGGGGCCGTGGGTCGGTCAAGTCATGATTATTCATCGAAAATTCGAAGCGCGGTACGGCAGGCAACTGCCGCGTGTCCGTTATATACCGTCTGCATGCATTGCCTGTCGTCGCAGATGGTATATAACGGACACGCGGCAGTTGCCTGCCGTACCGCACATCGAATTTTCGATGAATAATCATGACTTGACCGACCCACGGCCCCCCGCACATTACCCGGCTGGATGCATGCTGGGATATCTTACAGGAGCTTCGTGTGTGCGGCTTCCTCGATGGTGTGCGTGTGTGATCGCTTCGGAACGACTGCATTTTTTAATCTTTTTTTCTCGCAAATTGGACCCGTTTCAGGCGAAAATTGACTTGGCGCAACCAAGGTGAGGATGTAAATGCGGCATATTTTTTTGTGGGGGGCAGCCATGAAGTAATTCACGGCGAAAAATGTAGAAACGTGTTGCATGGAAATGACGTTCTTATTCTTGCTGTACTAGCCTATGGGAAAAATCGGCGTCTTCCTATGAGGTTCATGTCAGGAACCTCATAGTTCTAGGAGTACTTAACCATAGGCTTAACACACCACTGTCATGACTGTTTACGGGGACTACACGTACGGTACACAGTGCACTGCGTTGTAATTTTACCGGCAAAATGGACCTGGCGGAAGCTAGCCCGAGCGAGATTCAGCCCGCGACGCGATACTACGGTGGCTGATTTCCGCCAAGAACAAATATTTTTTTCTTACGGCGTTATAACGCCGTAATAGGGCGTTATAACGCCGTATTACAGCGTTATAACGCCCTAAATGTACGGCGTTATAACGCCCTACTTTTACGGCGTTATAACGCTGTAATACAGCGTTATAACGCTGTAATACGGCGTTATAACGCTGTAATACGGCGTTATAACGCCCTAGTTTTACTGCGTTATAACGTCCTAATTTTACGGCGTATTACGGCGTTATAATGCCCTAATTTTAGGGCTGACTTTTTATTTGTGATTTTCTACCTGTTTATACGGAAGCCGGATAGTGCCACAAAAAAGGAATGCATATATTTTTTGCAAACGCGAGAAAACTTTTTTGTACCGTTTATCAGGCGGCAGCCACTTTATTTGGCGGCCGCTTCTGGTGAAATGATGGAATTGCAATTCAGGCCACAGTCAACCCGTTGAATCAGAACGACAGCAAATATGAATCCCAACAAAAAATGGACTACCCTATTTTTCAAATTTTCTCAGTGCAAGCAGACTTTTTAACTTTTTAAGTCGCGAAAACTTTTTTTAAATGTCAATTTTCTGGTAACAAAAATGTTGGTGTTACTTTGACGACTTTTATGAAGCCCTAAAAGGGAACAACCCCAATTTTCTCTTTTTCTGCTTGCAGGTATAATTAAGGTTTTTACAAGACGGGACACCTGTTTTGTCAAGAACAAATATTCTGCTACCAGAAATTTGGATTTTACTTTTACTGCCCATATAAAGCCCCAAAACTTGGGTGGGGGCGGACAGCTGGGGGCTAAGCCGTGTGCGATCGAAAAATATGGGTGCTCGAAATAGTGTGAAAATAAATATCCGTTTTCAAGTCTTAATTTTAATGGTTATTTTTTGGTTCTACTAACATTATTTCAGCTTTTCTTATAAAAGGTATACATTGGGGTCAGTTATGTAAAGAAAATCAATAAAAACAATCTGTAATTGCTCCATTTTGTCCTGCAATGAAGCATGCTGACATGACCACGTATGTTTATACAATGTTAGTTGTTTTGAAACTTGACCCCTATAATTTGCGCTAAAAATGGTTTATGTTTTAAAAACGCTTTTTTGACATTTCAATGTTTTCTCTAAATTTAATGATGAAGGTCTTTTTAATAAACTGTAACCATTTGAAGGAAATCAGTTGGTTCAACATGAGCGTTTTGGGGACTATTTTTGGAAAAAGAATGCCATGTCCCAACGATGACACGATATAGCTACATATACAGTGCCAAGCTTTGTGTACAAGCTCTGTGTGTACGGATAGCGTTGTGTACAATACGTTGGGTTTGCGTGCCTGCGATGTGTGTGCGCCTCACTCAGTCCACGAAGGGCACTTAATAGGCCAAAATGGCTGCGCCAAACTGATTAGCATATTGTAAACCCACAATTTTTTTAAAATAATTAATTTTTTTTAGGGGGGGGAGGGGTCATGCAAATGATCAGATATCATAACATGGGGGTTCTGTGCTTCAATTTTTGTGAAGACTTGATAAATTTCAGCTTTAAAATTGGTCCTATTTGGCTTGGTAAGTGGAGGGATGCCTGTATTTTTAGGGGTGGCACTTTCTGGGGACAATTAGCAAAAATTCCAAAGGGCTACCCTGCAAAAAAGCTAAAAGAATTTGACAGATTAAGATTTAAACTATAATTTTCAGTAGTGTCACCAAAACTGAGAGACTCCTGGATAAGGATTTTCTCACTATGAAGTTAGTGGATTTACATAAAGGTCAATGGGACTTTATTTAGTGTGGTGCACCCCGAATGGAATGAGATACGATCCAACGTTGGTGGTGCCCACCCTGTCCGCCCCCCCCCCCCCCCCCCCCCCGCCCCAAAAGTTGACAACACCATTTTCTCATTTTCAACTACCAGAATTTTTACAAGACGCGACACCCGTGTTTTGCAAGCAGAAATTTTGATTTTACTCGACTATTTCGGTGCATCAAATGAAGGAGAAGGGGGCTGATCCAACGGCCCATCCACCTAGTATATTGCCCCACCCCTGAATTGACGCCCATGCTTGTCTACTTTAGGGAGCCGAAATAGCTGGGCCGTTAAAGTGAAGTAGAGATTTCTGGTAGCAAAAAAATGAGTTTTTAAAAACAGGTGTCCCGTCTTGTAAAAACCTTCATTAAAACCTGCAAGGAGAAAAAGAGAAAATTCGGGTTGTCCCCTTTTAGGGCTCCATAAAAGTCGTCAAAGTAACACCAACATTTCTGCTAGCAGAAAATTTACATTAAAAAAACAGTTTCGCGACTTAAAAAGTCAAAAAGTCTGCTTGCACTAAGAAAATTGGGAAAATAGGGTAGTCAATTTTGTTGGATTCATGTTTGCTGTCGTTCTGATTTTACGGGTTGACTGTGGCCTGAATTACAATTCCATCATTTCACCAGAAGCGGCCGCCAAATAATTAAGTGGCGGCCGCCTGATAAACGGTACAAAAAAAAGTTTTCTTGCGTTTGCAAACAAATATATACATCCCTTTTCAGTGGCACTATCCGGCTTCCGTATAAACAGGTAGCAAATCACGAATAAACAGGTAGCAAATCACGAATCAAAAGCTCTAAAATTAGGGCATTATAACGCCGTAATACGCCGTAAAATTAGGGCGTTATAACGCCGCAAAATTAGGGCGTTATAACGCCGTATTACAGCGTTATAACGCTGTAAAATTAGGGCGTTATAACGCCCTAATTTTAGGGCGTTATAACGCCGTAATATGGCGTTATAACGTCGTACTACAGCGTTATAACGCCGTAATGAAAAAATATTTGTTCTTGGCGAAAATCAGCCACCGTACGATTCAGCCTGCGATTCAGCCCGCGATTTAGCCCGGGATTCGCAATAGGGCCCGCGATTCGCCCGATCAGAGCAGCCGCAAATAGACAACTAGAATCCATCCGACAAAAGGATACAATGAATGTTAAAATGAAATCACTGGATTCAGGCAACGAATTTTCGAAAAATATCAAGAAATTACAAACCAATTTCGCTTGAATTTTTAGAATAGGTATGAGCAAAGCTGTACATTATACTGAACGTTATTTTATTTGTATTTTTTATGAAATAATTTGTCAATTCGCGAGGGCCCATTTCAAAGGCTTTTCTACATCAATTCCTTTCAGCTCAGCACAATACCTTCTGTTTAAAACAAAGTGTACCGCACATGTTTTGAAAAATTCATATTTTTCTTTCATATTCATAATTCCCACCTTCCTGGGCACACTTAATTTCAGCAAGGGCCTATTCCAAGAATGACTTCTGCTACAATTAGCCGCTTAAAGACGGACCATTTTTAAGAACATTTGAAAATGCGGTATTTGGAGTTCGGTTGAAATTCCGTCTTTGAGAGAAAGTGTACCGCACATGTTTTGGAAAATTCATATTTTTCTTTCATATTCATATTTCCAACCTTCCTGGGCACACTTAATTTCAGCAAGGACCTATTCCAAGAATGGCTTCTGCTCCAATTAGCTACCGTACTTAAAGACGGACCATTTTTAAGAACATTTGAAAATGCGGTATTTGGAGTTCGGGTGGAATTCCGTCTTTGAGAGAAAGTGTACCGCACATGTTTTGGAAAATTCATAATTTTCTTTCATATTCATAATTCCCACCTTCCCGGGCACACTTAATTTCAGCAAGGGCCTATTCCAAGAATGGCTTCTGCTCCAATTGGCCGCTTAAAGACGGACCATTTTCCAGAATATTTGGAAATGCGGTATTTGGAGTTCGGGTGAAATGCCGTCTTTGAGAGAAAGTGTACCGCACGAAAGATTGTTTTGGAAAATTCATATTTTTCTTTCATATTCATAATTCTCACCTTCCTAGGCACACTTAATTTCAGCAAGGGCCTATTCCAAGAATGGCTTCTGCTCCAATTAGCCGCTTAAAGACGGACCATTTTCAAGAATATTTGGAAATGCGATATTTGGAGTTCGGGTGGAATTCCGTCTTTGAGAGAAAGTGTACCGCACATGTTTTGGAAAATTCATAATTTTCTTTAATATTCATAATTCTCACCTTTCTGGGCACACTTAATTTCAGCAAGGGCCTATTCCAAGAATGGCTTCTGCTCCAATTAGCCGCTCAAAGACGGACCATTTTCCAGAATATTTGGAAATGCGGTATTGGAGTTCGGGTGGAATGCCGTCTTTGAGAGAAAGTGTACCGCCCATGTTTTAGAAAATTCATATTTGTCTTTCATATTCATAATTCCCACCTTCCTGGGCACACTTAATTTCAGCAAGGGCCTATTCAAAGAATGGCTTCTGCTCCAATTAGCCGCTTAAAGACGGACCATTTTCCAGAATATTTGGAAATGCGATATTTGGAGTTCGGGTGGAATTCCGTCTTTGAGAGAAAGTGTACCGCACATGTTTTGGAAAATTCATAATTTTCTTTAATATTCATAATTCTCACCTTTCTGGGCACACTTAATTTCAGCAAGGGCCTATTCCAAGAATGGCTTCTGCTCCAATTAGCCGCTTAAAGACGGACCATTTTCAAGAATATTTGGAAATGCGGTATTGGATTTCGGGTGGAATGCCGTCTTTGAGAGAAAGTGTACCGCACATGTTTTGGAAAATTCATAATTTTCTTTCATATTCATAATTCCAACCTTCCTGGGCACACTTAATTTCAGCAAGGGCCTATTCCAAGAATGGCTTCTGCTCCAATTTAGCCGCTTAAAGACGGACCATTTTCCATAATATTTGGAAATGCGGTATTTGGAGTTCGGGTGGAATTCCGTCTTTGAGACAAAGTGTACCGCACATGTTTTGGAAAATTCATATTTTTCTTTCATATTCATATTTCCAACCTTCCTGGGCACACTTAATTTCAGCAAGGACCTATTCCAAGAATGGCTTCTGCTCCAATTAGCTACCGTACTTAAAGACGGACCATTTTTAAGAACATTTGAAAATGCGGTATTTGGAGTTCGGGTGGAATTCCGTCTTTGAGAGAAAGTGTACTGCACAAGTTTTGGAAAATTCATAATTTTCTTTCATATTCATAATTCCCACCTTCCCGGGCACACTTAATTTCAGCAAGGGCCTATTCCAAGAATGGCTCCTGCTCCAATTGGCCGCTTAAAGACGGACCATTTTCCAGAATATTTGGAAATGCGGTATTTGGAGTTCGGGTGAAATGCCGTCTTTGAGAGAAAGTGTACCGCACGAAAGATTGTTTTGGAAAATTCATATTTTTCTTTCATATTCATAATTCTCACCTTCCTAGGCACACTTAATTTCAGCAAGGGCCTATTCCAAGAATGGCTTCTGCTCCAATTAGCCGCTTAAAGACGGACCATTTTCAAGAATATTTGGAAATGCGATATTTGGAGTTCGGGTGGAATTCCGTCTTTGAGAGAAAGTGTACCGCACATGTTTTGGAAAATTCATAATTTTCTTTAATATTCATAATTCTCACCTTTCTGGGCACACTTAATTTCAGCAAGGGCCTATTCCAAGAATGGCTTCTGCTCCAATTAGCCGCTCAAAGACGGACCATTTTCCAGAATATTTGGAAATGCGGTATTGGAGTTCGGGTGGAATGCCGTCTTTGAGAGAAAGTGTACCGCCCATGTTTTAGAAAATTCATATTTGTCTTTCATATTCATAATTCCCACCTTCCTGGGCACACTTAATTTCAGCAAGGGCCTATTCCAAGAATGGCTTCTGCTCCAATTGGCCGCTTAAAGACGGACCATTTTCAAGAATATTTGGAAATGCGGTATTTGGAGTTCGGGTGGAATTCCGTCTTTGAGAGAAAGTGTACCGCACATGTTTTGGAAAATTCATAATTTTCTTTCATATTCATAATTCCAACCTTCCTGGGCACACTTAATTTCAGCAAGGGCCTATTTCAAGAATGGCTTCTGCTCCAATTAGCCGCTTGAAGACGGACCATTTTCCAGAATATTTGGAAATGCGGTATTTGGAGTTCGGGTGAAATGCCGTCTTTGAGAGAAAGTGTACCGCACATGTTTTAGAAAATTCATATTTTTCTTTCCTATTCATAATTCTCACCTTCCTGGGCACACTTAATTTCAGCAAGGGCCTATTCCAAGAATGGCTTCTGCTCCAATTTAGCCGCTTGAAGACGGACCATTTTCCAGAATATTTGGAAATGCGATATTTGGAGTTCGGGTGGAATTCCGTCTTTGAGAGAAAGTGTACCGCACATGTTTTGGAAAATTCATAATTTTCTTTCATATTCATAATTCCAACCTTCCTGGGCACACTTAACTTCAGCAAGGGCCTATTCCAAGAATGGCTTCTGCTCCAATTAGCCGCTTAAAGACGGACCATTTTCCAGAATATTTGGAAATGCGGTATTGGAGTTCGGGTGGAATGCCGTCTTTGAGAGAAAGTGTACCTTCCCATGTTTTAGAAAATTCATATTTGTCTTTCATATTCATAATTCTCACCTTCCTGGGCACATTTAGTTTCAGCAAGGGCCTATTCAAAGAATGGCTTCTGCTCCAATTAGCCGCTTAAAGACGGACCATTTTCCAGAATATTTGGAAATGCGATATTTGGAGTTCGGGTGGAATTCCGTCTTTGAGAGAAAGTGTACCGCACATGTTTTGGAAAATTCATATTTTTCTTTCATATTCATAATTCCCACCTTCCTGGGCACACTTAATTTCAGCAAGGGCCTATTCCAAGAATGGCTTCTGCTCCAATTAGCCGCTTAAAGACGGACCATTTTCCAGAATATTTGGAAATGCGGTATTTGGAGTTCGGGTGGAATTCCGTCTTTGAGAAAAAGTGTACCGCACATGTTTTGG
The DNA here is from genome assembly GCA_037893225.1 of Hippasteria phrygiana. Taxonomy (NCBI): domain Eukaryota; kingdom Metazoa; phylum Echinodermata; class Asteroidea; order Valvatida; family Goniasteridae; genus Hippasteria; species Hippasteria phrygiana. The sequence continues at coordinate 234,155 of JAZGUH010000170.1, read as the reverse complement.
AAAATTCATATTTTTCTTTCATATTCATAATTCCCACCTTCCTGGGCACACTTAATTTCAGCAAGGGCCTATTCCAAGAATGGCTTCTGCTCCAATTGGCCGCTTAAAGACGGACCATTTTCAAGAATATTTGGAAATGCGGTATTTGGAGTTCGGGTGGAATTCCGTCTTTGAGAGAAAGTGTACCGCACATGTTTTAGAAAATTCATAATTTTCTTCCATATTCATAATTCCCACCTTCCTGGGCACACTTAATTTCAGCAAGGGCCTATTCCAAGAATGGCTTCTGCTCCAATTGGCCGCTTGAAGACGTACCATTTTCCAGAATATTTGGAAATGCGGTATTTGGAGTTCGGGTGAAATGCCGTCTTTGAGAGAAAGTGTACCGCACATGTTTTAGAAAATTCATATTTTTCTTTCCTATTCATAATTCTCACCTTCCTGGGCACACTTAATTTCAGCAAGGGCCTATTCCAAGAATGGCTTCTGCTCCAATTAGCCGCTTAAAGACGGACCATTTTCCAGAATATTTGGAAATGCGGTATTGGAGTTCGGGTGGAATGCCGTCTTTGAGAGAAAGTGTACCGCCCATGTTTTAGAAAATTCATATTTGTCTTTCATATTCATAATTCTCACCTTCCTGGGCACACTTAGTTTCAGCAAGGGCCTATTCAAAGAATGGCTTCTGCTCCAATTAGCCGCTTAAAGACGGACCATTTTCCAGAATATTTGGAAATGCGATATTTGGAGTTCGGGTGGAATTCCGTCTTTGAGAGAAAGTGTACCGCACATGTTTTGGAAAATTCATAATTTTCTTTAATATTCATAATTCTCACCTTTCTGGGCACACTTAATTTCAGCAAGGGCCTATTCCAAGAATGGCTTCTGCTCCAATTAGCCGCTTAAAGACGGACCATTTTCAAGAATATTTGGAAATGCGGTATTGGATTTCGGGTGGAATGCCGTCTTTGAGAGAAAGTGTACCGCACATGTTTTGGAAAATTCATATTTTTCTTTCATATTCATAATTCTCACCTTTCTGGGCACACTTAATTTCAGCAAGGGCCTATTCCAAGAATGGCTTCTGCTCCATTTAGCCGCTTAAAGACGGACCATTTTCCAGAATATTTGGAAATGCCGTATTTGGAGTTCGGGTGGAATTCCGTCTTTGAGACAAAGTGTACCGCACATGTTTTGGAAAATTCATAATTTTCTTTCATATTCATAATTCCAACCTTCCTGGGCACACTAAATTTCAGCAAGGGCCTATTCCAAGAATGGCTTCTGCTCCAATTAGCCGCTTAAAGACGGACTATTTTCAAGAATATTTGGAAATGCGATATTTGGAGTTCGGGTGGAATTCCGTCTTTGAGAGAAAGTGTACCGCACATGTTTTGGAAAATTCATAATTTTCTTTCATATTCATAATTCCCATCCTCCTGGGCACACTTAATTTCAGCAAGGGCCTATTTCCAAGAATGGCTTCTGCTCCAATTGGCCGCTTGAAGACGGACCATTTCCCAGAATATTTGGAAATGCGGTATTTGGAGTTCGGGTGAAATGCCGTCTTTGAGAGAAAGTGTACCGCACATGTTTTAGAAAATTCATATTTTTCTTTCATAATCATAATTCTCACCTTCCTGGGCACACTTAATTTCAGCAAGGGCCTATTCAAAGAATGGCTTCTGCTCCATAGCCGCTTAAAGACGGACCATTTTCCAGAATATTTGGAAATGCGGTATTGGAGTTCGAGTGGAATGCCGTCTTTGAGAGAAAGTGTACCGGACATGTTTTGGAAAATTCATATTTTTCTTTCATATTCATAATTCCAACCTTCCTGGGCACACTTAATTTCAGCAAGGGCCTATTCCAAGAATGGCTTCTGCTCCAATTAGCCGCTTAAAGACGGACCATTTTCAAGAATATTTGGAAATGCGATATTTGGAGTTCGGGTGGAATTCCGTCTTTGAGAGAAAGTGTACCACACATGTTTTGGAAAATATATAATTTTCTTTAATATTCATAATTCTCACCTTTCTGGGCACACTTAATTTCAGCAAGGGCCTATTCCAAGAATGGCTTCTGCTCCAATTAGCCGCTTAAAGACGGACCATTTTCAAGAATATTTGGAAATGCGGTATTGGAGTTCAGGTGGAATGCCGTCTTTGAGAGAACGTGTACCGCCCATGTTTTAGAAAATTCATATTTGTCTTTCATATTCATAATTCTCACCTTCCTGGGCACACTTAATTTCAGCAAGGGCCTATTCCAAGAATGGCTTCTGCTCCAATTAGCCGCTTAAAGACGGACCATTTTCCAGAATATTTGGAAATGCGATATTTGGAGTTCGGGCGGAATTCCGTCTTTGAGAGAAAGTGTACCGCACATGTTTTGGAAAATTCATAATTTTCTTTAATATTCATAATTCTCACCTTTCTGGGCACACTTAATTTCAGCAAGGGCCTATTCCAAGAATGGCTTCTGCTCCAATTAGCCGCTTAAAGACGGACCATTTTCCAGAATATTTGGAAATGCGGTATTGGATTTCGGGTGGAATGCCGTCTTTGAGAGAAAGTGTACCGCACATGTTTTGGAAAATTCATATTTTTCTTTCATATTCATAATTCTCACCTTTCTGGGCACACTTAATTTCAGCAAGGGCCTATTCCAAGAATGGCTTCTGCTCCAATTTAGCCGCTTAAAGACGGACCATTTTCCAGAATATTTGGAAATGCGGTATTTGGAGTTCGGGTGGAATTCCGTCTTTGAGACAAAGTGTACCGCACATGTTTTGGAAAATTCATAATTTTCTTTCATATTCATAATTCTCACCTTCCTGGGCACACTTAATTTCAGCAAGGGCCTATTCCAAGAATGGCTTCTGCTCCAATTTAGCCGCTTAAAGACGGACCATTTTCCAGAATATTTGGAAATGCGGTATTTGGAGTTCGGGTGGAATTCCGTCTTTGAGACAAAGTGTACCGCACATGTTTTGGAAAATTCATAATTTTCTTTCATATTCATAATTCCAACCTTCCTGGGCACACTTAATTTCAGCAAGGGCCTATTCCAAGAATGGCTTCTGCTCCAATTTAGCCGCTTAAAGACGGACCATTTTCCAGAATATTTGGAAATGCGGTATTTGGAGTTCGGGTGGAATTCCGTCTTTGAGACAAAGTGTACCGCACATGTTTTGGAAAATTCATAATTTTCTTTCATATTCATAATTCCAACCTTCCTGGGCACACTTAATTTCAGCAAGGGCCTATTCCAAGAATGGCTTCTGCTCCAATTGGCCGCTTAAAGACGGACCATTTTCAAGAATATTTGGAAATGCGGTATTTGGAGTTCGGGTGGAATTCCGTCTTTGAGAGAAAGTGTACCGCACATGTTTTGGAAAATTCATAATTTTCTTTCATATTCATAATTCCCACCTTCCTGGGCACACTTAATTTCAGCAAGGGCCTATTCCAAGAATGGCTTCTGCTCCAATTGGCCGCGTGAAGACGGACCATTTTCCAGAATATTTGGAAATGCGGTATTTGGAGTTCGGGTGAAATGCCGTCTTTGAGAGAAAGTGTACCGCACATGTTTTAGAAAATTCATATTTTTCTTTCATAATCATAATTCTCACCTTCCTGGGCACACTTAATTTCAGCAAGGGCCTATTCAAAGAATGGCTTCTGCTCCATAGCCGCTTAAAGACGGACCATTTTCCAGAATATTTGGAAATGCGGTATTGGAGTTCGGGTGGAATGCCGTCTTTGAGAGAAAGTGTACCGCACATGTTTTGGAAAATTCATATTTTTCTTTCATATTCATAATTCTCACCTTCCTGGGCACACTTAATTTCAGCAAGGGCCTATTCCAAGAATGGCTTCTGCTCCAATTAGCCGCTTAAAGACGGACCATTTTCAAGAATATTTGGAAATGCGATATTTGGAGTTCGGGTGGAATTCCGTCTTTGAGAGAAAGTGTACCGCACATGTTTTGGAAAATATATAATTTTCTTTAATATTCATAATTCTCACCTTTCTGGGCACACTTAATTTCAGCAAGGGCCTATTCCAAGAATGGCTTCTGCTCCAATTAGCCGCTTAAAGACGGACCATTTTCAAGAATATTTGGAAATGCGGTATTGGAGTTCGGGTGGAATGCCGTCTTTGAGAGAAAGTGTACCGCCCATGTTTTAGAAAATTCGTATTTGTCTTTCATATTCATAATTCTCACCTTCCTGGGCACACTTAATTTCAGCAAGGGCCTATTCAAAGAATGGCTTCTGCTCCAATTAGCCGCTTAAAGACGGACCATTTTCCAGAATATTTCTCCATCAAAGGCGACCGCCTGTCCACAAGCATCCACTACAAGCCGTCCGATTCCCATTCATATCTCCAGTATGAATCGTCACATCCTGGGAAATGCAAGAATTCCATCCCGTATTCCCAGTTCCTTCGGTTACGACGCATTTGCAGTGAAGATGTCGACTTTGTACGGCAAAGCCAACAGATGAAGGTATTCTTCACTTCTCGGGGGTATCCTGAAGCAGTTATTTCATCCGCTTTACATCGCGTCTCCACCCTTAACCGACAACAAGCACTGCGCCCAACCCTTCCAAAACAACAATTGACACGTATCCCCCTTGTCATGACATACCACCCGCGCAACTTAAAAGTCCGGGATATCTTGTTGAAGCACTACAAATCCCTGCAAGAAGATCATCTGACAAGCAGCATCTTCAAAGACACCTCACCGATCTGTGCCTTCCGTCATGATAAATCCATCGCCGATCAACTGGTTCGATCCACGCTTAGCAACACATCCCACATTCCCGAGTCCACCCATGGAAAACAGAACCTTGCCACCGCACGCGCTGTATGACATGCCAATATGTGAACCCCAGCATCACTTCCGTTGTCGGCCCCAAAGGTCGGTACCACATCAGGGGAAACTACACCTGCGTCACCAGCAATTTGATATATGCTATCATATGCCAACGTTACAACAAACTGTACATAGGAGAAACTAAACGGCGATTAGCAGATCGATTCGTCGAGCACCTACGCAGCGTAAAACGAAAGAACACGGACTTAGCAGTCGGGCAGCACTTCTGTACCCCACCCCACACCATTGACGACATGCGCGTCTGCGTCTTGACAACCACGCAGAGCGAGGACACGCGGAAAGAGCGGGAGCAGCGTCTGATATTCCATCTTGGAACGCTGTACCCGCACGGTATCAACATCGAATTCAACGCGTTTCCGCACAGCAACACACGCCCCGAAGAAGGACACCAGGTCCGAAAATTCGGCACCCGCCACTAATTTGGTGAGCACTATTTTTTATTTTTTCAGTTCATCTCACTTGATATAGTGCTACGCAGCACCCCAAATTTCGTCTCCAAAAAAGTCCTATTTCCCAAGCCGATCAACAGCCATTTTTAACATGGCATCCCTCCACTTTCTCGGGCAAATATGACCCATTTTTCAACAGTAATTTTATCAAGTCTGCAAACAGATGGAAGCCCAGAAACCAGGGAGTTGATGCTGGGCTATGTTTACACAATCCCACAATTTTTGGAGGCACAAACTCTCCTTTTTCAAAAAAAGTTGTGGGTATACATTTTATGTTGATGAGCTGGCGCATAAATTCGGACATGAATTAGTGTAGTGCACCCTATAAGGGCAGTCAATTTCTCTTTCTGGTTAATAAATGATGCTTTAAATGTAGAGAATCAGTCACTGATCTGATATCTGAAAAAAAAATTGAAAATTTCTATTGCGTTTGTCTATAACAAGGTCAAACAAGGTTGAGCATTTTCATGCTACTTTAAACAATTAGAGAAAAGAAACCTGCATGGCATGTGTACACCCTGTGGACAAGTTAGAAGTTATATCCGAATTCTCCCTCAAAAAGCTATTTTGATGTCTCACTTTTGATGATAAGAATTCTCACAGCTTTACAAATCATTTATTTAACAAGAGGGGGACAATTACTATGGGGAAGCTTGACAAGAGAAAGGGGGGGGGGGGGGGCGGGGTACGTTGGTTTTGCTTTCCTCTCAACATTTCTAACCATGCATTCATATTAAGTTTTGTGCTGCTTTATTGGGAGTAGAAAATACATAGGCCATTTTACTACATTATACTATACTTCTAAATATTATTTCACCTCTAGAAAGGGGGATGGGGGTGTGCGGGGCGTGGGTGGGGCGTGTGGAAAGGGCATTCCAGGCCAAGCGATTCACACACATCATGGACATGCCATAACCTGCCACTACTGTCGGCGGAACGGGGGGAGGGGGGGGGTTTCCCCTCCCCCATGCCCCCCCCCCTCCATCCCCCCACTTTTTGGCAGCTCCGCATATAAATAAAACAACACCGCTGCAAAATCGTGTGCATGATTTTAAAAAACAACTGCATATGCTTATTAATTATTGAGTTTACCTGATGTTGCCAATTAAATGTCTCTAAATGGGTCATTGTAATGAAGAAAACTGTCTCTGAAGTTTGTTTTTATCCCGACAGCACTGCTACGACTGCATGTAAACAAAAGAAGCCATTTTAAAATCCCCTCCACATGTGCACATGGAAGCCGCCATTTTGATATATTCGTAAGGGGCTCGTTGCCCTCCGTGCGCCCTCGCGCGTTGCCTTTAGGTGTTATGTATGTGTTTTCGTTTTCGCCTCTAAAGTTCATGTTTAAAAATTCAGTACAATAATTTATAATCTGCTTGTGTCCCGACACATACTACACGTTCCATTGTTTTAATTCACCGGTTTCGCGGGCTCTGGTGTAGCGTAACCTTTCACCTCACCGCCTGCACAACTTTCACCAGGTAAACACACCCATTCCTATTCTCACTATTGATAAATATTGATTAAGCATAAAGAGAGATTTTCGTCTTTGAAAATGTAGAAGTCTGTCGGGGATTGAAGTGTTTTGCGTCCCGTAGAGGTTATCACGTAGAAATTATGTGTTGTGTATCAATGTCATGGGCAGCGTCCACGGGGTCTTACCTTTATACTGGGGTATTATTGTGCATGTATATTGGTGCGACCCTATGGATGGCTGTTACATGAAGTAAAGAGATAAAGTATGTGTATTATTATTATAATTAAATGGAATATATGGGTGGGTGTTGGCCCTGGTTTGGCTAGTGGGATTGCACTCGAAGGCATGGGTTTGTGTATTTCCTGTGTTAATGCTGATGATTGGTGGGCCCCGTGTGCTAGTTTATAACTTATGCCTTCTTGCCCAGTGTCATGCCATTCCACGGTCCCCACTCATTCATGTATTTGCTTTATTTGAGACAACTTGTTAAACAGACAAAATATTTAGGAGTCACCTTCAATTCATTTTTATTAATTAGGGAATACCAGTACACTTTCATTGTATAAGAAAACTAAATGTATGTATTTTATTGTCCGCCTGCACAACTTTCACCAGTTGTTGCAGGTGCTGTTTTTCAGACAATAAAGCCCGAATGCCACACTGGGCACAAGCAGAAGAACCATTCTGAACCTGTGTGTCTTGCTCGGCCAGAGTGAAATAGACCACTTCCCCAAGCAGAGCCCCTCCTCAATGCAGAGTACCTCTACCCACACTGAAGCCCCCCTCTCGGACGCACTCAGCACCCCTCACAAGCGTAGTCGGCAGGATGATGGTGATGTGGCCTAAGAATTTCATTCCAAGTTTGAATTTAAATTAAGTTTTGTTTACATTTTTTGCAAAGAATAAAAAAGCAAAAAACAACAACAGGGCCAAGGGTTGCCTACTTTTGTGTTTGCTAAATGGTCATTGAACTCTTCAGTATTTTATTGCCTGTAATTTGTATACCTTGCTTGCTCATATATCTACCTTAAATCTGTTGGTTGAAAGAGAGTGAATATTATTGTGGTGCATTTATAGGGTGCATGTTTTTTAGAGTGCCATACTTTTTGTGGTCTACTAATCGTAGTGTTTAAGGAAAGTTTTTAAGGAGTATTTCTAGAGCATTTTTGGATATAACAAGGCAACTTTTCGTATTACAAGTCTTGGTGGAGTATAGTAAGCCTCTCTTTAGATCATTTTTCCTTGAGATCATTGTTATTGCAGAATAAAGAAATATAATCTGTGTGTTACTGAGTGTATTACATATCCAATATTTTGGAATTTTAGAGTTTAAACTCTATTACAAGACTGGCATATATTTTGCATATTATCTGTGTAAATCTATCAATATCAAGCCCCGTCGGTTAAAAGTTAAAACCAGGCAAGCTACCACAGGTGTTTACAATATGGTTAGATACGTCAAGGTTAAAGGCCAGGGAGGAGTACGTAAATTTCCCCTGAAGGCAGAAAATGGGTCCCTACTTCTAAGCCTTTTACAATCGGGTTATCCTGAAGCTCAGGGTCTACAGTACCAAGAGGATGACAGCATAATGGTGGTACCATCACAAGGGGGTGAGGTCGGTCCACCTCCAGATGGATGGAGTGACTGTATTTACACCCCCATGTTGCTGGAAACCCAACCAGCCAGTGACTCAAAGCTAAAGCTGGAGGACAAGCTGATAGAACTACTGTCATTGCCCCGCACGCAATTGGTGATGGCTCCAGAGAGGAAGATCACTCCTTTTGATGGAAAGCCTGGGGAGGTTAGAGACTTCCTGTCGAACATCAAAGATGCCTTTCAGCGCTACAGTATCCCAGTGTACCAAAGGGGGTTCTTCCTAAAAGATTACCTCCGCGGGGTTCCCAAGTTAGAAGTGAAAGCACTACTTGCTGATGGCCAAACTGTAGAGGAAGCTCTCGATTTCCTGAAAGATTCGTATGGGGAGAAGTTAGCTGTGGGTGAACTACAACGTCTCTTCCTTGAACGGAGGCAGCGCCCAGGGGAAAATGTCCGAGACTTTGCTGTGGACCTGGAAAAACGCTTTCTTCGGCTGACCCGTAAAGATGCCAAGTTGTACGCCAACCCCAATTCGGCCTTGACGGAACAGCTAATAGAGGGACTAAGCGACACGTATATGCGGAATACATGTAGAGACATGTATGAGCGAGGCACCATAACCTCCTTTAGGGATCTTCGAGAGTATGGCATAAGACGAGAGGGACAAGAGGAAGCACGTGGACGTGCTGTGGATGCAACCCGGGTACAGCAGTCTGCTATTCAGCTGTCCAGAAACAATTCCGAAGATATCCTAGGAGCGGTGAGGGAGATGAGTGAACGGGTGGTGCAGGCAGTTAGAGAGATTGCCAGACCAGCTGTTTGCTCCCCTCCTATGCCCCGCCCACGACAGAACCCATACTCAGATTTCCAGAGTAGCGTATTCCCAAGAACAGGACGATACGGTCCATGCTACTCATGTGGATACAGCGGCCATTTTGCAAGAAACTGTCCGTACAGAGGTATGACCAGAGGAGGAGAGGGAGTTAGACAACCTCAAATGTCCTACCCCCAGAGTGTTGGCAACACCCCTGACCCTTATGCATTGTCACAGAGAGAGCGATCCCAGACGTCAGCTAATGTGCAGTCACCGGTGTTAAACAGCAATCCTCCACAGTAGGGAGTCGTACAGTGGAGGTAGAGACATCAGGCACAACAGATGTTAAGTTACCACCGAAAACAGTGGGAGAGTGTTTCTCGGTAGAAGTTATGTTTTCAAATATTCCAATTACCTGTCTCCTAGACACCGGGTCACAGGTAACTACAGTTGGTGAGCAGTATTTTCGTCAGCGGTTGGAGCCCATGGGATTCAAGCTCCAAGACATCCCAGAACCTTTTGCTCTCGTCTCTGCCAACGGGGCGACCATACCTTACATCGGGTGCTTCGAGACGGATGTTTCTGCCGTTGGACAAGTCATTACATCTCGGGTAGTACTCGTGATTCGTGAGCAATATTCTACACTGAGGACTTGGGAGAAAGAGAAGGTGCATGGCATTCTAGGGATGAATGTCCTTCATGAGTGTTGGCAGAGGCTGATGTCTGTAGGAGAACAATCCCCCCTAAAGAAGATCCCTTGGCCTACCCCTGCCCCAGTTTGGCAGAAAGCAATGCAAAAGGTGGAGAGCAGACTGGTGTTTGGTACAGAGAGTGGACAAGTCGGACAGGCACATATGTGTGGACAGCCCCTAGTGCTATCTGCTCGGCAGGGGGTAGTCGTGGAAGCCAGGAGCCATGGTGGACCAAATGGTGAGGCATACGAGGCAGTGTTAACACCAGCAGTTGAAGGTAGCCTCCCATCAGGAGTAGTCATACCCCCATGCTTGGTACGAGTGGAGAAGGGAAGGTTCCCTGTGACTCTGTTCAATGAGGCGGCCGCTGAGATTGTGGTACCCAAGTCAACCCTTCTTGGCGATCTCCAGTTGGGATCACTCTTTCGAGGCAAGGATGTCGTGTCAGAGGCACCATTGAAGGCTAAGCAGGCAACTATGACAGCAGATGGATCGGCAGACTCCATTGTGTCTGCTGTAGATGTTGAGGAAACACTCCTCAACGACGAGCAGAGAGCCAATGTACTCTCATTGCTCAGAGAACACAAAGAAGCATTTTCCAGCAACGATCAAGATTTTGGATATACCGATACAATCAAACACCGCATCGATACCGGTGAAGCACATCCAGTACGACAGCGTCACAGGCCACTTCCACCCTCACAATATAGTGCAGTTCGAGATCACATAAGGGACCTACTAGAGAAGCAAGTTATACGAGAGAGCACAAGTCCATGGGCCTCGCCAGTTGTGGTGGTTCAGAAAAAAGATGGAAATATCCGGCTTTGTGTCGACTATAGACAGCTAAACAAACTCACTCATAGAGACTCCTTTCCACTCCCGAGGATTGAAGAGTCCCTACAGGCGCTCGGGGAGCCAAGTATTTCTCAGTTTTGGATCTCACCAGCGGGTTTTACCAAGTAGCCGTACACCCTGAGGATGTGGAGAAAACTGCATTTTCTGTGCCATTTGGTCTATTTGAATATAACAGGATGCCCTTTGGTCTATCAAACGCACCGGCGACATTCCAGCGTCTCATGCAGAGATGTCTTGGGGACCAATGCTACGACAATGTCCTTATCTACTTAGACGATATTATTGTCTATTCGGCTGATTTTGACTTGCACTTGGCACACCTTGACCGGGTCTTCACAAGGCTTCAAAAACAGGGGCTTAAGCTGAAGCCCTCAAAGTGTCACCTCATGCAGCAACAAGTCCGTTACCTCGGACACTTGGTTTCTAGTGATGGTGTCGCAGTTGATCCGGACAAGGTACAAGTTGTACACAATTGGCCGGAACCCAAGACTGTGAAGGATGTGCGCTCCTTCCTTGGTTTACAGGATTTTTCCGGCGATTCGTCAAGGGATATGCTTCCATTGCAGAGCCTCTCTTCCAGCACCTGAAGGGTGACCGGACTACAAAGAAGAAACAGCATCGCCTTCCAAATAGAGAAATCACGCTTGGGGAACCTGCGAGGGCCGCCTTCAAAGCTCCCATCCAGTGTTTGACAGAGGCTCCTGTTCTGTCGTATGCCAACTTTGCCAAACCATTTCGAGTGGAGACGGATGCCTGTGGTACTGGGCTCGGTGCCATACTTTTTCAAGATGACAGTGAACATAGACCACGAGTAATAGCATACGCTTCGCGCACACTGAAGCCAGCTCAGCGCAGTGGCCGCTATAGTGCCTTTAAGCTTGAGATGCTGGCCATAAAGTGGGCAGTGACTGAAGTCTTTAAGGACTACCTCTTGGGCCACAAGTGTCGTATCGTCACTGACCATCACCCGCTGCTGTATCTGGAGAAAGCCAACTTGGGATGCACCGAAATGAGATGGGTCCAGCAGCTGAGCTCATATGACTATGAGCTTGTATATCGAGCGGGTAAATGCAATCAAGCACCTGACGCACTTCCACGTCTTTCCACTTTACACGACACACTGACCCAGAAGGATGTACCTTAGATGAGCATAGTAACGTCCGAGTGTATCAGAGCATGTTTAGCAGGCTACACGCCTGGTACATCAGTGCCCATTGCCATCAGCCACCACATTGAAGCATGCCGCATTGGTGGCATTGCTTGCTTGCCTGGTTACACTTTAGCACAGCTTCATGAACACCAACAAGAAGACCCAGTGCTTGGTAGAGTTGTGGAATTTGTGGAGAGAGGTAAAAAGCCAGATAGACAGGAACGACAAGGTTGCTCCCGAGAGGTCTGTCAGTATCTCAAAGATTGGGATCGGCTCTCGGTGCGTGATCGTTACCTATATCGCAGAGTAGTGTCGCCTTCTACACAGCAGCCACACTTCCAGTTGGTACTCCCAGCTAGCCTCCGTGAGGAGGTACTTCTCAAGTTTCACAATGAATCAGGTCACTTTGGATCGAAACGTACCTTTCATCTCTTGTGGTCACGGTTTCACTGGAGTAACATGTACCGAGCTGTGAAGGAGTGGTGCTCAAAGTGTCAAAGATGCGCTGTGAGTAAACCACCTGTTCACCAAACGAGGCCACCGTTCTCAATGCTGTCAGCATCTGCGCCCATGGAGGTGGTTGCCATGGACTTCACCACACTGGAGGCCTCTGTTGATGGCTATGAGAATGTCTTGGTCGTAACAGATGTCCATACAAAGTACTCATGGGCCATACCAACCAAGGACCAACGTGCCAGCACTGTCGCTCGAGCTCTCTTGGAGAACGTTTTTCTCCCGTTTGGTTGTCCCCTCCGCTTGCATTCCGACCAAGGGCGCAATTTTGAGTCCAACATTGTACGTCAACTTTGCGACTTATACGGAATTCAGCGAAGTCACACTTGCCCTTATCATCCTGCTGGTAACGGGCAGTGTGAGCGGTTCAACCGGACGCTCCATAATATGTTGGCTGCACTACCCAAGGAGAAGAAAAAGAAGTGGCCTGAGTACCTGCCTACCCTTGTGTATGCGTACAACAATTCCCAGCATTCAACTACGGGTGTCGAGCCTTTCTTTCTCATGTTTGGACGAAATGGGCGTTTCCCAGAGGATTTGGTCTTAGGCGGGGAAGCCCGACAAGGAAAACATCGGACCCTTGAGTCTTATGATCAGGGACACCAAAAGACCCTTAAGGAAGCCAGGAAGATTGCTTATCGCAATTCGCAAATTGCAGCTGCAGCCAGACAGGCACGTAACGTCTTTGAGAAGCCACTTGAAGTCGGTCACTATGTCCTCGTCCGTCAGCACGGGCTTAAGGGCCGGGTCAAGATAGCAGACCATTGGGAAGGTGAGCCATACCTGGTTGTAAGGCGACCATTCCCAGACCAGCCAGTGTATGTTGTTCGTAGCCACCTTGGTAAAGAGAGGGTCCTTCACAGAACTGCTCTCAAACATTGTCCTTGGATCCGAGAGGGTGAAGTTCTCCACAGCGATACGGAGGAGTCGTCATCATTCCCATCCAGTGATGACTCGGACTCACTCAGCACTCCTCAAGGCTATGTCCTGCAACCTTTGCCCCGACTTATCCAGGTAAAGCTGTTGGCTCACAGCATGACAGTTCAGGCCAACCCAATGTTATGCCTTCTCCATCCGACACAGTTGCGTTGCAGTCTGATTCTTCAGATATTGTTCGGCATGAGACTGGTGAGAGCTATGGTGACAAACCTGTTGTCACTTCACTAGTGTCGTCAGAGGATGTTGCAGAGGTTCATCCAACTCGTTATCCTGTGCGCACCTCGCGTGGGAAGCCACCGACTAGGTTTGCCTGTAAAATACATAGAGATGACTTCAGTCTCATGGATGGGGCCAAGGATCCCATTGAGGCTCGTGTTCCAAGTTTTGGCTTCGGTCTTCGAAGTTTAAGATAGCTTTCTTGCCTATTCCTTTGTTCGGATATTCCCTGTCGGTTTTTAGGATTTTAGTGTTCGACATTGTTGTACTGGCAGGGAGTGTAATTTTGTTTTTTAATACGGCAAGTCATCGAGACGATGACTTCTTAGGCGGGGAAGTGTTGTAAGGGGGTCGTTGCCCTCCGTGCGCCCTCGCGCGTTGCCTTTAGGTGTTATGTATGTGTTTTCGTTTTCGCCTCTAAAGTTCATGTTTAAAAATTCTGTACAATATAATCTGCTTGTGTCCCGACACATACTACACGTTCCATTGTTTTAATTCACCGGTTTCGCGGGCTCTGGTGTAGCGTGACCTTTCACCTCACCGCCTGCACAACTTTCACCAGGTAAACACACCCATTCCTATTCTCACTTTTAAATCTCTGATTTTGATATATTTCATATTTCTTGATAGCTTTAAATGGTACTTAAAGTAACCGCAATTGTCTCAAGATTATTTTAGGTGTCATCTTGATAAATATTGATTAAGCATAAAGAGAGATTTTCGTCTTTGAAAATGTAGAAGTCTGTCGGGGATTGAAGTGTTTTGCGTCCCGTAGAGGTTATCACGTAGAAATTATGTGTTGTGTATCAATGTCATGGGCAGCGTCCACGGGGTCTTACCTTTATACTGGGGTATTATTGTGCATGTATATTGGTGCGACCCTATGGATGGCTGTTACATGAAGTAAAGAGATAAAGTATGTGTATTATTATTATAATTAAATGGAATATATGGGTGGGTGTTGGCCCTGGTTTGGCTAGTGGGATTCCACTCGAAGGCATGGGTTTGTGTATTTCTTGTGTTAATGCTGATGATTGGTGGGCCCCGTGTGCTAGTTTATAACTTATGCCTTCTTGCCCAGTGCCATGCCATTCCACGGTCCCCACTCATTCATGTATTTGCTTTATTTGAGACAACTTGTTAAACAGACAAAATATTTAGGAGTCACCTTCAATTCATTTTTATTAATTAGGGAATACCAGTACACTTTCATTGTATAAGAAAACTAAATGTATGTATTTTATTGTCCGCCTGCACAACTTTCACCAGTTGTTGCAGGTGCTGTTTTTCAGACAATAAAGCCCGGATGCCACACTGGGCACAAGAAGAAGAACCATTCTGAACCTGTGTGTCTTGCTCGGCCAGAGTGAAATAGACCCCTTCCCCAAGCAGAGCCCCTCCTCAATGCAGAGTACCTCTACCCACACTGAAGCCCCCCTCTCGGACGCACTCAGCACCCCTCACATATAGGGTGCACCACACTAATTCGAGCTCCATTGACAACAGTGTAAAATCAACAAAGTTCAGGGCCCAATAACCTGTACCCCAGCATCACTGGGGTCTACACAAACAAATGCCACTTATTGTCTGATCGTTTGTCTGTCCATTTCTTTTCTATTTTTGGGGGCTTAACCAATTACATTTTTAATTATTGACACAAAACAAACCCACCTCCAAAAAAGTCCTATTTCCCAAGCCGATCAACAGCCATTTTTAACATGGCATCCCTCCACTTTCTCGGGCAAATAGGACCCATTTTTCAACAGTAATTTTATCAAGTCTGCACACAGATGAAAGCCCAGAAACCAGGGAGTTGATGCTGGGCTATGTTTACACAATCCCACAATTTTTGGAGGCACAAACTCTCCTTTTTCAAAAAAGGTTGTGGAGCTGGCGCATAAATTCGGACATGAATTAGTGTAGTGCACCCTATAAGGGCAGTCAATTTCTCTTTCTGGTTAATAAATGATGCTTTAAATGTAGAGAATCAGTCACTGATCTGATATCTGAAGAAAGAAATTGAAAATTTCTATTGCGTTTGTCAATAACAAGGTCAAACAAGGGTGAGCATTTTCATGCTACTTTAAACAATTAGAGAAAAGAAACCTGCATGGCATGTGTACACCCTATGGACAAGTTAGAAGTTATATTCGAATTCTCCCTCAAAAAGCTATTTTGATGTCTCACTTTTGATGATAAGAATTCTCACAGCTTTACAAATCATTTATTTAACAAGAGGGGGACAATTACTATGGGGAAGCGCGCGCGCATTTTGGCAAGTTGTAAACACCCTGTTGGTCGAAGCTGCATCAAGCGCGTGCGTAAAATATGCACGCGAGCGTGATGCCACCGCAGTAAATGCTTCTAATTTTGGTCGCCGGATTCGTCTATACAGGAATTCGCCGACGCCTTTTTTACAGTGGTGCCGCGCTCGCGTGCAGGATGCGCGCGTTCTTTAATTTTAGTCGCGCGCGCATTTTGGCAAGTTGTAAACACCCTGTTGGTCGAAGCTGCATCGAGCGCGTGCGTAAAATACGGACGCGAGCGTGATGCCACCGCAGTAAATGCTTCTAATTTTGGTCGCCGGATTCGTCTATACAGGAATTCGCCGACGCCATTTTTACAGTGGTGCCGCGCGCGCTCGCGTGCAGGATGCGCGCGTTCTTTAATTTCAGTCGCGCGCGCATTTTGGCAAGTTGTAAACACCCTGTTGGTCGAAGCTGCATCGAGCGAGTGCGTAAAATACGCACGCGAGCGTGATGCCACCGCAGTAAATGCTTCTAATTTTGGTCGCCGGATTCGTCTATAGGCCTAATTTTCATTGCATCGCATGTAACGTTACGGCCGGTACGACGCGTGGCATGCAACTGGTTCCCTGTACGCTTTATGTATTGTAAACATAACACCGCAGCCAGTGTAGAAAATGACGCTATCCCACAATGCAATTAAAGCCTAGACTGGTTCCTGGTCCCTACATTGTCCTTCGGATTTCAAAAGTAGGGACCGGTAGCGGGTAATAAATTTCGGAGGAATTCCTCCGGTTGATGCATATGCATGTAGGTCAGGGATCATACCCACAATGCAACTGGGCCATGGTAGAGTACGGCCGGCCAATGTGTACGTGTGGTGATGATACGTAAGATTCGTTTAGATTTTCGCTCAGGTTTAAAAAAGGTATATATTTTCGCAACCATCAACAAGGAGAGAGGCACTGCTTTTCATATTTGAAACCTATGCTGTTAAAATGCTTGAAATTTTGCCTTCGCGGAGGAGACACGATCATGATCATGACGATGGCGATTTTGCCTACAAAAACAAGAAGACTGTGACTAGTGTGAAGTGTGATGCTGGATACGATCTATACGACGAGAACGATGGACTTTATAGGGGCCTATAGAGAAATAAGACTAGAATACATGTACCGATACTGCCGTGCCGTGCAGACGTGTTTTTATTTCGTTCTCCGTTTTTAAGTTGTTCTCCGTTTTTAAGTTGTTCTCCGTTTTTGTGTAAACGTTTCTTCGTCATTTAGTTTCCTTTGCTGCTGCAAGTTTTTAAACTCAACTTCTTGAAAGTAATGCCTGGATTTTAGATAATCAACAAACTGTAGGTTTTTAATTTGGATTCTTGCTTGGGGATATGGACGGCAGACGCGGGAAAATAGTTGACGCCATTTTGAATCGCTAATTTCAACCACATCTTGACATCAGTCATCAGATGAGATTGTCTCCTTTCCTCAGATGTTTTATTGTTTTATGTTCCACTAGTATCAATTGATACTTTTTAACAGTTTCATATTGTTTTATGACTTGTGTTGTGTGATTTCGGCAAACCCACATATTTTCGTCAACGACTTATTACGTGGAAATCTGGCATGCCTGGCCGCCATCTTGGATTGCTGTGATAGTCATTGTTTTTGTTTTTTATTCATCAAGTCCATCGAGTGCTCTTGATTGCTGCTTTTTTTGTGGAGCAAACTATATTATGACTGCAGCCTAATCCCATTATGGCCCTCCATCTGTCTTCATCCATACTCTCATTATTGCTGATCTTTGGTGGAATGCAAGGCTTCATAAACCATATTGAAAGGAATGTTGTACTTGTAGACATCGATCAATTAAACTCCATCATCACTCCTGTGACTGTGAGGACACCTCACTCGCTTATGTTTGTTACGTGTAGCGCTGGATCAAATAGAGCAGGGTTACCAAAAATAAACAATTTGCGAGAACCTGATAGGAAAAAGACTGTGATTACGCTACTCATACTACTATCTGGAGACTGTCATCCAAATCCTGGTCCAATCAAGTATCCATGTGGTTTTTGTAAGAAACCTGTAGCAAAAACCCATAGAGCAGTGCAATGTAACACATGTTTAATCTGGTCACATATTAAATGTGTTGACATTTTGCCGGAGCAATACAAGGAGCTGCAAAACTCAAAATCTACTGACAGGTGGTACTGTTCTTCATGTTTGATCGAAGACGAATGCCCAATATGTGAACAACATGTAGCGGATAACCCACCGGGGAATTCTCTGTGATAACTGTAACAAATGGTACCACACTAAGTGTTGTGACATCTCAAATAAGCAATATAAATCACTTCAGCAAGTGAACCCAGCGTCGTGTGGATGTGCACAACTTGTGAACTGCCAAATTTTTCAGACTCTTTTTTCCAACAAAGTGCAATATAATGCAATAACTTATACTCAGTTCTCAGTGACGAAAGCACTGATACACCATTGTTTCAAAAATCAGCTACATATACTTGTAATTCTGGACCTGGATGTTCTTATCCATCTCGGATCCCTCAAGTACGTCCTCGAAAGAACTTCAAGGTAATGATTGTCAATTGTCGTAGCTTACGCAGTAACTCCAAACAAGCGGAACTCCAAGCCCTTATTAACAGTGAGGATCCAGACATATAGTGCTGGGGACTGAGACACACCTGGATAACAGTTTTCCCAAGAAGACTGGTCTTCCCTCAGGCTACGATGCCTACAGAACTGACAGTTACGTTGGATCTGGGGGCGCCTTACTTGCTTTTAAGGAGGAAATTCTTTTATCACCGATTGATAATGGATACTGCGAAGCAGCATGGGGTAAGCTCCTGACTAAAGGAAACGGGCCCATTAATATTGGTTCATTTTACAGGAATCCGTCATCTAACCAAGATATGTTAAACAATCTCGAAGAAAATCTCATGGGAATGATCTCGGGAAACTCATTTCCTCTCATAATACTGGGAAGTGACATGAATCTACCAAGTATTAACTGGGAAGATAATACAATTAGACCTAACCCACAGTATGGAATAGGACTTAATCAAAAAATGATAGACATTGTGAATAACTATTCATTTACCCAACATGTTCATGAGCCGACTAGAGAAGGTAATACTTTGGATGTGCTTTTGACCAACTATCCATCTTGTGTTAAAAATGTTAAAGTTATCCCAGGAATCAAGACCGGAATCAAGACAAGCAAGAAAAAACAAAGGAAAATCTTCATTTTTCAAGAGGGGCAATATGGATGCTATTAAACAGGATCTTAAAGAACTTCAACAGAAAATGGTGCCTGAGTTTGGAAATAGAACTGTAAATGAAAACTGGATCTTGCTACGGGATGCTATCGCCAATGCTGTTAAATTACACATACCAAGTAAAACAATTAGGACAGGTAAAGATCTTCCATGGATGACCAGTAATATAAAGAGGCAAATGAGAAGACGTAAGAGGTTCTACAATAGAGCAAAAAGAACTGACAAACCGGAAGATTGGAGGTTGTTTCGCACATTACGAAACAACATCAGACGGGAACTTGATGAAGCACAAAATACATACATCAGGGGCATACTTAACACAGAAAATCTCCGAGCAGCACCAAAACGATTCTGGTCTTTTGTTGCGGCAAAGAAAAAAGATAGCTTAGGAATCCCACCCCTCACCACTCCATCTGGTCTCGCTTGTGACAGTATAAGAAGAAGGCAGAGACTCTGAATGCACAGTATAGCAGTGTATTTACCAGGGAGGACACATCATCAATACCAACAATGCAATCATCACGGCTTCCAGGGATGGATGATATTACAGTTGATCATGCAGGGATACTTAAACTACTATCCATCCTCAATCCTTAATAAGTCAAGTGGACCTGATCAAATCCCAGTTCGGATAATGAAGGAGTGTGCGCACGGGATTGCACCAATTCTGACAATGATTTTTAACCAATATCTACAAACTGGTAATCTGCCAAGTGACTGGTTATCAGCCAATGTTTGCCCAGTTTACAAAAGGGGGACCGATCATCACCAAACAACTACAGACCAGTCTCCCTCACATCAGTAGCTTGTAAACTACTAGAACATATCCTCTTCCATCATATTGTAGGGATGCCACGCCCACACAGGTAACAGCTTTAATAATTTATTTGGTGATGTGTGAAGCGCGGTCTTAGTGACAGCGCCACCAAGCGGTGACACGCCATTCCCCATCGTGCTGTCTCCCTTGCCGCTGGCCTGCACACCGCTCGCTTCTTACAGGTAAAAATTATCCTTTTTTATTGAATTATCATTTATAAATCATTAACATATCAATATTTAGTGGGCTCTGGAACAATATAAAGATGTAGAGAAATAGAGCAGTTCATTTAATTTAGTGTAAAGCGTGATTTTCTTCCAACTTTTGTCGATTGTAAAATTTGATGGAGGCCCTCTTGCGTTCACTTTGAGACATTATATTTGGCATGTCACCCTAAAACGTCGGTTTTCTAAGCAATTACTGGTCAGTCATTTTCGGAGTATTATTAAATGATTTGTTTTGTGTATGAAATCAAAGAACATGTCTTGTATTTACCCTCACTGGTTTGTAGAAATGAAATAGGAATAATTCACGGAATAGGAACACAAATCTCAGAATTTCAAATAAATTGGATTTAATCTCTGAAATAATTATTGTGTTTAGAGAGAAATCCCTTGCTACAGTAGGTAATTGATGCACAGTCCTTACTTTTACTGTATAAGCTTAATTTATGACTGTATAATGACAGACTGAATTAATTCCCTGTCATCACTGTCAATTAGGAAATTCTGGGTTTTTTCAATGAAATTCTATTTCTTAAAGAGATTAACAGTTAAGTTGGGTTGCGTGCTGTCACACCTCGACGACTGACTTGTAAATGGAATATTCTCAGATATTTATAATTTATGCAGATTAGGGTCTGTGGTAGAAATAATGTTGTATACTTTACTTAATTTTATTTTATTTTTCTCCCCCTTTTTGTCATTGTTTGTAATTGTCTAACTGATTCCCCATCGTGCTGTCTCCCTTGCCGCTGGCCTGCACACCGCTCGCTTCTTACAGATAATAAATGGAGTGACTCGAACCCAGGTGTCGGTGTACCACCTTATTCAAACACCCACACCCCATCAACGCCCCCCGGTCCTCACAAGTGTCAGAAGTGGGATACTCCGACTAGCGAGCGGTGTAGTTGCGGCTTGGAGACTAGGGGATCAGTTATTGTTAAGTGTGCTGCAGGTTGCATGCTGTCACGTCAAGATGGCTGCAAGTGTCAAGATCCGATCACCAACTGAGGAGAAGTCGAGAAAGTTTGCCCTGGTGGACGGAAGGCTGTCCCTTCCGACCCTGAGGGGGTGTTTTCAACACGCCACGGGAGTGTTGCACCGAGATGAAGAGGGTGATGAGGTGATCCTTCCTGTAGTTGATGACGCTGTGCTGCCTCCTGAGGGAGGATGGGGACCCAACAAGGACTTTGTGGTGTTGCTCCGAGAACCAATTAAAGATCCGCCCCAAAACAAACTGATGTCGGATGAAATCGTGCGTGCATTGGCTGCTAAGCCACCTCAAGTTGTGATGGCCCCTGAAAGAAAGATACCCATCTTTGAGGGAAAAGAGGATAGCAGTGGGAAATCAGTTCCAGTAGACGAATTTGTCACGGCTATTAACCATGCCTTCGAGCGATACCACATACCCGAGGATCAGAAAGGCCAGTTCCTGTTAGACTCACTGCGAGGCAACCCAAAGCTGGAAGTCAGATCACTCCTGGCAGCCGGCAAAGAGGCAGAAGAGGTCTTGAAGTACCTTCAGTCCTCTTATGGAGAGGCCTTGACGAGCAGTGAGCTCCAGCGCCAGTTTTTGGAGAAACGACAACGACCGAATGAGTCCATCAGACAGTATGGGGTAGACTTACAAAGGCTTTTTCATCGGCTGAAAAAAAAGGACCCTGACCTGTACAAGCAGCCTGACCTGATAATCAGAGAGCAGTTCGTTGATGGGATCGAGTATGAGGGCCTGAGACACTCATGTCGAGATCTGGTCGACAGGAATCCCTCGATCTCCTTTAGTGAAGTAAAAGATTGGACGATAAAACGAGAAGAGAGGGAACGAGCCCGCGCAAACAACACCAGCAGACATGGGTTTTCTGCGGCCATTGAGGCTGAGAGTAATTCCTGTCCCACCCCTATGCAGAAGCTTGAGAAGCAGATGGAGCAGGTGATCGAATCTGTAAAGGCGCTGACTAGTCTCGTGACACCCCAAACCACGTCTAGTCCTGCAACTCAACCAGTTCAATCTGAGTATGATTACCAGTGGAGTCAACCAAGGCCCACACCTGCCCGCCCCGAGCCCCACTGGCAGAATGGAAATCCCACCACCTACCCTGGAGTACCGGCATCAGTCCTTCGATGCTATAACTGTGAGCAGCCTGGGCACTTTGCCCGCAACTGCCCTGCCCCTCGTCGGCAGTATCGACCATCACCCCAAAGTTTCCCTGATCGACTGTTAAGAGATCGCCTTGCAGGTGTGCCCAAAAAGGAAAACTAACTCCCTCTGTTGTTAGGAGCCAAACAGCAAGGGGGGAGAGAGATGGCTCGACTAATTGTAGTCTTAGGAACTTTGTGACCCGAGCAGCATCGGACTGTTTTGCTGTTGATGTGACCCTTGCAGGACGAACAATACCATGTTTGCTGGACACAGGGTCCATGGTTACAACAATTTCTGATGGCTACTTCAACAAATTCCTTGCGCGAGATGGGGTGCAACTGACAAGCATACCAGAGCAATTCAAACTACTTTCAGCAAATGGGGCCGACATCCCTTATGTTGGCTGCTTCGAGACCAGTGTAACGCTTTTGGGCATCACCATACCATCCCGGCTTGTATTGGTCATCAGACGGGCAAATGAAGATAAGTTGTCGGGTACGGTTCCAGGGATTGTTGGCATGAACATCCTGTCCGAGTGCTGGACTCAACTTGTCGCCCATCATGGGAAGGGATACCTTCGAAAATTGCAGATAAGTGAGAATAGGCCAGTGTGGGAGAAGACTCTGCAGGCAGCGGGGAAACAGCAACAATTTCAAGAGATAGAGGGTGCTATAGGCCGCGCGTATCTCCGCCGAGGGTATCCCATATCAATTCCTGCCCAACAAGCTGTAATGACCCAGGCCACTGCAAGACGAGCACCTGGTGATGTCGATTATTGTGCCATTTTGGACTCCCATGAAGGCTCAAACCTCCCCAGCTGTGTGAAAAGTGTGAGAAGTCTGGTCAGGGTGTCGTCTGGTCAGTTGACTGTGGTACTGATGAATGACGGAAACCAAGACATTCTTCTTCCAAGTCGTAGCTGCATTGGTACGCTGTATCATGGGGAATTGGTGACTGAGGAAGATGGGGTGGCTGTCGGAGGAGATCTGTCGAATCCAGGTGACGCTGGAGATTGTGTTGGTCCCACATCTGTTCTTGCTAACGAGCAAACACCTAGTCTGTCCAAGTTAGCTGACATCAAGGCGCCACTGACGGTGGAAGAACGAGCCCAGTTTGATGCATTACTTAACAAATATGATGGCATATTCTCCAAGGGCGAGAGAGACTTGGGCTATACTGATGCTGTGAAGCACCAGATTGACACAGGAGATTCACCAGCAATCAGGCAGAGATATCGTTCACTACCACCCTCCCAGTACCGTGAAGTCAGGGCTCACATTCAGGAACTATTGGAGGCAGGCATCGTACGAGAAAGTTCAAGTCCATGGGCATCCCCAATAGTGGTAGTTCGCAAAAAGGACCAGTCCATCCGTCTATGCGTTGACTACAGGCGACTCAACGCTGTAACTGCAAAGAACTCGTTTCCTCTTCCACGAATAGACGAATCACTGCAGACCTTAGGAGGGGCCAAATACCTCAGCGTGTTGGACTTGGCATCAGGCTATCACCAGGTAGCCATGGAGGAGACTGACGTCTGGAAGACCGCCTTTGTGACTCCCTTCGGGCTGTTCGAGTACACAAGGATGCCTTTTGGCCTCTGTAATAGCCCCGCAACCTTTCAGAGGCTAATGCAGCGTTGCCTTGGTGACCAAGCACTAGAAAGTGTACTAATATATCTTGATGACATCATTGTGTTTGCCCCTACATTTGAACAACACCTGCAGCGCCTCGAGATAGTGTTCTCACGTCTGAAGCAGTATGGACTGAAGATTAAGCCACAGAAGTGCAGCTTCTTCAAGAAACAAGTAAAATATCTGGGACACTTAGTGGTGGCAGGTCAAGGGGTGAAGCCGGATCCAGAGAAGGTCTCTGCTGTCAAAGACTGGCCAAAACCAACCACTGTAACTGAGCTGCGAGCATTTCTGGGTTTCACCGGCTACTTCAGAAAGTTCATTCAGGACTACTCGAGCATTGCTGGGCCTCTTCTTGTCTACCTGAGGGGATTGAACAGTAAGGAGAAAAGCAGAGGTGGAGCCCAAAAGGTGGAGTTTGATGAGGCAGCGCAGAAAGCTTTTCAGTTACTGAAGACCTCACTGTTGCGAGCACCTGTCCTGGTATTTGCCGACTTTGATCGGCCGTTCATTGTAGAGACAGATGCCAGCTCACTGGGACTGGGAGCAATCCTATCACAGCAGCAAGAGGATGGTTCACGACGAGTCATTGCATTTGCGTCGAGATCCCTCCGACCTGCTGAGAGGAATGATAAGAACTACTCCTCATTCAAGCTAGAGTTGTTGGCAGTACGCTGGGCCATGTGTCAAGTATTCAAAGATTATCTGATGGGCAACAAGTGTGTAGTGTATACTGACCACAACCCACTCAAGTTCCTCGACACAGCTAACCTTAGCTGCACGGAATTGCGTTGGGTACAGCAACTCGCTTCCTTCAACTTTCATCTGGAGTACCGACCAGGCAAAAGTAACCAAGCCGCAGATGCACTCTCGAGGATGAAGCCAATGCACCAAAATGAGAAGATGGATGATCAGGAAAGTCATATCAGCGAGTTGTCATCCTGTGCATTGCGAGCCAGTTGTGTGAATCCTACCGATGCAGGAACGGATATGCCGCCAGTCTTGGCCCACCAGATTCGGGTTGTTCATCATGAGGGTAGCCAATGTCTCCCTGGATACACTCCTATGGAGCTGAGGCGACTGCAAGATGAGGATATCATTCTGCATCGAGTGATCACCTATGTAGAGAGGGGTAGCAAGCCTTCCAAGCAGGAGAGGGATGAAGACCCTAAGGATGTAGCCTTGACCCTTAAGCACTGGGACCAACTGTACTTGAAGGGTGGTGTCCTGTTTCGCCGGATGATTCTACCAGGAGATGGACAGGGTGAGCGATTGGTTACTCCTTCATGCTTGATTGACAACATCCTTAAGTCTTTTCATGATGACATGGGACACTTCGGGAGTAAGAGGACACTAAGACTGGTTCAACCCCTGTTCTTTTGGCCGAGGATGGAGAGGGTCATTCATACTTGGTGCAAGCAGTGTGAGAGGTGTGCCGTGGCCAAACCACCTACCAGACGGACTCGCCCACCCCTCGGGACCCTAAGAGCAACGGCTCCTCTAGAAGTGGTGGCAATGGACTTCACCCTCCTGGAGCCTTCATCAGATGGGTACGAAAATGTCCTTATCCTCACGGATGTTTTCACTAAATTCACCTGGGCGGTACCTACAAGAAACCAGAAGGCATTAACAGTAGCTAAAGCACTGGTGAAACATCTAATCACACCCTTCGGAGCCCCACTCAGACTGCATTCGGACAATGGAAGATGCTTCGAGGCTCAAGTGATCGCTGAGCTGTGCAATGTCTATGGAATTGGACATTCGCACACCACCCCCTACCACCCTCAGGGGAATGGTTTGTGCGAAAGATTCAACAGAACCCTTCACAACCTACTAATGACGCTGCCCTCTCACAAGAAGACTAGATGGACTGAACACCTACCATTCCTTGTTATGGCTTACAACAACACCAAGCACACCACCACCGGATATGAGCCTTTCTACCTACTGTTTGGCAGAACCGCCCGATTGCCACAGCACCTTCTTCTAAATGTTGACCACCCACAGACCAGTGGAATGACCCCAGACTGCTATGTCAAGAAATATCAGGAGAGACTGGAGGGGGCTAGGAAGCACGCAGTCACTAATATTGACAAGGGAGCTGATGCGAGAAAAGCCTTGCATGACCGGCATGTGTTTGAACGGCCACTGAACACCGGCGAGTACGTACTGGTGAGGGACCGTTCTCACCGTGGGCGAGCAAAGATCAAAGACTTTTGGGAGCCTGAACCTTATATGGTTGTTGATCGACCATACGAGGGCCAACCTGTCTACATCGTGCAAAATTCGATGGGTCAGCGGAAGGTACTCCATCGGAGCGAACTCAAACACTGCCCTTGGGACATTCCCTTGCCAGATGTGGATATTGCAACTGAGACGACCCATGACAGCGAGTCTACCCCTGTGGACACTTGTTCTTCTGACAGTACTGGTGGTGATTGGGGTAAGCTGCTTACTCTGGTTCCAAACTGCACCCAAATCCCTAACCGAGACGACAGGAGCAAGACCGAGCACAAAGGCAAAGATGACGAGTCACCTGCAGTGGATCTGGACCCCCAGCAGAAAATTGACGGAATGGCTCACATCGACCTTCATGACTGCACTCTTTCTTCAGACCCTGAAATGCCGAAGTGCGAAGCCACACACCGTCATCAACCCCTGGACGGAACCCAACCAACACCAGGTGAGCAGGGACCAACAGCCTCACTTACCTGTGACAGCGCATGTGACTCTGCAGATGTGAACCTGACGAGTGCCGAGTTGCACCAGCCAAACATCAGCATGACCCCGTCACTCACCGAGCAGGTCGACCCGAGCCTTGGTAGACCTGTTCATCCCAGGAAGGTCACCACTCCATCGAACCTCGTCAGACGATCCAGGCGCACTACCAAGGGGAAGCCACCAGACAGGTACACATTCTCTAGTGTCGTTAAACTGTTGAACCGTGTAAAAAAAATGGTTGCTCCAGAAGCCGAGCACGAGAGCTCAGATGACTCTGACCACTAAACATAGCAGGGGGAAAGACACCTCAAGAACTGTTCAATGTCAAATCATTCCAAATTTACCCAAATTGTTGATGGCTCATTCAGATAAATCTTTTAGTGTTGATTATAGCTCATTGATTTCTTTGTTCAAATTTGTGCTTGTTAAAGAAAGTAGTCTTGTTTAAGAATCTAAGCTTGAAATTTCGGTAGAGAAAATGAGCATAGTTTGTTTTGGAGAAATTGTATGGATTTGGAAGACTACTAAGTTGTGCATTTGAACTGTTACAAAAGCAGATTTAAACTCTTTTGATATACATGTAGTTCTAATATTGTTGCATTGTAGTGTTCAGTACCGGTATGTATCATTTAAGTGTTAACAAGTTTATGAGTCATGACTCCACCATAGATTTCCACTGGTCGTCGAGGGCGACGACTCTGTTGTTTAGGAAGATTGTAGGGATGCCACGCCCACACAGGTAACAGCTTTAATAATTTATTTGGTGATGTGTGAAGCGCGGTCTTAGTGACAGCGCCACCAAGCGGTGACACGCCATTCCCCATCGTGCTGTCTCCCTTGCCGCTGGCCTGCACACCGCTCGCTTCTTACAGGTAAAAATTATCCTTTTTTATTGAATTATCATTTATAAATCATTAACATATCAATATTTAGTGGGCTCTGGAACAATATAAAGATGTAGAGAAATAGAGCAGTTCATTTAATTTAGTGTAAAGCGTGATTTTCTTCCAACTTTTGTCGATTGTAAAATTTGATGGAGGCCCTCTTGCGTTCACTTTGAGACATTATATTTGGCATGTCACCCTAAAACGTCGGTTTTCTAAGCAATTACTGGTCAGTCATTTTCGGAGTATTATTAAATGATTTGTTTTGTGTATGAAATCAAAGAACATGTCTTGTATTTACCCTCACTGGTTTGTAGAAATTAAATAGGAATAATTCACGGAATAGGAACACAAATCTCAGAATTTCAAATAAATTGGATTTAATCTCTGAAATAATTATTGTGTTTAGAGAGAAATCCCTTGCTACAGTAGGTAATTGATGCACAGTCCTTACTTTTACTGTATAAGCTTAATTTATGACTGTATAATGACAGACTGAATTAATTCCCTGTCATCACTGTCAATTAGGAAATTCTGGGTTTTTTCAATGAAATTCTATTTCTTAAAGAGATTAACAGTTAAGTTGGGTTGCGTGCTGTCACACCTCGACGACTGACTTGTAAATGGAATATTCTCAGATATTTATAATTTATGCAGATTAGGGTCTGTGGTAGAAATAATGTTGTATACTTTACTTAATTTTATTTTATTTTTCTCCCCCTTTTTGTCATTGTTTGTAATTGTCTAACTGATTCCCCATCGTGCTGTCTCCCTTGCCGCTGGCCTGCACACCGCTCGCTTCTTACAGATAATAAATGGAGTGACTCGAACCCAGGTGTCGGTGTACCACCTTATTCAAACACCCACACCCCATCAACGCCCCCCGGTCCTCACAATATCATGGCCCATGTTGAAGATCATGATGTTATAAAGGAGTACCAGCACGGGTTTCTTAAACATCATTCGTGTGAAACTCAACTCGTAAACACTATGCAAGAAATCCATCGTCATCTAGATCAAAATATAAAAGCTCAGATAGATCGATGTCCAGGTGCTTGACTTTAGCAAAGCATTTGACACCGTAGCTCATGAGAGATTACTTCATAAAGTAGACCATTATGGGATTAGAGGTAACACTTTGACATGGATCAGAACATGGTTAACCAACAGAACCCAGCAAGTAGTTGTAGATGGAGAAACATCAGACCCTACACCAGTTACATCAGGAGTACCTCAGGGCACTGTTTTAGGCTCATTGATGTTTCTACTCTACATCAACGACATTGGTGACAACATAAGCAAAGACACTAAAATCAAGTTATTTGCTGATGATTGTTTATTATTTCGTCGCATTGATAATCTTAAAGGGGTTGTGTCGTCACGATCATAGCAGGCTTGCGGCTGGCTGTACACTGAATCCCGAACTGATGAACGCAGATGAACCCAGTAACTGCAAATAATACCCCACGACCGCGCGCTGACCTACAGGACGCGCGCGCGCTGACCTACAGGGCTCGCGCGCCAGATCAGATTACAATTGCAATGACTGCTGCATGCATGATCTTGTAGTTATGATACATACTGCATGTACAAGTATTTTGTATGTGTTTGTGCCACCAAAAATATACGATAGATAGGCCTACAGTCGAACATAGTCCGTGATACACCCGCCGCGGCCAAACGCCAAAATGTACCATGACAGAACCAAACAAAAATAAGTAAATAAGTAAATCTGTATTATATTTATAATTGTAAAATAAATAATGCACCAGCCCCTTCCTATACAAAAATACAGTTGTAGGCCTATGTATCGAAATAAATTTCGACTAAAATCGGCTGTGCGTGCAATGATGAGCAAATCAAAGTAAAACAGCTATACTGATGGCGATATTGAGTCCACGACCTTGTGACTTTGTGTTACATTTGACGGCAGGACTTTATGGAAAGTTACATCATAAGAGTTATTTCAACACTATCAAATAATAAACACAATAATAACAGTTATTACCAATGAATAATATACGCCAATGAAATGAGATTTCACCAGTAGCGAGTAAATCCGTGTCGATAAATGGGGATGATTATTGAATTTGTACTGCATCTTGAACTTTTTCTCAACGGGGGATACCCCCGCCCCAAACACTGCTTGAAATTTGAAACATCACTTTGTGCACAATTTCCCCTTTTTAAATTTACGAAACAAAAAGGAAATACAAATCGGCGGACCCCTGAACTCCTTCCCCGTGTTTACGCCAATGGCGCACAGATCACCACATCACTATGATAAAGATGACTACCGAAAAAAAAACTAAGAAATAAACACCCCGACAAATATTCAAACAACCCTAATTTTCACCTGTTTTCCACGAATTATTCGCTTATTACTTTTTATGACATGAACAATTCACATACCGAGTACATGGATCGGATGTACTGTACATGTAATGTATGTACTGTACATGTTGACTATACATTACATGTAGACTTGATGTGCGGAAATATTGTTTCACACAGCGAGTTGTTGACAAGTGCCAGTGGAATAGCGACCAAGTGAAGTTGTTTTAGCTCCTTCTATCAACTATTCTTTTTTAAATGTACTTTTAAGTTCTAGATTTTAATTGTTTTTTTCGCTGCTAAAGAACTGTCTGCAGCCACTACCCCTCTTTTAGTAGCATGATAATTTTTGTATTGAAGTGACGGGTCAAAATAAGCCTGAAGCTTTTTATCGACCTAAGTTAACAAGCAAGATACGAACAAGATACATCCAAATGAATGTACACATAATACATAGACCCTTTTACGGATACCCCGCCTGTGGGATTTTTGTCAGTGTACAAAATTTAGCGCGAACTGTCCCACAGCGACAAGACACGTTGCAGTTTTGCTGTGCACATTTACATGGAAAAGCACCCCGTGTGCCGAGTCGTCCTCTCTGGCAAGAATTTCGGCATGTACATGTCATAGGTTCTCAAGCGTAAGGTTCTACTTCTATATCGCCAACCTCCAATTCTATGCAACTTTCAGACAAAATTAATATTCCATGGCACTTGTGTACATGTGAATGAAATTTTATGAAATAAACAGATGAAATTTGAACGTTTTTCTAATAATCTTACTCTTAGAGAACCGAGTGCTACGATGTGTGCTACTTGTTTATAAGTATACGTGTACACGTATATGTGTATTTCAGTACGCAGACGCTGGACATGCGTGCGTGTTCCAGGGGGTGTAGTTTCCAAAAGTTAATTCTCAGAACAGCCATAACAAACGGATAGAGGTTAAAAATAGCACATAACCGAAATGAAGCGCAAGGGGGCGCACTCCAATATTTGATTCGTTAACGCGAGATGGCGCGACGACACAGCCCCTTTAATGACCAACGACAACTCCAAAAAGACCTGGATAGCCTTGTGACTTGGTCTCATCAATGGCAGATGTCATTTAATCCACAGAAATGTCACACCCTGCATATGACAAGAAGCAAAAATTATCATGATAACACCTACAGAATGGCGGATGTAGTATGCAACCACCCATACCTTGGAGTTGAAGTTTCAAAAGATTTTTCATGGTCTCTCCACATAATCAAATAGTAAGTAGGGCAAATAGAACACTTGGATTCGTCAGACGTAATCTCTCCAGATGTGATTCAACAGTTCGAGAAGAAGCTTATAAAGCCTTGATTCGACCACAGTTAGAATATGCAGCCACAGTTTGGGATCCCCATCAGTCAAACCACATTAACAGTTTGGAAAAAGTACAGCGGCGAGCGGCAAGATTCGTAACAGGCGACTACCAAAGAACAGTGTAACAGACTGGAATAAGCTCCCTAATGAACTTATTAATCAAACATCATCATCCCAATTTAAGACAGCCCTAGGAAAACATCTTGCATCACAACCTTAATTTCACGTTTGCACGGCACTAACGTGAGGTCAAACTGGATGATGATGCCTAGCGGCGATATCCAGTCAACTTTCTGAGATTCTGAGATTCCGAGTGAGACTGGACTGGAGTATCATCGTGTAGTGGCCATGTATACTGAGACTGAAAGCAGCAACAACCATTTGCAGCCCGCTTATTAATTCAATCATTGGAGAGCAGATTGAAAGGGTAAGACGGAAAGATTTTACTTTAATACCCCCCACCAAAATCGGTCAAGAACAGCACAATCTTGGAAAATATCAAACCCTCCTTGATAACAACTTTCTAAACATGTGGTACAACCTGTTGTTATATCAAGATTTATTTCAGCAAAATCTGTAAAAAATGAGGAAGAAGTCAACATGTATGATTGTGAACACTTTGAGTGGCTTTACATGGTGCCAAGAATTTATATTTCTAACAAATACACAAACTTTCTTCCCCTATATATATTGCAATAAAATGTCCCAACACAATTCTCAAAATTAAAGGTTGTGCCATCCAAGTGTTTATGAACACAATAATGGATGGTTATTTTTCAAGATTTGCTGTTCCTTAACGATTTTGGTTGGGAGTATTAACCCTACAGTCCTGAATCCTCCAATTTTAATATGATTTTCCACACGCACTATAGGGCATTAGGGACTTAGGGTTAAAGTAAAATCTTTCCGATGTGACAAATTTCTTTCATATTAAAACTAGTCTGAATTTATGTTAGT
The DNA here is from genome assembly GCA_037893225.1 of Hippasteria phrygiana. Classification (NCBI taxonomy): domain Eukaryota; kingdom Metazoa; phylum Echinodermata; class Asteroidea; order Valvatida; family Goniasteridae; genus Hippasteria; species Hippasteria phrygiana. The sequence continues at coordinate 201,947 of JAZGUH010000170.1, read as the reverse complement.
TATACAATAGAGAGTTCTATCTGAACTGATTGTCCAACTAGTGCTTACTCATGTTTTAGGCATCCAGTGCCAGTAGTTGTGCAAAAACAACCCCTGACAAATAGTTGGAAGATATTCATTTTTGAAATCTTTTAACACTACCGATTCACTTGTTTGTCAAAGATGTGTTTGCATTTGCTCAGAAATAGATTTGCGTGATCAGGTGATCCTGTAGGTGGTACAGTTGATGACTGACTGATATAGCACTGCACCATCAGGCAATAATGCATATCCACTGATGGCACCCGACTTATGCTATGTATGCAAACAGCAGTACTGCTATTAATTTGCGTAAATTTTCTTTTTCTTTTTATGCAGATACGGTGCATGTGCCATTCAAGTCAGTGACAAAAGGTGCCTAACTATTGCAGATGAGCAACAGGACACCAGAGTGAAAGTGTTACGGATGGAAGATTTTTTGACATTAATGGGCATCTTGAACATTTATCGGAGAAACATGTGTGTGATGTTTTCGTCACAAAGCCCTATCAGAACAGTGTGACTCATGTTGTGATTGATGAAGCCCACAGTGTCCTTCATTTAGGGGCAGACTTTAGACAAGATTTTAGAAAGTATCTAAACTGCAGTCAATGTTTTCAGGAGCATTTTTTCTTGCTGTCACTGCAACTGCCAAGTCTACAAAGAAGGAAGGAAATTTGTTCATTGATTGGAATGAAGTCCACCAGTTTCATAACATCCGGCATTGACAGGACAAATATTAAGTTCAGAATCGAAAATAGACCTCCAAAGCTTCATGCCGAATACCCTTTCATACTTGTGTTTAAATGCATCAATTTAAAAATGTTAAAATATGTTAGCAAAAGCTTGAATTCTATTTTAGATTTTACAGTATTATGCAATCGATTTCAGCTCTGAATTTTGCATGGAGCACCCCCCCCCCCCCCCTCCTCTTGATCTGAAGGGCTTCGTATATAGCTTGCCTTTGCCATCTACTGCTTGATCGAACACGGTGTCCTAGTCAGTCGATCAGTACTGATGTGAGTGCCCTCCCCCCCAAAAAAATGTTTTTATACAGTTGTCCCAATATGAAAGAATCTGAAAGAAACTGACTAGGACACCGTGTTCAAGGTTCGCATATGATGCACGATATGGGGCAGATGGAACCCCCCCCCCCCCCCCCCCCCACCCCCACCCATTTTGTGTTGGTCATTGTGTTCCCTGAATCTCAGGAATTCTCTTCAGATGTCTGGGGGGGATGATAGGGGGGGGGGGGGGGGAGTTACCCTCTGGCCCATATTGTGCTGGTTATAAAGGTCTAGGTTCGACCTATTATTGATTAAAAACGAATGGTGTGATTTCCTTCTGCTTTGTAATAAAAAATTATTGAATTTGTCTAAACATTCATGCTCTACTCAATTTGTATACTTTTGGTTTGTATTTTGCTTTTCTGATGAGAAATCATTTGTTAGGCGCGACAAGCGAAGGGTAGATTAAGAAGCAAAGGGTAGATTAATCTGACATCCAAGAAGAGGGTTGGCGGGCTTGTGTGCAGTTCCCGGGATTTTTTTGTAGGCCTACATGTAAAAAATTGTTTGATTTTTTGGCTGCTGGCGCACACGACGTACGTTCGAATACGTCCCTAAATTCGCGTGCCTTTTACTTAGCTTACATATTACTCCTTCCAACACATGTATTTTACCATATTTCAGCAAGTTTTCCAAGAATTTCATCGTGTCTGCTGCCTATCAAGTCGGTAAATCATTGGCTACGCTGCATTATTCGTAGTTTTCCGATACTGTACTTGTACATTGTGGTGCTCAGATGTCGATCCTGCACAAAAATGTAAACATCATCTCTAAAAATAGAAAATGCTGACTGCGCACGCGCGGAAGTGGTCTAATCAGAAGCTTTATACGAGTGCTAGGCCCTTTCTCAAACGCAGGCTTCGGCTTTGGGGCTTGGGGCTTCAGCTTTTGAGGCTTGGGCTCAGGCTTCGCAATGAAGCTTCCCTCAGCCTGAAGTATTGGTACACTGAGGCTTCGGCTTACGTCGGCGTGATGCATCGGAAATGTCGGATAGGTTCGGTTTCGGCACGATTGTAGTTACATGTAACTGTTTGTGTACGTATGCACACAGATAATGTGATACTGATGAGTGATATGATGGATACAGACTTTGATTTTTTCAGTCTTTTAAACGCGTTGAATTGTATCATTTCTGTGACAAACCAAATTATTTCGAGAAGGAGGCAGCGAAAAAGATCTAAGATACTTGGGAACAAGGGGACACTGTTGAAAGCAGATATTCATAATATTATGCAGCTATATCACCCATGCACAACTTTTTGCATTTTTTTAATTTAGGTTTTGGTGTTTTCGTGTACAGTTTTTTGTCGGTAGTGAAATTTCGGGGTGGGGGGGGGGGGGGGGTTGATGCTATGGACCTCAAAAAGTGAAGGGATATATACCCCCCCCCCCCCCCCCCCCCCCAACCCCGGAATCTACGCCCTTGCTCACTTTAGTATTGTTGAGATGAACAGAACACACTATATATCAACCATCAAACATGCATCGGAAATTGGAAAATGAAATACCACTATAATATGCGCATAGTAATATTTATGAATCCATGCTTAGAGGAGTTGTAATATCGGTTATTTTATTAATGTTGAAAGTTACAATTAATTGGCAAAATTTACTTAGTCTTTTTTTTTGAAGGCATGGAAATTTCTGGGGGGATGATTATATAGGCCATCCCCCCCCCCCCCCCCCCCCCAGGACCATCCCTCCAGGATTTGCGCCCATGGTATGATTTCTGCTACTCTGAGTAACTCGGACTCAAAAACTGGCTTTGTCCAGTATAAATACTGTACAAAAAAGTGTCTCAATTAGGCCTACCTCACAAATGCCCTGCCCCAAAACAGCGGCGTAGCCAGGGTTGTCTCCATGGGGGAGATTGGGGGGGGGGGGGGGGGGGGGGGGGGGGGGCTGGATGTTACAGTGGGGGGGGGCGCTCACAGTGATTTTTCTTTATAATGCCCCCCAAGCCCCCCCTTAGCTACGCCACTGCCCCAAAAGGCCTAGAAAATGATCATTTGCAACACTGAAACTGGTTCCTAGCAAGTAATAAGGATCATATAAGATGAAAATACCATCCTTGTGTTCTTCCTCGCAGAAAGTGAAAAATAAGGCCAGATATGGCAGAGCAACAGTGCAGAAATGTCAGACATTGATGTAAGGTGCGAAAAGGGGGAGTTTAGGGTTACAAGTAATTCTATTCATATGATTTTGTTTTATTTTTAAGAATTCAACCTGGCCAAGAATGTGAAGAGTTTTAGTACTTCACATACAGTGTGGGTGGTTTTTATGGATTTTAAGTTGTTCTTAAAGCTATAATTGACCATCCAATATTAATTGGGTATCAGCAAAATATGAATAGAATTGTTCGTAGCCCTCAGGTCCCCCTTCTCGGACCCAGGGTTACGATTATCGCAACCTACATGTACATGTATCATTGATCATGTCACTTCTTCATCTTGCTCTGCTGTTTTTTTTGCCTATAGTATTTACTTTCTGCAAAGGTAAAAACATTTTTTATTATTATCTTCTTGTTCCTTACTCGTTACCAGAAACCAGTTTCAGTGTTGCAACTGGTCATTTTCTGGGTCTGTTGGGAGAGACATTTGCGATGTGCTTAACTTGCTTAAAAGGGTACTTTTTGTGTACAGTATTTGCTTGGACTCTACTGGCACATGTATATTCTTGCTTAACCAGTGCTCAAAATGAATTACCTGGTTTTAAAAATTCTTTATGCAGGTTATTCGAGGACCGTATTGTCAATTTGGAACTACATTTCTTCTTGCTGCTCTCCAGGATGGAAAATTAGATTTGCGGCAAGATTTTAGAGTATCGAGGAGATCATTTCTCAAGCTTACAACTGTAATCAAGGATGAAAAGCATCATGGTTGGCAGACTGAAATAGAGCTGTTGATCTTTCTGTTCTGGTTGGCTTGTGGATGTGCATATCGAGTAGTATCACGTAGCTGCGGAATACCTATAGCATCTATCTGTAGAATTGTGCACAAACAACTGATAGCTATCAATAAAAACCTTAACAAGTTCATACACTTCCCTAGACTGGAAGAATATGCTATCATTGCTCGTGGCTTTACAGAACTTTCTGGAACTCCTATCATTGACAGAGCTCTAGGAGCAGTAGATGGCACACATGTCAGTATTACTCCCCCAACAAATGATAAGGGAGCATACATTAACAGGAAGAGCGAGTTCACTGTGCAGACACAAGTTGTTTGTAACCATGAGGGTCTTTTTATAGACATATTCACGGGTTTTCCCGGCAGTGTTCATGACGCCAGAGTCTACAGAAGCAGTCCCATTGTTATGGAAAGGGAGTATCCTCCTAGAGGATACTATCTTCTAGGAGATACTGCCTATCCTGCCTCAAACACCATGCTTACACCATACAAGCAGCCTCAAGCTGCTCAACCAGTCAATGCACGGTTTAACTATCACCACAGCAAGGCAAGATCAATAATTGAAAGGGCCTTCGGCCAGCTGAAAACTCGATGGAGATCCATTTTCACAAAGAGGATTGAACTGAGGTCTGTCATGGCACCCCAGATAATAGCATGTTGTTGTGCAATGCATAACTTGTGCCATCTCTCTGGTGAGTATACTTTTAAAGTTTTCTTAGGTAATTCCACAGGCCCGTGGGTGTGTGAACATACCCCACCCCTAAAATTCTCCAAAAGGTCCACATTTTCATTTTTTTTTTAAAGAATTGGTGAAAGTGAATGGCCCATCCTGTGCATTGATATGGGTCCTGTTTGGAAGTACACGTATATACATGTATGTAAAGGCTATTGAAAATGCCACCATGGGAACAATGGAGCCAAACACCCCCCAATTCCCCCCGCTTTTTGAAATATTTTGTGGGGCCAAATTTAGATACGCACCCCCCCCCCCCCCAACACATACCCACACACTTAATATTGCATTCCCAAAATCCTGTGTAAGGGCCTGTTCCACATCAAATATAAACGGCCATTTGACACTATACCCTCCCTGACTTTCTTTAAATTTTAGGGCTGTTCATTTTCGAATAATTCAGTATTCAATTATTTCAGTATTCGATTATTCTAAACTAGATTTGACCGAATTTTCGAATATTCGATACTCGCCGATCAAAATTTTCAAGAAATCAAACTCCAGCCTCCGTTTTTAAAGAAACATTTTTTTACAAGTGTCAAGGGTTTTACGAATGGCAACAAAAACCTCTGGCCACAAAAAAAAGTTACCTTTCGACAAAAATGCAGCATTTGACACTGCTAAGCTCTGTAATGTTTCTACTAAAATAGCATCAGAGTTGTATCTGTACGTGCATATATATTTTTTCGAATATTCGAACCGGCAAAAAGGTATTCGAATATTCGGTATATTCAGGACAGCCCTATTAAATTTTGTACACTTATTTCCTGTTCTTGAACTGAATTTGTTTTTACTTGGTCCCTGACAAAAGGGTCAAACAGTTTAACAACCTATTGACCATGGCACATTCCAAGAGCCTTATTAGACTGATTTGAGGTTGATGTCAGTTTACAGCCCTAGATATCCAAAATCATTTGAAAGCTGATACAAAACATTTTAAAATTGTGTATTTGCTGGGAACAAAATTATTCTGATCTCATTCAGGCAGCCAAATCAAAGGTCACAAAACTAAACAGAGTTAGATGCTGTTTTTTAAGTCAAATGTCTTGCTAAATTTGAGGTTTTCTGTATATATTGGTTGCCTCATAAACTTAATTTAGGCCGAGTGATACACTGAGAATTTCTCGTGTCTGAGATGCCGCATTACCCAAAACAGAATTTGGATAGTTCACTCTCGTGAGTGGATCATACTAATTGTGCCCCCGCCAGTGGCTTAGTCAGGAGCCAAAGTGTATAATTATGAGGGCTATCAATCTAAAAACCTGTCTTGAGTCAAGACAATGAAGACTAGAACTGTACCTAATTTAAAATAAATTTGTCAAACAATCCACAAGGGAAACTGACTAGGTAAATTTGAATACATTTTTTAAGTGAACAAAGAAACTGGCAGGAGCGGGATTCAAACCTGTGACCTCCGGGTTACCGTACCGGCGCTCTACCAACTGAGCTATCTTGACCTATGTTGGCGGTCTCCCAAATTGTCTGTATCTTTGTTCGGGTGGGCGCTAGTCTGAATCAAGTCATAAACCCAGAATGCCGTATAGCCAGGGATCACACCCAAAATAGATTTACTAAAATGTCTCAAATGATTTCCTACAGGTGATGTTTTGGAGATAGATGACGAAGATGACTTGGATGGTGGAGACTTTGACCACAACCTCCACAATGGGGAAGCTGCACATGTAGATGATGCTGCTGATGGTGTTGGTATGCGAGCAAGATTAGCACAACTAATATCTGCCCCGGTGGAGTGCCCACAGCACCTTGCGCAGCATGATTATTTCATGTTACAGTGTCCCAATGAGAATGAAAATTAAAATCTGTACAAAAAGTGAGGGAAAAAGTTCAAAAGCTGTTATAGGGCAACATTTTGAACTTGGCACCCTAGCCTACATGTAATGTAGTTAAATGAAACCAAAGTTGAACATATTTGTTCAAGTTGAAGTTTGTTAGGTTAAAAGTATACTTTTCATGTTTTCATGCTCTTTCGAGTTTCACCCTGAAAAAGTTAAAGATTATTGGGTTTTTTGATTGCTACATATAGTTTTCTAGCGTTACAAAGTTATTCACTTTTTAATGAGACAATGAATTAAAAAAACACCTATCTTTAGTTATCAAAAAATTGTTACGAATATGCAATTATTGGCGATTCAAGCGCATCTTTGTGTGCATTATGCACTAAAGCAGCCAAGAATGAAAGCCTTTTTTGGAGGGTTGCTAGAGGCCCAAAATAGCAAAAAATAGGTTCTATTTCTTTAAAATAAAACATGTGAAGAAAGAACTGAGAAGGAAAAAAATATCAAATTTGTTGAAGAGCACGGACAGTATATCTTTAAAACCTGTAATATGAATAAACCGAAGAAAGGTATATTTGCCAATTTATTCCCCAATCTTTTTTAAACAAGATGATCTAGTTTTTGAAAATGGATGATAATCTGGTCAGCTAGGTAACATTTCCAATGTTCACACTTCTGAGCTGTAAATAGTTATTTATTATGTGTCAAGATGTTTATTTCCACCCATAACAAAGAATCCGCAAGAGATGTGTTATATCTACGGTACAAAAGTATGATAACCTAATCTTTACCATGTAAACAATGGGCGAGGAATAGTGATCTGTCCCACTGATTTGTGAATCGGGGGGGGGGGGGGGGGAGGGGCTGGGCCCAATGGGGGAAATGCCCCCCCCCCCCCCAAAAGAAAATAACTAACCAAATTACGCCCCCCCCCCCTGTTAAATTTGTTTTTAATGTTGCGTACACCCCTCCCCCCCCCTCCCCCCCCCCCCCCCCTCCCACCCCACCCTGCTCATCAACCAAATTATTTTGGGGACTCGGAATTTTTCTGGCCACTTTTTTTGAAAAAAAGAAGAAAATTGGCCACCCAAAAAATTGTGTTCCGGATCCGCCGTTGTGCCAGATTGAAAGGTCTTTCAAAACTAGTTAACAATTAAATGATTGCAGTTTGAGTTGAAATATTTCTTGGGCAAGGGATGCAAGGTTTCTTAAAATTCAAGAGAAAAAAGTATTGTAGCGCTTAAAAGACTAACTTAATTTTAAAACTGCATGATCTTTCATAGCAACATCTACTTCAAGGAAGTTAGTCTTTAAAGTGATTCAGTACCTTTGTCTCTTGTGTTTGTCTAACACAACTGCCCACCACCTTGCTTAAAACACGACGACACATTTGTACATATTAAGAATAAAATAGTCTGTCTATAAGTGTCCTTTGAAACTCTGATTTTTATTGTCATGCAAAGTATGTTCAAATCACAACATGGTGCAATTGTATGCAGTGTCATTGGATCACAGCTTCATTTGATAATGCTAATATTATTTCAAAGCAAATAACATTTTTGGGGCTAAGTAATCATATCAGCTTAAATTCTTTCAGTTGTATTGAAGTTCTTTTCTTTGCCATTTGTGTAATTTGCACCAAAATAGCTGTACCAATAGTAAATTTGACACAGATGTGATGGCTGGCAGCAATCAAATCGATAATGGAAAACATGGTAATTATTGACCTTTAGAATAAAGGATCATTTAGATTCTCAATCAAGCTGCACCAAAGACTACATGTACATGGTTGCAACTTGATCTCGTACATGTATATGTATACACATTACATATTCCTATGCAATGTGTGTATACAAATGACTATGTGGCCACGCCCATTTTGGCTAAAATTGCAAAAAAAATGGCAGGCCATAGTGTGGCTTTTTGAGCCTCGATTACCTCATACACCAAATATGAGCCAACAGACCCCTGTACTGATGACGTAACGCTTTGTTTACATGTGCACTTTTATATGAAGCTCCGATTCCGTCGTTCCCCCTTAATCGCTGGTCCCCACTATAAGAAAGCGCACATGTAAACAAAGCGTTACGTCATAAGTCTATTTGAAGGGGGGCTGGATTTTAACCTTAAATTTTTGGGGGGTGATTTGACATGGAATGACCCACTTCACTCTGCAATCTACAATGTATTTCATACGTTTAGGCCCGATGATTGCCCTATACATTAAAACTGTGCTAACTGGAGCATCCCGCTCAAAAATTGCAACTTCTTCACTCTATTACTAGTATCATCCGTCAATTTTTTTGTGGAATGTCTCATAGTAAAGCTTATAATTTGTCTAATGTTTATGCTAACAAATTAACAATTCACTTTGAAAATTTATTTTTCGGATGCCTTGCCCAAAAAGCACGGACACAGCATCTTTAACCAGTTCGCGCCGGGATTATTTTTGCCGAAAATTTTTATTTTCCAAAATGGCAAAAAATAGCAGCCAACTTCTGATAAACAGCCAAACACCTGATAAACAGCCAAACACCACAAATATTGATTTGCAAGAGTCATTTCAACAGTATTTGCACAATATTTCTTGCCGAAACCTCATATATTACAATACTCCGGGTGCGTCCACGAGAGCGTAAATCGTAGAACAGGCCGTGCACAGCGGCCAAGTTCAAGTTCAACACACGGTCCGCCTCCACAGACTTCTCGGGCTTTGTGTGTGTGTACAAAACAAATGAGGGGTTATCGTGTTGAGACGTCACCCGGAGGCGAGTCGAGGCAAGCTTGACGTTTTTACCTGCCAGCCGTGCCCGTGTATAGAAACAGCCAGATCATGTGAACACGTCCTCTGACGCGAACTAGTTTTAAGAGGAACAAGATATTTATTAGGCAATAGGCATTAAAATTCGGCTCAGTGGAGCACTGTGGCCTCGTGGCTTAGTGTATTGAACTCCAGATCTCGGTGACTGCAGATTGTGGGTTCGAGACCGGCTGGGGTCATGGTGCTTGTGTCTTTGAGCAAGGCACTTTGTCACAAGTTGCTTCTCTCCACCCAGGAGTAAATGGGTACCTGTGAGGGCAGTGATGGTTATGTGTTTGATTAGCCCGTGTGCGCTTAAAATAGCAGCCGGGGCTGTATACTCCCCAGGGAGCTGAGGTTTCAGGAATGATTAATGGGCCCGATGACCAGGGGTAATAATATCTGTAAAGCGCTTTGATCTTGCTAAAAGCGTTATATAAGAACCTGTAGTATTATTAGCCTAAATAGGATATTAGGGAGACATTTAGTAGTTCATAATCATCACTTAGGGAGACATGGGTACTTAGGGAGACATTTCCATGTCTCCCTAAGTACCCAGCCCCTTAAATATTGAGAATGTTACTGTCGGAAGTGAGTTAAATCGATAGAGAATGGTCCAAAACATAAATATACCAACTTTCGTGGGGTTTCAACAGGTAATATTTGGGTTAGGTCACATCAAAGTCGGAAAAAACGTTGTGCACAAGTCTATGGGAATGTCTCCCAAATGTCCCATTTGGAGGTATTATTATTATTATTATTATTATTAGGCTTTTTGCTACAATAGGGCGACACTTTTTGCTAGAAAATGCTATAATAAGGCGACACCGAATAATAGGGCGACACATAACTGTCGCCCTATTATTCACACCGTTTTATCTACTGATTTATCAAATCACGGCAGATTTGGAACGTGGTGCTTGGAACCATGGACCATGTTCTTTCTAAAACTACATTGGGTTGCGGACTGCAAAAGTCCTCTCAACGTAGGAGCGACTTGACGGTTCTTGCGATTATGTTTGCATTTGCGGGAAGATGCCACAATGGGTCGACAGTTATACTTTGCATGATAAATCATTAGAACGGGATTATGTTTTCTTTATCAACCTTTCAGTTTGTCAAGAAAACAACAAGTCAAAACTTGTTATTACCGGTTATTGAAAAGAAAGTCTTAATTAAATCTAGTACAATCTTGTCGATCAATGGCAAAGATTGAAAAATAATAACTCCGGAAAAATCGTTTCTGTTTCATGAAGAGCGCCCTCAATTGACCACACTTTGAAAGGTCCAATTCGTGCGTGCGTTGCCCGCCCACGTCATATGTACAGTCTGTGTGTGGCCGGCTGCATGGAGATCGAATCGAAGTTTCGTTTTTAGTGGAAGACTGTCTTCCACTGAAAAAGAAACTTCGATGCATAGGATGAAATTGAGAAAGATGCATGCCTACAGTACAGACTGAGTGAGTATCATACGTTGCATTGCATCAGAACAAGCAGTCTTGATATTGATGCACTCATCACTGCACTGCCGCGGCCGCTACAGTCACAAGCATGACGTTAAATATTAATATTACTATATGGTTGTCCGAACAGTGATTGTTTAACTTATATATTAACTAAGGGAACAAAAATCCACTTTTAGATTATTGGACTTACGGTAATCATTACCTTTAGGACACCTATTTTTTTTTTGAGTTCCGTTCAAAACTGACTTTTGCAGATGACTTTAACGTGCTTTCGAGTCAACTCGTACTTTGGCCAACTCGTACCTTGGCCAACTCGTACCTTGGCCAACTCGTACCTTGGCCAACTCGTACCTTGGCCAACTCGTACCTTGGCCAACTCGTACCTCTAATTAAGACAACTCGTACTGCGCGACAGGTTTCGCGCGGTGCCGTATGCATTAAAATTCATGCCAAATTACCTCATTTAAAAAATATTCGATTGGAAGTAGGGCCTACGGCGAGATCATAGTAAATTGAATCCTATTCACGAATTTGACACTGTGCGCCATGCTAAGCTTCGGCAATAAATGCGCGCATCACCAGTATCAATCAAGCTCAAACGGCGGACGCTGATCAGGTTTGTTGATGCTTGTTGACGCTAAATAGCATGACCGGCAAACGCGTGCTCAATGCTAAGACTAAGAGCCTGAGTTTGGCTACGGCACCGCAAAAGACCACAGAATTAGGCAGAACTATAGAAGGATGTCGGACAACTCGACCGTTGGCCGACTCGACTCGAGACAACTCGACCGTTGAGACAACTCGACCGTTTACCAAGTCGTCCGTTGAGACAAGTCGACTTTGACATGGAGACAACTCGACCGTGCGATGCGTTGTACATGATGTAGCTAGCGGAGCGCGTGGTATTTTCAACACAGGTTGCCCGTCAATGTTTGGGTATTTGCGTGTGCGCTTGGCCCAGAATGGTTCAGAATGTGTGGTATTACCGTGCGCGGGGACCCGGTCGGTGTACAGTGACACGGCATGCACGGCGAGCGCGACGCCGGGACCCAGCGCGTGCAAGGCCCGCGAGAGCGACGCGGCATGCACGGTGCACTCCGCGGGCGGGCAGCCGCACCGGTATTTATCGCCGCACCGTTGCGGTGATAGGCCGGTATTCTTAAACATCTCAGTTGATGATGGCCAGTGTAGAGGCTAGTGGATTACAAAATGTAGTTTGTTATCATTCAAAGTGTTATTCTAATCCCTCATCCCGGGCCCCCTGTGTACCCCAGCCCCGTCCAAAACGACAGCGCTGTCCGGCCCATCAACCATGTCACCCCGCAAAAAGAAAACTTCCCGGCCCCGCATATCCATTCCCAGCCCCGTGCCACAAAATATAGACCGGCACGACAATTCACGTTACCCGGCCCCCTGTCATGCCTGCGTCCATCCCGGCCCCCTGTGTACCCAAGCCCCGTCCAAAACGACAGCGCTGTCCTGCCCATCAAAAGTCACCCCGTGCCGTTCCTTCCACAACCAATTCCCCTATCTACGAGTCGACTTGTCTCAACGGACGAGTTGTCTCAACGGACGACTTGTCTCAACGGACGACTTGTCTCAACGGTCGAGTTGTCTGAACGGTCGAGTTGTCTCGAGTCGAGTCGGCCAACGGTCGAGTTGTCCGAGCCCCCTATAGAATATGACAATGGGCAAACTTCAGACGATTTATTAATTAATTCCACAACAAAGTACGTGCTAGCCCCACCAGTGTGGCTGGCAGATTTGACATCGGGCTGATCCTTAGCCACACGTCCTACCCATATGTTTGTGTGGTGAGAACTATCTGGACAGCGTTTTTAACAGTCTGGCTGTGTTCTCTATCTTCTTAACTATTCCAAACTGCTAACGACTAGTCATCTTACTCACCATTTTTTCGAAATATTAGACATAAAACTTCGGCTCCATAGTCTTGCGTGCAAACGATTTTAACTGGTGTCAGCCATTTTATAATGACGTCACTGGGTTTGAAACAGCTTGCCGACGGCTGTTTGATGAGAGCACAGCTAGCTTAACACGATTTCATTGGAACATCTCGCGCAAATTTTGTGATATGCTGTGATCTCGTCGAACAGCAGTCGGCAACGAACCCAGTGACGTCATATACTTGAGTCATGTGGTCATGTCAAAATGACTAACACCGGTTGAAATCGTTTGCATGCAAGACTATGGAGCCGAAGTTTAATGTCTAATATTTCAAAAAAATGGTGAGTAAGATGACTAGCCGTTAGCAGTTTGGAATAGTTAAGAAGATAGAGAACACAGCCAGACCGTTAAAAACGCGGTCCAGATAGCGCTACCCCACCGCACGAATTTTTGAAGTTCTCACCACACAAACATATGGGCAATACGTGTGGCTAAGGATCAGCCCGATGTCAAATCCGCCAGCCACACTGGTGGGGCTAAGTACGTGCCAGCTACGTACTTACTTTTGATAGGAAATTCATTCTGAATTTATTGAAGGTAACAGCTCATTTATGAACTACAAGTTAAACTGAAAAGTTAAGACGAAAAGCATCAACAGTGTGGCGCACGGTCATCTTAAAAAAAAATCACTTCTCAACAAAGTACTACTGTAAACAAATGAATTCCTACGTTCCTTTCCTATCGAAGTCTAAAATAGCAAAAGTACAATTAACATGAATGCAGTCTAAAATAAACAAAAAAGTATGACACAAGTTGTAGACCCTATAAACACGAACATAATTAAATTATAAACCGGCAAATTGTTTTATATAAATAATATCCACTTTCAATCAGAAAAAAAAATACATTTCACTTTACATTCCTTTTCTAGCAACGTCTAAAATAACCGAAAAGTAGGCCTATAATAGTATAATTATATCAAAGCACATCAATCAGTTACGGCCCGAAGTATTTCAGAACATTGACGGTATGACTTGACTTTCGCGTTGTCCTGACCTAACTGGAGGTACAAGTTGGCGAAGGTACGAGTTGGTATGATGTTGTCGAGTTGAAGGTACGAGTTGGTACGATTTTGTCGAGTTGAAGGTACAAGTTGGCCAAGGTACGAGTTGTCCAAGGTACGAGTTGACCTGTTACCCTTTAACGTTATATGGGACAATTTTTACTTTAAATAATAGGGCCTACCCCCCACCAATATGGGTCAAGAACAGCAAAATCTTGGAAAATAACCAACCCTCCTTGAACTGCCTAAACATGTGGCACATACAACCTGTTATTTCAAGATTTATGTCAGCAAAATCTGTAAAACATTAGGAAGAAATCAACAAGTATGTGAACACTTTGAGTGACAGAAAACACAAACTTTCTTCTCCTATATTGCACTAAAATGTCCCAACAAATTCTCAAAATTAAAGGTTGTGCCAAGTGTTTATACAATTATGAACACAAATGGATGGTAATTTTTTAAGATTTGCTGTTCCTTACCGATTTTGGTGGGGTGTATTAAAGTATAATCTTTCCTGTTTGTCATGTTTGTTGTAATTTTGAAACGCACTTTCAAAGAAAATGCGACTTTCCTACCTTTTTTTTTTTCAGTCGGAGACGTTGCCGTTTTACCCCATAATTTCCCTCATAAATCAAAACCCTGCCCCCTTTCCACAAAATAAAGCTTACTCATATTCAGCATATCTTAGCGAACTATTTGGATGATTCCAAGCACACAGATTGACTTTTCCTGCCTGTATCATCACAAAATATTGAGGTAAGTTCCGAAACATAAACTGTCTCCTTCATTCTCTTATATGGAACAGGGTCCTAAAGGTAAGGATTAGCGGACTTACCAAACTAGTTTGTAACATTTAGCACATCAAGCGTAGGGTTTTGATTTTTGTTTAGAAAATTTTATGGTAAAATGATGGCATTAAAGATGACAAAACGCAGCACGAAAATAAAGGTAGCAACCGCCATGATGCCTAGTGAGTGTGCAACACCACACAAAAGAAAGTTGCAATTTCCTATGTCAAGAATCTATTAAGATTTGCAAAGAAAGTGTTATTACAATTAAGAAAAGTCTGCCCTAAGTTGTAAAAGTCTTTTTTGAATGATAAAAACATCCACTCTCATTTGGCCCAAACTAAGCTAGGGGCCCGTGTGTGGTGGGAAAGTTCATCTTAAAATCTAATGGAGCATAAAAAGTAACAAAGTCCCTGCATGCTGCGGGGCCATCCACTTCTCTCCACTGAAGACTCCTAAACAGGATCCAGGTTACAAAAATACTGTACACTTCTGACTCGTGTCTTAAACATATAAGACATACCGCCGCCGGTAGTTCAAAATTTTGTGTGTATCTTCTGTCCACTAAGCCTGGGAATAATTATGTGCTCGGTCGGTTTTAAACAAGTACGTTTAAAACCTGCATGGGGGCCTGAATGCTGATAATGGTTTAATATCGGCCAAGCACATAATTCGTCACCGTTTTCACAATCTGACACTCACACGCACCTAGGTGTCAGTTCGTGAAACCACGTACTGAGTAAATTTCGGTTTTACGAACTGACACCCAGGTGTGCGCGCACACATCGGGCACTGACTCGCTAGAGAAGACTTCGTTTTCACGAATTGACACGCAAGCATGTAGCGGAAATACCATTCCAAGAAAAACGCTTTAAAAGCTTTGACACGAATCTACTTCATCTGTATACTTGTGGGTTTACAGAAACATTGAACTGAAAACCTCTAAACTCGTGAAATTAAGAATGGTTTCAGTTCGTGAAAATGAAAATGTGGTTAGCGCGCGCTCCCCTACTTGGGTGTCAGTTCGTGAAAACGAAAATTACTCTGTTCTGTAAAAATACGTGCGCGCCCTGGCACCCACGCGCTAGAGAGTGTCAGTTCGTGGTGTCGGTGACGAATTATTCCCATTTTAAAATTACCCCCAGTCAAAAAGTCAAAACAAGTAAAAAATTCACAAATTTCTAGGGCTGTTCGTTTTCGAATAATTTAGTATGCGATTATTCGAAACTGGGTTTTACCGAATATTCAAATATTCGGTACCTGCCAATCAAATTGCATGCCGAGCCTGTAAAAGCTGCACGCAAAGCACGCTGATGTTTCACGTGCGGCAATCAATATTATAGGCCGCCTGATCGACATTTTTTGCATGTGCCTGTTATACATCAAGATCATTACGAGTACATGTATATTATATTAAACAAGAAACCAAACTCCACTTACTCCAGCCTCCTATTCAAACCAAACTCCAGCTTGCATTTTTGCAGTAGTTGACGTCGACAAAAATGTGGCATTTCACACTGCTAAGCGCCGTAACTTTTCTATTTAAATAGCATCAGAGTTGTATCTGCACGTGCATATTTTTTCTATATTTGAACTGGCAAAAGGTATTCAAATATTTGGTTGACGATCAAAAATTCAAATGTTCGCTATATTCGGGACAGCCCTACAAATTTCCAACGATTTTGTTCAACAATTTTACTTGTGAAGCACAGGTTTGTGCCTTGGGCATGTAGTGCTAAAAATCTCCTTAAATTATGGAAATTGACACAGAACACAGTGGCTCACAGCAGTGTTTTACCGGCGGTTTAATACCACCCACGTGATGGGATTTCGACCAATAGAAATAGTCCAACTGTCCTAGGTTAAACAAAAGTTAAAAACAGCTGGTCTGGTGCAGCTGTGCCGAACACCATGCAGGTATAGCCCTACAAATAGGGCTGTAAATGGTTCCTTTTTTAACTTTTTACTGTCACCATTACAGCCCTACTCCAACGGCAGCCCTACACGCTGAGTTTTACAACTGGTCGACTTTGATTTCAAATATCTCCCCAAATTCTTATCGCTGAACACTTTTATATACATCATTGTATTCCTGAGATGTTGCAATTTCTACAGTATATAACAAGGCTTACTAAATGCTGAATCCGTCTGGCTGTGAGGTCTTCAAAAATGACAAATGCTCCAAAACCTTCCAAAACGTCTTTACATGGAGGACGCCATCTTGTATTCATCGCTAGGATCGAGAGAAGTCAGGGCACCCGGCGGTTGTAGAGGGAGGGAATTCCAACCGCGATATTGCCCGGAGGCTTGGGATTTTGGAGGGTACCGTGAGGTACAATTTGCGGAAATTGCAAGATAATAATTCTATGAAAACGTGGCAAGATCTGAAGACCACCTCCTGCGGAGTTCGCGCCGAAACTTCGCACGAAACCATCGAACAAACTTTTTGAGAACACATCGGCGTTTCACATATAATTGGCCCAATTACGGGTTCACGGCTAGATATTTGTCTGGTTCGCTCTTGGCCCCCGGCCCGCCTTGCAAACAGGACGCTGGCAAGGGCTGATCTCTTTGAGCTCTCATTGGACAGATTTTGCATGACCTGTGACGTAGCATGCAGAGCACAAACTCGATTGCTACAGCTGTTTATCGTGTAGCGCGCGCTAGCTGCATGCAAAGGTCCTTCACAAGATTCTGTGAAGCGACATCAGCCCTTCCCCCATGCCCGGCCCAGCGCCCTGTTTGCAGGGCGGGGGGTACAGGTGAATTTGTCCGGACGGTGCGCAAAGGAAGTCGATTTCTCTGCAATCAACCATTTGAAAGTATAGATAAAATAATCAGTGAGGCCGTGGTAAATCAAGCCATACGTTTGTTTTTGATCGAGTATTGCTATTCGAGTACGAGTACCTTGATGATCGAGTACAATTTCGACACGTCGAGTTCAAGTGCTTTGCTGGCCGAGTACGAGTACCGTCAGTTAGAGTACGAGTACTTTGACATTCGAGTACAAGTACGAGTACTCTAAAAACGGTACTCGAGTACTACAACACTGAAAATAACCCCGCTAATATTCAACATATCTTAGCGAACTATTCAAAAATTTAAGAGGAAGTTTTTGTTCTTTCAAATGGGTCACTGCACTACAATACAAACACGTTAGTTGGACTAAGGGGCTTATTTAGACCACAACGCTGAACTGTCCTAATATTGCCTAAAATGAATGATAGGCCGACCATACTAGTCGGGAAAATTGTGATTGTCATATGGCCTATATCATCAAATCAATCTTTATCAATAGAATCAGAAACATATAGGCCTATCAACTTACCTTTGCATTAACATCGTCAAGTTTACAAGGCGCAGCACACTACAACTTGTACCTGTACTTGTAATGGCGACGGTATACATGGTATAAACAAAACGACACTTCCATTCCAGCCTAATTAACCGAATGAACTGAACATGGGAAAATGACAAAGCTCAAGTTGGTCAGAACATAGAGCAAGGCTCTTCAGTCAAAAACATGCAGGACACCTATAATTAGTCGATGTACAGCTTAAGACAATTGACTATGCGAAATTAGTCAACTAACTCATCTTAATTAGTCAAGAACCTTTTACAACTGACTAAGCGAAATTGGTCAAAACCTTCACATATGACTATTTCATTTAAGTCACCGATACTTTGAAACAAGTTACGAATGTACAATGTGTACATTAGTCAATATGACGTTTCATTTTAGTCATTTTCAATGCTAAATTAGTCGTCCTTGCGTATTAATTAGTCATTCAATAAAAACCAATCAAAGTTAGTCATTGTAACAAATTAAATAACCTGAATGACAAAAAAAAATGTTTTATAGTGTAAGGGAAATAATGCGGTAAAACTTTCACAAACGGCTGAACAGCAAGGATAGTCTCATTTCCGGCAAACAAATGCAAGGGGCTCATCAATATCATGGCTCTTTTTATTATCAGGTCCTCTGGAAGTGTACAATACAAGTTTGCCTACTCACGCAGACAAGATGTCCCTGTGGGCCTTCAATGTAATTAGAGGAAGTTTGGAGACGACCAATCATCATCAGACCAGTCTTCTACCAAGAAAGCACAGTGGGGCATAGCCAATTACCAGCCAGCCATCCCACGCTCAGAGGATGATGCCTCCATTGCAGCTCTCTCATCATCTAGATGAAGCAGGAAGCTACTAAACTGAAGCCTGATTGTGATAACTCTTGCTGATCGCCGACAACTCATCACGAATGAGGGTGCCTCAATCCTGACAATTCACAAAACCAATCCCTGGCTTTTTGATGCAGACGAGGTTGGTAGAATTTTAATGTTTGTACGTCAGAGCACATCATAAACTAGCTTTTAATATGGAATTAGTAAAATCATTCAATTGGTTTGATTGCAGTCATATTTTTCACATTTTACTATTCAAACAACATATTGGAAAAAAAACATCAAATCTTGATGATACATACACATTCATAAGGGTTAGGTTTTCCCACCTGACGAGCGTCTATAATATGTGTGCAGATCTGGCGCTTAATTATGCAAGACAACTGCCTCTTGACCTCTAGATTTTGACCAATCAGCCTGCTCGTTTTTTGGACCTTTGGGAAACCGCTGATCAAGGCGCGCATTGCTACCCGGACACGTAACGCGCCCCGGATATGCATATCTTTGAGAAATGTAAACATTTCTGCACGCGCACGGAATCATGTTGCAGTTGTACTGTGCGTAGTATAGTACTGCATACCGCGTGCACGTGCTGGGGGAGCACGCAACACGTGCGGCGGCATTTGAATTATTTTATATCTGCCAACGAATGCTACATACGCGCCGTGATGAATACAGAGAAACTGGGTTAGCTGACACCTACCATTATACCAACCAATCAGTACCTTCGTCCACATTTCTGATCGAAATGACGTCACACGTCACACGTCACTCCGATTGGCTGGCGCGCGGGGTCGCATAAATTAGCATGTCCGCATATATCAGACATTGATATGCAATGCAATGCATACAACGTCTGGTACTCAGTCTAGACTTTACTTAGCTATAAAAAACAAATCCTCCAGAGCCGTAAATTCGAAAGAAAATGTGTTCGACTGGTTCATAGCGTCACAATTGACCCCCGATCGACCGATCGCGCACATCGACCAATTGCGCACATCAACAGATTGCGCCCAACACGTACATCATGGTGATATTTATGGTAGCTGCATTTAATTTTTTAATAGTTTTATTCCACCAAGGTTGTGTGCAGAGTTGTAATCACAAGTCACTTCTCAATTCTAGTCTAACATGTGTCTTAACCCTAACCCTCCAGGGTATTTTGGCTAGAAACTGCCAGACGCATCAGATTGCATACTTTGTCACATTGACTTGTGTGCAGAGTGCAGCAAGGTCAAGCTGTCACCACAGATGCACTGTGCTGGTCTGGCAGGGTTAGGGTTAAGCCATAAAACAAGCTATTCCTCTGTCATTGTTCATCCCATGTATACATGTAGCTTGTGATCTGACTTGTGATTGACTTGTGATTGACTTGTGATTGACTTGTGATTGACTTGTGATTGACTTGTGATTGACTTGTGATTGACTTGTGATTGACTTGTGATCTACCTTAGTTTGATCTGACTTGTGATCGACTTGATTACAACTCTGCTTGTGTGTGAAGAGAGGGAGGTGAGTTCCTGTTATCAACTTGGATGAGAAATATACAGTATAGCCCATTTCACACGAGCGCTGGAAACACAGGTCCCGTGCGATGAAATCGCATCGATGTCACCAATGCACGGGTCGCGTGCGGTTTTGCATCGATGCGACATCCGTGCGACGATCACCGAGATTGGTCATGTGAATGTGTCTGGTTTTCGCAGGGATACTGTGCAGTGAAATCGCCTTTATGCATGCGCAGTTTGCTGTTGCTGTACACATAGAAGGAAACGTTACAATTTAACATGGCTTTTGTAAACACAAATTCAGTTTTGATTGGTCAGTTGCTTGCTGCATAATGAGATTTTTGTACATAACAGTAAATTATCTGTAAATAGACAGCATTTCATTGGTGTTGCTGTATATTTCGGGGCCTACATGTACATCAAATCATTATTTTCACAAAGTGCATGTAAATTTACATCCTTCGTATAAATGGACGTTAGAACACGAAAACTACCGGTATGGACACACAGTACCATAATTTTACGTCCAAAATCCATTAAAACTAAAATACGTTGGTTGTTTGTTTTTAAAAAGGGAAAAAGCTTGTTATTTTATCGAATTTTTTTACAGTGCGGGAAAATCACTGGTCCCCCCTGGTACCCTATAAAATTCATCATTCATAGAATATCGTAGTACCACCAGTGATATACGTGTAGCCCCGCATGGAAACACTACAAAACGAGGGACGTTCGCATCCTTGGGCGTCAGACACCCATCGCAGATGTGTGTTTCCAGCGCTCGTGTGAAACAGGCTTATGATGATGATGATGCTGTGCTATAATGCCACAGAGATTTTAAGACATTCTAGAAAATAATATGATAAATAAAAGGGATTTGACAAGTAGTGATTTCCTGAACAATTGCGTGCAATATGGTTATACATGACTTATTTAAAAAAAATGTTTTAAGCAAAAAAATCTATTTAAATAAATTTAAAAAAATTTAATCATGATTTTTATCAACCCTGTAAAGTGTAAGTCGAAGCAGTTAGACTCATAGTATAAGTCGTGGCAACTTGTGACTCATTTTGTTGGGTTGGGGTACATTTATCTTTTATGATTTTCAGGCCATTCCAGTTGAACTTTTTTAGAATGAGTTTTGGGTCCATTAATATTGTTATGATTCTATATCAGTCCATTGTTTTCATTTGTAGTAAATATGTTTTAAATATGCCCTGCTTGCTGAAGGAGCTGGTCAACAAGAGGAAGCAGTGAGTTTAAACATCTATAGAATCCATTCATCAATTTGTTATTATGTAGCACATAATTAAAACAAATCTTTATGTCTGCATCCTGTATGTATTTTCAGCTACATGTAGGTGGGTCATTCTATAAATTAGGGGTCCAATTTTGGTGTCCCTGTTACATCTGACATGTATAAGATTTTGCAATTCAGGACACATTCGTTAATGCCTTCTATCTCCAAGAGTGATTGTGTAAAGCAAAGTACCTGCCAAACAATTTAAAAATAGTGTGAAGTCAATTTTAATGATACTTGATGGGAAATTACACAGGTCAGGTGTAACAGGGACAGCAAAAATGTCACACCTTGGACCCCTAATTTATAGAATGACCCAGGTGGCAAACACAACAGTCTGTTACAAAGCAATATTTTTTTGTTGATCAGTGGCACATACAAAGTTTCTCATTGTAAACCAATTTTGGACCACATGATAATGGTCAACATTTGCCAGAGCAATTGCTGCAAATTTATCGATGATAATTGTTGTACACACAGGCACATAAAAATATCTGTTATTATAATTAGGTTAAATTTATTACTAAAAAAAATGTTTACTGCCTTGCATATAAATTATCATATATAAACACTACATGTAGGCCTATATGTATCAGCATCAGATTAACTACATGTATGACCCCGTTCCCACTAGATCCACCAATTGGGGGATCTGATCCACCTTTTGCCAAATTGCCGGATCAGATCCCCCAATTGGTGGATCAGATCCTGCAATTGTGTTAGTGGGAACGCTAACCGTTATAAGGTGGATCAGGATCTGATCCACCTTTCTTGATCCACCTAAAGACCAGGATACAGATCCCCCAATTGGTGGATCAGATCCTGCAATTGGTGGATCACGATCAAGTGGGAACGCAAAAGGTGGATCTGATCCGGCAATTTGACCTGTCAACATCCGGCTGGTGCACGAGTGGCGCGAACAGTTTGCGGTCTGATGAACGAAGAAATACGTTTAGGCATGTAGCTCATGTGACAATTTCCCACGTGCACGACATGCACAATAAACAACTACTGAACTACGGGCTGTATACAAAATGTGTCACCACGCGTGCGCGATGCAAGCGTGCATGATGCAAGCGTGCATGCATCCATTCAGCGTACATGTGTATTCCTTTCGTTCCGTACTGGAAAGTCGTCCGCTTCTAAACCTTTTTCATTCGTGTAATTTTACTTATTTTTCCATCCACAAATAATTCCGCGTTAGTGTATAGCCTGCAGCGTGTCATAGAACAACAACCGTAGCAAAGTTTGAAGAAAATACGTTTTACGATCCGATTCGAGCCAGTACTTATAATATTACGATTAAGTTTGGACTGCTCTCCGCAAGCAAGCGCATGCGTAATACCGAACTCGGTGACCTTTCGGACTCGACACTTCGGTTCGAAAAGGTGGATCAAGCATAAGTGGGAACGCAACTTGCGGTTTCGTTGCGGTTAGACAACGGTCACACCAAAATGCCGGATCTTGATCCACCTTTTCCCAATTCGAGTGGGAACGCGGTCTATATCACCATACACCTTGCCTGTTGTCTTGATAATTAGGTACAATTGACACTAATGCAAATTGTGCTTTGTTAAAGGTAGTGTACACGATTGATAATCCTTCAATTCTTTTTACTGAATTATTACGAAATAGGCCTACCTTACTAGATACTACATACATGTATACATGTATACATGTATACATGTAGACTGTAATTTAATACTAGTCTCAATCGTCCTGTGAAATAATGGCACCAGGTGTACTGTGGTTGTCAAGAAAAGTGGAAATTTATATCGTTTTCCAACTGCCCTGTAGCCTTTAGTCAAGGTGCGCGTGGCTACCCGGACGACTTGCGCGCGCCCCGGACGTGATGGCATATCCGGGGTACATCACGTGCCCTGATAGCCACGCGCGCCTTGACTAAAGGCTATCCGCCCGACGGTTGAAAACAAACGCTGTTTTTCTCCTTTTTTTCGCCATCCAACAATGCAAAACTTTGAACAGGTCAGTGGAACTACATGTATATTTCCTATAAAATACTAAACCCCTAAATCCATGAAATCCGCCCATTTCTGAAAATTGCAACAATGACCAATCATGTGCACTATGTTTAAAGGATTGGGCTCTATTTGCAATTGCTATCAATGTTTACATACAATCAGAGCAAATCATCACCAAATCCAACGTGAAATGTCAGCAACCACGCCTTGCTTTTCCTGCGTTTTCATAGACTTGATTTGGAGTTCAGTTTTCTAGTCGCTGTAAATAGTGTGCACCCTTTTTAAAGGCAGTGTACATGATTGGTCATTGTTGTAATTTTCAGAAATGGGCGGATTTGGGGGTTACATGTAGTATGTTATAGGAAATATCGTTCCACTGACCTGTTCAAAGTTTTGCATTGTTGGATGGCGAAAAAACACGAGAAAAACGGCGGTAGTTTTCAATCGTCAGGCGGATGATAGCCTTTAGTCAAGGCGCGCGTGGCTATCTGGGTGCATGGCGCCATCATGTCTGGGGCGCGCCACTTGTCCGGGTAGCCACGCACGCCTTGACTAACGGCTACAGGGCAGTTCGCCAATGATTTCCAGCTGGAAATTAGTGGAAAACAATATATATTTCCACTTTTCTTGATGACAGCACACCTGGTGCCATAATTTCACAGGATGATTGAGACTAGTATTAAATTACAGTCTAGTAAGGTATTTTGTAATAATTCAGTAAAAAAAAATGTGGATGATTATTAATCCTGTACACTACCTTGAACCATCTATTGACACTCTCTGGTAAGTACATTATTTTATTGGTTGCACTTTTAATTTTAAAAGTATTCGATTATTCTAACTTGGGCTTGATGAAATATTTGAATGTTCAAAATGTGCTCTTTATGATAATTATGTACATGTACAGCCTAAAATTACCCCTAAACAGGATTTGTGTGCCTGCTGAAATACAAAGATAAGGTACATGTACAGTTATGCCCCAAATTATTTATACATTTTGTACCTGATGAAAAATCTAGTACATGTAGTTTGCTTTTCTCTCATACATAAAAGCTGGATTGGCGGAACTTAGGCTTTACGAAATGACTTTTAGTTGGCATGTACAAATCTACATATATTTTGGTTTCACATTATTAGCATAAAAGTAGAAATAATAAATAAAATGATTCACAGTACCCCAAATGGCATGGATATGAATATTTTGGGGCATACACATAGTTGAATGACCGATATGAAATTTGAGCAGATATTGCTCATGGATGCTCTCAAATCATATGCAGAAGTTTCTTTCAACAAAATTCTTGTATTAAAGTAAGAACCACACAGTGGACCTTTTTCATCATCCTTGAGACCTTTCACATTTTTCAAATATTTGAGTTGGAATGAAACTATTGGGATACCGGTTGATGATCGACTATTCAAATACATGTACACATGTATTCCGTATATTTTGCACAGCCCCATGGAACAGCATTAATAATACTGTATCTTCTTGAAAGATGTTGTGAGAAATAAACGGTATTCAAGAAATAAGAACAGATTTTTCTCTTTGTGTTTCTCTTGCAGGTGTGATTATGATCATGCAGCGGTAGATCCAAGGAGCTAAACACTGGCACTGGGTGACCCAATCCAATGCTGCAGAATTCCTAATTGCTTGGATGTGCACAGTGCCACTTGGATCTGCCACTGCTACTAACAAAGCTTCAAAACTCATTAGTCATTGTATAGTCAGTTAAAGAGGAACTAAAACGCCAAATTCTTTTTTGACATTTTTGACATTTTTGACTTATCTGATAGTTTATGCCTCCCCAAAACTAATGTAACAAGTTTCATGATTCTGAAAAATCAAAACAAATGTTTTTGAGCCTTTTCTTTCTGAGCCACTTTGACTCGATTCAGAAAAGGCCGAGGTCAACTGCGTGCCGTATCGCGCGAGTATTGACGTACACGTGTAGAAACATATGACGTCACTGTATTATACGACAATGTTTTACGTAGAGTCTGTACGTATTTTTTTGTCTAAGGCTAGTATTACTTGCTGTGCTTTTTGCTCATGATTCAGGAGTAACACTACGATAAACATATTTTAAAGTGTTGACATCTTTGTGAGACACATTAAGAATTGGGGTTGTAGGCTTGTTCTTGCTGAAAAGCTAATTATGATTCATACTTTCCTTTGTTTGCAGTCTGCTTTTATTGGGACCTGCGCGGTGAGTTGTGTGTGAGCTGATGCTATACTCTAGTCTGGCGACTTTGATTATGCAGCCCTCATAAGGACCCGCACCTTCTCAGAACTATACACACAATTTCTGTTATAAGGTACCAGACTCAATCGCATGCAGCGCATGCGGTCATATGCAGCACGATATGGGGCAGCTTTTTTCACCATGCATCATCTGCAGGACCTACAACTTCCTACAGTCCTACACAAAACTGGTTCACTGTATCCGTCTTTGCTTTTTACTTTGTGCACATTTCAATGGTGTAGGACTGTAGGAAGTATAGGATCCTACACAATATATGGAGTGAAAAAAGCTGCCTCATATCCGGCAGGGTATACATGCGGTACCGTGCGTGTACAATGCATGTTGAGTCAAGCGAGCGTGGACAGGGAGACGACCGGGGCTCTCTGGCTGCTCGAGACGGCAACCGCAGTTAACGTCGTCGCGCTGGTGCGCGTGAGTCCGGGACACGATTGGAATGCTCGGTGCTTTTAGAGTTGGAATGGCTCCATCCTTCAAACGGAATTGTGCCTTCAAACCCAGGTGAGTTTTCATACTAACACTATCATCTATACAGTCTTTGGCGAAATGTTCTGCACATATTTTCGACCATTTCGACAGCCCAAAATCAGATATTGTATTGTCTACAAAGCGGACCCACTGTCGCCTTTGAGCTCCATTCAGCACTGGGAATCGCAATAAGGTTGGGTCAGGGTTTTTGTCGCTGTTCCTCGTGCAACCCTCAACTACACACGATTGAGGCATAATGATTATCTCAGATCCATGCTCATACTGAAATAATATCAAAATTAGACAAAATAGACGGGAAAACGGAGGAGTTAGGTCGACAAAAACTCTTCAGCAGCATCAACTCCACGTACGTACATGCATAGTGTTTGGCTGTAGCATCAACCGACTCTACACGTGTACGTCACGGGGTCACGTACATACATTTAACATACATAATGAGCTTTCGCGAAACAGGATAAATGGTTCAGAATAACAACCCTTTTTTTTTTAATAAAAAAATTTCTCTCGTCTGCAAACTAATCTCCATCAGTTAAAAGAGTATTTAAACTGTCAGAAAAGTCCAAAAAGTCAAAAACAAATTTGCCGTTTTAGTTTCTCTTTAACGTTCTGAGCAGAGTGATTCTGGACTGACCGGCAAATAGGATTGAGAAATCTTCGGATTGTTTCAAAATGTGATCTGGAATATCAGACGTTATCTCTGCCGACATCAGTCCCAGATGTTCAGCACGATGTTTTATTTCTCCATGATGTAACTGATCATTGGCCAGGGCTTTCAATTGCTCGACGACAATAACCAGCGCTTTTTTCCTGTTTGCATTCGGTTACTTCGTTTCGTTCAAGCATAGCTATGATTCAGGAAATGGAGCAGCTTGAAAAATTAACCAAATCATATAGCCACGTACAAATTGATGAATGACACTGATCTGATGACTTTTGAGCTTTCCAAAGCCCAGTTTTTTTCTGTAAAATCCATCGCTTTGTCCACACGATCAGACATTTTTTCCCAACAAACTACGAATTGCTTGGTACTGCGCTGCACCAGGAAGGAAGGCTGCACGTACACGTACACAGTACACGTACGGATACCCCAGAACTAATAACTACATGTATATGAGGCTCCTAACAAACATGTATCAGAGCCGGCCCTTTAGAAAGAAGCCCAATTTTCCCATATAAAAACACAATTTTCATGCACTGTGTTTTCACTATGCATATAAAAAGTGCTCCAAAGTTTACCCCAAAAGATCGGTCGAATCTGTCCCAGTTTTAGGAAAAAAAGTGAAAAAATCTCTGTTCCAAACTGAAGCATTTTGAATCTCAAGAAGCAATATGACCCAGTAGAAAGGTCAGACATAAGCCAATCACTCCACAGGGCTGTTGAGATTACTCATGAATAATCAACAGCCCTGTGAAGTGATTGGCTCATGCCTGACCTTTGTACTAGGTATTGTTGTTTCTTGTAAATTAATATTGCTTCAGTCTGGAAATTGAAGGGATTTGTTCACTTTTTTTCTGAAATTGGGACAGATTCGATCGATCCTTTGCTTGGTGCACACAAGTTGAGGATGTAAAGTAAGCAACAGACAGATTTTGGGGGTAAACTTTTCAGCGGTTTTTGTGTGCACAGTGTAAACACTGCATGAAAAATGTGTTCTTATGCTTGCTGCAGTAGCCTATGGGAAAATTGGGTTTCTTTCTATGGGGTACTGGTAGGAGCCTCATATAGTTCTAGGGGTAACGTACGGACACTAGACTTAGTTGGGTCATCTCCATCCGTGACCGTGGAGAGCGAAGGTTCGTTTCTCAGTGGATTTGTCTTCTATGAAGGTTAAATGAAAATTTTAGCAGGGGTGTCCCTCCCAAAAGTGTGGGCTAACTCCGGGAGGGGGGTAAATAGATTAATACAGGGGTCAAAACTGAAATGCTTTGATTGCTGTAAAAAGCAAACCAAACCAAACTATCCGTCTAATCATAAGGATATAAAAAAGGTATAGTTTCTACTATCTACAACTTATGGTTAGAGAGATATGAGATAAAATGTGTCAAAGGTCAAACCTTTTTTAAAATGCTCCGATTTCTTTTCGAATAGGCTCAAATTGTTCATCTAGTCACATTGTACTGCCTACCAAGTTTCCTTCACTTTATTAATTGACTCAAAAATCAAAGGTCAATAGAGTTCAATGGTTATGACCTTGTTCAGGGGCGGATCCAGGTATTTTTTAGGAGGGGGGGGGGGGGTGGGTTTCTGAAATTTGCCCAGAAAAGTGACTCCCAAAATGTTCCGCCAGCGAAAAAAAATTGTGTATGTACCTATATACCTATCGATCTGCGCGATCGCGATTTGAAAGATTTCTTGTTTAATGCATACATGTATAGGCCTATGTACTTCCGAACCCGAACCGAACCGATGTTCGGAGAAAAAAAATCCAGATCCGAACCGAACCGAACCGAACCGAACCGAACCGAACCGAACCGAACCGAACCGAACCGAACCTGGAGGATCGGTTGCAGCACTATTCCGCATAAAGAAGAACATAGCACAGGCGCTGCTCCCCCCCCCCCCCCCCCCTTACCGTACCTTTAAAAGTGTTCCGCCGCCAATAGCCCGTCATCACACGCGTGACAGCGAACCCTATAGCTCTATTCCAATATGGATCACGGTCATCGAATTGATCGATGCAAATATGCATTCTCCGGCTTATTTCCAAAAAGTGAAAATTCACTCTCGTCTGAAACTATAGGGACCAGACGTTTTAAGAGAGAATTTCATTAAATCGAATGAAGATCAATTATTTTTTTTTAGTATTAAATCTAAAAACAGTGATTTTGGGGGTTTAGAGAGCAGTCCGTATACGTGTAATTGAATGAACGAGGGTTTTGTCGTAATTAACAAATTTTGAAGTCCAAAGTCACTTCGTACTTTCTGAGTTGGCTATTTACACAATAGCTAGTAGGGATCAGCTCCCCCACTTCCCGCTTCCATGATGATATCCACATTGGCCAACAAACAAGAATCCGAATGGGGAGAATTGAGTCGTGTCATACGACGATCCGTCATTATTTTTGGATAGCATTTTACAACAGTCGTTCATTAATTGCCTAAAGTACCACAATAATTGTTGTATGCCTACACGTACAGTTATCTATTTGATGTAAAACACCACAATATGGCGACAGTTATTATTTATTTATTGAAATCACCGCAATTTGGATCTCAATGTCACAGTAAACAACTTTATGCTAATCGTGCGCCTGCGCTGCCTTTTATGGCTTTATTAATTCATGCATTAATGAATGTGCTGAAAAGCGTTGTTTTGTTTGCCACTGACATTCTCGCTTTCAACCCGGATGTGCGCAGAAGGGGCTAATGTGAAATTCCTCTATTGATTCCGGCGATCGTGGACTCGGGATGAGAGAGTGAGGGCGCGGCGTAGACAAAGGATCCACGATTGACCGAATGTCCACGATTACAATTCGTGTACAAAGCAATATGGGAGGCCTTCCGAAAAAGTTAAAGTACAAATAAAAGGGGGACAATAGGGGGACAATAGGGAGTCCACAATTGCCGGTATGTATTGTATACACTTGCTTGTGTGTAAGTGTAAATGTGTACAAGCGTCATGGGCGGAGATCCCGGGGGATATATCCCCCCCCCTCCCCTCCCCCCCCCCCCCCCCCCACATTTTGACCTGGGGGGTGACCAATGTAATCATCCCCCCACTTTTTAAGGGTAGGCGTACTAACTTGCGCAGAGTCCGTAACTTGCCAATACCCCTTGACTAGGCCAGCACCACGCAGCCCAGCAAGTGCGAGTGTCGTTCGTTTACTTTCCCTGCATTGAGTTTAAACGCACTCTGGGCAAGAGCTCGGTATGTCCAGGCGCGGATCCGGGGGGGGGGGGGGGGGGGGGGGGGGGGTGGCCGCGGGGGAACGTTCCCCCCGGTAAATTAAGTCCCCAAAAAACAGGGAAAACAGAAAAAGGAAAAAAAAGAGGGGGGAGGTGAGAGAAAAGGAGGGGAGGAGAAGGGCAACCTCCTTAATACCGCCGCCGATATTAAACATCTGCTGTGTCTACTTTTTGGCATAAAACTACTGAAAAATGCAATAAGAAAAAAAAGGGTTATTAATCATGCCATGGAACTGAATCCCTCTTTTAAGAGAAAACCGGAGTATTTCCCGGATCCCTGGGATTTCAACTCTGTCCATCGATCCCCCTTCAATCCTCCTTGCCGGGTTCGATCCCCTTTAATCCCTTTGCCGGATCTAGTGTAAACCGCGGTGCATCTCAACATAATCCCCTTGGGAGTTTATTACAGGTTAAATGGCCCCAACCAGCAGGAAACAATGGATCACATGACTGAATGACATACTAAATGTGCCTAATTCCTCTATTATGTCTTGCAGCCGATCTGCCGATGGTTTTAACACAGGGCAAGGAACAGTCTGAAATCAAGGCCTTTTCTTGAAAACTTCAACTGAACTGCATTAAAACCAAGACAAATTCCGGATAAATTAAAAATGAAGGGGAAAAACTGCAAATTGGACGCCAAAAATGGGGGAGGGAGAAACTTAGATTTTTGTAGTGATGCATGACATGGCTAAAAAATTGCCAAAAAATAATGGCTAAAATAATGATATAAATTATATATTCTCCATTTAGGCCTACTTTTGTTTTAAAAAAAAGTCAGGTGAAAGTGGTCAGGAATCGCCTCAGATTGCACCACGGAGCATCCAGAATCCAACAAATTTAGGGGCCCTTAAGCGGGCCCCGGACCCCACGCCGTATGGGCTTTGCGCTCGCTTTTGTCCGTTTTGGGTGTGCCCCCTGTCTACAAAATTCATCGATCCGCGCCTTATGTCGGAAGGTAGATTGGTTGGTGGTGGGGAGACAGTTTATGCCTCACTACGAGCACCGTAAGGTGGGGAACAGTCGGTCTTTGCCACGTTAGAACGCGGAAGTTCAGATCCCAACAAAGATGATGGCCTTTTATTTTAATGTTTTCACTCAACTAACGATACCCTGCGCGATATGGGGGAAAAGGGTACCCCCTTTTATCCCTATACCCTAAGCACACTCCAGATTATTGTTATCTAACACATCCCCCCCTAGATTTCTGAACAGAATTCCTGAGATTCTGGGAACACAATGACCAACACAAAAGAGGGGTCCCTTTTTCCCCCCATATAGTGCTTCATATTATGCAACTAACACACCCAACAAAGGCAATAGAAAGTTAGTTGCAACGCGTAAACGGCAAACGGATTTTGTTATGCAGACGGTATATGAACGCACGTGCGGCGCATGTAATACAATGTAATTAAAATACCGATAGCAGACTTCAACTGACATGACAGTACTGGGAATCAGCGCGCACTCACACACAAACGTTTGTGCGTCCTGCGAAAAAGTGTTTGGGAACTTTTGTTAGAGCCTGAGTTTTGCATCTCCGGCATTCCGGTTATAATGTCGTCAAGTATACATCATTGTCCACCATATGTTTTCATAGTTTTTGTCAAGTGTAGACCAAATCACATTCTAATCATGCCTTACCAAAATGCATCTAGGCATTATTTTGCAATAATTATTTTGTAAATAATTTATTCTTAATATAGTGCATAGGCATTATTTGTGTTGCTAGGTGACCAGAGTTCCATTGTGCAAAGAGACGCTTACGCTTCCAAATACATTGGATGATAAATTTGAGTTTTGAAAATCTTTTGTATTTTGTAATGCTTGAAGGTGTTAATTATTGTCATTTATTGCAATTCAAGCTCAAGAAGAGGTTGAATTTTGACACAATTTTGCACTTAAAATTGTGTAAACCCCAGGGGCTCCAGGGGGCTTTACCTCAACCCCTAGCAAGGGCTTTGCGCCTGCAACCCACCAGGGGGCCCTCCCTTAAGCGGTCCCTTGGACCCCGTGCCGTGTCGCGCTCAAAAATCACCCCCCCCCCCCCCCCTACATGTAACAAGAAATCTCCGCGCATGACAAGCGTTACATACGTTGGGTGTACGTGGACCTCGGAACAAAAGATACTAGGCAGGTAGTGAAGACATTATGTGGACTTGCCCACGTACGTCCACACTTGGTTTTCCCCTCTCTGAAAAAGAGCTCTAGAGTTAAAATTGGGTTAGGGTTACATTTGAAAAAAGTGAAGGGGTAACACTTCAGGGGGCCACTATCAAAAATTCTTAAACATCTCAGTTGATGATGGCCAGTGTAGAGGCTAGATGTAAAATTTGTGGATTACAAAATGTAGTTTGTTATTTAAAGTGTTATTCTAATCCCTCATACCGTTGGTTGACAATAAGTCCAAAACGACAGCGCTGAGTCTGGCCCATCAACCCAGTCACCCTGCAAAAATAACCTTCCTAGCCCCGCATATCCCAAGGCCTATAATATCCCATCCAGCGCGCCCCATGCCACAACATATAGACCTATAACTTAAGCCCGGTTCATACTTCATGCGATATATGATATGAATGCGAAGCAAATTTCAAGACGTCAATAATTGAAGTTTCATATTTGTGATGTTCTCCGTTTATACGAATTCGCTTCGCAATTAAAGGGACACATTGCCTTCAAATGTCATGAAATTTTACTGTTTGGAAATGTTCCTTATCTTTTATAAGAGTTGTTCATGCAAAAAAACACGTATAATGTGTTGTAATTAGTGATTAGTGATTACGAAACAAAAAAATTGGCCGCTTACCCCTGACATCTGACCCGCGATACATAGACTTATTTCCAGTACTAAATACCACCGTCTAAATAATGCGCAAAATACGCTGTAAGAGTCTTTAGGCTGGCGCCGCGCGCAGCCAGTGGCCTTGTAAACCTATCAGATGATCGCCAGGTACAATTCTCTACCTCTCC
Organism: Hippasteria phrygiana; assembly: GCA_037893225.1. Classification (NCBI taxonomy): domain Eukaryota; kingdom Metazoa; phylum Echinodermata; class Asteroidea; order Valvatida; family Goniasteridae; genus Hippasteria; species Hippasteria phrygiana. The sequence continues at coordinate 168,802 of JAZGUH010000170.1, read as the reverse complement.
ACATATATCGCCAGTGCTGCGCGCCGTGCCACAGTTCATCAAAATGGATCAACAGAACGTACTTCAACCAGATGCGACTGGAAATACGACTGGTGAACACAGTCCGCCATTTTGTGGAGTCAAAAATTTGGTTCTACAAAATGGCGGACCGTTATTTGTCACGAAATTAAACAAAAACCACGCAATTTGAAGGGATAGTTATGTGAATCTGTATATTCTACTTTTAAAAAAGCTTCCCAACCATATCCATTTCAGTTTTATAGCCCAAATCGCAAAATCCAAAGCAATGTGTACCTTTAAGTATATCAACCGGGCCTATGGAGATCAATGGAAAACAACCTCCATACAAAAAGTTAGCGCGCGCTTAATGTAATAGATTTCTAATTCTGGCACAATGCCACGTCAACCGTGCGTGTACAAAAAGATATAGAAAGCTAGCCCGCGCGCTCAGCGCTGCATGCTCGACCTCGCCTCGCCTGAGGCATGAATGTGCTGCGGTTGTTTGTTCGATTCATGATATGAAATGGCCGCTCGTGATGCAATGCATGCAACGTCTGATAAGCTGTAGTCTCGGCCGCCTTTGCTGATGATCCAATCAACAATTCCGAAATTATACGTACGCCCGATGAGGTAGGATGTATTGTTGCTGATGTAAGTTATGGAAAAGATTTAGTATACAATCTTTGATACAAAGAAACAAAAATAACAATTTCTCAAAAGCAGCGGCGCGGCGGGGGGACTTTGTTTGACCATGGAGATGTTTGACTAAGCATGCTGATATAATAATTAACGGCATTTGGGGCAACGTTTTGCTTTAAATTTGCTTCACACTCCACAGTTTGAGGTTTTCTTAGCCCAACAACAGTTAGGCCTTGCTATGCGATTGGGCCTAGCTGGCGATTGTGTAGCAGGGCCCCTCTTTAGTTTTGATGAAATAGAGTTGTTGAGCGCAATCTTCAAAGGCGCGCGTTTTAAAAAAATGCGCGTTGCCCAATTTTTGAACACACAAACTTAGTTTGCGTGCGTAAATTTAAAATTTGCGCAATACAGCTGGTGTGCAATTTTTGACAATCACGCGATTTTTATTATTCAAACAGTGAACGGGTTGCACACGACCTGTAAGTTCTAAATTTCTTGTGACAAAGCGCTTGACAAGGGATGCTGGGATACAATTCAAGTTTTGACCAAAATATTGAAAACCAATAGGCCTAGTGTGAAACAAAAATAGAATAACAAAACTTTGTAAAAATCCCTACTAGAAAATATTTAAAACAGTGCTCAATATATTAGAAACCTGCTAATAAAGGACATACATGTAATGCATTTGCCCTTCAAAAGATTTGTCTAACATTTTTGATTTGGATCACAATTTATGTTCACAAATTGAAAGTTTTGGAAACTTTTGGCCGCCCATACCTACCTGTGCGGTTTAAAAATGGAAAGGCTATTGCCCATATTTTTTAATGTCTGGAGCCCGAATGTGGTTTCTGATACTTGAACACTCTAGTCATGCTAGTTATAAATGTAGATTCAGGAATGTAGACAAAAAACATGTTGGCAGCGCCCTCACGCGTTCAAAAATAAGGGCAATTGTTTGTTGGTCACGGGTTAGTGATCGCGATCGATCAACGTGCTGCCCATAGAGCTATATATGGTGAGCTGCCTGATATCGCGGTCGGGACCGCTTTTTTTTAACACAAAAATCGCCATTCTCGTTCCCTTCTTTGTTGGAAATTAAAACAATTAATTTTCTACAAAAATTATAAAACCGATGGAAATGTCCGTCTACATAAAAAATTAAGTCAGGACCGAGTATTGGCATTGTACGTTTGTCAAGTTCCGTACGTGCCGCGGGGTGCACCATGTGACCATACCCTTAGTGTAATATCACTTGACTTCATAGACATAGTAAAAAGAAATCTAATGCAGTTTAGTCTCTCATTTGCTGTGTGAACAATGCAAATTATAGATTGCTCCTTAAAGGGTGGCTGCAATGAAGTTGTACCAACAATTTAATTTTGTGTTGTATAACTCTTTTACAATATAAGAAATGTGATTAAAATGTGTTTTCTGTGTTTCTGCCCATTTTTGTTGTTTAATTTTCCCGGTATAAAGTGCCCCCCTTTCTCTATTGTTTCCGCGCCCCTAAATGCGTGACGTCATCTCGGGAACACAGAAACTTAGCAAGATTAGTTTGATCAGTGTATTCAGTTTGTGTACGTGTGGATGTATGCTGTTGTTGAGGGAACCAGCCACGCGCGATTAAATAGCTTTGGATGAAGGGACCAGGGAAACATTTCTCGTCGCATTAAAATCTTCAAACAGAATCTTTTGTATCTGAATCTGACAATCAAGTGTCGATTTTAGACTTGTTGATTCAGACACTTCTTCGGAACATTATTGGGGCAAGGAATAGGAGGATCTTGGATCTCTTCCGTACATGTATGAGCCAAAAGGTGAGAGTAACAGCGAAACTACTTGACTCTGAATCGGACTCCCAATGCGGAACGCGTGAAAGACTTGAAAAAGATTGCTAGGCTAAATAACACTCTCTGACCGAGTCCAAATACGACGGTATTTCGGTTCTACTGGAAAAAGGTGAAGACTGACACCATCCTTAGTGGTGTTGCTGAATCCAGCAGCAACACGACACAGTATTATCGATGAAAAACATTCGAAAAACACTGAAAGCTTTCCACGACACAGCGAAAACACACGTGAATGTCAATGCAACGCACGCTCGGTCCATCCACCACAGCCAGCCGGGTTCCCGGGATGACGTCACATCGGCGTTACCACTTGATGGGCGGGGCTGACCCCCTCCCGCCTTAAAAAAAAATATTTTCAAATGCTTACGCGAAATAAAAAAATACAAACAACGCACAGTTGTGTTTCAAAAACTTTATTTCATCGATACACACAATAAAAATTCCATTGCAGCCACCCTTAAACCTTCCATTTTGTTTTAAATTTGGAAAGTTTGCCGTTCAGTTTTAGATATTTCTCAATGAAAATAGAAAACTCCAAAAATGTATTTTCCCCCAGACCGCCTTAATGTCATCATGCGAAGGCAACTGGTCAAGCCAAACATGACCCAACTTTAAAGCCAAAATTCATAAAGGTTATTCAAAGTATATTCAATACAATTCACATCGAAAATTGTATGCGCATAGTTCACAATGTCAACATACTTGCAAATCAAATACATAAATGCTACACATAATATACGAATTTGCAAATAACTTGCACAAACTATATTCATGACAACATGATGGTACGGCCGCCATGCGTCTGACGCCGATGTAAAATTCATGTCTACCGTGTAGTTCGTGTCAGTATCGTGCCCCGGTTGTTGTCCGTAGCGCGCATTTAAAGTTTGCGCACACAAACTTTAAATGAAAAAATCTCAGCGCGCATCTTTAAAAAATTGCGAGCGCAAATTAAAAAAACGCGCGCCTTTGAAGATTGCGCTCAACAGAGTCATCAAGGGTATTTTTTCTCATTCCAAAATGACTATTTCAACCTAAAGCAGACTTCTCTTAATTCTTTTGACATCGTTTTTTGTAATTTTGAACATTTTATTTTGGTAGGCTTTAGTAATAGGATAGAAAATGCAATTTTCTTAAGCGCTTTACACAAACTGCAGTTGTTATGCGAATAAACGCGGTTTTGCGTGTTTACTGTATGTCGCGGTGATCGCCATCTTTATTTTCGCGTTGCGTTTTGTCGTCCTCATCGCCGCTTTATATTACCCCAAAATTTCCCTCAAAACTAAAACCCTGCCCTTTTATCTACGGCATAGGCCTACCTGTTGGTTTGTATAAATTGTAATGTCGCTAACTAATACAGTTAGTTTGGCAGTTCCAATAACCTAAAAAGTGGATTTTTGTTCCCTTATACTTTATAGGGAACAACCGCCCAAAATAAAAATGTTGACTTTCAATGTTTTGATACACTAATAAGCACGCAGATGGCAATGTATATTTTTATAGCTTTTTTTGATTGAACGGATTGTTTTACCATCATCCGTAAGCTACTAAATTATAACATTTTGATCTTGTATAGTTATATCAGTATCTTTAAAAAAAAACATGGAAATCAACAGTTAAATATGAACGTGTTATTTGATATTTAAAATAGATCATTATAATGTCACCATCTGTGAACTAGGAAACTGTTGAGCTACTTCAAATTTTATCCCAATCACAAATACGAGAATGCGAAACGCGTGTATGCAGTAAAGATTTTGAAATTGGTCGAGTTGGTCGTGGGTCCGAGTTGGTCGTGGGTCCGAGTTGGTCGTGGGTCCGAGTTGGTCGTGGGTCCGAGTTGGTCGTGGGTCCGAGTTGGTCGTGGGTCCGAGTTGGCTGATCCCGTCATGCTCGTACCTTGGCCCAACTCGTACCTTGGCCCAACTCGTACCTTGGCCCAACTCGTACCTTGTCCCAACTCGTACCTTGTCCCAACTCGAGATTGGTCATTGTTACAATTTTCAGCAATGGGCAGATTTGGGGGTTAGTATTTTATACGAAATATTGTTCCACTGCTCGTTTTAAACCGTCGGGCGGATGATGGCCTTTAGTCAAGGCGCGCGTGGCTACCTGGACTCGTGACGCGCCCCGAATGCCAGCATGTCTGGGGCACGCCACGAGTCTGGGTAGCCATGCACCGCACGCCTTGACTAAAGGCTACAGGGCAGTTTTCCAACGATTTCACACAACACCTGCTCCTATGTTTATATCATGACAAGTTCAAAAAGAGGAAGCGGTGAAGTGTAATTCACATCTCACATTAACCAGGGGTTTCAAAATGTTTTAGAATAGCAGGCAGATGGATTGAAGTAGGCGGCAGTGAGTCCTTGCCCCAAATGGCGTGGGGTCCGGGGCCCACTGAGGACCCCGGAAGTTTTCGGATTGTAGATGCTCTCTGGTGCAATCTAGGCATTTCCTGGCATCTGAGACTAGGTTTTCAAAGATCCTACTGTGCAGTACTGTACATAAAGTTGCATTAATTTATAAAGTAAAAAAAAAATGGCCAGGGAGTTTCCCTGCGGGTGGTTAACCCATTTATCTGATGCTGGAAGAAAATTTATTTTCATAGACAAGAGGATTCCCAGTTGATTGTAAATGTACATGTAAACATTGTATATATATATAGGCCTATTTAGCAAGAGTAATTCATATCTACCGAGTAATTTATATATATACCGAGTAATTCATATCTACCGAAAATGTGGGAAAAACAGCCAACCCTAACCCTCCAGGGTATTTTGGCAAGAAACCCTGCCAGACACATCATATTGCATACTTTGTCACATTGACTTGTGTGCAGAGTGCAGCAAGGTCAAGCTGTCACCACAGATGCACTGTGCTGCGTCTGGCAGGGTTAGGGTTTAACCTAATTAACCTATTATTTTATTTCATCAAACAATCCACAAGGGAAACTGAATATATTTTCAAAGTGAACAAAGAACCTGCGACCTCCGGGTTACCGTACCGGCGCTCTACCAACTGAGCTATCTTGCCCTATGTTGGCGGTCTCCCAAATTGTCAGTATCTTTGTTCGGGTGGGCGCTAGTCAGAAGTCATAAACCCAGAATGCCGTATAGCCAGGGATCACACCCAATTTTACGATACGACATGGAAAGCGACATTGTGGGGATCACTCAATGAGGATGCGACTTTTTAACTTATAATTCATCAAACAATCCACAAGGGAAACTGACCAGGTAAATTTTAATAGAAATGTAAGTTACACCGCATGCCTTTTTGTTCATGCGCACAAAACCCCTTGAATTCTCATTAACATTTAAATGTTCTGAAATGCAAGAAGTAGTAGGTAAAGGCCGAAACTGGTCCACCCCAAAAAATGAAATATTTCTCTCTAAAATTTGTCCTCAAAAATCGCGCCCAAAAAATGAAATATTTCTCTCTAAAATTTGCCCTCTAAAATCGCGCCCAAAAAATCTATTCTCAGCAATCTCAAGTCATATAATCAAAACACCAAATCACATAATCTCAGAAATCCCAAATCATATAATCTATTCGGGATAAACACGCTGGTTTTTAGTCATTCTATTCCAACAGAGTTAAGCTAGCAGTACGTAGCCAGATTCCAAAACAAAATTTCGTTCGCATTATGTCAAACTTGTTTACGACTGTTTTAGTCAAGCGTGAAATTAAATTCTATTCAACCCCTTCAGTCGCACAAGCTGTGCTACTAACAAAAGAGATTCAGGGTCACGCTTCTTTGGTGACAAAATTGCGTGTAAACTATTTTACATAAAAAAATTCAGCGATTGGGCAACAATCACCCATAGCCGTTTGTTTCTATTTCGGCATTGTTGATAAGTAAAGGCTGGTTTATAGTCGGTCGCGCGATGGCCGCAGCTAAAATAATTTTACGTTCAGCAGTGGCGATCACCTCCATGTATAAAAATGATTGTCACACGTCGCATTCAAATTCCAGACGCGCTGCGCATATGCTGCGCGTGTGTTTTACAAACGTCGCGTGCATGACGACTATAAACTGCACAAAAAATGCCTAGCGTCCAGCGACCATCAGCGTCGGGCAATTTTCATCGCGCGACCGACTATAAACCGGCCTTTAGGGGGTTGGAGTTAGGCCGTGTCCGAATTACTTGGCTGCGGCTTGAAATTACACACAAGTCTATGGTTGTGGCTGCAGCCACGTCACATAGACTTGTGTGTAATTTCAAGCCACAGCCAAGTAATTCGGACACTGCCTTTATTGCAGCAATTGCTCTAACCCCCCAGAGTAGCCTTTTCTCAAGACTTAAAGTTCGCAACACGTTAGCTGCGTGTACGTACATTGTACACTGGGAATAATACGGTAGCATTCAGTGCGGTTGTTTGCACTTGACCAAGACTACAACTGCACCCACGTTGGATTATGCACTATGTGCGCTATAAATAAACGGCGCGGACTGCGGAGACGTTTTGTCGGGCCGGGTTTAGAAAACGATCAAAGAAACAACACATTTAGTACATAATGTATTTTTTTTATTCCTCCATGGAATTTCGAGCAAGGTAATCTGGACTAATCCACACTTAATACAAATCTTAGATAAATCTTGAACGTGCGAAAAGCAATAATATCGCGATATTGGGCCGCGTAACGTAGAGACGTGCGTTATGCGGTCCAGGTAGTGAGCTGTGTATACTTCACGCTGCATGCTATGCTAGCCCCCGTAAATTACGATCCATGGACCAGGATGTATTTTTTTGGGTGAACAAACAAAATATAATTTCTACTAAAAACAAGGATCTATTCCCCCAAAGCGGTAGCTCAGGGAAGGGTGTTTTGTTTTTCATGATTGAAACAAAAGTAGCCGGCGCAAAAATTCAAGAAGCCGGTCAAATTCGCCGGTTGCCGGCTTATTTTGAAACCCCTGTTAACATTCATTAGGCTTAATTTTTCTGTAATCGTAGCCGGAGCGCAAACCAATGTCTGCAATAGATTTACAAGTACACGTCTGTCGTCAAAAAAACGTTTGTTTACAAATTTGTTAATGGGATGCATGCAAGTCCATGCCGGCGTCATGTTAGTATGTGTTTTATAAAGAGTTTGTTATCAAGTAATGTGAAGGAATTTTTCTTTTCTTTGCTGATCCAGGGGACACGATCATGAATACGGTTGATATCACTGCCTATAGGAGGCTGGCCGGAAGGTACATGTGGAGGGGGCTGTGACCCTGAGAAATCAAATTTGAGCAGTAAAATTGTGAGTGAAGCCGGGGAGTGAAGCTTATGAACCAGGTGGTGTCTTAGGTGCTTTACAGGTAGGCTAGTGTACATTGTACATGATTATTGTTGCAATTTTAAGAAATGGGCGGATTTGGGGGTTAGTATTTTATAGGAAATATCATTCCACTGACCTGTTCAAAGTTTTGCGTTGTTGGATGGCGAAAAAAACCGAGAAACACATTGTTTGTTTTCAACCATCGGGCGGATGATAGCCTTTAGTCAACTGAGGTGTGCGTGGCTACATAGATGCGTTAAGCGCCCCAAATATGCTAGCATCTCCGGGGCGCGCCACTCGTCCGCGCCTTGTCTGAAGATTACAGGGCAGGTTCCAACGATTTCCAGCTGGAAATCGTTGGAAAAAGATATAAATTTCCATTTTACTTGACGACAGCACCTGGTGCCATCATTTCACAGGCGGATTGAGACTACTATTAACTTACAGTCTAGTAAGGTATTTCGTAATAATTCAGTAAAAACAAATTGGAGGATTACCAATCGTGTACACTACCTTTAAGCCCCCAGCACTCTGGTGATCTTAGAAATTCTGACGATAATGAATGGATTTTTAGGAAATTTGAGTGAATTTTGTATTTATTGCCTGTTTCTCTATTACAGATTCATGTCTTTTCAAAATTGTTGCATAGGCTAAGTTTAAATTCGTTGACCCACAGCTTTTGAGACCCAATCAAACTTGTTTTCTGCTGTGAACTGGTGATGGTATAAACTCTTGTTCAAGTCACGTTGGTTCTATTTTTTTTGTTATGGTTTCTTATAAAATTTCCCCCTATTTTTCTTGTTCAAACAGTTTAAAGATTTGTCCTTTTCTAATTTGTGGTTGTGAGGATTTTTTTTCTCAAGGGAACAAAGGTCCGAAACCTGCTTTAAAAGTGCCAGGGACCGGTTCAAAGGCAAATAATGAGACACTGATGTCAACATTGTTATAGAGTTGATTGATTCAAAACAACGCAGCCAACCAAACAAAATAATATTTGTTTCCATAATATTTTATGTGTTATGATATGACCCCTATAATTTTCAGGACACAAATTGAGCATTCTCACTCTTTCTGCAGGTATTCTGCCATGGCAACAAGAACAAGAACAAGAAGTGCAACGGTAAAGACAAAATTTGAAATAGGGATTATCTTTGATAGTTTTTCCGGGTTAGACATTAGCAGTAGTCCGCTTGCCAAATGCGAATGAAAACAGTCTAGTCAAAAATCTTCGCTAGCTTAGTAGTGCGCCTGGCAATTCAAAATCAATTGGTTGCCAGGGCTGTTGAACATGACATCCTGCGTGTGCTCTAATGCTTGTAAAAATCGCCTGGTCAGTTTCCCTTGTGGATTGTTTGACGAATTATAAGTTAAAATAGTTGTATCCTCATTGAGTAATCCCCACAATGTGGCCTCCCAGGCTGTATCGTAAAATTGGGTGTGATCCCTGGCTATACACCTTGCTGTACTTTACATGGCAATATTCAACATTAACATCCTCTAAATGTCTTCTTTTACTTGAACACAAACTCAAACATGATTTTAAAGGTAGTATACATGATTGGTCATTGTTGCAGATTTGGGGGTTAGTATTATTAGGAAATATCGTTCCGCTGACTTGTTCAAAGTTTTGCGTTGTTGGATGGCGAAAAAAAAACGAGAGAAAAACGGTGCTCGTTTTCAGCCGTCGGGCGGATGATGGCCTTAAGTCAAGGCGTGCGTGGCTACCTGGATTTATGACGCGCCCCGAATGCCAGCATGTTTGGGGTGCTCCACTCGTCCATGTAGCCACGCGCGCCTCGACTAAAGGCTTCATCAGGGCAGTTTTCCAGCTGGAAATCGTTAAACGATATAAATTTCCACTTTTCTGGACAACGACAGCACACCTGGTGCTATCATTTCACAGGATGATTGAGACTACTATTAACTTACAGTCTAGTAATAATACCTTTAACCTAAAATGGGTAGTTTTTCTGCAAAACAGATTTACAGTTAAGCCCCCACCCCCACAAAAAATAACTGTTATTGTTTTGGTAAATCTACTGGTTATATCTCATTTAATATTAGAGATCAAGACCCTGACAGGGTGATGACATCATAGGTGAGTCAGTCATACTTCCTGTGGCTTCCAAAATCATCTGTTAAATTTTGTATCAAATGTCAATTATATCAGTTATGATTAAATTGAATCAGTGAAATTTCTCTTAAAACTCTCACAGTTGTCTTAAAATCAAACAAAAATACAAAATGTGTAAAAAAAAACCAGGCATATATATTCAAGACTTGGAGAAGGCCGGGCGTTAACTTGGAATGCTAACTAGGCATTTGTTATTAATTATTCATTTAGGCAATTCCAAGAAAAGTTTTTTATATCGGGAAGCGACAAAAACCAATATTGAAGTTTTGCAAATTGTGCATAATTTTCAACAGGTTTCTAATTCACCCTTGGTGATTGTAAGTGCAGTACATGTACATGTACATGTACAGTACCGCTCACGCTTAATAATCCTTTGTAAACGGTAAGATCGTTAATCCGTCACCATTGTTCATACCTGACTGCTAACAGAAGGCAGTTTATGGGGGGATTAAAAACCACAAACGACCCTGTGGTTAAATGGCCAGTTGATATCGTCATTAATTGCTGCAGTACATGTTGTTGTGTTTACTTTTCAAAGGCAAGCAAATCTCTTGGCAGTAGTGGGGTTTTACGAGGACGGTGACTGCTTCTTATCTGTGCTTAAATCCTGAGCAAACACCACAGGATGATAACATTAGAAGACAGTTCACACCAGCACCATCATCATACCAAAAAGTACATGTACAAGGAAGCAACACGTAGGTTTCCCGTCAAAGGGGGTGGGGGGTGGGTACTTCCAAAAATGTAAGGCTCTCCGTTAGCCTTACAAGGATATTCCTTTTTGGACCCCGTAACTCAATGGGATTTGCAATACGCTCTCGTTAGATCAGTTACAATGTTCTAGAATTCCACTTTCCCAAACGTTAATCTCCCCAGAAGGTTATCCAATCCCTCCTACAGCTTTTTGAGACTTTTGCGGCACATTTGCGGCACATTTGCGGAACATTGAAACGGACAATTTATTGAGTAATGGAGTTTTTACTCGCCAACCGACGTATTCAGCCGAGATGAACATGGCGTCGCACAGCTGACTAATACAGTCCACCAGACTGCGCATGCGCGTGGAGTTTTCGAAGAGATTTGGGGCTCGACCATTTTTTGAAGGGGGGAGGCAAGATCGGGGGGGGGGGGGGGGGGGGTTGACAGGGCTTCACTCGTTGAGTAAAGTTAGAGTACTACGACATTTACCTCCAGTTGGCTTCTTTATGGCACTTCAGAAAGACTAACGTTTGTTTTTATTTCGGCATTGTTGATTAGTAACAGCTGATAATTAATACCATTGGACGCCTACAATCACACGTGAGCTGATGCGCTTTAGGGGTTGGAGTTATTGAAGCAATTGCTCTAACCCCCCCCAGGTCTTAGTAGCCTTTTCTCAAGGCGAATTGCACTTCGCGTTGCGCGTGTACATGCATTGTACACTGGGAATAATACGGTAGAGCATTCAGTGCGGTTGTTTGCACTTGACCAAGACTACACCCACGATGGAATGCACGCCCATGTGCGCTATACATGTATAATGAATGGTGCGGAGAAGTTTTGTCGGGTTTTAGAAAACGATCCAAGAAACAACACATTTAGTAGGCCCTACATAATGTATTTTTTTATTCCTCCATGGTACATCATACGTTACACTATTCTACCGTCAAATATATTGGAAATAACTGGAATTTCGAGCAAGGTAATCTAGAGTAATCATCACTTAATACAACTTAGATGTCACCTCCATTTAAAATTTGTCTGCAAGCACGCCGGTGCAAACTACGCATTTTACATACCACCGGCCGAATGAAATGGTCTACGCATTCCTTTTGTTGAGTGAGAGATTATCATATGCCAATGGTTAAATGCACGATAGCAGATAATTGGCGACCAGGAATTTACGACCACACTATCTAACCACAATTCCGGGTATAGGGATGATAAAAACGATGTTTTGGCTGCTGCAGAAGATTGCTTGTTTATGGTTTCGTTGAACGATGACAGGGAATTTACGACCGTGGCCTAACCGGAGACTGTTTACCAATCAGATAAGGACTTCGTTGTACGTCCTTCCGTAATAACGCAACGGTATTACCGGGGGGATTATAATTTATTCGGATTATTAGCGTTGACCAGGGTTTACTAAACGTGGGCGGTACTGTACATGTAGTGTCACCAGGAAAACAAATATGTTTCTGTAATATTAAATCTCCTGTGCAGCATTTTGTTATCTTCCATAACTGTCTAGGTCAGGGCCTCTTTGCAACACAGGAAATCTTACCTGGCAGCTTTATTGTAGATTACCAGGGCATTTTGAAGGACAAGGACACAGAGGCTATGGATGACGCCACTTATGTTTATTATTTTTGATACAAGGAGAAAACATTGTGGTAAGTTCAAAATGGTTCCGCTTTTACAGGCCCCTAAAACTTTTTCAGTTTTTATACCTGAAGATTGCTAGATTTTCTATGTCTGCCTTAAATATGTTTAAAAAAAAGTTGTCCACAATAATGTGGCAGAAACTGTATTGCAAAAAAGCTGAACTTTTCTTAGGTTGCGCGATATTCTTCTAGTGAGCTAGACAAGTTTGGCAACTGAATATGTATGAGGGTTATTAAAAACAAATATAACGTGGTTTATTTGGGTGGATAGTCGATGTTAGCTCCCCTCAGTATCGGAAGATAAAACTACATGTAGTTTCTTTGGCTTCACCTTGGGAACTAGTTTGTCAAGCTTCCAATACCTTGGAGAGCTAATATCGACTATTCACCCTCAAACCATGTTATATTTGTATATTTTTTGGGTGTGGAGTTGAAAGGTAGTTGGACAGTTCATAGATCATGCGTTACTGTCACTCATATAGCTAAATATCTATCCATAGTGTTAATGCAAAAGACACAGCATGCATGGGAAAACTCATGAATGACGAGTGGAAATGCCCAATGCAAGAGTCAAAGTTATCACAGTGGATGATCTTCCCTTCTTTTAGTGGCTTTTGCTGTGCGACGAATACCCTGGGGATGAAATTCGGTTTGATCACAAATTTCAGGCAGCATGGCGAAGGACCACATTGGTGAAAGTGTTTTGGGTGTTTCAAATTGGGGTTTTTGTTTTTGTCTGCTTTGTCAACATTGCGGAAAATACTGTTTTTGTTCTGATTCCTTTTTGGGTTTTTTTTCTGCAAATTTTGCAGAAAAGCCTTTGTACACAGTTTTTGTACAAGGGCTTTTTGACATTGAAAAGCATCATATCAATTTCAAACTTTGCAGATACAATGCCCTATAGCCAGGAGTTGTGGCTTGAAATTTGTTATTATGATGATGTCATCACTTGTCACATGACAGGATGTGAAATTAAGAAAATTGGCTGGTTTCCCTTAGGCAACCACAGCCTAAAAATGAGGTTGCCCAGCGGTCATCAATTATAGACAACTCATTTTCTTTTTTTATTTGTTTCTGCACAAACTGCACCGGAGTTCAGTTTAATGCATAGGGTATCAGAAGGTAAAAATACATTCTGCTTCCAATTATATGTCGGTTTCACAATAGGGTCGGTCAATTGGGAAATTACTTTGGTCATGCTTTGGTCGAAGTGTAATTCACATCCAGTAATGATGCCACTGAAATGTCTTAAAACCTTGGCCACTAAAATAACAAACCTTTGCTTCAATTGAAATTATTTTTCAACCGACAATAATAAAGGAAGTCCTTTTCATCACTATTTTTGAAAGGTAATTTTGCAGTCATCACGAAAACTGGTTATGTTGTTTCTCTTACATGATCATGCGTAATTCTTTCCTAATTGTAATCGCCAACAAATTCAGCGACAACAGGTTTTACTACAGGCCAATCGGACCAGAACAGTCACAATATCTTGACCAGTCCATCACTATCTTGACGGGTACTCATTTGTTTGGTTAAATTTCAAACAATTTACACACTCACTGTTCTGTTCTAACATCTTGAGCAGAGGACACCTTTGGTTTGGTTTGCTTTCTCATTCACTTTTTAAGCAATCGTCCGTCTGTAAAAATCAAATATTTAATCCTGCTCATAACCAACAGAGGTCCAACCCCGACAGAGCCAGTGTGCAGAGATCCAGCTGAGACAGAGCCAGTGTGCAGAGGTCCAGCCTCGACAGAGCCAGAGTGAGGACATCAAGCCCCAACAGAGCCAGTGTGCAGAGGTCCAAGCCCCGACAGAGCCAGTGTCCAGAGGTCCAGCCCCGACAGAGCCAGCGTGCAGAGTTCCACCTCCGACAGAGCCAGCGTGCAGAGTTCCAGCCCCGACAGAGCCAGCGTGCAGAGTTCCAGCCCGGACAGAGCCAGTGTGCAGAGTTCGAGCCTCAACAGAGCCAGTGTGCAGAGTTCGAGCCTCGACAGAGCCAGTGTGCAGAGTCCAAGCCCCGACAGAGCCAGTGTGCAGAGTTCGAGCCTCAACAGAGCCAGCGTGCAGAGTTCCAGCCCTGATAGAGCCAGTGTGCAGAGTTCCAGCCCTGACAGAGCCAGTGTGCAGAGTTCCAGCCCTGACAGAGCCAGTGGGCAGAGTTCCAGCCCCGACAGAGCCAGTGGGCAGAGGTCGTGCCGCGACAGAGCCAATGTGCAAAGGTCGTAGCCCGACAGAGCCAGTGTGCAGAGTTCCATCCTCGACAGAGCCAGTGTGCAGTGGTCCAGCCTCGACAGAGCCAGTGTGCAGAGTTCCACCTCCGACAGAGCCAGTGTGCAGTGGTCCAGCCTCGACAGAGCCAGTGTGCAGAGTTCCACCTCCGACAGAGCCAGTGTGCAGTGGTCCAGCCTCGACAGAGCCAGTGGGCAGAGTTCCACCTCTGACAGAGCCAGTGTGCAGAGTTCCAGCCCCGACAGAGCCAGCGTGCAGAGTTCCAGCCTTGACAAAGCCAGTGTGCAGAAGGTAAAAAAAACATTCTGCTTCCAATTATATGTCAGTTTCACAATAGGGTCGGTCAGTTGGGAAATTACTTTGGTCATGCTTTGGTCGAAGTGTAATTCACATCCAGTAATGATGCCACTGATAAAATGTCTTAAAAACTTGGCCACTAAAATAACAAACCTTTGCTTCAATTGAAATTTTTTTTAAACCGACAACAATAAAGGAAGTCCTTTTCATCACTATTTTTGAAAGGTAATTTGGCAGTCATCACCAAAACTGGTTATGTTGTTTCTCTTACATGATCATGCGTAATTCTTTCCCAATTGTAATCGCCAACAAATTCAGCGACAACAGGTTTTACTACAGGCCAATCGGACCAGAACAGTCACAAATATCTTGACCAGTCCATCACTATCTTGACGGGTACTCATTTGTTTGGTTAAATTTCAAACAATTTGCACACTCACTGTTCTGTTCTAACATCTTGAGCAGAGGACACCTTTGGTTTGGTTTGCTTTCTCATTCACTTTTTAAGCAATCGTCCATCTGATTCGAACATAATTTTTCAAAGTACATGTAAAAAGCAAATATTTAATCCTGCTCATAACCAACAGAGGTCCAGTCCGGACAGAGCCAGTGGGCAGAGGTCCAGCTGAGACAGAGCCAGTGTGCAGAGGTCCAGCCTCGACAGAGCCAGAGTGAGGACATCAAGCCCCAACAGAGCCAGTGTGCAGAGGTCCAAGCCCCAACAGAGCCAGTGTGCAGAGGTCCAAGCCCCGACAGAGCCAGTGTCCAGAGGTCCAGCCCCGACAGAGCCAGCGTGCAGAGTTCCACCTCCGACAGAGCCAGCGTGCAGAGTTCCAGCCCTGACAGAGCCAGTGTGCAGAGTTCGAGCCTCGACAGAGCCAGTGTGCAGAGGTCCAAGCCCCGACAGAGCCAGTGTCCAGAGGTCCAGCCCCGACAGAGCCAGCGTGCAGAGTTCCACCTCCGACAGAGCCAGCGTGCAGAGTTCCAGCCCTGACAGAGCCAGCGTGCAGAGTTCCAGCCTCGACAGAGCCAGTGTGCAGAGTTCCAGCCCTGACAGAGCCAGTGTGCAGAGTTCCAGCCTCGACAGAGCCAGTGTGCAGAGGTCCAAGCCCCGACAGAGCCAGTGTCCAGAGGTCCAGCCCCAACAGAGCCAGTGGGCAGTGGTCCAGACCCGACAGAACCAGTGGGCAGAGTTCCAGCCCCGACAGAGCCAGTGGGCAGAGGTCGTGCCGCGACAGAGCCAATGTGCAGAGGTCGTAGCCCGACAGAGCCAGTGTGCAGAGTTCCAGCCTCGACAGAGCCAGTGTGCAGTGGTCCAGCCTCGACAGAGCCAGTGTGCAGTGGTCCAGCCTCGACAGAGCCAGTGTGCAGAGTTCCACCTCCGACAGAGCCAGTGTGCAGTGGTCCAGCCCCGACAGAGCCAGTGTGCAGAGTTCCACCTCCGACAGAGCCAGTGTGCAGTGGTCCAGCCTCGACAGAGCCAGTGTGCAGAGTTCCACCTCCGACAGAGCCAGTGTGCAGTGGTCCAGCCTCGACAGAGCCAGTGGGCAGAGTTCCACCTCCGACAGAGCCAGTGTGCAGAGGTCCAAGCCCCGACAGAGCCAGTGTGCAGAGGTCCCAGCCCTGACAGAGCCAGCATGCAGAGTTCCAGCCCTGACAGAGCCAGCGTGCAGAGTTCCAGCCCTGACAGAGCCAGTGTGCAGAGTTCCAGCCCTGACAGAGCCAGTGTGCAGAGTTCCAGCCCTGACAGAGCCAGCGTGCAGAGTTCCAGCCCTGACAGAGCCAGTGTGCAGAGTTCCAGCCCTGACAGAGCCAGCGTGCAGAGTTCCAGCCCTGACAGAGCCAGCGTGCAGAGTTCCAGCCCTGACAGAGCCAGTGTGCAGAGTTCCAGCCCTGACAGAGCCAGTGTGCAGAGTTCCAGCCCTGACAGAGCCAGCGTGCAGAAGGTAAAAAAACCATTCTGCTTCCAATTATGTCAGTTTCACAATAGGGTCGGTCAGTTGGGAAATTACTTTGGTCATGCTTTGGTCGAAGTGTAATTCACATCCAGTAATGATGCCACTGATAAAATGTCTTAAAAACTTGCCCTCTAAAATAACAAACCTTCGCTTCAATTGGAAACAAATAATTTTAAATCATAACGGAAAATTTAAGTCCTTTTCATCACTATTTTTGAAAGGTAATTTGGCAGTCATCACCAAAACTGGTTATGATGTTTCTCTTATTTGATCATGCGTAATTCTTGCCCAATTGTAATCGCCAACAAATTCAGCAACAACACGTTTTACTACTGGCGAACCGGACCAGAACAGTCACAATATCTTTACCAGTCCATCACTATCTTGACGGGTACTCATTTGTTTGGTTAAATTTCAAACAATTTGCACACTCACTGTTCTGTTCTAACATCTTGAGCAGAGGACACCTTTGGTTTGGTTTGCTTTCTCATTCACTTTTTAAGCAATCGTCCATTTGTAAAAAGCAAATATTTAATCCTGCTCATAACCAACAGAGGTCCAGCCTCGACAGGGCTGGTGTGCAGTGGTCCAGCCTCGACACAGCCAGTGGGCAGAGGTCCAAGCCCAACAGAGCCAGTGTGCAGAGGTCCAGCCCTGACAAAGCCGGTGTGCAGAAGGTAAAAACAGTTTTGCTTCCAATTATATGTCGGTTTCACAATAGGGTCGGTCAGTTGGGAAATAACTTTGGTCATGCTTTGTATTTCACATCCAGTAATGATGCCACTGAAATGTCTTAAAAACTTGCCCACTAAAATATCAAACCTTTGCTTCAATTGAAAAACAAATAATATATAATCGACAATAATGAAGGAAAATTTAAGTCCTTTTCATCACTATTTTTGAAAGGTGTTTTGGTGGTCATCACCAAAACTGGTTATGTTGTTTATGTTACATGACCATGCATTTGGAAATCTGAACATGTCTTTCTTTTTGTTTCCCCGCTATTTAATCTTTGGAAAATTAAACTCCATAGCTGTCAGTGCCTTCCCGGATCCCGGATGATCTCTTAAACTTAGTGTGAAAACAATCGTATTTCTCCCGTAATTAACGTCTTGGTTGTCCGAACGGTCAAACAAAAATTATGACAACCTAATTAGTTGGACATAATCACTTAAAATAGCGTTCGATGTTTAGACGGGGATCACTATTGGGGGCGCTATAATCCGGTAATTTATACTATTTGGGTTGAAAAGTTGATTTTGGGTGTTTTCAACTCTTTATAGATAAACTCGGCGAATTTTCAGACCATCCTGGCCAAAATGCTTGGGCCACGTGATGATAAACATACATGTACTCTCCCCCGCACCCCCCGCTCAATGTTGTAATATCAAGCCGGAGCGCATTCCGCGCAATGAGAGCCAACATTGACCGGGGGTCGGGGCCCAACGAGATTTGGCCGGGATTGTAGATCCGCCACTGCCCACATCCTCACGTCTGTACCTACACAGGGTATATGTACCTCTATGGTAGACTTTACTTTCCTTCTTCTATCACTATGAAAATCTTTGCCGTGAACTAAAATTTAAAATCCCGAGAGTATTTCACGGCGTTTTCATGGTGTTCTCTCGCCGTGAAATTGCCGTGAATTTTTTGCGGGCAGTTTCTGCCCAGCTCATTAACTTGCTCTATTGTTCACTCTTTTGTATCGTGTGATTATCAACCATCAATAAATTGTAATGTAACTGTCGAAGCTGGCAGAAGTTGCGTGGTTTATTGACAGTTAAACATGACGGCAGGCTAGGTATGGAGGCCAAGCGTTCGACGTCCAGTTTACCATCGATGCCTTCGTAACTAGTCAAGGGCCCCCTCGTAAAAATAATAACAAACCCGTAATAAATATTGTATTGGGGAATTAGATATATACCGAAGAATATCGCGATATGTTGCTTTTTGCAGCATTTAAGATTTCTCTAACTATAGGCCTAGGCATGGTGCATTTAAGTGTGGGTTAGTCTAGATTACCTTACCCGAAGTTCCAGCTATTTCAAATAAAGTTGACGACAGAATAATACATAACGTATGATGTACCATGGAGGAATAAATAATACATTAAATGTGTCGTTTCTTTGACCGTTTTCTAAACCCCGACATAACTTATCCGTCATATCTCCAGAGTAGAGTCCGCACCACGCACGTGCGTGCATGCATACGGGATTCCATCGTTGGTGTAGTCTTGGTCAAGTGCAAACAACCGCACTGAATGCTACCGTATTATTCCCAATGTACAATGTACGTACACGCAGCTAACGTATTCCGAACTCCGCCTTAAAAAAAGGCTACTAAGACCTGAGGGGGTTACAGCAATTGTTCAATAAGGGTACCCCCTAAAGCGCATCTGCGCATGCGCGATGCTTTGTTGCTAGCCTTGGTCAAGAGCAAGCAGCCGCACTGAATGCCATCGTCTTATTCCCAGTGTACAATGCACGCACATGCAGCTAATGCGCAGAGAAATTCATCTTGAGAAAAGACAAAACCGGGCGCTTCGCACAGCCAAAATTACTAGGTAGGCCTACGAAAAATTTCCATGGACTTTTTTTTCTCCGGAATTTGAGGCGGGAAATTCTTAAGATAATCATTTTTTCTATTTTTTTTATTCGTAGGAAATTCCAGACAGGGTCGGCGGGATAAAAAAAAAATTAAAAATCGGTTGGGAGCCAAAAATAGGGTGGGTCGGAAATGAGAACCATAGAATTTAAAACAGGGACGCCCTTATCGTTGTAAGGTTTATAATGATGTACGGTAATTTTCCCAAAAGACTTTGTCCATTGAAAGCATACGTGGGTTTATTCTTGATTTTATGTTTCAATTTCAATCATAAATGTACCGGTACCGCTATGGTTTCCAGATAATTTTATTTTTTGTGTTTTGCGTTGTTGGATGGTAAAAAAGAAACGAGAGAAAAACGGGGCCTGTTTTTAACCTTAGTCAAGGCGCGCGTAGCTACCTGGACGCGTGATGCGTCCCGAATGTGCATGTATGCAGCATGTCCGGGGCGCGCCACTCATCTGGGTAGCGCGAGCCAATGAATTCGGAACAAAATGTGGGCCTACATGTGCGGACAAAACAAATGCGGAGTCTTATAACAAAAACATACCGGGAAAACGAAAAGCACGGAAAACAGCGAAAAATTCGCATGCCTGATTATTATAGTCGGATTTCACAAAATCCGTGTTTTAAAACCCAAATCCTTACTTCCGTATTCCTTATTTCTCATGAATTTCAGTACTGGTTGGCAGCTTTGAATTGTGCATTTTGCATCAAAACAGAACTAGCTTGGAGCCTAAGCCAGCTCATTTGGAAAATTAAAAGTGCCTGTAGAATCAGAAAAAGGCAACTCGGGCCGGGAGGCGAATTTGTTTTCTCCCAAGCAACATCCGAATGTGGTAAATGCTATGGCGTATATGTCCTATGAGATTTCGGACTTTACTTCCCTTTTTAAAAAATCCTCCGGAACCACGAATTAGAAAAAAAATTAAAATTCGAACGTAATGAAATTTCGGACTTTATTTCCCTTTAAAAGAACCTCAAAAGCTCAATCTCCTACCCACCCCACAGTCGAACACCGTATCCACTGAACCATCGGGATGCTCGGTAGACAATGATAATTTATGGCATTATATACCCAGCCCTAGGTTCCTATGCATCCATAACGTTTGGGGAAAAAATAATTCGCGGCTGGGCCGCGCCGGGCCGGGAGCGAGCAGAGACACCACACAGACAATCCAGCCAAACTCAACGCTGAGTGATGTGATTGGTTTAGCATGACTATGGAAAATAGTTTCGACCAATCAAAGCACTCAGCGCAGAGGTGGAGCCGATCGTTGCGCGTTACGGAGTTCATGATTGGTCAGTCCGATCATTCACGACTGCATGCATGTAACTTTCAACGTGCTCGAGGTGTTCGTCCATTACAACTACGCGTAGCTAGTAGCAAGACGCCCATTTCGGACACGGCATAAGAAGTCATTGGTTTTTGTATACAAATCAGGAAATGGTGAGAAATAAATTACATTTTACAACTGCAATGAAAGAAAAGCTAACATTTTAAGAAAGAACAAAGATTGACTGCTCCGTGAAGCCGGCCGTTGGCCTTCAAATGAGTAGTTTTTTGTGGCATTAATGTAGATCATTCCTTCCTCCATCGATTTACGATGAGTAGGCTAAGGCTGTTCGATATCCATTTATTTTGATACCGAAATATCGGCAGAAAAATATCGCGATATTCGATATTATCGTGATGACGTCACTTTTTTCATTACCGGAAGAACGGAGGAATAAAAAAAATACATGACGGAAGTCACCACGGCATCATGAGATCGGGCCCGCCGGGATTGAGCGGCAGGAACGGGGGGCCGGTTTGACAAAGCTTCCCTTCGCTCGTTGAGTATTTAGAGTTTTACGACATTTACCTTCAGTTGGCTACTTTATGGCACTCCAGAAAGACTAGCGTTTGTTTCTATTTCAGCATTGTTGATTAGTAACACAGATGATAATACCATGGACGATCACATGCGAGCTGTCAACAAACGATCGTGTCGTATATTTTGTGAAGACGACATGACGTACATTGCACAATGTACAATGGATGCGCGGCACGTGTTTTAATTTTTTCTCAAGACGCGACGCAGTTCGCTACACGTAACTACACCAAACTACGTGTGCCTTGTACACTGGGGAAAGACGGTGGCATTCAGTGCGGTTGCTTGCACTTGACCAAGGCTAGCAACAAAGCAACGCGCACGCGCAGATGCGCTACAGGGGTTGACCTTATTGCAAACAATTGCCATACCCCTCGATCTCAAGATGAGTTCGCAAGCGTGTAGGTACGTACATTGTACACTGGGAATAAGACGTTGTTTGCACTTGACAACGTACGGCGCGGAGGGTAAATCGCGCGGAAGGTAAATCGCGCGGAGCGGAGATGTCATGTCGGGGTTTAGAAAACGGTCAAAGAAAGACACATTTAGTGCATGTATGTATTTGTTTATTCCTCCATGGTACATCATGATACAATATATACTATTCCTACCGTCCAATAATTGGAAATAACTGGAATTTCGAGCAAAGTAAACTGGACAAATCCACACATAATGCGGCCAAAAGGAACATATATCGCGATATTCTTCGGTATATCGAAGTCCCCGATATTCCGTTTTTTTTTTTTTGGGGGCCCTACGGATCCGCGAGGAAAAGTACACACTGCGTGTATCACAACCCGCTCCCAACAAACCGTGACCACCTGTCCGTTTTATCCCTGCGAGATTGATGTTCGTGCATAACATATTCGCATGAGCCATGAGTCGATCGTCTTTATAAATGCAGATCAGACTACTGTACTCGCAACCACAAACACATAAAATTAGGAGAGTTCCCCGTTATGCAGGGCCGTTATGTTTGCACCCGCAGTAAATCTAATCTGTTCTTTTGTCAGTTGAAGAATGGTTTACCGTTTTGCATAACAAAGGAATGCAGCCTGCCGGGTTCGCCGTTAATTCGCCGTGAACATAATTGCCAATATTTGCTGGAAATAAATGCCGTGAAATTGCCGTGAATTTTTATTTCACCGCAAAAGACGGATTTTCAGGGCATTTTCACGGCAAAGATTTTCATAGTGTATTCTCCTTTAAATTTGTCCCCATTGAAATCTCAAAACCCATAGCGTTAACTTTTTGGGGTGGGGCAATATCTAAAGACTCCCTCGTGGGGTAGCATTGTCCCCATTGTTACCCTTTCTTCCATGTACCCTGCAAGGAGACTAATGTAAGAGCACATCCTCGCACAGTCTTTCCGTACATTGGGTTATGGGGACATTCCATCAGGTTCGTGTGCTTAAGGAAAATCTCTCTTCCTGAAAATTCTCAACATCAGCCTAATATGTATTCCTCTCCATTTTCTTTTCCATAACCCTAACCCAAATTTACCTCCAAAGACCCAAAACATTATGGGGACAGGAAAATGTCCCTGCAACTCAGTCAGCCTTTTCCAAACAAAAGAAAATGTCCCCATAACTAGGTGTAGGCCAACCCACATACACCCAAATGGGGTACCTCTGTTATAGACTTTACTTTCCTTCTTTTATTCTCCTTTGTCCCTATTGAAATATCAAACCCATAGCGTTGTCCCCATTGTTACCTTTTCTTCCCAGTAAAGGAGACTATAAATGTTGCAACACACACACACACGATCAGCATCTGATGGGGATGTTATATATCTACTCGGTCACACAGTTGACTTTAAACTTTTCTGCATAAAAGCAAAAGTTGATCTGCGGTAAAAGTTCTCTCAAATTACCAAATAAATGAAGGTACTCATTAAACTTATTTTACTTTTGAGGAGACAAATTAGCTCTCAGAAAGTCAAAAAGTAGAAAGTGAAATGTTGTTTTAGTCCCCCTTTAAGTATTGCTCATTATTATAAAAACGTTTCTCCTCCTATCAAAGGCGGAAATTAAAACCAATTTCATTGCAATGCACCTACATGTAACTATAGCCTTTCCAGACATTTGTTTCAGTACAAGTACAGTGTTTTGTAGAAATCAGGCCATCAGGCTGTGTACATGTATTTATATTTCTATATCTTTGCAGGCAAAGCAGATATTTCTCAAATCAAGCAACCCAACACCAGTACCGTACGACTGGGTAACAGAACAGAGTGAAAAGGGGACTTCAAAGAATGTAACTTTGTATGGGTAACCTCATGAAAACTTAAATTGTAAAGATCAGTCTTTTAAGTGCTTTACACATAATTTTATGCTGTACACATAATTTTATGCTGTTTCGGAAGTTTTCCGAAACGGCACTTGTTTTCGTTAAGATTTATTTATTTTATTTTTTTCAGACTTTTTGCCCATAGAATTTGTGAACATTTTCTTTCTGACGGGCACTTTTACTACTTTTATGTACCCGATTGCCTTTAAACTTAGAGACACTTAGACCAACTGCTCAGAATGTGTCCCGAACTTTTACGTCATGATGATGTCATCACATGATTTTTTATGAATTTTTAAATGTTTTAAATCGTAACATTCTTTTCAATATATCTAGCGAACAAAACAAAATATTTTCAAAATTCTTTTTGTTATAGCTTTGGTATGTCTCAAAGTTATGCCTAAAAAGTGAAAATTGTGATGTCATGATGACGTCATCAAAAATGTGGGTTATTTTACGCATTGAAGGGTCGGTTCGATTAAAAAATTGTATACATTGAATTTTTCTCTACCTAATTCCAAAATTTCATGATCGTGGCTCACTCCAGTAAGAAATAACAGCCATTTGACACTGGCAACCATAACAAAAAGTGTTTTCCATGGCGTCTTGAGTATCAAGAGGATTATGACGGGAACCAAGTGGTCATTACCTTTTCCGGTTTGGTAGGTTATTCTCATGTCACTGAACATTTGCCTGTCCATTTCATTTAGTGTGTCTGTGTATTGCTTGTTCAGCCATGTACAATGATGTACCACTGAGTGCCTCGTCCCACTCTGTAAAGAGTAAACGGGCAGGTTCACCTCCTCTTCTGAAGTTGAACAATGTTATTCTGCAGGCTGCGAGGTCTCGCAGTTTTGCAAAATTGTGGTTATCTCAAAACATATATTCATCTGTTACCATTTTGCTCATTTCATCAATAGTGAAATCCCGAATACGCTTGATGTCTGTCCCGTTCAAGTGGTAGCTGCTCTGGTTTTCGGAGTTTGATTTGCCCAAAGACGCAGTTATGGTTTAGCTCCAGTATCTGAACAAATTTCTCTATTTCTTCTGCCATTTTGTCCTTCCCCTGGATAAGGTATGTGCATTTGGTAATTTGTTGCCATTATTTTGAGCAAATAATAGAGAGCAGATTTAAATCCTGCTTCTATTTCCTTTGGTGACCCAGATGTGCCCTTATCACTGGTTGAAGTATACTCATCAATGGCTTCACACAGAATGTTGAAGTTTCTTCTATCTAGCATGTCTGCTGCCGTCTCACATTGATGTTGCCCTGCCTTTTCCTGGAATACCAGAAAGAGTGAAGCAAGCCTCCTCATGTCACCTCTCACGGATTTCTTCACCTCTGCCTCTTTGTCCTGTTTTCGTTGCAACTTGTCATATAGACGCTGACCTAAAACACTGATAGCAGGGTCAGTTGTGCAGATAACTCCAACTTCGCCATCTCTCAAGTTCTGCAGTATTTGATCTTTGAATGTAGCAGTCACCATGCTGGGAAGTGTCTGAAGAAGAGAAGCGAGTGCAGATTTGCTTGTGCTTTCAACAGTATCAATGGCTATAAAATCCATTGGCAGTTGCCGCACATTACAGTCTTTGTTTCTACCTTGGTTTTCTTCTGCTGTAGTAGTTTTGGGTTGCAGCCACCTTTTTGAAGGATCTCTTTGTTATATATGTAGATCTCTTCCAGCCTCAACTTTTTGAATGCTACATTCTGCTCCTGTTTCGGGAGGTTTTGAATGGCTTTTACTTCTTCATTTATTTTGTGTCGAAACATAATGTGGCGTTTTAATTGGCTTTGAAAAGTGCCGCAGATTGGACAGGGCTTTATCAAATGGTAAACCTATTTGAACATGTGTGGTTTTTCCCAATGGTAAATAAGCAGTGTTGTCAATAGTAATGAACGGTTCCTTCTGTGGTAATTCAAATGGTAAGCTGTTTCCTCGTGTGTTTGGTACTTCCAATGGTAAAGATGCACTGCTGTCAATGGTAAACCACACCATCATAATGAATGGTAATAAACGGTGTCTCCTGTGGTAATTGAACATTGTAATCCAAATGGTGCTGTCAATTGTAATTGGAACAGGCTGTCCACCAGTAAGCATGGATGCACAGTATATGCCAACCAATTGGCTGTTCCCATGGGAAGCATGTGTTCCTGATTTGAAGTATAGCAACATTGATATGCGTAGTTGAATGTGTTCCAAGGGTTATAAGCTTAGAGATGCTTTCTCAATTATTCATATTTCAAAATGTTCTTAAGAATGCCAAGTTATACAAAATGATACCCATCACTGTGCTCTAAGTTAACTTCAAATTGTCAGTCAACTGCGGCGGAACAATTTGTACATGTAATTTGTACACTGTGTACATGTTGGAAAACAAATTATAGGACCTGCCAAGAGTGGGGGGATATGTCCCCTAGTCGAAAAGGGTAGGGGGGGAGGGGGGCACTATCACCCTGGTTCAACCGCCGTTGTTGTCAGTACATGTATTTGCATAATTATAATTATGATGCTAACGTGGTCTTGAAAAACGGTGTCAATTAGGGCAAGAATTATGTTTGATTTGGACGCCAATTATTAACATATGCTAGACAAAATAGTTATTTCTAGTGTGTACTGAATATCAGTTTGTCACCTGCACCACGTAGTAACACCTATAGTCCCACATTAAAACAAATGTATAGTATTGTAAACTAGGAAATTTATGAAAGGGCTTATCCCATGCATAGCAGCTAGTTTTTAATACGACAAATATTTTGCCATTTTGTTTTTCTTTCTCCCAATTTGTTATAATTTATGGTAGTTCATGACAGCAAAAGTTTAACAGTATGTTTTTCAGTTTCACAAAGTAACCTCACCCTTGTGGATTAACATAGGCGTACTCTTGTCCAATGCTTGCATACAGCATTTTTAAACAGTAACACTAAAAATGACTTTGTTTTCAACTTTGAGTGATTCAGCTTGAGTGGAACCAGCGTGGCCACTCATGAAATTTGAAATTCCCAAGATTCAGCCAGTAAAATTCCCAAGATTTCCCAAGGCAATGGAAAACAATGTACAAAATGCATTATTTTAACAGAGCACCGGAAGAAGCATTTTGCGCATGTGCAATCCATATTTTCCCCACCAAAGAAAATCCCAAGGAGTGGCCATAGTGAGTGGAACTGTATGCTGATACCATGCTGTGTGCTCAAGTGTGTTTTCTGTAAATTAATTGTGGGCTCATCACATGGAGCTTTTTTCACGAAAAGCATAAGGGCACGCACGACTTCTGTGTAAAAACAGCACATGTACAGCTTGTATACAATTAGTTAATGTACCAAAGAAAAACATCAAATGAGGAAGTTTTAATGTAACTGGTTTATTAAAGTTAACAGCTTTTCTTCTTTTCTTGGCTGTGGCTCTTCAGTGTTACTTCATGGTGACTTGACAAATTGTTTTCCAACAATCTCCCCCCCCCCCCCCACAAACACACACCCACAGTCATGTAAACGGGTGCAATCGTGGACCTCCCATTGTTCCTCTTTTGTTTAACTTTTTCGGAAGACCTCCCATTTCAATCGTGGACGTTCGGTCAAACGTGGACCCCTTTGTCTACGCCCGAATTCTTTTGTCCTAGGTCCACGATTGCCGGCATATACAAAGTTTGATTTGCCTATTTTTGTTCAACTGATATGTGGCAGCCCCAAAGACGAAGTTTAGGTTTAGCTCCAGTATCTGAACAAATTTCTGTTTCTTCTGCCATTTTGTCCTTCCCCTGGATAAGGTATGTGCCTTTGGTGATTTTTGCCATTGTTTTGAGCAAAAATTAGAGAGCAGATTACAACCCTGCTTTCATTTCATTTGGTGACCCAGATGTGCCCTTATCACTGGTTGAAGTATACTGATCCTCAATTGGTCTTATATGCAAAGTTGAATTGGAATCAAACTTTGGTCATGCATTCAATATTGCAACCTTTATATGATGCTTGTCTCAAAGGTCAAGTACTGAGGTCAAAGATCATTTGCTGTCAAGCTCTAAAATAGGCTGGAATTGTCCAACTTGTCTCATTTGAAAACTGGAAGTCCAATTGGAATCAAACTTGGGTCATGCATGTACTATTGTAACCTTTATATGATGGTTGTGTTAAAGTACTCAGGTCAAAGGTCATGTGAGACCAAGTTGTAAAAGAGGCTGGAATTGTAAAATTAGTCATTGTGCTATTGTGCCGATTGAGGTGTCAAAATGTCCAGATGATAGATATTTAAAAATAAATGTGCACGATGTGTAACCATCATAATGACATCATCAAAAGAGTGCGATCATCATGAAACTTAGTGGGTAGGTCAATATTGTAGGTCAATACTGGTATGCAAAATTTGAAGTGATTTTATTAAAAATACTCCAGAAAAGCCCTATGCTCTGTTCATTGAACAGACATAGGCTAGTTATTGTTAATTTTGTTTTTGTTAACTGATTTGGTAATACGGTTTAGTTCCCGACAAACTTTTAAACTGCAAATTGTCAATCTTGAATAAACTTATTATGTATTATAAGCATTTTAGCATTATTGGCAATTAGTTCTTTTTTTTTTCAACTGTAGACCTATTAAATTCAAAGTCCACATATTAACAGTTTTCTGAGCTAATTACATGTATATACATTTTGTATTCTGGTAATTTCATAAGTGTTAATAACTGTGCTTTGTGTTATAAACTTTTTTAGCATTGTGCAAAGCGCGGTAAGGGACATTGGTGAAACCATGTGAACGATTGGCTACATATAGAGGGATGTGTGTGTAGGGAGGATTTGAACACCCCCCCCCCCCCATTAGTTAGATGCATCCATGAATAATGCCACCATGATGTCCAGTCCTGTTCACTTTGAACAGTGCCTTAGTAGTGTTCCAGGATTTCCCCCATTCACACGATTCGAGGAAATCTTTCGAATGATTTAGCAAATCAAATTTTTTTTTTACTGATGTCCCTTTCAGGGCTTCTTATTTAACATTTTGTCATTTACTTATTTATTTTTAATTATTTCATTTAATCAAAAGATTATGCATTGATTTGGTAATTATTGTCTTGTCTTGAAGACAAACGTTTGAACTGCAAATTGACCCAAAAATATACATTGAATGAACTAAAATGCCACATGTGTACAAATTCTGGTAATTTCCAAAGTGCTACTACATAAATGTTTTCATTACAATTATACAGTATGCTTTATTATGTATTATAAGCATTTTATCATTATTGGCAATTTTTGTCATTTATTTTCAATTATTTAATTTTATCAAATCTTTGAATGAACTAGACTTGTATTCAAAACTTTACATTTTTGTGTGTGAGCCAAGTACATGTACATATTCTGCCAATTTCCAAAGTGTCACTGTCCACATTATGCAACTCATGGTTTTTAACTTACCAGATTAAAATGAAATAAAAAAATAAATTCGAAATACACTATTGTAGTTCATGCCACATGTCATTGGTGTCATAAACTACTTTATTATTTTTAATTGGGAATTTTACCGCCAGTGAGTAAAAACTTATTTTAGTCTATGCGTATGTATCCTGTCCAGTGCTACCGGTACATGATATAATTGGTAAATGAAAATGAGATATTAAACCGTATCTTATTAGGTAAAGGTAGTACTCATCTTTATTGAACTTTATTGCAAAATGCATTACCAAGTTAGTCAGTGACAATTTAGAAGTTAAAAAACACATAAAAAAGGACTGGAATGTGGTGCATTTGCAACAGCCACCATTAAACTTCTTAATTGTTTGTAAATGATGAGTGTCTGCTAGATTTGAGTTTTTAAATATCAAATTGAGCAGAAAGAAAAGGTAGAATTTAACTACAGTGCTTGAAAAATGCTATTTCAAACCTTTAATTGAAATACCAAACAACTTACAGACTGCTCTATTTCTTTTAAATTAAATTTTTCGAGCAATTCAGTTAAATCCTAGCCTTTCTGCCCAATTTGATATTTAAATTAGTAGGACATTGTAGTGCAATTTTTCCAATGAGGACCTTATAGTACTGAGCCGAGGTAATGTATTATGTACACATGTTGGACAGCACCACCTACAATTCAGTTATGTACGTTTTTCAAAGATATCCACCAGTCGCTCAAAAGCACTGATCATTTTTCCTTGCTGTTGTACAAGTTTTTCGTCAGTATCTGTCATTTTGTTTAACTGTTGATTTATCAAATCCAGCATGTTGTCATTTTTGCTTCTCTTTGTTTTGGGGCTTCCCGAGGGGCTTGGAGAAAGCCCAATTGGTTTTGCAATTGTACCACTACTACTTGAAATGAGGAGTGGTGGCTCAATAGCATGGCTTTCTCCAAGTGCCTCATCCATCAATGTGTACAGGCTCCACGATGCTGCCTTTCCTGTCCCTGTACCTGGGCACTTGATATCCTGTTACAAGAAGCAGAAGAAAGATTGTCAGTTTTTCCACATGTTGTTTTCTTAATGGAATGAAAATATGGGATTGTCTATTGCCACACAGCAAATTCGATATATTTTTGAGTGCACCCAATTTGATATGAGAAGGAATGTCTCGCTATTTTAAAACTTGTGACTTAGAAACAAACTAAAACTACCAGTGCTACGTAATTGTATATAAACAATTCAAGTGAATGAGTAATGCTATAGATGCAAGGTAGGACAATAGAGACCATATATACTCAGGGCACACTCTAATAGACCCCTGTACACTTTGTTTACATGTGTGCTTTTCTATGAAGCCTCAAATTCGTCGTCCCCCCCCCCCCCCCCTGGTTCCCTGCTCCCCACCCTAAGAAAGTGCACATGTAAACAAAGAGTGATGTCATCAGTACAAGGGTCTATTACAAGAAGCGTGCAGATAGCGTAATTCAGATTCATTGACAGTGACAGCACAATTAAGTGTCTAGTCATGCATATCATAGATCAAACGTGATATTACATGGACATTCTATTTTGTTTAAATAAATAAAATTATACATTTATACAGTTCCGTGGTATTTTTTAAATGTTGAATGGTGCACCAAAAGTGATGAACAGGATTGGTTCAAGATGAATTCAAACACTTCCGTTGTATAAAGGATTTAAATGAAGAAGTAATATATATTGTTTAAATTGCTAAACAATCCATTATAGAATTGTTTTTATTTCTGATGGTGCACCAAAGCAGATGAACAGAAATGCTTATTGATGAATTTAGGCACTCTAAGTTGTATATATGGATTTAATCAAAGTAATATATTTGTATTCAATGAACAGAAAGTTATATTTGCTTTTCTTCTGGAAATGTTGAATGGTGCATCCAAACTGGTGTGAACAGGGATAGTGCTTTTTATTCTGTATTATTGTTAGATGTCATAATATAAGATACCCATCATCTCACCTTGTACTTTTTGCAGAGATTGTTCCACTTTTTTCTCATCTGCTCTGGGGTCTGTAGCTCCCCAATGCCCAACTCCACTGCAATATCCCTGTTTATAGAAACACACCATACACAAGTGCTTGAATCTCTTCCTGAATATCAATTTTATCATAATTTGAAATGAATAGTGTTTTCAAAAGCTGCGAATAATATTTGTATTTATCTATAAATAAATATATACACACCTGTTTGAACATGAGATAATTGTCTCTGATAAATCTGTTTGTGGGATAAACAAGTTAACCCTGACCCTGCTGTGAGTATTTTGCCATGACCATATCCAATAATATCCAACAGCAGTTGAAGTGTGAAGCCTGCTGATAACAGGCTCTAACAGCTGGAATAAAAGATCTTTTGTTCACTGCTCGGATCAACAAAATCCAACAGAAAAGAAAATAGCTGTTGTTTCTTGTTGGATTCTGATGGATAAACTCACTTGTAAATGGACCTGTGTACTTTTTTCCCCTCCTGAAATTCCTTGCTATACCGGCTTCGAAGCTCAATAAATTGTTTTGTCAAGTCCTCTGTCCCTGTTGTAGATGACAAAATTATTAAATGCTTTAGTGAAATTAAAATGTTAAGTTGGAGACACTGAAAGGAAATGGGGAGGTATGTACATGTGGCTCTATGATTTTTGCTTGCGAAATTTTGAAATGTTGCTGTGCATTAAATGTAGTGTATACGATTGGTTCGGGGGGGGGGGGGGGAGGAAGGAGGGGGAGGGGAGTTGCAGCCCCCACTCGAGTGGGGGCTGCAACTCCCCTCCCCTTTGAGAGTATGATCATACTCTCAAAGGTCCACTTTCTTCTATTTTTTTGTTTTTACTTTTGTTTTTACTTAAGAACTGGTGAAAGTGGATGACCCACCATGCACGGGCATTGATATCCCAGCAAACCATTTAACGTTTTCGGCACGTTTTCTTAACGTTTTCTTATGTTTTGCGGACGTTTCAAAAAAACGTTTTTTGGACGAAAGTTTGTGGACAGTTTTGGACGTTTTAAAAACGTAACTTTGTGACGTTCTAAGAACGTTCCAAGAACTTTCCCAGAACATAAAAAACGTATTGAAAACTTTACTGGAATTAAGCTACGTTGCCAGATAGTAAGTGCAAATTTACAGAAATGAATGGAGTGGGAACCAGACTAAATAGAAGTAACTTATTACACCCATGTGGGACCCTTTTGGGCAGGTCTGGGCTAGCCCAAGTGGCCCATCAGCCAAAACTGTATGGGCCCATATGGGCCACTCAGTTGCCCCACCAAGGGCCCAACGGGGCCCCGCTTGGGCTTGAATTACTATATATAAAGCTACGAATGTATACAAATACGATAACCTACTACACACTACAAACTAAGCATTGTCGTGAGTTACCTTTATATTCAACTTTTTCTGGCATGATGAAGTCATGGTTTTCCATGAACAATTACAATATTTGAATACAAAAGGAGATTTAATACAATTTGTCACCTATGTTTGCAAAAAATCCATATTTCTATGTAAAATTGTTTGAGTAATTACACATTATGGTCAAGAAAGTGTGATTTTGGACTAAACACCAACATTTAACATGACTTTTGTGAACACAAATTTCCTCAGTTCTGATTGGTCAGTTGGTACGCCCAGAAAAGAAACGTTTTTTAAACGTCATAAAAGAACGTTTAATGTTGGTACATTTTGCAACGTCCAAAAAACGTTACGCGAACGTTCTGGAAAAACGTACTTAAGACCTCCGAGTTATACGTAAACTGAAACGTTTAATACACGTTTTAAAAACGTTTTTGAAGACGAAGACGTAAGTAACCTACACAGAACCTAACCAAAACGTTTTTTAAACGTTTTGTGTTAGTTTCTGTACGTTTGATTTCAAAGTTTTTTAAACGTTCGGGAAATCGTTTTTAAAACGTCACTGGAAGACCGTTCAATTTATGTACATTTTCTGACGTCCGAAAAACGTTTTTCAAACGTCGCAAAAGACCGTTTCATGTAGGTACATTTTCTAACGTCCGCAAAACGTTGTTAGAACGTCCTGGAAAACCTCTGAATTGTACGTAATCTGCAACGTTTTATACGCGTTTTAAAAACGTTCTTTTAAGACGAAGACGTAAGTGACCTAGTAGAACCTAACCAAAACGTTTTTTTAACGTTTTGTGTTTGCTGGGATGTGTCCTGTATGAGCGCCGCTATTGAAAGTGGGCCCCAGCCCCCCCCCCCCCCCCCCCCACCCCCAAAAAAAACCAAACAAACAAACAAAACAAAACAAAACCAGAATTTGGTTCAGAGAATTTGGATGCGCCTCCACAAAAATTCCTGCGAACGTGTTAAAGTTTACCCCTTCGCCCCTGGCATTTTGTGCCTAGTTTCCGGACGTCAGCATTTTTTGACTTAGGCCCTACGGATCTTTCACACAGTTTGCAAGCATGATTTATTCAGGAAATGCTGCCAACATTTAATTGATTGAGATTAAAATCCTTAATAGACAGAGATGTAAAAGAGATGTCAGAAAGTTAAAATTGCGCGACGTAAAGCCACCCTGCCCTGGTCATGCTGGTGGAACTTCAACCGTGTTTTATTTCTCCATGCTTCAACACGATACAATTGATTTTCATCCTATATTACTTAATATTTTGTTTATTACTGAACTATTTGTGTCCCCTATTATCTGCAAGAATTTTCAACTTACACTCAAAAACCGCACTCGGCGACTTTGTTCCTTCCTCCATTATTGACCGTGCAAAAAAATCCAGCCAGAGGCAGACGACACACAAGCAAAACAATAGCACTTTAAGCACTTTTGTTTTCATTACGTCAAGAAACTTTGTCATGACCCAGGTCAAATTATGACGTTATCAAGCCCGTGCGAAGTCATCTCTTCGAATTCGGTAGGCTCCGTTTTTTAGCCAACTCGGAAGCCTCAAATTGGAAGCCTAAGCCGAAGCCTCAATTTGGTTTAGGCTTCAACATGGCCGCATATGGAGACGGAACCCGAGCCTGAGCCCAAGCCTGCGTTTGAGAAAGGGCCCTAGCTACCGGTCCCCATATATATACATATGCGGACCGGGAACCAGTCTAATTAAAGTCCTATATTTTCTTCGTTAATAAAGACCTAATACACACTAAAATACAAGTAGAATACAAAAAATGGACAAACAATAAAATTAATTATTTTCCAAACGAAATTCTTTTTAGGAAATTTGTATTTTTATGTAATATTTTAAAATAGTTTCTTTCATTCATTTGTTTTAATGAACTCCCATCATGCTTTGGGGCACGCGCGTGAATCAAAGAGTCGCCATTTTTTTCTCGTTTGTAAAACCATTCAACGTGTTCAACCGCCGCCATCATACCGCATTCAACCGAACCATTCAACCACGTCCTAACGTTTGTAATACAAATTATTCACCTTCGAATCTGATCTTAGCATCACAATGAAGTTTTGTCTATTTGACTTTTTTTTGAAAAAGGGACTGTTGAAATTGGGTCAACTGACATGATTTCTTTAGATGACTCGACCGTCAAGCCGCAAAACTTTAAGTTAACAATATACAATGAGAAGTGGGTTTCCACGGGTCATGCTAATTAGCGTCAACAAGCGTCAACAAGCGTCAACAAGCGTCAACAAGCGTCAACAAGCGTCAACAAGCGTCAACAAGCGTCAACAAGCGTCAACAAGCGTCAACAAGCGTCAACAAGCGTCAACAAGCGTCAACAAGCTAGGGTGGTCGGCAGTTTTGGGTTTTTTGTGTAGGTTATTTAATAAATGTTGCCATTAAGTTGTAATAATCACGTTGTTACGGCGTTATATACTTAAGTATTTTCACAACATTGCTCTGATGTTGTTATAATGACGTTGTGGTAACATTGTATTTCGGTGTTTTCACAACGATGTATTGATGTTGCAATACGTGACGTAGTGATGACGTCATACGAAGGTTTTATCTTAACGTTGTTGTTAACTCGCAAATCACGTTTTGAAAGTGTGGTATGGTATTTTCAAAAAGTTGCTGTTATGTTGCGATTCTTAGACATATCTTTTCCGCCTATCCTTGTACCTGCATCCTAGTCTTGGTTCCAAGATGTTACTGTCTGATACTTGTCATCAACAGGGGGCGCAATTTACAGGCTGTCACCGGCGGGCGAGCGCGCGATCAATCACGGAGTTACAGTAACGTCTTGGATATTTCTACTTTTGAGGGCGGGACCCGACTATGGAAATCGTGGCTAAACATGCATCATTCATATCACGTGACTGGTCTGACCTCCATGGTTAAGTTTGACCGATTGCCCCAATTATGCAAAATGCGCCTGCGGTCGACGCGACGTGTAATATAATACCGTTTGAAAAAAAACGTGGATGTACTACTGTGTACAAAAGCCACTTGTAGGCCTACATACAATGTACATCCACATATGAACACTGTGGATACATGTATAGTGTACGTATGTATAGGTACTTGAACTTCAAGTTTGAATAACTTGGAGTTTCTGATCTTTTTTGCTACGTCCCAGAATGAGATAATGACAATTTACCTGCAGGTGTGCACTTTAATCTGGGATGTTAATTAGCCAATGTGAATTAATAAATGCAGAATAGTCAAATTTGTAAATTATTTTTTATCAAAGATTGATTTTTGCCAGTCTTGTTTAATTACATGTACAAACATGTGGTGCCGTTTTTTGCAGCCAGCCATGGCCAGGCCCAGTATTGTATTGGATATTTCAGTCCAGTTAGTTGCATGCACAATATATTTAAAGGACGTCTTTGGTCAACTTTTGACTGAAAAACGTTTTTACTCACTTTGTCTTCAAGGTGGAGCTTGAATTCATCATTGTCTTAATTATTTATATTTCTCCCAATATAAAATTCCTCCACTAAATACATTACATTCCTACATGTGTATAGTAATCCATGTATACTAATATTTAAAAAAGTGAACATGAAGAAGATAAGTCTGAAATAGCAAGCCCAGCAAACCACTTAAATGCAGTGGATTTAAAATCAAAATAGATGGTTAACTTCACTCAATTATTCTAATTCTTGAGGTAAATAAAAATTTTCACTGGATAAAACGTATTTCTGTAAAGATTTAGACCATTATTGTAAAGTTACATTTATGTTAACATATACTTTACCATTGAAGGTTAGAACTGCCACAGAGTTCATCAGAAATATGAAACACACCATTTGTTACATCTCTTTTTTCATGTATTTTCAATTTCCATCCTGAAAAAATTATTTGGCAGATGTACTGGTCATTTACTACTCAGTGTAAAATAATCGACATTACATGTACATGTACATGTGGCATTTAAAAAAATGTATAATACATTTACTTATACAAACTGGCTGGGACGTCCTCCATTCTGAAGTCTTTTTAAGTTTATCACCTCACATGTTTATACACCAGTGTTCTAGCTCGTACAGTGTACATGCACAATATATAATGTACATGTCATCGGGTAATACCTTCTCATAAATTTTTACCTTCACTCAAGCGCGCCTTCATGATTTTACTATGATATGTGTGGAGACCGGGAAAAGGGGGGGGGGGGGGTTGGTTATCATGAAATTTCCAAAACCAACCAACTGAAAATTTCGAAGGGGGGGGGGGGGAATGGACACTACGCTGTTTATTACACATGTATTAATACACATGTATTAATACACATACACAAACCCAAATTTAACCTTCTTTCCGACAATTCTACTGTAATTTCCATGTGAAATTTATAATACCTCCTGGTCTATTTCAATTGTTTTCTTCTGTCTGGTTTTATTGTCTAGGGGTGATCTTGTCATAAAGTGTGTGTGGGTGGAGATATATTCCCCATCCCCACAACCCCGAAATCTATGTTTTTGCCTTCACTTTATCAACACTTCTTCTTGTCGACAACTTTTTGGGGATTATATTTAACTATAAAAGTTGGGTTATTATGTACGCCGTATGTATCACCATTTGTTAATCCTTTCTGATATGTTTTACTTTGTATAAAAATTGTTGTTTAAAATTTGTTTTTGAAAATGATCAATTAAAATCAATTGTGATGTAGTTCTTTTAACCAATATATGTACACCGACTACTGCATGTATTTTTTCTATTACATGTGGAATAGTAAGCACGTAAACACACTGGCTGTCATCGAAGGTTATAGTTCTAAATTTACATTCTAAGGTATTAAAATAATACCTCACATGTTCACTCATCATCCGCACAAATATTTCGTATAGGCCTACACTTCATTTAATGTCTAAATAGACTTCAGCTGCACTACAGAAATCAGCTGCACTACATGGAGGAATGGAGATACTTCGCGGATTTTAACGACACGTAAGTCTTGCCTATACTACACGTCAACTTAAAAAATATTTCCCACAGACATGACAGACTGGGTCACGCGGATCGCGTATCGCGCAATCCTTCATTCAAAACAATACAACGGTCGACGTGTCGGGCCCGGGCGCGGGGAACTTCAAATTTCCAGACAACACAACACACATACACAAAAAACCGCACCCAGAGGGTGGTGACCGCACACCACCACCGCGTCCTATTTAATCGTGCATGCTCGCCAAGTTATGAATAATTCATTTGTCAAGGTCAAACTCAACCGCTGATTGGCTCCCCCGGAAAGTCGGGGAGAATGTCGAAAAAGTAAAGAAAAAGTTAAGACCCGCGGACAGAAATATCCAAGACCTTCGTGGAATTGAAGTGAAGAACCGAGCAAAGAACAGTAGAATCGATTCTTGTCAGAGCGCGTAATATATAAA
This sequence comes from Hippasteria phrygiana, assembly GCA_037893225.1. Taxonomy (NCBI): domain Eukaryota; kingdom Metazoa; phylum Echinodermata; class Asteroidea; order Valvatida; family Goniasteridae; genus Hippasteria; species Hippasteria phrygiana. Next base: position 131,102 of record JAZGUH010000170.1, on the reverse strand, counting down.
ACATTTTAGAATCGAATACAATCCGAATCGATTAACTTAGAAACAGGGCCCTCGTTCGGAAGGAAAAATTAGGAACACGAAGGTCTTGGAACCAAGACTACCTGCATCCATGCATCGTGTTCCGGCACTGTATGGAGCGTACCAACTTACATAAATTTGCCCCTTCTCAGAGAAAACTAATACCACGGCGCATGCGCGGCACCGAATTCCGCATCATTTGAATCGCGGTGCTCAGTTACCGAGCGAGCGGGAGCAAGCAGCCACTATTAACGGTCGGCCTCCAGTTGATGCCCGGCTAAGTCAGGCTCCACACGTACTAATAGTATACGGTAGCTTTTCAGAGCAGCATTTCTTCAGAAGGTAGGAATTGTATATTTTCTATAAATCTTAAAATTATCAGTGACATTCTCGCGTGTAATTTCGGGAATACGATTTTTCAGTATTCTTACGTATACATGTAAAACCTTTTTCAAGCAAATCACTAAATATACTGGCAACTTTCCGAACGTAATTTACGAAAGGACAGTCTTTGTTTTTAGTTGATACTGAAAATGTTCCGTCGATTCAGATTTGTGAAGAGTACAAATCAATTAGGTGGGTGGGCTAGTTTGTTATTTTGAGCATTTATAGAGGAAACAATACAAATTAGGTTCATGTAGGCCCTAACGTTCTAAGTCTTGTTGAGTTGGAAAAAGTCGTATTTTTCCCAACATGCCCAAAGGAAACTGAGTATGATACGGATCTATGCTGGCAGATTCGCAGGCATTAATGACATATCTAACCCCCTATGGTGCATGTAAAATCCTATTAAAATTGGAGGATTGGGACTGCTATAGAGTTTTAACAAAAAAACTGTTGGCTAGTTTTTATAGCTGTGCATGGAAGAATCTTATATGATTTATTAGCAAAATGGAAAAATGTCTGACAGTGTTTAAAAACCGAGAATACCTTTGTAGTGTAGCCTACCAGTACCATTTTGATTCCAATTAAGCAATGGTCAAACCACACTAGCTTTGACAACATGAAAGAGTTAGCTGGGGTACGTGCCGGTATCTTGTAATTTGATTTCTCAAATGAAAGTAGCCCTACTGCAAATTTAACTGCAAAATAATACAGTTAACTATTAAGATATTTCCCCCCAAATAAAGCCTGCACCATATGGTTTGTACATTAACGAGGTCGTTGTCATGGCTACGTGCGTACCATTGAGTCACAGGGCCTGGCCAAAAGTTCAGAAACCAAATCATTCCAGCGTAAACACGGTCCTCTAGATTTCGCTGGAATGTCTAAGTACACGGAAATTTGACGTTCCGGTTATAGCTCAAGTGTATGGCGTATAGTGACCGCATTAAATATTAGAACTGTGTGTGATTGGGTAAGGTTCGTGGCTAGGTCAGCGTTGCTAAGAGATGAAAGAAGAATTGCCCTAACATTTTGTAACAGCCTTTTGTAAAGTGCTTTTAAAATGTTTCCTTCAAGACCATGTGGACAACAACAAACCGTGTTCCGTTGTTTTCAATTTCTATTGGTATATTAATCTTAAAATTGCTCGTAATGTTTTGTAATTTGTCCCCACACTGCAGTTATGCTTCATCTGAGTGCAATGGGTGGCAGGCTGTGACATGTTTGAACTGCTTTTCTACTTCATACGGCGTTTGCGGGATGCTTTTGAATCATCTATTATTTTTCTCCGTAAGTACATACAGAGTTGACTTTTCGATCACATCTGTATTCCTGTTAAGAGGATGAAAATAACTTTTAAAAAGTGTAAAAGGAACACGGTTTTTGGAATGAGTAAAGTGATTAAGTGTTCTTTTTCCAGTCGTGTGTTGAATAAAGATGCTTGACCATGCTCTAAAAAAAAATTCATTTTGCCCTAAAAAATTTCAATTGGTACCGGTAAATTTTGTTTTATCGACAAAAAACCTTTTACCGATTTTTGGCTTTTGTCAGCCTCTGAGAAGGGCTTGGTTTTGGAATAGTTTAGAGAATTAGTGCACCATCGGTCAGCCATAATAATTATCTGATACATTTTTTTCCTGTTATTTGTTTATCAGAATCGCGTCATGATGAGGGACGTGCCATGTTTACAACCTTGCCGATGAGTGGACCTGCACTTCTACATCTGGATGTATTGGAATTTCTTATTAAACGGTCTGTGAAAAGAGCCTAACTCTTAAAACACATTGAACAATCTCTTAATGTAAAAGAGTGAAAAACTCACTCTACAAAAGAGTCAGTCCCTTCTCAAACCACTCGAAAAGAGTGAAAACCACTCGAAAAGAGTGAAATTTCCACTTTTTCGAGGAGCCATATAAGGGACAACTCTAAAAAGAGCTGTCCCTATTATGGCTCCACGAAAGAGTTGAAATTTCACTCTTTTCGAGTGGTTTTTATAAGAAATTCACGCTTTTGGAGTGGTTTGAGAAGGGATTCACTCTTTTGGAGAGTGAGTTTTTCACTCCTTTACATTAAATTTATGAAAGTTACGAGACGCCATTTTGTGGTTTCCCATTTAAAAATGCGTCTGATTTAACTTTAATTTTCGCAATTTACTGAAAACCGATGTATACCTTCACGAAAAGAAATTACATGTACAAGTTTCATAAACCCTGTAGCAACATAAAACGATCATGTAAAAACGTTTTATATAGATTGTCAGTGGCAGAGGACGGCTTCAAAATAATGTGTACCTTATTTACGTTGTCATCTTTTTGTTTGTTAGATTTAAAACTCACCTCCCTATATAGCCTGTCACGTTCAAACTGAAACTACTGTATAATTTTGCTTCAATGTATTTTTTTACCATTGTGTATGTCACTTGAATTAATTTGATTTGAAAGAACGAAATGGTTTAACTTTTTTCAACTTGTCGACTTTTTATCTTTTTATCAAAAAGGTATTTATTATGAGGATAATGGTGTGATGGGGGACTTTCATAGATGTTAAAAACCGGTAAGGGGCCCGTCGCAATTGCCTTTGGCCAGACCCGTAACATATTTTGTCAATACACACTCCATCACACTATTATTCGTTCAGTTAAAGACAAGTTCATATTATTGCAAGAAAGCCAAAGTAAACGCAAATTTGTTATGTCACGGAAATTATTCCCGCATGCGCTACGAAAAGGGAGAAAATAACTCCGGTGAATTTTGAAGCGAATATTTCCGATATCTAATTCGTTTGTTTTTGCTCTTGCAGCCTAGGGTATGACCTGCATGGCCTTTAGGTCAGGTCATATTACGAACTTACTTCTTTTCTTGAATGCAATATACATTTGCAAACATCAACATTAAAACTCCCAAATTATTATGAAATATGTTTCTTGATTGTAAGTGAATAATAGTCTCAAGCATCCTGAGAAATCATGACATCTTGCGTGCTGTCATTTTCAAAAAAAGTTGACTTGTTTGTATCATTTCCAACATTCTTTGTAATAAAATTAGAATGACATTAATTCCGTTTACATGTACATGTACATGTATTTGATTTGTTATCGTTTGCAGAAATTAACTTCAAATATCCCTATTATGTTACAGGAACGTGTCCACAGAGTTACATAGTGTGCCATAAAGTTGCAGTGATGTGCCAATTATTAAGTTGCAGTGACGTGCCCAATAAAATTGCAATTGCGTCCCATAAAGTTGCTATTACGTTCCAACAAAGTTGCAGTGACGTGCCCAAAAAGTTGCAGTGATGTGCCAATTAGGTTGCAGTGACGTCTCCAATAAAGTTGCAATTACGTCCCCAATAAAGTTGTAATTACGTCCCATAAAGTTGCTGCGACGTGCCCAAAACGTTGCAGTGACGTGCCAATTAGGTTGCAGTGACGTTCCCAATAAAGTTGCAATTACGTCCCATAAAGTTGCTTTTAGGTTCCAACAAAGTTGCAGAGATGTGCCCACAAGGTTGCAATAACGTTTGTAAATGGTTGTAGAAACGTCCCTTATAATAAGGTTGCTGTAACGTGATAATCAAGTTGTAATCACGTCTCCATAAGGTTGTAGAAACGTGCATATACGTTGCTGCTGTTAGGTGCCGATTAGGTCGTATTAACGTGCCGTCAAGGTTGTAATCAAGTACCGGTAAACGTTACTTTTACGTTGCAGCAACGTCCTCCTAACGTTGCGTGATAACGTTGTGGCAACGCGTATGGGAGTCGACATTTTTCCGTTGCGGAAACGTCAATTTCCTAACGTTGCCGCAACGAAAACGTGACCATGTGGCAACGTTGTCACAACGTAAAATTGTTAGCTGGGTATACACAAACTCCTGAAATTCCACCCTTTCAGAAACTACCCCTTTTTTAGTCTTTCATGAACTCCTTATGTGAGATTTTTAACGATTTAGCAGCCCCAAAATCATGAAAATCTGTACCTTTATTTCGTCTGAAAAGATCTCCAAAATCGGAAGGCAAAACACAAACGAACGTATATGTTCGTGGTATGAGTCGAAAGAGATTTTCTTCGTCTTTACGATGATGTCATTTCTATTTTTATCCGACCAAATCTCGGCAAATCTCGTCACAAAACATGAGTGAATGTCACGTGCTAAAAACAAGATGGCCACTTTCTGGGCGACTGCGATCACAACTTTCCAAAAATAGACATCGTTTTCAACACCAGATTTCACTTTTTTGTATACGCCGACCATCAAAAAGAAAAATATCATTGGAAACATCCATCTTTTCTCTCTGAAATCACCTCATCAGAGTAATTTTTTGAGCTTTAGAAAAAGGTAAAACAGCGCAAGTTTGCAACGCACTTTTGCACGCAAACAGATATAAATGACGATCGACCCCAATACGCTGACCTCCCTAAACAAGCGTCAACAAGCGTCAACAAAGCGTCAACAAGCGTCAACAAAGCGTCAACAAGCGTCAACAAAGCGTCAACAAGCGTCAACAAAGCGTCAACAATTTATAAAAGCACTGTTAAGCTTAAACATGTTATTCACAATATTTAGTGGGCTCCTTTGATTATTTAAAAGTATCATTAGGCCTAGTATTTAAAAGTATCTTTAAATGTGTGATTTTTAAGCGAAAAAGTACGACATCAACGGTGCTTTTTCCCGGCAGCCATCTTGTTTTTCTGGGACATGGTGCAATCGCGCATGCGCAAAAGAGAAAACAAAGATGGCGGCGCCCATTCATCGTAATTTTGTCGTCATAAAATTTCGTTTTTATGTGGGATTGTGAACGGGAATAAGCCCAATTTCTTACATAATACGAGATGCGAGAGTTTGTTGAATACAAGTATAGCTTGGCCAACTCGTACCCTGGCCAACTCGTACCCTGGCCAACTCGTACCCTGGCCAACTCGTACCCTGGCCAACTCGTACCCTGGCCAACTCGTACCCTGGCCAACTCGTACCCTGGCCAACTCGTACCCTGGCCAACTCGTACCTCTAATTTGGACAACTCGTACCTCTAATTTGGACAACTCGTACCTCTAATTTGGACAACTCGTACCTCTAATTTGGACAACTCGTACCTCTAATTTAGACAACTCGTACTTAAGACAACTCGTACCGCGCGACAGGATTCGCGCGGTGCCGTATGCATTAAAATTCATGCCAAATTACCTCATTTCAAAAATAATAATATTCCATTGGAAGTAGGCCTACGGCGAGATCATAGTAAATAAAATCCTATTCACGACTTTGACAAAACCAATGGTGCGCCATGCTAAGCTTCGGCAATAAATGCGCGCATCACCAGTATCAAATTAAGTTAAAAATGCCAGCGCGTGCTCAATGCTAAGAGTAAGAGCCTGAGTTTGGCTATGCGACACCGCAAAAGACCACAGAATTAGGCCGAACTATAGAATATGACAATGGGCAAACTTCAGACGATTTATTAATTAATTCCACAACAAAGTATGTGCCAGCCAAGGTGAGGATGTAAATGAGGCATAGTATGATTTTGGGGAAAACCGTGCAGTAATTCTCGTGCGCACAGTAGAAACGTGATTGCATGGGAATGACTTTCTTATTCTTGCTGTACTAGCCTATGAAAAAAATTGCGTCTTTCTATGGGGTTCCTGTCCGGACCCCATAGTTCTAGGGGTAGTACAGTACTAGGCATCAGCAGCATGATACATTTTCTGTGATTGGTTTAATGCTTAACCCCTTGACCACAGGTTTCATATGGGGGGCGCAACAGGTCGGCTTGTGCAGCCAAGCAGAACAGAAACAAGAGGCTTGTGCAGCCAAGTATAACGTACACTACTTCCAGAAATGTAAGGCTCCATGAGCCTTATACATGTAACGCTGAACTATTTTGGACCCCGTAACTCAATGGGATTTGCAATACGCTTTTGTTAGGTTGTGGTTTTATAGACTTCCTCTAGTGTTGCGTGGTTAAGGAAAATGGAGTTGCTGCGCAGATGGCAAGGAATTTTTAGCTGTACATGTAGCTGTTTCTGCCTTGTTTTTTTTTCTTTCAAATATACACTAATTACCTACATTGTATCTCTTTGGTTTTTCTTTACATCTCAAATACAGCTCAAGAAAGTAAAGAAGCAGTCGAGAAATGACATGCTAGTGGATCGACTGATAAAAAAAAAAGAAGCAACCAAGATGGTAAAGAATAAGTCTTTGTGTCATTGTTGTTAATTTTGTTGTAGGGTGATTTTCTAATTTTTTTAGAAAGAATGTTGCATCCTTACGCCACTTTTTAATCAGAGATTAAATCTCGGTTAAGGTCAGTCATTACAAAAATGTTGAAAAGACATGAATGTGCATGGGACAGTAACGTTTCAAATTTTGTCAGAAAATAATTTTTTTAATGTTCTTGACTGTCCAAAGACTTGTACAAACCCCAAAAATTGGCAGCAAAATCCTACATTATTTGTTTGTTTCTGATATATGCTCTGCTGTACACTGGAACACCGCTATAACGAACATCGCGGGATCCACAGATTTTGTTCGGTATAGCGATCGTTTGGTATAGCGATTTTCAGCCGCCAGTCCGTCAACATGGCGTCCGTTCTTTTAAACAGCATCCTTTTTCATTGTATTTGAAGTGCGCCCTATTTTGATTGCAATTGAAGATGTGCCGGCCATTGAATCATTTAATTACATGTTCATACTTTCTAAGCTTAACAAATTCTAAAAAAAACAGTTCGCTTTTCCCTTCTATTCCTGTCACCCTTTAACATAAGCTATGGCCGTTTGGGAATTACAAACAGCCCAAATATGTTGTACATTTTTTTATTCTGTTGCCTTTTTTTTCAACAACAATGTTCGGTAAGTTTTGTACACAAAATTTGGGAGCCAAGGATAGTGTTCGGTATAGCAGTGTTCGTTACAGCGGTGTTCCACTGTATATAAAACATGGCATGTATGGTGCCGTGAAACATGTCTTGTGCTCAATTTAATGCTTAACCCTTCTATGCAATTATGAAACCTTTTAAAATCAAAGACCAACCTACCGAGATGGAGCGACTCGCTGAAGAGAAGGAGGAGTTAAAGGCTCAGCTTGCAAAAGTCACAAAAGAAAAGGATGCCTTAGTGACTTCTTTGGCATGCATGAAGGGTGAGAAGACTTGTTTTCATTTCATCTGATGCTTACTACATATCTTGTTACATTGCAAAATATACCCAAACACCAGGCATGCAACTTTTCCTCGGATCAGCCAATTTCCTTGTTTTTACACTTCACACTTATGCCAATTGAAAACATTGTACAAAGTCTTGTAAAGATTGGAATTTCCTTGTTGTTTGTTAATTCCAAGTTGCATGCCTGAAACATGCAGGACAGAAAATTTTAAAAAGGCATTGATATTGCTCCTTGCAAGTGTGCCCAGTGTGAATAATTAAGGCAATTAACATGCCGTGGCATACACGTTTGCCCTGATATGGGCCATATCACTGTGAGGCCCGAATACGTGAAAACCTTTTGTTGGAACGAAAAACGTGAAAAGTGAACAAAGGGCAACCTTTTTCACGTAATAAAAAACGTGATAAGTTCACTTTTCACGTTCGTCAAAGTATCACGTATTTTTCGGGTTGGCCGGTTGCTAAGGCATATCTTTCACGTACTAAAATACGTGAAAACTTCGCTCGCGCACGTGCCCATTGTTGGCGGATTAGCGGAGGTGCTATAAACAATCTTTTGTTCTGCAACGACTGGTATGTAGGACAGCACTACACACGTTTCCATTGAAGGTTAACGACCGTTTTCGGAACCATCGCGAGGTAAGTGTGACCTAAAATGAGATTAGAAAGGCTTAGCTTTAAACTTATCAAGGGGTTTTCTTTTCTTTTTTTAGAAAAAGACATGTTGAGTTTGGGTAATTACAAAGTGGGTGCTAATTGGTGTAGGCCTAAATCGATATACCGGAGATTGTTAACCCACTGCCAAATGCATGTAAAACACGGGGGTTGACAACTTGAAATACTATCGCCCGATGCCGGGGACAACCAAATCGGGCGTCGGGCTCGTTTCTTGTCCGACGGACAACCCATTTTTTTTTCTAAATCGGGCTTATATGAAACGTATAATAAATTTATAATGATTATCTTTCTGATTTTGCAAAAGAATGCAAAAACCAAACGTCTCAGATTTTTGTTAATGAATGCGAAAAGTAAACAAAAGTCAACTGAACTCCAACTCCCGAGGATGCACGATATACTTACCGCGCCGATCTCGTAGGCCTTTGACTGTTTGACGGCAACGCGGCTCAGCTCAGCATGACGTGTAAAGAATTTCTCAAGAAGTGCAACGATTTAATTCACACATTGCGCGGGGCATTTTGTTACACAGGAATTCGCCGAACAAAATGAGAAGCCATTTTTACGGTGGTGCCGCGCCCGCGTGCAGGCTGCCCGCGTTCTTTAATTTGAGTCGCGTGCGCATTTTGGCAAGTTGTAAACACCCTGTTGGTCGAAGCTGCGTCGAGCGCGCGCGTCTAACACGTACGCGAGCGCCTCGCCACCGCAGTAAATGCTTCTAATGTTGGTCGCCGGATCGGATTAGTCTATAGTCTACATAATCGGGCCACCCCGCAACTAAATTCTCATTACGTTCCGTAGACTGCATGTTCCGTAGACTCATTCCTCCATGGTAGACTGTTCTATAGTCCGTAGTTAATTTTTGTGTGTGGACTGGTGCTTGAAGAACGTATGTAGAACGAAATGTTTTTAATTATAGACTGAATGTAAAGTCTATTGGCAAACAGACGTATTCGGCGAGCACAAATTTGGATGGAGATTTTATCCGCAACTGGGAATCGCATTAAGCATAGGCGTAGCCAGCCGGGGGGGGGGGGGGGGTAATAGTGGGGGATATCCCCCCCCCCCCCACAAAAAAATATATATATATATTTTTCAGAGTTCTCTTTTTTTCACCCCAAAATTTCCCACAAGAAAATCAAAACCCTGCGCCATATCTACGACATACCTTTAGTTTGGTAACTAAGTCCAATAACTTCAAAATGATTTTTGTTCTCTTGTAGAAACGGGGCCCGATACATAATCGTTGCAACATTAAAATAATTTCCTTCATGCTCAGTGGTGGCCCCAGTGTGCCCTCGCTGGAAATTATAGTGCCCACTGTGCCTGCTCCAAAAATATCGGGCGCGCTCGCGTTGACGTTCGCGTAAAGCCCGGTTCATACTTCATGCGAAGCGAATTTCATGACGTCAACAATTGAAGTTTCATTGTGACGCACACCGTTACCATAACGAATTCGCTTCGCATACGTATTCGCATGAAGTATGAACCGGGCTTTATAATACGTGCTGCTAAACCTCTCTAAAGTGGAAAGTTATTGTTGGGGGAAACTGCCCTCTGTAACAAATGTAGCCTTCTTTATTATACCCAGCACGATACGGGGCTTCCCAGTCGTCTTTTATTGCTGTGACAAACTGCAGCAACGCAGTTTGAAACTATTTTTAATGTTGAAAAACGTATCGCCCAACGCGCTAAAAAATGGCGCTGCAAATGGCAGATCAGAATGCGCGTCTCTAGCTGTACGTGCTGCCCAGCTAGTCTTTATAATTTTATATCTATGGCTGGCATGATCCGGGGCGCGTCACGCGTCGAAGTAGCCACGCGCGCCTTGAATAAAGGCTATCATCCGGCCGACGGTTTAAAACGAACGCCGTTTTTCTCTCTTGTTTCGCCATCTAACAACGCAAAACTTGAAACAGGTCAGTGGAACGATATTTCCTATAAAATACCCAACCCCAAATCCGCTCATTTCTGAAAATTGCAACAATAGTGCATACCCTTGTGTAATTGAGTGGGCTTTTCGGATCATAGATTCTTGCCAAACAGTTTTTTCTACTTAGTACATCATAAAATTATCAAAAATTGTTGTTGGCATTTTTTTGGCGGCCATCTTGAAATCTGAAGTCAAAAAGCTCTGACAACTCTTTAATATATTAAATCAACAACTCATAACCCAAGATGGTTCCTGAATTCAAAATGGCTGCTATATCATTACCTAGATGGCTGCCAAATTCAAAATGGCGGCAAATGTTAGTAGTTTTAACATCCAAAAATCAGATTTGTCTAAATATTTTATATTTCTTTACCTCATTACTTTGTTATGATCAATGATCTCAGTAAAATAATATGCACATTACATTAATTAAAATATGCTTCAAGATGGCTACCAAGCTCAAAAATGGCTGCCACGTGCTTTTTTATATTTTTCAGCACTTGATCTTGATTTAATATAGGCTGGTTGTTCAATGTGATATATTTTCAAACTTTCTTGGGTTATGAGTATATATTAAAGAGTTGTCAGAGCACACACAAAATTATTTTCACAAAGAAATATGGAAAATAAAAGCAAATTATTGAGCAAAATAAAGCTTTTTGACATCAGATTTCAAGATGGCCGCCATTATACCAAGATGGCCGCCAAAAAAATGCCAACAACAATTTTTGATAATTTTATGATGTACTAAGTACAAAAAAACTGTTTGGCAAGAATCTATCCGAAAAACCCACTCAACTAGATATTGTGACATAAGGGTATGCACTACAAGACCAATCATTCTACAAGGACATTTTTCAAAGGTCAGAAAATTTGTAAAACGCCTAATATCTTGCATGGCGGAAACCAGACTGATAGTCTGGTGTCGTATGTTTATTTTGCACAGCTAGCATAGGTCTGTTTTCAGGCTTAGTCTGGCAAGCGGGATAACAGCGACTTCGCGTACGCATCATGCGTGTATCAATGCACTGAAAGCATGGAGGAATAAAACCCAAGTAAACCATGCCTTGGTCCTTTGTTCTCAATCTTCTCGCCCCCTAGGATCAATACAGTGTACAGGCCAGAGGATTTGCATACTTAATGAGGCCCGTAGGACTGTGCAGTATCTTGTAGTTTACGATGGCTTAATCCCTTATACACCCAGTTGGAAACTTGGAGTAGGCCCTGGCTTTCAGTGGTTTTGCACATTGAACTGGAGTTTCACAAGAGTTTTGTTTTATAATAACTGCTTTTAAATTAACATTGTCCGTTTCTCTTGTTTTATATTTGCAGGATTAGATCATTCTTGTCCTTTGATCGTGGCAGAAACAAGTTTGAGTTTGGCAGTTTTGCCTCAAAGATTTGTTTTGATCGGGGATTAAGTAATAAAGGTTGAACCTGCATAGTGCTATACTGCGGTTAATTTTCGAAACCTTATTACAGGCGTGTGCTATAGGCAGACATTTTGGTATAAAAAAATATTAGTGTAGTTCAAAGGTCAATGATTCTCTGGACTCTGAGGACAACTTATTAATGTATAAATCTAGTTATTTTTTCCTGTTTTATTACCTCTTTGATTTGTGAGATTTTCCTCATCTTTCTTGAGATATATAGTTTTAAGCCTTTTCCTGAACTTTGAAATTTTTGATGAATGCTAAGTTTTCTTCTGAAGCTTTTGTTCATGTTAAACATTTCGAGGTGCCTTTTTTTCTGGGAAATTATTAAAGTTGAGTAATTTTCCCTCCACTTTTTTGTAATAATATGGAATTTTAACATGCCGAATTAAGCTTAACACCTCCATTTGATTTCCATGTATAAGTATATGTGTCAGTAAATCCACTTCCTTGTTAAGATGTCTTTTCTTGTATCTTCACATTGTACATATAGAAACATTTGGGTGTTTTCGAAACCCCGTTCTCTGGTAACTCGGCCGGGAACAGTGTTCTCTGGTTGCCGATTACGAAAGCCAACTGTAAGAGCGCCCGGCCTCTGGACGAAAATTCAAGATGGCAGCCACCGTATTAATACTCCAAATGAAAAGAAAGACAATTATCTTATACGAACAAATTGAAATCCTGGAACGTACAGCAATAAAAATTGGCAGTCCTACTATTTATGATCACTACGTGTAATGTTATTTTCTTATACTGTTCCTGCTGGACTGAATGAATGCCCCCAAACATTAACGCAAACTCTGTAATGCCTTAAGACCGCCATCTTTGTTCTTGCCGTTCTCATGTTGTTCACGAGCACCGTTCATCAGTCGCGGGTTCGTTGTCTTCATTCAAAACGCTCTTCGCGGCCGGGTTCATTCAAAACCAGAACAGGGTTTCGAATACATGTACCCCAATAGCCACACAGTTAACTTAGACCATGGAGGGATGCTTAGAATATGCAGGAGTCCTTTGTTCTTAATCCACTATAGCCCTTAAAATCAATACTTTACTGAATGTACACCGGCCAGAGGATTTGCATACTTAATGAGGCCCATAGGACCGTGCAGTATCTTTACGATTGCTTAATCCTCTTACACCGGTGGGAAACTTGGAGTTTTTCCCTCTTAGTAAGGTTTGCACATGAACTGCACCGAGTTTCATAAGAGTTTGTTTTTTTACCTTTAAATTGCCATTGTTTCCCTTTTATTTTATTGAAGGTTTTTAGATCATCCTTGTACTTTGATTGTGGCAGAAACAAGTTTCAGTTTGGCAGTTTTGCCTGAAAGATTTGTTTGAGTGGGGATAATTAATAAAGCCGGGTGTGAACCTGCGGTAAATTTTTGAAACATTATTATTATTATTATTATTTGTGGGGGGAAGGGGTGTGCTCAATATAGGCAGGCATTTTGGTATCCAAAAATTTAAGTGTAGTTTAAAGGTCAATGATTCTCTGGAGTCTGAGAACAACATATTTATTAATATATAAATTTAGTTTTGTATTTTTCATGATTTATTTCTCATTGTTTTTTCTCAGTTTTTCCTCCCAACATCTTTTCTTGAAAATCTTGGGATATAGTTTTAAGACTTTTCCTGAGCTTTGAAATTGTTGATGAATGCTAAGTTTTCTTCTGAAAATCACGCTTTTCATGTTAAATATTTTGAGGTGCCTTTTTCTGGGAAATTATATCCTCATGTTTTGTAATAATATGGATTTTTAACATGCCGAATTAAGCTTAACAACTCCATTTGATTTCCATGTATAAGTATGTGTCAGTAAATCCACTTCCTTGTTAAAGGGACACATTGCCTTCAAATGTCATGAAATTTTGCTGTTTTGAAATGTTCCTTATCTTTTATAAGAGTTGTTCATGCAAAAAAGCACGTATAATGTGTTGTAATTAGTGAGTAGTGATTACAAAACAATAAATTGGCCTCTGACTCCTGACATCTGACCCGCAAATCATAGACTCATTTCCACCGTCTAAATAATGCGCAAAATACGCTGTGAGAGTCTTTAGGCTGGCGCCGCAGCCAGTGGCCTTGTAAACCTATAAGATGATCGCCAGGTACCATTCTCTACCTCGCGACACATATCGCCAGTGCTGCGCGCCGTGCCACAGTACATCAAAATGGATTAACAACGTACTTCAACCAGCTGCGACTGGAAATACGACTGGTGAACCCAGTCCGCCATTTTGTGGAGTCAAACATTTGGTTCTACAAAATGGCGGACCGTTATTTGTCACGAAATTAAACAAAAACCACGCAATTTGAAGGGATAGTTATATGAATCTTTATATTCTACTTTTAAAAAAGCTTCCCAACCATATTCATTTCAGTTTTATATAGCCCAAATCGCAAAATCCAAAGCAATGTGTCCCTTTAAGATGTCTTTTCTTGTATCTTCACATTGTACATATAGAAACATTTGGGTGTTTTCGAAACCCCGTTCTCCGGTAATTCGGCCGCGAACAGTGTTCTCCTGTTGCCGATTACGAAAGCCAACTGTAGAGCGCCCGGCCTCTGGACGAAAATTCAAGGTGGCAGCCACCGTATTAATACTCCAAATGAAAAGAAAGACAATTATCTTATACGAACAAATTGAAATCCTGGAACGTACAGCAATAAAAATTGGCAGTCCCACTATTTATGATCACTACGTGTAATGTTATTTTCTTATACTGTGCCTGCTGGACTAAATGAATGCCCCCAAAAATTAACGCAAACTCTGTAATGCCTTAAGACCGCCATCTTTGTTCTTGCCGTTCTCATGTTGTTCACGAGCACCGTTCATTAGTCGCGTGTTCGTTGTCTTCATTCGAAACGCTTTTAGCGGGTTCATTCAAAACCAGAACAGGGTTTCGAATACATGTACCCCAATAGCCACACAAGTTAACTTAGACCATGGAGGAATGCTTAGAATATGCAGGAGTCCTTTGTTCTTAATCCACTATAGCCCTTAAAATCAATACTTTACCGAATGTACACCGGCCAGAGGATTTGCATACTTAATGAGGCCCATAGGACCGTGCAGTATCTTTACGATGGCTTAATCCTCTTACACGGGTGGGAAACTTGGAGTTTTTCCCTCTTAGTAAGGTTTGCACATGAACTGCACCGAGTTTCATAAGAGTTTGTTTTTTTTACCTGGAAATTGCCATTGTTTCCCTTTTATTTTATTGAAAGTTTTTAGATCATCCTTGTACTTTGATTGTGGCAGAAACAAGTTAAAGTTTGGCAGTTTTGCCTGAAAGATTTTTTTGAGTGGGGATAAGTATTAATAAAGCCGGGTGTGAACCTGCGGTTAATTTTTGAAACATTATTATTATTGTTAATATTATTATTATTATTTGTGGGGGGAAGGGGTGTGCTCAATATAGGCAGGCATTCAGTTTTGGTATCCAAACATTTAAAGGGACACATTGCCTTCAAATGTCATGAAATTTTGCTGTTTAGAAATGTTCCTTATCTTTGATAAGAGTTGTTCATGCAAAAAAACACGTATAATGTGTTGTAATTGGTGAGTAGTGGTTACAAAAAAACAAAAAATGCCGATTACCCCTGACATCTGACCCGCGAAACATAGACTTATTTCCAGTACTAAATACCACCGTCTAAATAATGCGCAAAATACGCTTTAAGAGTCTTTAGGCTGGCACCGCAGCCAGCGGCCTTGTGAACCTATCAGATGATCGCTAGGTACAATTCTCTACCTCGCGACACATTATCGCCAGTGCTGCGCGCCGTGCCACAGTACATCAAAATGGATCAACAGAACGTACTTCAACCAGATGCGACTGGAAATACGACTGGTGAACATGGTCCGCCATTTTGTAGAGTCAAAAATTTGGTTCTACAAAATGGCGGACCGTTATTTGTCACGAAATTAAACAAAAACCACGCAATTTGAAGGGATAGTTATGTGAATCTTTATATTCTACTTTAAAAAAAAGCTTTCCAACCATATCCATTTCAGTTTTATAGCCCAAATCGCAAAATCCAAAGCAATGTGTCCCTTTAAGTGTAGTTTAAAGGTCAATGATTCTCTGGACTCTGAGAACAACATATTTATTAATATATAAATTTAGTTTTGTATTTTTCATGATTTATTTCTCATTGGTTTTTCTCACAGTTTTTCCTCCCATCTTTTCTTGAAAATCTTGAGATATAGTTTTAAATCTTTTCCTGAGCTTTGACATTTTTGATGAATGCTAAGTTTTCTTCTGAAATGCACGCTTTTCATGTTAAATATTTTGAGGTGCCTTTTTCTGGGAAATTATATCCTCAAGCTTTGTAATAATATGGAATTTTAACAAGCCGAATTAAATTTAAAAGATCTCCATTTGAGTCCATGAATATGTATGTAAAATCCACTGCCTTTTTAAGATCTCTTTTCAGTCTTGTAGGCCAAAAATGCCGATACCCAATTACTGATGCCCAAGTTGGAACAATGATTAGCCAATACAGGCTCATCATAAGTTGGTCAGATTCCAATATGGGCAATAGAACATGTCACGTAAAACCGATGCAGCGAACTTGCTACTTTTATTTTACCCTTCTTTTGTTCCCTTTGTTTGTACTTTAACTTTAACAGCTCCCCTAAGGTTTGTACACGAAATTCTCCCGAGGACCCCGCCCAAGTCTTCGGTGTCATTGTTATCCCTAATCCCCCGTTGTCTTAAGTCCTCTCTCGCTAACCCGCTCACACATCCCCCGTGTAAACACACACACTTGTTTAAAAAGAAAGCATTAGGCTGCTGCATGCAAGGAGGAGGGATGCTAGTACGTACGTTTTTACTTTTTACTTGCAAAAACGACGTCGATGATTATTCCTCCATCGTGGGAGAAAGGCTCAATGATAGTCGTTTGACCATAACAAAACAGCAGGAATACAGCAGGAATACAACAAAAATAGAAAACACACGTCAGAGCTCGACAAATTTTTTATTCAACTGGCAGTCCACCGGACTATACCACACTGAGAAAAATGGTAGCCCAATGTTTGAAATTGGTAGTCCTGTGCGGCCAAACCCAAACCTACAAATAACAAACGCAAACTTTATAAAATAGTATTATTTATGGACTGTGGAAATAAAACTGAAGTTCTTTTTTAGATTCTTGTCAGACCCAGCACCACCATATTTAGATGAAATCAGAAAACGTTTCATTTTCACTTCTGTTTTGTCATAGCCAAGCAGAATACAGCGTATTTACTAAATTATAGCGTTTGCTTGTTCCACACAATATCCGAATCCAGCGCCCGGCCAAAAAAAATCAAAACTTTTCACCCTATAGGTACAGCTCCCCAAAGCACGCGAATAATTACATGCCCGCTGAATGTTTATAATACCCGTATATGTGTGCAGACTGGTTTCGGCCTCTATTACGCATTTGTATTTTGTATAGCATGCGGCAGGAACTAATTCAGCACATCGTGATCAATCGAGAGTTCCCAGTCCCTCCATCATTTTCTAACTAACGCAAAGTAAGCGTGAGTACATGTAGTTTGTTCAAGCCAAAATAAATTACTAACCTGTGAAATACATCCCTGATAGTAAGCGCGAAATGTTCTGCTATAATTATTATTTAGCGCCGATTTTTCGTTATTTTTTAAGCCAAAAGATAATTGGAAGGATCGGGAACAAGTCTATGAAAAGTGACTGACATCATGTGCACGCGCAATCTGTTTTGCGGTTGCTGGTTGGTTTCGTTCAACTATTGCACGGCCAGCGCGCGGTACCAGTGGCATAAAGATGGCAGCTAGCTCTGTGCAAACGAGTATTTCACTTATTTTTCTCTGAATACGAAGTCACTGAATGGCGATGATATTAAACTTTATTTGTGGGTGAATGTTTAATGTTATTTTTGCTTGTACCTGCTGATCTGTGTAACTGTGTTCTGGTCCATGATTATGAAGTTTGATTCTCTGAAAAACATGTGCAATACAGTTGGTGGTCCGGCGGGCTCTAGCACGGGAAACTCCGGTTGCCCGCGGAGGCCTGGCGTGGTTGTCCCAGGCGTCCGGGCCAGGGATTTGTCGAGCTCTGACAGTACTTTTAATCATTTTAAATTCAGTAATGATTTTAAAGAACATACAGAGTGCATTAGTAAGCTATGACATTTTAAATTAGTTTTATTTATATTTTCATGTTGGCCTAATCTGTACCACAATCATGATCGTTGGCAGCAGCGTATGTAGTTCATGTACATTAAAAACAGTTAGCTCCGACATCAGTTTTACCTCCTGTCAATCAGTTGTCACGTCACCAGAATCTACACTTCCAATAAAAGAAAAGGATTAATGTCGAATAGCAAATACATGTACATGTACATGTGTGTACAGTATATGATTCTTCCTTGTTTTTTAATAAGCAATTATTTTTTAATAAATCCATAGAAAGTTAAAATAAAAAGACCTCTTTTTTGTAATTTAATGAACTGTAATTAATTGCGCATGTAGCCCTAACCGTTCATGTATACATCCATATGTGCATACATTTTGTGCACAGTCATAAGGGCCCCCTAGGCCTCAATTTATGATGTCCAGCCCTGCTTTTCCCTCCCTCCTCCACCGCCCGAAATGTTACCAAGAAATATCCCCATGTACCTAATTAATTAAAGGATGAAAATTTACCTTGTATGAAATCTCAGTCAGACCATGGAGGAAGGTTAGTGTTCCTTCCTCCATGGTCAGACGGTTGTAATTGTTTGTACCTTGGAGCCTCAAGGAAGGGTCGTACTCGCAGTCGTAGTCGTACTCATTCGATTGCGGCATCATTCAGCTTAGTTTTTATCGATATCGATTTAAACGCAACGCACCAAAACTCTGGAAATGTTTGCTAAATCCATATCCGGTGATTTGAGGAAATTACTTTACCCATCTGGGTCCAAAGTATGCACCTGAATTGTTAATAAATGAAAAAAAACCAAGACGAAAGCTAGCGATTGCATGCAAGCTGGCAGCACGTGCGGGAAGGGAATTCCCCATGGTGAGAAATGGCCAGTGCAATACAAAAAAGAGGGTACCAGCGTGTCAACACTGTTACACACGCTGGTACCCGATTGCCGAACTAGTGCGTGTATATATACATGTACATGTACGGGTATATAGCGCTCAGCGCTGGGCATATAGCGCTCAGCGCGCGCTGTGTAACTTGCGCTGTGGAACTGTACGTGTCGCAGTTGTTGATTTCCAAAGGTCGTAAATGAAATACTACATCCTTTATTAAACGTTTTTTTAAGAAAGAGCAAGGTGCTCAAAAATCCTTACAAGTCGTAATAACGGTTATTTTATCACCTCATCCACAGATTCTGTGTCTTGATTGGCCGAGAGCGAGTCACATGGCATTTTCTATTTTTGCTATCTTCCTGTGCACGGCCAAAAGTACTGTACCCGTAGCAACCAAACAAATGGCGCGGTGGTATGTGTGTGCAGATGTGCGCGCGTTGAGCGTAACGCGTATTGTTCCAAAGTGCCAGCGCTGCAGAGCTGGGTTCAAACATTTCGTTAAGGGGTGGTTTTGAAAAGAACAAATAAATCCCCCCCACCCGTACGCATGGCACAGGGGCCTACACAGTGGCTCCAACCCCCTCCCCCTGTACGCATACGCATTCCACATATCTTTTTGACTTCTCAGACTACCCTTATTCTAGCATCATTAAACGTCACAGTACACCTGTAGTACATGTATAGTATGATTGGCACGTCGCCTGACTGAAATAAATCACAAAATGTTGACAAAAAAGGCCAACATTTTTATTAACGGACCTGGAAATGATTGAACAGTGATATATTTTGAACCAAAACAGCAGTCAATGATGACATGAACCAAAAGTATGTGAAAAATAGTGTATCTGGATATTGTTTTCCTCTTTTGGTTTTGACGTTTCACGAGTGGTTTATTAAGGGCTATGGAGTGAATAACGCGTTTCACGAAAATATGTGTTTGAACTCGAGGCAGTTGATATACCCATGGAGGTATTAAAAGAGGTATCTTCTTTTTTTCTTTTTTTACCTCCAGTACATAAGCGATTTTGGACAGTACGCGACGCTGGTGAAATTGATACAAGCGTTATAAAGCGGGTCTTTTTATTGCAGTCAATACGTAAACAACTGTTTGCCAATAGACTTTGCAATCAGTCTTTATTTTAGCATATTTCAACAATGTTCTTCATGAATTCAAGCACCAGCAGTCCACACACAAAAATACACTACGGACTAGAACATAAGTCTACGGAACAGAGTCTACAGAACGTAGTGAGAATTTAGTGGCGCGGTGGCCTGCGGCATATATACACTTCAACAAATACACTGCTTCCGCAGTGAATGGCCCGCGCAATGTGTAAATTGAATCGTTGTACATGTACTTCTTGACAAATTCTGTATACGCCATGCTGGGCCGCGTTGCCGTCAAACAGTCCCAGGCCCAATCGTGTATACAGCGCTAGCGGTACGATATCGGCGTGGTAAGTAGGCTATCGTGCATCTTCGGAGTTCAACTGACTTTTGTTTACTTTTCGTATTCATTTAAACAACTTTCAGAGACTTTTGATTCTCGCATACGTTTGACGAAATAAGAAAGATAATCATTATTAATTTATTAATTTATTATACGTTTCATATAAGCCCGTTTTTTGAAAAGGTAGGTTGCCCGTCGGACAATTGTCCGCCACTAACCGTAGCCCAACGCCCGATTTGGTTGTCCCCGGCATCGGGCGTCAGTATTTCAAGTTGTCAACCCCGTTTTTTACATGCATTTGGCAGTGGGTTAACGAATCTCCGTTATATCGATTTACACCAATTAGCACCCACTTTGTAATTACCCAAACTCAACATGTCTTTTTCTTTAAAAAGAAAGAAAGAAAACGCCCTTGATAAGTTTAAAGCTAAGCCTTTCTAATCCCATTTTAGGTCACACTTACCTCGCGATGGTCCGGTAAACGGTCGTGTTGTGCTGTTCAACATACCAGCCATTGCAGAACAAAAGATTGTTTATAGCACCTCCGCTAATCCGCCAACAATGGGCACGTGCGCGAGCAAAGTTTTCACGTATTTAAATACGTGAAAGATATGCCTTAGCAACCAGCTGGTCCGAAAAATACGTGATACTTTGACAGACGTGAAAAGTGGACTTATCACGTTTTTTATTACGTGAAAAAAGTGCCCATTGTTTACTTTTCACGTTTTTCGTTCCAACAAAAGGTTTTCACGTATTCGGGCCTCACAGTGTATGCACCCAGCAAAGATTATCAGTCTGCATAAACATGAAAAATAGTGAATTTAAAGTCTCCCAATTTTTTAGTACTTATGTGCATTTAAAAATAAGTTGCTTTGATGATCGTTTCATTTTCATGTGGTTGTCTAGGCGCCAGGGTGCCATGCCGGGCTAGCGGACACAAGAAGCTTGTACAGCCAAGCGTAATGAGAACAAAATAATCTAACAATGGATTGAAAATGTAAAAGAATTGGCGTGTATATAGACGTCATCCGGCTTGGTGGAAATGTTTTTTTTGCGGCATTTGACGTCATCCGTACGCAAGGGGTTAATACCCCATATGGAGAAACAGTTCAAGGCAAAAATGTTAATCCAAGTTCTTGTCCAAAATATGCATGTGTATGCTCAATGTACATGTGTTTGAATCTGATCATAAAACATCCTATTCGGTTGCTTGATGCTGTACATTGACATAAACCAGATGCAGACACATTAATCAGCCAAAAATTAATTGCTTCTGAAAGGTTAATAAGTCACTCCACGTATTCCACTTAATGACAGTCATATACATGTAAGGATTACTAAGGAAAATGAACAAGGGATTTTCATTTTGCTCCAATTAATCATGTACATGTAGTTGGGACATTTACATTGACCTTAATGCCCTTGGTGAAGTTACCCCCTTTTGACTTAATTCTTCATTCTGTAATTGCCTGTTTTCTAGAACTTCCAGATCTACTCAACCAGTTGAGAACCCTGAGACAACCAGGCAGTGGAAGTTCGGCCACACCATCCACACCAAGGCATTCTTCAAGCCAATTACCACCACGTTTAAGTGAGGTAGGTGGGCAAAGTTGTCAACTCCAGTCCAATCCGATCGATAGACCTAATAGCATTTATAGAGACATGATAACATCATGTGCACATTCGTATGGGAGCTTCGTGGATCTCATCCCTACCTGATTCTAATTTTCAACCCTGTTAATTTGTTGTGTGAATATAGCCTTCATCATGTAATCCAATATGTGTAATCGAAAAAGGCAACCTTTATGTAAGCACACTATTGCTATTTTCATAGAACATAATATATAGTCGGACTCCCTATTATCGCGGCAACTCTATTATCGCGGCATCGGAAATTCCTTTTTTTTTCGTTGCCAAAACTCCTTCGACTGGCAATTTTATATCCAATTCATCAAGCATTAAGGACTTTCTGCTGATTTGTGTAAACAAATGACGATTAAAAAATGTTGTGTCGGGACTTTTAACGATTTTTAATAAATATTCACGTTTTCCAAAACTTGTAAATTTTGCCTCACCGTGTCTGCTAAAAGGTACCGTCTATATTTTAACATGAATCTTTAATGGTGCTCTGTCCATGGAAGTTCCATTGTCTGGTTCCCATTCTACAGCTGCAAACGCAAAATGACGCCGAAGGACGATATTTCCACCGCGAAATCGTAAATACTTTTACGGGATCAAAATAAGGACAGTGCGGTAAAAAAAATAAAACGACGCACCGTGTAAAGTGAATGGCGCCCCCAATCGTCAATCAGTAGACTTGTCTCAGTGAATTTTGTCACCTTCGAGGGGGGACAGGGTGTTAAGAAATCATCTTGCAGGGCCTAATCGTTTTTAATCAACTTGAACTTTACAGGGAAAATATCAGACTTTATTCAGGGGATGTTTTGGTCAAACATTAACCATGAATAAAAAAGTTGAAATCATTGTAAAAAACACTTCCCACATACCGCGATAATACAGAGTCTGTACTCCGCCGAGCAATGACGAGCAATGACGAGCATGTCTATTTTCACAGGCATCGCATGGGAATAAACCAAACCACCGTCGGATTTTTTATGTCAGTTTAAAAAAAGCAAGAGTTATACAACACAAAAGACAGAACAATTCGGGAAGGTTAGTGAGCAATCTCTATTCCGATCGGGAAACGTGATATCACCCTGATAAGTACCGCGGTAATACAGCGTCCCACCCTACCTAAGACATAATGACATAATTTTGTTTACACGTGTGCGCTTTCCTATTGGAGCCAGGTCTGGATGCCAGACAATCGTCCCCACCTGGCTGCCATGGAAAAGTGCACAATCTGTAATGTCATTATGTTTTGGGTCTATTCAGGATCTCATTATGTTACAGTATTTAGCTGAATGGTTAGCATTCAGGGATATACAAATATTTAAATTACAATGCGAACAGTTTAGATTTTTTAAATGCATGTTTTTATTGCTCTTTGTCCATTTCTTTTAATGACTTTACAGACAGACACTGTATGTTCTCTATCACCAAAATACGCGTCAGGGCTTCACACAACCAACTCCAATGCACCCAAATACCTCCAGGACTTAATGACCAGAGCATTTACAAGGGAGGAGATGGCCTCCCACTCCCTCACTGGGACCTGTTCCAATGCAAATGCAGCGGTAGAAGCCAAGCCTCAATTGAGCAAAGTCAAGATGGATGAGATCTTTGGTAAGCCTAGGAAACTAAATGAATTGTTTTTTTCTACTGGGGAAAAAAACATCTGCAGATTGTTATTTTACTGCAGAAAATTTGTGCTTCACTTCCAGACAGGGACCACGTACCATAGGCCGCGCGGAGTATAAGCCGCAGCACGCAAAAATCTGCAAATTCAGATTTAAAGTTGGCGTATTAGCCGCACCGGCGTATAAACCGCACCGCTGACGACAAAAGTCATCGTGCTGCATAGCGCTCGTATGTAAAATGGTTCCACTATCGAAATCACATGCAATCCTAAAGTGTAAGCAGCGCAAGAACGAGATAGGCGGAAAGAAAAGGCGAGTTTGGGTTCAATATCGACGTCATCTTACCTGACTTCAATTTAAAAGTCTGGTTCCCGCTATGATATTCTTATTGCAAACGCAATTATCGAGAGTCGGCAAACAGACAAAGCAATCCCACTGGTGGTATACGAGTATCTGTGGACAGCGCCCTCATTCGACGCGCACGGAGCCCAATAAACGGAGCCCAAGTCCTCGAAATTACCAATTTTGACGGGCTTGATGAGCGTGCTGGATGAGCGTCCTGGCTGGGCCGCGCGGCAGTTCTTTTTTTTTGACGGGGTGGGGGGAATAAAAGCGACAATGACAACTTTAACCACTAATCTGAGCTCAACAGTCACCAATTGACCAGTGAAATAATAAACAACATGGATTACACAACGATAAAACAGACAAAAACGAACAGACGCACCACACGATTTGTGAGGTGTGAACGGTACTTATGGTACATTTGCAAGTCTATTCGGTCCCTCTGGATTGGTTTCCTTTATTTCCAACAAGTGAGTAGAGCGAACGTAAACGGCACCCAGGGTTCGAAATTCGTAATCTGGGGGCCAAGGCTATTTTGGCCTTCGTGACGTCAAAATTTCCTGGGGCACCAAGGCCAATGACAACAATTGATAAGGGCACGAAGGCCAGATGAAGGTCTTGCTTGCATACTGGTATATTTGTACAATTAGTCTCTCACGGCAGTGAGCGAAACTTTTAGACATGTGGAAGGTGCCAAGAAACAATGAAAACTGAGCTTACGGCTTGCGTATTTGTTTTCTTAACCACTTAGAAATTAAAGAGTAAGGAATGCGTAGCACTGTTCAATACGTTGCTTTAACCCTCCTATACTTATAACTATCACAGCCTATCAAAATCTCTAAACACCAACTCTGACAGTTTGTGTGTATTTCAATCTGAAATTTGATAGGTTTTGATCTGTACAGCAGCTGGGTCGATTTTGGCCCTGAGAACAGGAGGGTTAATATCTTCAGCACACCCATCGATCAATATTAATAAAAACATTATTCATATTAATAATAACATTGAGTTTGTCGCGGTTTTTCTTTGGCTAGTCAATTTTATCACATTGCTAATCAAATGACAATATGATTAGCATAATTTGCTAATCATTTGTTTTTCTTATTTCTATTACTGCCTGAACTTTTAAGTTGTATAGTCATGGAGGAAACACGGCCCGTGCCAGGCATGCCGCGCGACGGCATGAGTGGTTTTACCGTGCGTTGCTGCCATCTTCACCGGCCACGTTGCATTCACGCCCCGCACGGGCCATTCGGGAAATCACGGTGCGCTATATTGCTGGTGGAAAAAGCGTCAACGTTGTCGATCTCCTTTTCCAAGTCACCCCAGTAAGAGTTTGGTTCCGTGGGGCAGAAATGAGTTTTATCATGATTCATGTCATTCTTGCACTTAATAGCTGACTTGTCAAGTTCAATTTGTCTGGAACGTTTTAATTATGCAAGGCATAATTGTCGAATAAATCGCAAACAGAAAACGCTTCGGTTTCCACGTGTCCGAGTCATCGCAGCACACATGCACTATGCACTATGCACGATCGTTTGCACGAGGGGAGTTCGTTGTGTTAAGTTGAACAGGCAACGCTACTCCCTCTGGACCATCGCTAAACCGCACACATGGCTTAGCCGGCTGTGGGGGGTTCGGGTTACTGTAGTAAGAGCTACCTGGCTAAAGCTAGCCGCGGATTCGGCCGCGGAGTCAGAGCTTGTTTTTAGGCTGTGACTGGTTCCCGCCCCAGTGAGAAAGAAGAAAAATAATGCACGGACGGGAACCAGTCTGCTTGGGAAATCAAGGTTTTGTGAGGGTTTTTACATGGGGTGCATGTGCCGTGCAGGCTCTAGCGCGATCGCTCATCACGCGCACGGGCAATTACCAGCGCGATCGAAAAGTGCCGTTTTGTAGGATCGGATTTTTTTTAGCAATTTGAGGGCCTGGTTCGGCAAGAAGGGCACAACAGCCAAAGTATTAATGGAGCACAGCACAACTGGCCATGAATAGTGCATTTTTACAAGGGGCATCACGGCAACTAAGCCTTAGGGCATCGACGGCACTGGCCGCCGTGGCCGTCGTGAATTTCGAACCTGTGACTGATTTTATTCTTCAAATGTTGCCGTATAAACCGCCCAGAGTAAAAGCCGCAGGGACATTTTTAAGCGTGAGAATCAATGTATAAGCCGCGGCCTATATTCCGAAAATTACGGTAATGCTTTCCAAAAATATTAAGTTTTTACCAAATTTACATTTCATTTATGACAATATAACACTTGGTCCTGAAGTGGTTGAGGCTATAGGTAAATGTTAGTGAATAAAACTTTCAACTGCAAAACAGCCCCTCTCAATAGGCACAAACAAACTGTGGCACAAGTGTTCCATTTGTGTTACATTGCAACATTGCAGTACAACATGAGCAAATTCCTTCACTGGGTCTTCAGCGCGTTCACATCGCAGCTGTTTGAGCTCCGGCTTTCTTTTTAAGTTTGATGACTTCTGCTAATTTTTGTTCCAGTATTTACGTGTTCTTCATGTCAGTTGTGGTGTGTAGTATCTATTCGTCTTCTTATTTGACTTCCCGTTGGGAAAATTGACTGTTTTTAACGTCTTTTATCGGGAAGGCTGAGGGATATTCAATGGTTCAGCGAACCGCCATCATGGCCATGCTTTTGTACGGGTTCTTCGTATTGCTGTACAACATCACGTTTACTATAGACATTCTCAACAGTGTCGCTGGTGCCCAGCGCGCCACGCCCGATCTACATGTCTCTGCACACACATTCCAATACTTGGAACCATTACAAAATGGCGACGTGCAGCTTCATCGTCAACGTTATCAGTACTCAAGATCAGAACTTCTAAATTTGAGAACTATTGGTGAGTCAACATCTGCCGTCTCTAATGAGGTTTGGAAGACATTAAAATCCTTCAAACTAACCAAAGTTAAATTCAAACGTGGCTCTAGAGCGGGACGAAACAAACGGAGAAAAATTCAGGTTATTACGCACGGCGGACATGGACAATCCAATGCCAACTCCACGCAAGTACGGCGAGGATCCCTTGTGTCAAACCTGATTTCTGTTCCGATTGGTTTATCTCCAAATAACTATTCTAACTATGTATTTAGTACACCTCCGGTGTTCCTGATCAATGCCAGATCACTGGTACAACGCATCGATGAACTTCAGTTAATGCTAGACACCAGTAATATCGACATAGCGGCCATTACCGAAACATGGTTTCCTGCTCACATTGACTCAAGTGTTTTCTCCATTCCCAAGTTTGGTCTATCCAGTAATCCACGCATCAATAAACGCGGTGGAGGTGTAGCTCTGTATGTTAGAAATGGCATAGAGTTTAGAACTTTGAGTGAAATCAAAGTTCCCGATGATCTAGAGGTTTTATGGATTTGGACTCGCCCACGACGACTTCCTAGATCGGTGAGTGGTATTATCATCTGTGTCGTCTACCATCCACCATCCTCTCCACATGATAATATACTCACCGATCACCTACTGTCATCTTTGAACACACTTCAAACCAAATATCCCATGTAGGTGTTATTCTTTTAGGAGATTTTAATAAACTGGACACTGACAACATCTGCCGTTTGTCCGGCCTCCTCCAAGTCGTCAAAACCCCTACGCGTGGTCAAGCCATTCTCGATAACATTTTAACGAACTTGAAAGATCTGTATTACGAGCCGCTCATATCATCACCGATTGGACTGAGCGACCATAATACCGTTACGTGGCAACCCCTGAACACCATGAAAACGACTAACGTCAGCCATAAACGAGTTGTTCGCCCAATTAAAGACTCGGACCAACGAGCCTTTGGTCAATGGATCACAAACTACAATTGGGATGGTGTTGAAGCTGCTGCCACCACAGAAATCAAAACTTCCGTTTTCTACGCAGTCCTGAACAAGGCCATTGATCATTTTTTCCCGACCAAGGTTATCTCTTCGCATCAAAATGATAAACCTTGGATAACTCCAGAACTGAAATCCCTTATCATCAAAAGACAAAAGGCTTTCTCCAGCGGTAAACTGTTGTTATGGCGTATGCTCCGAAACAAAACCATTAGACTTATTAAACATGCTAAACGGGTGTTCTATAATTCCAGTGTTGGTAAATTAAAAAAACTTAACCCACGACAATGGCATCAACATATCAAGAAACTTACTGGTCACAACTGCAAGAGGAGCTACACTTTACCTGGACCTTCAACAGAGGCTATTGCAAATAACATCAATCATCAATTTATATCAGCAGCTCATGATATCCCAAAGCTTGATCTCAGCTGTTTACCTGCCTACCTTCCAATGACATCATCACCACCCTCGGTGTCTCCACAGGACGTTTTCAAGAAACTCAATAAATTAAACATCAACAAGAGTGGTGGACCAGACCTTTTCCCACCACGTGTGATAAGGGAATTTTCTTATGAACTGAGCTTCCCTCTCTGCCAAATAATCAACTGTTCGCTGCAGGAGGGTATTGTACCAGACATTTGGAAAAAGGCCTTTGTTATACCTGTCCCTAAGTGCAATCCCCCTAGTATTAACAATCTGCGTCCTATTTCGCTCACATGTTTGTTCTCGAAGGTTTTTGAGGATTTTGTTGTAAAGTGGTTAATAGATGATATCAAAAATTCCATTGACCCTTATCAATTTGGGTCCCTTAAAGGACTCTCTACAACTCATTGTTTGGTCAAATTGTTGGATAATATTTTTAAGGGAACCGATAGACCCCAACATTCTGCTGTGTTAGTAGCTACTGATTTTTCAAAAGCTTTTGACAGGGTTAACCATCAGATTGTTGTTGAAAAGTTTCTTAACCTTGGTGTTCGTACTTCAATTATTCCATGGGTATGTAGTTTTCTATCCAACAGAAGCCAAGCTGTTCGATATAATGGTAGTATTTCCAGCTGGGAATTAACCAATGCTGGGGTCCCCCAAGGTACTAAATTAGGGCCGGTGGCTTTTTTAGCAATGATAAATGACTTTGTTTCTGGCTCCCCTGAGGTTTCCCACTACAAATATGTAGACGATATGTCGTTGGTTCAAACATATCGTAATAATGACCAAACAAGTTCAATGCAACAGCAGCTTGATTGTTTGCATTCTTGGTCATTAAAAAATCATATGAGACTCAATCCCAAAAAATGTCAGGTCATGATTTCTTGCTTCCAAAGACACCAACCTGTTAGGCCCATTTTTCAAATCGGTAATAATGTCATCAATCAAACAAACTGTGTTAAGCTTTTGGGCATTCATATACAAGAAAACCTTAAATGGGATTCTCAGGTTGATTACATGTGTAAAGCCTTTAACAAAAAACTGTACTTTTTACGTCAACTTAAACATGTAACATTCCTGTTAATGACTTGAGAACAGTGTATTTGCAATATGTTCGACCAACTCTTGAATACGCCTCACCAGCCTGGTTTTGTGGTCTTACTAAATTCCAAAGAGAGTGCCTGGAGAAAATGCAACGAAAGGCATTCCGTATCATGCTTACTTGGGATTTTTGTAAATTTAAACCTTATGCAGATATTTGTGAGGTGCTTAGCATTCCGCCCCTCACTGAAAGACTTGAACAGCTTTCTTTGAATTTTGGTAATTCGCTTCTGTCGTCAACCAAGCATAGAGAGTGGCTGCCTCCTGCAAGGAACAATAACCTTAGGAATTCCGACTCTCTGTCTACCATCAGGTGCACAACTAACCGATACAGGTCTAGCTCCATTCCCTACCTAACCAGCATTTTGAACATGTAAAGTGATTTAATAGGCCTCCAATCTTTGACCATGTAACATTTCTGTTTGTTGTCCTTTGTGGGTGGGTGTGGTTGTTAACACTTTTATTCTCTGTATGGTTAGTTTGTTTTCTTATTTTCTCTTCCTGTTTGTCTGTGTGTTTTTGCAGTGTTGTCTTGTCCTTGTTTGTTTGTTTGTTTGTTGTTCTTTGTATGTGTTTTTTTGGTTGTCTGTTTGTCTGTTGGGCTGTCTGTCTGTCTGTCTGTCGGGCGGACGGGCTGTCTGTCTGTCTGTTTGTTTGTCTGTTGCTTTTAAATTTGTAATGCTCCTATTGTATAAATATTTTGCTTTACTTTTATATTTCTATTGTAAATCTGTATTTTAATTCAGCCTGCCGGCTGCGACGAGCAGATTTGAATAAACCAGTAATAATAATAATAATATGGTGCAGCTGTACATGTCATTGTCCTGGTTCTTTTTATACACCACCTACATGTAGCTAATTGGGTCATGCCATCACATTGTGATAAGATTCATCACATTTTTCTGGAAGTAATTTTGTGTGGCAGTGATGGCAAACCCGTATCACAGTTAAATCTGTCTGTGCTCTATTTTGATGTCTGTCACAATGTCATTCCTTTCCAACCTTGTGCAGGGCAGAGATTTGTCAGGATTTCGAACAACTATTGAAATCTGAAATTCCTGAGGTGTTACCCTCGGGTTGTTTTAGGCATAAAAATGGGTATTTAGAAACTGGTAATTTTAATTGAAACCCTGGGAATTGCCATAGTACTGTTTTGTACAGTCCATTGTGCCTTTTTTAAATATTACTCCGTAATTTTTTTTCTTCAAAAAGTCTTAACTGGTTAAATATGATGTTTGTACATAGAACTTAATTTCAGACTTTTTTGAAGAAAAAAAGACCAAGTAATGAAAACAAAAATGCGCCGGTTTTTTTTATGGGGTGCCTTTAGACAAATACAAACCATAAACCCTACATTGCACTGGGGTCCTCGGCGACTCCCAAACACTGCAGATTTTGTGTATTTTTTTCATTTTGGGCCAATAATCACCCCTGCTTGTGGCTGTTTTTTCCTTTGTATTTAATTTCAAAATTATATTTCTGCTTTTGTCATTTCACAGCCATGGTCATCAAGCAATTTTCATCAGCTGAAATGAAGTATCTGAAGGAGGCCGCCAGAAATAAACTTTCAAATGAGCGGAAATTATATGAGGGCTTTGTCCAAAAAGTTGTAAATAGCATATCCTGTGAAAGTATGGCAACTGGGCTGCGCGTTCCACTCACGCGAACAATGCAAATGTTTGCAACATTTGCGTTCGTGGCAGTGTTGTAGTCGAGACCATTTCAAGACCAGGCACAAGACCAGCTTGTAACAGGCAAAAGTAACAGGCATAAACCATGACAAAGGAATGCTTTTGTTACAGTTCATTTGAATAGCTTAAGACTTGGATTAAGACTGCTGGTCTTGTGCTGGTCTTGCAGGGTCTTGTGATGGTCTTGACTACAACACTGGTTCGTGGAACACAACCCTTGTGTACTGTCGTTTTCAAGAAAAGTGGAAATTTAAAATTTAAAAGTTGTTCAAGGATTGTTGGCCGTCGTAGTTTATTAGAAATAGTCTGTAGTTCCCGATTATTTTCTTCTATCATTTTTATTTTGTACATGTACTTTGTGATTAAAGGCCTATATCTCTAAAAGCACTTCGGTTAAAGGCAGTGTACATGATTGGTCATTGTTGCAATTTTCAGAAATGGGCGGATTCCACTGACCTGTTCAAATTTTGTGTTGGCGAAAAAACGAGAGAAAAACGGCACGCGTGGCTATCTGGGCACGTGACGCGCTCCGGATATGCCATGGCGCCATCATGTCCGGGGCATGCCACTTGTCCCTTCACTAACGGCTACAGGGCAGTTCTCCAACAATTTCCAGCTGAAAATCGTTGGAAGACGATATAAATTCCCACTTTTCTTGACAACGACAGCACACCTGGTACCATAATTTCACAGGATGATTGAGACTACTATTAACTTACAGTCTAGTAAGGTATTTTGTAATAATTTAGTAAAAACAAAATGGAGAATTATCTATCGTGTACACTGCCTTACGAATGTCAAGATATACGAATGTCAAGATATCTTGAGAACACAAAATGCCACAGGGGTCAAACCAGTTAAAACATAGGATTTGACAATTTAGTGTACACGATTGGTAATCCTCCAATTTTATTTTTTACTGAATTATTACGAAATACCTCACTAGACTAAGTTAATATTAGTCTTAATACTCCTGTGAAATGATAGCACCAGGTGTGCTGTCGTTGTCAAGAAAAGTGGAAATTTATATCGTTTTCCAACGATTTCCGGCTGGCAATCTTTAGAAAACTGCCCTGTAACCTTTAGTGAAGGCGCACGTTGCTACCCGGACGAGTGGCGCGCCCTGGAAATGCGTCGCGCGTCCAGGTAGCCACTTGCGCCTTGACTAAAGTTCTATTATCCGCTCGATAGTTGAAAACAAACGCCGTTTTTCTCTCGTTTGCTTTCTCGCCATCCAACAACGCAAAACTTTGAACAGGTCAGTGAAACGATTTTTCCTGTAAAATGCTATAACCCCCAAATCTGCCCATTTCTGAAAATTGTAACGCTACCTTTAAATTGCAACTATGTATTTAACTCATTTTTCAAATTTTGCGACATAATACCCCTTTTTGCAGAGCCGGTCGAGTGTGTGTGTACTAAAACATCTGTAACATGCACAACCACCTGTATAAATTGCCAAATACATGTACATGTACATTGTATTATAATTTGTTAGAAGAGAACCTTTAGTTTTTACGATTTACCATTTTCATACAGTTGAGAAATAAAATAATTATGTAAATGTAATTGACAGTCTTTTTGTGCATGGTCCTTAACAGTAGAAAATAGTACATCATTTTTATGTTTCCTGTGATGACACGCAGTCATGTAAACGGGTGCAATCGTGGACCTCCCATTGTTCCTCTTTTGTTTATACTCTAACTTTTTCGGAAGGCCTCCCATTGGTTTTGTACACGATTTTCAATCGTGGACGTTAGGTCAAACGTGGACCCCTTTGTCTACGCTCGAATTCTTTTGTCCTAGGTCCATGATTGCCGGCATATACAAACACACACACAAGTGTGTACACACCGGCAATCGCGGACCTCCTATTGTCCCTCTTTTGTTTATACTCTAACTTTTTCGGAAGGCCTCCCATTGGTTTTGTACACGACCCTATTGTCCTCTTTGTTAAAGGTCCACGGTCTGAATAGCTATACAAACGCACGCGCACTGTGGTAACGTGCCTGTGGTAACGTGCCTGTGGTAACGTGCCTGTGGTAACGTGCCTGTGGTAACGTGCCTGTGGTAACGTGCCTGTGGTAACGTGCCTGTGGTAACGTGCCTGTGGTAACGTGCCTGTGGTAACGTGCCTGTGGTAACGTGCCTGTGGTAACGTGCCTGTGGTAACGTGCCTGTGGTAACGTGCCTGTGGTAACGTGCCTGTGGTAACGTGCCTGTGGTAACGTGCCTGTGGTAACGTGCCTGTGGTAACGTGCCTGTGGTAACGTGCCTGTGGTAACGTGCCTGTGGTAACGTGCCTGTGGTAACGTGCCTGCGGTAACGTGCCTGCGGTAACGTGCCTGCGGTAACGTGCCTGCGGTAACGTGCCTGCGGTAACGTGCCTGCGGTAACGTGCCTGTGGTACCTTGTGGTAACGATCCTGTGGTAACGTCCCTGTGGTAACGTCCCAAAAAACCACAGGACACTTTCTGTGGTAATGTCCTGTGGTATTTTTTTGTGGTAAAACCACAGGACATTTATGAACTGCGGTTTTCACTCCACAAACCTCATCTGTTTGTGTCTCATGCCGCTATGATAATGGCGCCGTTATAATGCTTGCTAATCCTTCACTGTGGTTTTCACTCCATGTAAACATCAGCTGTTTGTGTCTCGTTGCGCCAGATTGGGCTATTAAAAGGTGGACAATGGCTGTTTGCGGCTGCCGTGCCGCTAGAAGGGTTGGTTTCAGCGGCTTTCGTGCTGCTGGAACGCATATGTGTGCCGCCCGAACAATTTAACTGTTCCCTTTATGCAACCAAAAACCCCAGGAAAACAAACCATCCTCAAAGGAACAAAATGAGCCAATTGTTGTCCCGGTTTAATAAACAAAAATCCCTTTTACCACTCCCTAAAAAAAATAAACCAGTTAACAAATCCCGAAATCTAGCCCCACCCAAACCCGATTGTGAAATTTGTAAAAATCCCCATTCATTAAAGTTTATTTCCCGAGCTGCACCCCCCAAAAATAACCCAACAACGAAAAGGCAATCATGAAAAGCAGAATGTTTGGCGCCTTCTTTTGTTCAGTACATGTACATGTAATATCAATTCCATTTGTAACTCAAAATATTAAATTTACCCCCATGATTATCAATCAGTTTTACAGTTTATTAATCCATGACATTCGCACCCCAACATTTCGACAAATTTTACCGTAAAAACTAGTCATTAACGAAGAACCCCACGATCGATAAACTCCCTCTGTTGTCCCCCACAAATGCACTGGTTTCCTCCTTTTGTGTGCCTTATGCTAGTTTCCGTGATGGTTACCAACTAACAAGAGCCCCGTCAACTAACAATGACGACACCGACGAGTCTACACCATCGCCTGATGAAGACTAGCAGTTGCGGTTAAAACGTCGCAGTCTACATCCTTAACTACATCGTCAGACAACGGATAAGTATTACTTTCATTACTCCACGTGGTCTACATGATCCTACTAAACTTTATTCTACAAGGGTTTGGTTCTCTTCGGTTCGCTTTGGTGCGCTTCGGTGCGCTTCGCTTCGCTTCGGTTTGCTGCGGTTCGCTTCGGTTCGCTTCGGTTCGCTTCGGTTTGCTTCGGTTCGCTTGAGTTTCCTTCGCTTTGGTTTGGTTCGCTTCAGTTCGCTTGAGTTCCTTTCGCTTTGATTCGCTTCTATTCATTTATGTTCCCCTTCAAACCACTGAAGGAGCCAAAAGTCTACAGCCGTCCTCCCATTTGTCGACGTCGTCTCGTAAGAACTGCGGTGCTGTCTGGAGGACCTTGGCATCCGTACCGTCTTCGAGTCTGGCATAACCCTGAGGAACCTTCTCGTCCGACTGAAAGACCCTGTGCCTCCCGAAAGACGCGATGAAGTTGTTTACCGGATTCCATGCGGGGAGTGCGACAAGGTGTACATCGGGTAAACCGGCAGACCGGTAAGCGAGAGGATGGTTGAACACCAAAGGGAGTCAAACTTGTGCCGACTGGTCAGCTGTAGCTGAACGCGCGTGGGAGATGGGGCACGGTCCGGACAACGGCTGTCCCAAGTAAACCGTTTGAATATTTGATTGTCATCCTAATATTCCATTACAGAAAACATCTCACCTCTGTTTACCTACATTTGCATATCAGCGCGCAAGCGCACAAACCTCGCTGAAAGAAAAGCGCCCAAGTCGCACCCTCCGTGCCCACTGCATGCCCCATAAGGGACCCCGCAATATACCAGCTCGTCCTAGTATTTTTCAGCGACGCGTACAGTGCACATCGTGCTAACACATATAAACCGTTCAATGCTGTAACAACAATGGCGGACGTTGCCAAAACGAAAAGAAAGCCTGTCACGTCAAACCATTCATCGGGGAAATCACCCTCCGTCCAATTCTCCAAGCGTGATGTTTCTGCCGCATCGACCGGGCCTGTTCCCCCGTGTACGACGGCCGGAAATTCCTCAGGGACAAGCCCTCCTTCAACGGCTATCCCCCGAGAGATCCCGGACACCTTTGGTAGTCTGCAGGAGCACATGCAAGCAATGGAGGTCGACCCACATGTGCTAGCGGGACGGCGGGGCATGGCGTCAGACATCGTTGCGTCCCTCAGTGCGACCAGCCCCGCCCGGTCACAGAGGCCCGGTCAACCAAGTTGGAAGAGGTCAAGGCCTGCTTCTGCCTACCA
Source organism: Hippasteria phrygiana (assembly GCA_037893225.1). NCBI lineage: Eukaryota > Metazoa > Echinodermata > Asteroidea > Valvatida > Goniasteridae > Hippasteria > Hippasteria phrygiana. Next base: position 95,630 of record JAZGUH010000170.1, on the reverse strand, counting down.
AGGCTTAGCTTACCAGCCCAGGAGTAATGCGGACCAATCTTCCTTATCCTCTTCAGCCTCCCGGTACTTTCTTAGACAGCCCCCCAGACCTGCGCGGCCCTTCAAGTCCCGAGGGTCGCGGGCCAAGAGGGGCTTCTGACTGCAGCAGAGTGCTTATTCCCCAGGCTACGGGTCCAGTAGGTGGTCGTCTTGCAGAGTTTAGCCAAAGATGGTCCCACGTGACGTCGGATGCTTGAGTTCTCCAGACAATTTCTTCAGGGTATCGTCTGGAGTTTACCAGCAGCCCACCGCTATGGTCTCCACGATGGTCAACTCCTGTTCCTACGGACTTAGCCAGCAGGACATTTTTAGAAGAGGAAATACGATCCCTGCAGGGAAAGGACGCTATCATTCCACTTCCAGCAGGATGCACCCTGGTCATCACATCGACCTTCTTCCTTGCTCCAAAGAAGTCGGGGGAGTGGCGACCCATTCTCAATCTCCGGCCTCTCAACTCTTACATCAGGCCAAAACATTTTCGCATGGAAACACTTCCTCCAGTCTCTGAAGACGAATTGGTGGGCTACATCCATCGACCTGAAGGATGCCTATCTTCACGTTCCTATTCATGCAGCACACCAGAAATTTCTCCAGTTCCTATATCGGGGAACCGTGTACCAGTTCCGATGTCTACCCTTCGGTCTTTCCACAGCCCCTCGGGTCTTCACCAGGATAGCCAAGGTTGTCCCAGCCTTCTTGCGTCAAAGGCAGATCCACATGTTCGTATACCTGGACGACTGGCTCATAGTGGGCCCAACGCCTCAATGTACAGAGAGAGCCCTCCTGCTGGCAGTTCAACTTACTGCCGAGCTGGGTTTCATCATCAATGCCAAGAAATCTTCTTTGATTCCTTCAGGACGCCCAACCTACCTTAGGGCTATTCTGGACTTGGCATCAGGCAGAGCAAAGCCAACTTTGGAGCGATGTCAGACACTGTGGGACTGCATCGGAATTTTCATGTCCTCGCCAATTCTTCCAGCCAAAGCCTGGCTCCGATTATTAGGCCTCATCGCGAGTCTGGTGGACCTGGTCCCTTGGTGCAGGATGCACATGCGTCCCATACAACTTTATTTTCTATAACACTTCCGACCACGACGGGATCCCATCTCGATAATGGTCCCAGTGACCCGGCTTATTCAGGATCAGCTTCTCTGGTGGCTATCCCAGGACAACCTTCTATGCGGTACAGTTTTTCCGCACCCCTGCCCATCAGCCATTCTCACTACGGATGCTTCGAGGCAGGGTTGGGGAGCTCATTTGGATGACCAATCAGTGGCCGGCATGTGGTCAGCGGCGGACCACCAGTTACACATCAATCACTTGGAGCTCCTGGCAGTGTTCAAGGCCTTACAGTCCGTCGAACCCAGAGTCCTAGGCAGATTGGTCCTGGTCAAGTCGGACAACTCGACCGTAGTGTCCTACATCAATCGTCAGGGGGGAACTCATTCTCCCTCCCTCTGTCTAGACACTTTAGAGCTACTCCGTTGGTGTATTCTTCGCCACACCTCTCTTCAAGCCACCCATCTGGCTGGCAAGAAGAACATTCTCGCCGATGCTCTTTCCAGGGGTCCTGTTACTCCCAATAGAATGGACTCTCCATCCTACGGTAGTCAAACACGTCTTCAATATCCTGGAAATGCCTCATGTGGACCTGTTTGCATCCCACCTGAACAATCAGCTTGCGAAATTTTGTGCATGTCATGCTCACCCCATGGCCTGGAGAACGGATGCCCTCAGCTTCGAATGGACGGGGATAAATGCATACGCATTCCCCCCAATCTCCCTCATACAACAAGTTCTGAGAAAAATAGAGGCAGAATTGTGCAGAATAAACCTTGTGGCTCCGTTCTGGCAACGACAACCATGGTTTCCTCGGCTTCTGGACCTTCTTGTCCATGCACCTCTCATGCTCCCCGACCGGCCAGACCTCCTGTAACAACTGAGGTCTCGCGTCCTACACCCAGCTCCAGCCACTCTTCATCTTTGTGCCTGGATGCTGTCCAAGTCTCCCTCCGAGCAGCTGGCCTTTCGGAGGAAGCTACTACCCTGGCAGCCAAGAGCAGACGTGCATCCACCAGGAGAACTTATGATAGCAGACTTTTGCACTTCACCAGATGGTGTGAGGAGAGAGCTGTCGATCCCCATACAACATCTGTAGCTTCAATTTGGGATTTCTTCCTGCATCCTTTTACCTCTGGGCTTTAAATTACCACGATCAGAGGATACAGGTCAGCAATTGGTGTCCTTCATCAGGGCTTTCAGGATGGTTCATCAATTTCATCCAACACGTCCATAGCTCACTTGATGCGTGGTATGTTCAATGACCTCCCACTCGAAAATTGATTCCATCTTGGGATCTGGGTGCCGTTCTCCTGTCTCGTGCCAAGGCTCCATTTGAGCCAGCAGATAGCTCTTCTCTCCATCACCTCACGATAAAAACGGTGTTTTTGTTGGCTGCTGCTACGGCTCGCCGCAGAAGTGAGCTCCATGCCCTGTCAATAGAACCAGGGCACATACATTGAGAACCGGGTGGTGTTCGCTTAATCCCACAGGTCGAGTTCCTGACAAAGAACCAGTCGGCTAATTGTTTACCTCCTGACATATTTGTGCCAAACTTGACATCCTTCTCTTCGGTAGCAGAGGATAATTGGTGGTGCCCCGTGCGAGCCCTGAAGTACATTGCTCGCACTCAGCCTTTGAGAGGTGATATCAAGCAGCTGTTCATCAACCATCCAGCCTCATCATCAAGCCTCTGTGACCACGATCGCTCGTTGGATTTCGGAGTAAGTCCTACCGAAAACCGAGGATCGAAATATCAAGCCCATGAAACACACAGCGTGTCAACTTCTTGGGCTCACCTGCTTGGAGTTTCTCTTTCAGATATCATGAAGGCGGCCTGCTGGAAGAATCTATCCACATTCACGTCATGTTACTTGAATGATGTCGTGCAAACGGAGGGTCACATGGGCAGGAAAGTCCTCCAGGAAACTGCCCGATCAGCAGCCCGCAAAGCTCCTTTAGAATAGATAGGACGCTCCGTATCCCGGGTATGTCTAAACCAACTTTTCATGTCTTTTGCAGTTTCATGTAGGCTTTGTTTAGACTTCTTCGCCACTGCATGTCCCTCCCTCCCCAAAATCTCTCGGTGCTACTCTGCAAATGTAGCTAAACAGAGGTGAGATGTTTTCTGTAATGGAATTCCCAAAATCCAAGGGGATATTCCATTCCAATAAGAAAACACTCACCTCTGTTTACCTTCCCTCCCGAATAGGTATATTGCGGGGTCCTTTATGGGGCATGCAGTGGGCGCGAAGGGTGCGACTTGGGCGCTTTTCTTTCAGCGAGGTTTGTGCGCTTGCGTGCTGATATGCAAATGTAGGTAAACAGAGGTGAGTGTTTTCAATATTATAATGGGAAATCCCCTTGGATTTTGGGAATTTGAATAATTTTTTGCCGGTTTGAATATTCGAAAAAAATATATATGCACGTACAGATACGACTCTGATGCTATTTGAATAGAAACAGGGGCGAGTCTTTTCAGGATTTTGCCTGATCTCAGGATTTGTGGTCGGGGTTTCAGAATTTAAATAAAATCTCTTTTGCAATCTGAAAATAGTTGTATTACCTGTAAAAGAGTACAATCGAATCTCATTAATTACGAGTTCGTAAAGACGAGATTTTTTGTGTGGACCCAACCAAATTGTGCACATTCCTGTGGGAGAAAATTTCATTAATACAAAGTGTGGTTACGCGAGAATTCGGCTAAGACGAGCATTGTTTGCGACCTGATCGAGCGCAAATACATATGTATTGCTATCTATTTTCCACAATCATTTTGGAAAACAACCCGTCAATCAGCGACCCATTCAATTTGAAAAGTCACTTTAATTACCGCGGTGATATGCCCGCTTATTATGCACTGCGGTTTTCACTCCACAAACCTCACCTGTTTGTGTCTCATGCCGCTATGATAATGGCGCCGTTATAATGCTTGCTAATCCTTCACTGTGGTTTTCACTCCACGTAAACATCAGCTGTTTGTGTCTCGTTGCGCCAGATTGGGCTATTAAAAGGTGGACAATGGCTGTTTGCGGCTGCCGTGCCGCTAGAAGGGTTGTTTCAGCGGCTTTCGTGCTGCTGGAATGCATTATGTGTGCCGCCCGAACAATTTAACTGTTTCCTTTATGCAACCAAAAACCCCAGGAAAACAAACCATTCCCAAAGGAACAAAATGAGCCAATTGTTGTCCCGGTTTAATAAACAAAAATCCCTCTCACCACTCCCTAAAAATATAAACCAGTTAACAAATCCCGAAATCTAGCCCCACCCAAACCCGATTGTGAAATTTGTATAAAATCCCCATTCATTATAGTTTATTTCCCGAGCTGCGCCCCCCAAAAATAGCCCAACAACGAAAAGGCAATCATGAAAAGCAGAATGTTTGGCGCCTTCTTTTGTTCAGTACCCCATGATTATCAATCAGTTTTACAGTTTATTAACCGTAAAAACTAGTCATTAATGAAGACCCAACGATCGAGAAACTCCCTCTGGTGTCCCCGACAAATGCACTGGTTTCCTCCTTTGTGTGCCTTATGCTAGTTTCCGTGATGGTTACCAACTAACAAGATCCCCGTCAACTAACAATGACGACACCGACGAGTCTACACCATCGCCTGATGAAGACTAGCAGTTGCGGTTAAAACGTCGCAGTCTACATCCTTAACTACATCGTCAGACAACGGATAAGTATTACTTTCATTACTCCACGTGGTCTACATGATCCTAATATACATTATCCTACAAGGCACCGCCCTAGGGTACGACACATATCGTACCTTACTCCACAAGGTCTACATTATCCTACAAATCACCGTCTTGGGGTACGGCACTTTTCGTACCCCACTCCACATACATTATCCTACAAATCACCGTCTTGGGGTTCGGCACTTTTCGTACCCCACTCCACATACAATATCCTACAAATCACCGTCTTGGGGTTCGGCACTTTTCGTACCCCACTCCACATACATTATCCTACAAATCACCGTCTTGGGGTACAGCACTTTTCGTACCGCACTCCACATACATTATCCTACAAATCACCGTCTTGGGGTACGGCACTTTTCGTACCCCACTCCACATACCATGATCCTACAAATCACTGTCTTGGGGTACGGCACTTTTCGTACCCACTCCACATACCATGATCCTACAAATCACCGTCTTGGGGTACGGCACTTTTTGTACCGCACTCCACATACGTTATCCTACAAATCACCGTCTTGGGGTACGGCACTTTTCGTACCCCACTCCACATGGTCTACATGATCCTAATAAACATTATTCTACAAAGGTTCGGTTCGGTTCGGTTCGGTTCGGTTCGGTTCGGTTCGGTTCGGTTCGGTTCGGTTCGGTTCGGTTCGGTTCGGTTCGGTTCGGTTCGGTTCGGTTCGGTTCGGTTCGGTTCGGTTCGGTTCGGTTCGGTTCGGTTCGGTTCGGTTCGGTTCGGTTCGGTTCGGTTCGGTTCGGTTCGGTTCGGTTCGGTTCGGTTCGGTTCGGTTCGGTTCGGTTCGGTTCGGTTCGGTTCGGTTCGGTTCGGTTCGGTTCGGTTCGGTTCGGTTCGGTTCGGTTCGGTTCGGTTCGGTTCGGTTCGGTTCGGTTCGGTTCGGTTCGGTTCGGTTCAGTTCGGTTCGGTTCAGTTCGCTTCTATTAATTTATGTTCCCCTTCAGACCACTGAAGGAGCCAAAGGTTTCAAGTCTACAGCCGTCCTCCCATTTGTCGACGGCATCTCGCAAGAACTGCGGCGCTGTCTGGAGGACCATGGCATTCGTACCGTCTTGGAATCTGACAGAACCCTGAGGAACCTTCTCGTCTGACTGAAAGACCCTGTGCCTCCCGAAAGACGCGTTGAAGTTGTTTACCGGATTCCATGCGGGGAGTGCGACAAGGTGTTTACATCGGGGAAACCGGCAGACCGGTAAGCGAGAGGGTGGTTGAACACCGAAGGGACGTCAGACTAATATGTGGACCGGTCAGCTGTGGCTGAACGCGAGTGGGAGATGGGGCACGGTCCGGACAAGGGCTGTCCCGAGTATAACGTTCGAATATTTGATTGTCATCCTAATATTTGAATAATTTTTTGCCGGTTTGAATATTCGAACAAAATATATATGCACGTACAGATACGACTCTGATGCTATTGGAATAGAAACAGGGGTGAGTCTTTAGGATTTTGCCTGATTTCGGGATTTTTGGTCGGGTTTCAGAATTAAAAAAATATCTCTCTTGCAATCTGAAAAAAGGTGATTACCTGTAAAAGAGTACAATCGAATCTCATTAATTAAAAGCTCGGTTAAGACGAGAGTTTTTGTTGGTCCCAACCAAATTGTGCACATTCCTGTGGGAGAAAATTTCATTAATACAAGCTGTGGTTACGCGAGAATTCGGCTAAGACGAGCATTGTTATCTATTTTCCACAATCATTTTGGAAAACAACCCGTCAATCAGCGACCCATTCAATTTGAAAAGTCACTTTAATTGGCGCGGTGATAATGCCCGCATATTATGCACTGCGGTTTTCACTCCACAAACCTCACCTGTTTGTGTCTCATGCCGCTGTGATAATCATGAAAAGCAGAATGTTTGGCGCCTTCTTTTGTTCAGTACATGTAATATCAATTCCATTTGTAACTCAAAATATTTATTTACCCCCATGATTATCAATCAGTTTTACAGTTTATTAATCTAGGACATTCGCACCCCAACATTTCAACAAATTTTACCGTAAAAACTAGTCATTAATGAAGACCCCACGATCGAGAAACTCCCTCTGTTGTCCCCGACAAATGCACTGGTTTCCTCCTTTGTGTGCCTTATGCTAGTTTCCGTGATGGTTACCAACTAACAAGATCCCCGTCAACTAACAATGACGACACCGACGAGTCTACACCATCGCCTGATGAAGACTAGCAGTTGCGGTTAAAACGTCGCAGTCTACATCCTTAACTACATCGTCAGACAACGGATAAGTATTACTTTCATTACTCCACGTGGTCTACATGATCCTAATATACATTATCCTACAAGGCACCGCCCTAGGGTACGACACATATCGTACCTTACTCCACAAGGTCTACATTATCCTACAAATCACCGTCTTGGGGTACGGCACTTTTCGTACCGCACTCCACATACATTATCCTACAAATCACCGTCTTGGGGTTCGGCACTTTTCGTACCCCACTCCACATACATTATCCTACAAATCACCGTCTTGGGGTTCGGCACTTTTCGTACCCCACTCCACATACATTATCCTACAAATCACCGTCTTGGGGTACAGCACTTTTCGTACCGCACTCCACATACATTATCCTACAAATCACCGTCTTGGGGTACGGCACTTTTCGTACCCCACTCCACATACCCCTACAAATCACTGTCTTGGGGTACGGCACTTTTCGTACCCACTCCACATACCATGATCCTACAAATCACCGTCTTGGGGTACGGCACTTTTTGTACCGCACTCCACATACGTTATCCTACAAATCACCATCTTGGGGTACGGCACTTTTCGTACCCCACTCCACATGGTCTACATGATCCTAATAAACATTATTCTACAAAGGTTCGGTTCGGTTCGGTTCGGTTCGGTTCGGTTCGGTTCGGTTCGGTTCGGTTCGGTTCGGTTCGGTTCGGTTCGGTTCGGTTCGGTTCGGTTCGGTTCGGTTCGGTTCGGTTCGGTTCGGTTCGGTTCGGTTCGGTTCGGTTCGGTTCGGTTCGGTTCGGTTCGGTTCGGTTCGGTTCGGTTCGGTTCGGTTCGGTTCGGTTCGGTTCGGTTCGGTTCGGTTCGGTTCGGTTCGGTTCGGTTCGGTTCGGTTCGGTTCGGTTCGGTTCGGTTCAGTTCGGTTCGGTTCAGTTCGCTTCTATTAATTTATGTTCCCCTTCAGACCACTGAAGGAGCCAAAGGTTTCAAGTCTACAGCCGTCCTCCCATTTGTCGACGGCATCTCGCAAGAACTGCGGCGCTGTCTGGAGGACCATGGCATTCGTACCGTCTTGGAATCTGACAGAACCCTGAGGAACCTTCTCGTCTGACTGAAAGACCCTGTGCCTCCCGAAAGACGCGTTGAAGTTGTTTACCGGATTCCATGCGGGGAGTGCGACAAGGTGTTTACATCGGGGAAACCGGCAGACCGGTAAGCGAGAGGGTGGTTGAACACCGAAGGGACGTCAGACTAATATGTGGACCGGTCAGCTGTGGCTGAACGCGAGTGGGAGATGGGGCACGGTCCGGACAAGGGCTGTCCCGAGTATAACGTTCGAATATTTGATTGTCATCCTAATATTTGAATAATTTTTTGCCGGTTTGAATATTCGAACAAAATATATATGCACGTACAGATACGACTCTGATGCTATTGGAATAGAAACAGGGGTGAGTCTTTAGGATTTTGCCTGATTTCGGGATTTTTGGTCGGGTTTCAGAATTAAAAAAATATCTCTTTTGCAATCTGAAAAAAGGTGATTACCTGTAAAAGAGTACAATCGAATCTCATTAATTAAAAGCTCGGTTAAGACGAGAGTTTTTGTTGGTCCCAACCAAATTGTGCACATTCCTGTGGGAGAAAATTTCATTAATACAAGCTGTGGTTACGCGAGAATTCGGCTAAGACGAGCATTGTTATCTATTTTCCACAATCATTTTGGAAAACAACCCGTCAATCAGCGACCCATTAAATTTGAAAAGTCACTTTAATTGGCGCGGTGATAATGCCCGCTTATTATGCACTGCGGTTTTCACTCCACAAACCTCACCTGTTTGTGTCTCATGCCGCTGTGATAATCATGAAAAGCAGAATGTTTGGCGCCTTCTTTTGTTCAGTACATGTAATATCAATTCCATTTGTAACTCAAAATATTTATTAACCCCCATGATTATCAATCAGTTTTACAGTTTATTAATCTAGGACATTCGCACCCCAACATTTCAACAAATTTTACCGTAAAAACTAGTCATTAATGAAGACCCAACGATCGAGAAACTCCCTCTGGTGTCCCCGACAAATGCACTGGTTTCCTCCTTTGTGTGCCTTATGCTAGTTTCCGTGATGGTTACCAACTAACAAGATCCCCGTCAACTAACAATGACGACACCGACGAGTCTACACCATCGCCTGATGAAGACTAGCAGTTGCAGTTTAAACGTCGCAGTCTACATCCTTAACTACATCGTCAGACAACGGATAAGTATTACTTTCATTACTCCACGTGGTCTACATGATCCTAATATACATTATCCTACAAGGCACCGCCCTAGGGTACGACACATGTCGTACCTTACTTCACAAGGTCTACATTATCCTACAAATCACCGTCTTGGGGTACGGCACCTGTCGTACCCCACTCCACATACATTATCCTACAAATCACCGTCTTGGGGTACGGCACTTTTCGTACCGCACTCCACATACATTATCCTACAAATCACCGTCTTGGGGTACGGCACTTTTCGTACCCCACTCCACATACATTATCCTACAAATCACCGTCTTGGGGTACGGCACTTTTCGTACCCTACTCCACATACCATTATCCTACAAATCACCGTCTTGGGGTACGGCATGCACTTTTCGTACCCCACTCCACATACCATGATCCTACAAATCACCGGTTTGGGGTACGGCACTTTTCGTACCTCACTCCACATACCATGATCCTACAAATCACCGTCTTGGGGTACGGCACTTTTCGTACCCACTCCACATACGTTATCCTACAAATCACCGTCTTGTGGTACGGCACTTTTCGTACCCCACTCCACATACGTTATCCTACAAATCACCGTCTTGGGGTACGGCACTTTTCGTACCCCACTCCACATACCATTATCCTACAAATCACCGTCTTGGGGTACGGCACTTTTCGTACCCCACTCCACATGGTCTACATGATCCTATTAAACATTATTCTACAAAGGTTTGGTTCGGTTCGGTTCGGTTTGGTTCGGTTCAGTTCGCTTTGGTTCGCTTCTATTAATTTATGTTCCCCTTCAGACCACTGAAGGAGCCAAAGGTTTCAAGTCTACAGCCGTCCCCCCATTTGTCGACGGCATCTCGCAAGAACTGCGGCGCTGTCTGGAGGACCATGGCATTCGTACCGTCTTGGAATCTGACAGAACCCTGAGGAACCTTCTCGTCCGACTGAAAGACCCTGTGCCTCCCGAAAGACGCGATGAAGTTGTTTACCAGATTCCATGCGGGGAGTCCGACAAGGTGTTTACATCGGGGAAACCGGCAGACTGGTAAGCGAGAGGGTGGTTGAACACCGAAGGGACGTCAGACTTATGCGGACCGGTCAGCTGTGGCTGAACGCCTGTGGGAGATGGGGCACGGTCCGGACAAGGGCTGTCCCGAGTATAACGTTCGAATATTTGATTGTCATCCTAATATTTGAATAATTTGTTTTCTGGTTTGAATATTCGAACAAAATATATATGCACGTACAGATACGACTCTGATGCTATTGGAATAGAAACAGGGGTGAGTCTTTAGGTTTTTGCCTGATTTCAGGATTTTTGGTCGGCTTTCAATCAGCGACCCATTCAATTTGAAAAGTCACTTTAATTGGCGCGGTGATAATGCTCGCTTATTATGCACTGCGGTTTTCACTCCACAAACCTCACCTGTTTGTGTCTCATGCCGCTATGATAATGGCGCCGTTATAATGCTTGCTAATCCTTTACTGTGGTTTTCACTCCACGTAAACATCAGCTGTTTGTGTCTCGTTGCGCCAGATTGGGCTATTAAAAGGTGGACAATGGCTGTTTGCGGCTGCCGTGCCGCTAGAAGGGTTGGTTTCAGCGGCTTTCGTGCTGCTGGAACGCATATGTGTGCCGCCCGAACAATTTAACTGTTTCCTTTATGCAAACGAACCATCCCCAAAGGAACAAAATGAGCCAATTGTTGTCCCGGTTTAATAAACAAAAATCCCTCTCACCACTCCCTAAAAATATAAACCAGTCAACAAATCCCGAAATCTAGCCCCACCCAAACCCGATTGTGAAATTTGTATAAAATCCCCATTCATTATAGTTTATTTCCCGAGCTGCGCCCCCCAAAAATAGCCCAACAACGAAAAGGCAATCATAAAAAGCAGAATGTTTGGCGCCTTCTTTTGTTCAGTACATGTAATATCAATTCCATTTGTAACTCAAAATATTTAATTTACCCCATGATTATCAATCAGTTTTACAGTTTATTAATCCAGGACATTCGCACCCTAACATTTTAACAAATGTTACCGTAAAAACTAGTCATTAATGAAGACCCCCACGATCGAGAAACTCCCTCTGTTGTCCCCGACAAATGCACTGGTTTCCTCCTTTGTGTGCCTTATGCTAGTTTCCGTGATGGTTACCAACTAACAAGATCCCCGTCAACTAACAATGACGACACCGACGAGTCTACACCATCGCCTGATGAAGACTAGCAGTTGCGGTTAAAACGTCGCAGTCTACATCCTTAACTACATCGTCAGACAACGGATAAGTATTACTTTCATTACTCCACGTGGTCTACATGATCCTAATATACATTATCCTACAAGGCACCGCCCTAGGGTACGACACATGTCGTACCTTACTCCACAAGACATTTTATCATTTAAGTGATCAAATGCTTTATTCTCAGAATTCATAGGTTGGTTGTTTTAATATACCTGGATTACCTGGTATTGTGCCACAACTCTCATCTGCACTACTGAAGTCATACTGCATGTACGGTTGGCTGCATATTTACTGCACAAATGCCATTGCCAATTTTGTGTCAACACAGGATCCTAAGCTCATCGCAAGCAGCCAATCAGCTGCTGAGGTGGCAAACTTTTCATGAATATTCACAGCTTTTGGCAGTGCTGGATGCATGGTGATGGGTGTGTGAAATCATACTTCACAAAAATGGGGGACATTGCACTTTGTGACCTGGAAAAACCCTTGTACATGTACTGTGTGGATTAATCTGATGTAATGTAACAAACTGGCAAACAGTAAACTGTGCAGACATAGGTGGGTGAAGGTTAAACAATTGTATTCAATATGGCACTGCAAATTTGGAGGAAAACAGAGGATTCTGGCACAGGATTAACTCCTAGGATGGGAAACTGTACATGTCTATGTAGTACTTTTTAGTAGCTTTCTTTTCCTGTAGGAGGTGTAGAATTTAGAGACAATTTGTGGTTCAAAATGCCATTACAAATTTTGTGAAAAACACAGGATTCTAAACAGGATTCAGTGCTAAATATTCATAACCATGTCAGCCAATCACATTAGAGAGTTTTGACCAATGAAGGCTCTTGTAGGATCAAACTTTTAGCCAATGGGCAGCTTCTTATTCTGGTGGATGGTTGGGCGGGAATATGAAGTGCAACTTGGGTTCACTTTGTCACAGCACTTTATAGGCTATACAACCATTAGTTGAGCTTTTCAAATATAACCGTGGCAGCATTTTCCCAGGATAGAATTTATTGAAGCCTACTACTTGAGATTTCATACAGGCCTATTGGCAGGTTACCTTGTATATTTTGGGGGATCCTGCTGAGGACTTCATCAACATTTGTTTGTGCCTGGCCCTATATTGGGATTCTTCTTGATACTTGGGCGCTTGAACGAATGATTTTGGCCACGGATCATATCGTGAGGCTACCTTGTGTTTTTTTGGGATTTCTTCTATTGGGGATTTACTGTGCCACGGATTGTTGCTGAATTCTTCAAACATTTTCCTGATCATCCATTGTGTGACAGATTGTTGCTGAATTTTTCAAACATTTTACTGATCATCCATTGTGTGACGGATTGTTGCTGAATTCTTCAAACATTTTACTGATCATCAATGGTGTGACGGATTGTTGCTGAAATCTTCAAACATTTTACTGATCATCGATTGTGTGACGGATTGTTGCTGAATTCTTCAAACATTTTACTGATTATCCATGGATGGTGTGACGGATTGTTGCTGCATTCTTCAAACGTTTCCTGATCATCCACATTTTCCAGACCATCCTTTGTGTGACGGATTGTTTTTGTGTGACGATTGTTGCTGAATTCTTCAAACAATTTTCTAACGTTAGCCTAATCGTCGGATTGTGAAGCTTCGATCCACGGTGCCCAGAATTGTTGCTGAATTTAAGGCTGTTTGATATCCGTTTATTTTGATACCGAAATATCGGGAGAAAAATATCGCGATATTCGATATTATCGTGATGACGTCACTTTTTCATTACCGGAAGAACGGAGGAATAAAAAAAATACATGACGGAAGTCACCAAGGCATCATGAGATGAGGGCCACCGCCGGGATCGGGCCCGCCAGGATTGAGCGGCAGGAACGGGGGACCGGTTTGACAAAGCTTCCCTTCGCTCGTTGAGTATTTGGAGTTTTACGACATTTACCTTCAGTTGGCTACTTTATGGCACTCCAGAAAGACTAGCGTTTGTTTCTATTTCTGCATTGTTGATTAGTAACACAGATGATAATACCATGGACGATCACATGCGAGCTGTCAACAAACGATCGTGTCGTATATTTTGTGAAGACGACATGACATTGCACAATGTACAATGGATGCCGGCACGTGTTTTAATCTTTTCTCAAGACGCGCGTAGTTCGCTACACGTAACTACACCTAACTAGCTGCGTGTGCCTTGTACACTGGGGAAAGACAGTGGCATTCAGTGCGGTTGATTGCACTTGACCAAGGCTAGCAACAAAGCAACGCGCACGCGCAGATGCACTACAGGGGTTGACCTTATTGCAAACAATTGCCATACCCCTCGATCTCAAGATGAGTTCGCAAGCGTGTAGGTACGTACATTGTACACTGGGAATAAGACGTTATTTGCACTTGACAACGTACGGCGCGGAGGGTAAATCGCGCGAAGCGGAGATGTCATGTCGGGGTTTAGAAAACGGTCAAAGTAAACTGGACAAATCCACACGTAATGCGGCCAAAAGGAACATACATCGCGATATTCTTCGGTATAACGAATTCCCCGATATTTCGGTTTTTTTAAAGGGCCGATACGATTTTCGATATGAAAAAAAATATCGAAATATCGGGAAATATCGTCATATCGAACAGGCTTAGCTGAATTCTTCAGGCAGTTTTTGGTTCTTCAAACTTTTTGATTCTTCAAGCTTTTTCATCGGTCTTTACTAACGTTAGGCCCCTAATGTGCTTTTATCTTCCAACTTTTTTCCTCGGAATGTCACGTTCGGCTCAATTGTTTGACTGTAGGCCTACTAACGTTAATTTGTAAATGGTAGGTCCTGCTGACTGTTGTGCTAAGGAGCCTAAGGATAGTTGCTGAATTACTACAGCTTTTTCATTGAACTGACTTTTTAATCGAACAGTAGGCCTAACTGTTACCCTAAGTAAGCCCTTATTTTGCCTTGGATTGTTGCCGAATATTTCGTGGCCAGGTGTGATGCCACGTCAACCTCGGAAACGGCAGCTGCTGTCTGTGCCAGCGGCACCGCCAAGGTCAAAACGTCGGCCTGCTTCTTCTACTACGGCTAGGCCTAGTACTAGTAGTAGACCTAGGCCTACTACCAGAACCACAGGGCCACCTTTGGTGGAAACAAGCCAAGCTGGTAAGGATATTACCCCTAATTCCATTCCATTGTGTAATGTGATGCATAGTGTCAGTACAAATACCGGTACTTCATTGTCTGGGGTAGGCATATCCCTTTCTAACGTTAGTAATAGTAGTAGTAACGTTGGTAGTCATGGTAGTTGCCCTGAACAAATGCCAAGTTCCAGCGTTCCCCTACTTGCTGACACATTACAGGCACCAGCTCAGCCTGAACCCATTCCCAGGGTGCATGACTATGCACCGTTAGGGGGGCATGTTCCTTTGGCCCTTAAAGAAAAAATCTGGAAAGGGCCATATGTAGACCTTTCCCTGCTGTTGCAAGATAGTGCAGTGCGGCAGCTGTTTTGGCTAGGTCTAATACAGCATAAGAGCTGACATTAGCTGTAGAGGGGAACCATATGGTGGTGCGCCAATCAGCAAACACTCGATCCAGAAAGATCGACACAATTGACAAATGGTCGTCCGCCTTTCGTACTTTTATGACTATTTATGTAGAGAAACACTCCCATCGTTGTGCAGAACTACTTAAGTATGCTGAAACAGTACGCATGGCTGCAATGCAATTTCCTGGGTTTGGATGGCGTCATTATGACGAACAGTTTTTCATGAATATTCACAGCTTTTGGCAGTGCTGGATGCATGGTGGTGGGTGTGTGAAATCATACTTCACAAAAAGGGGGACATTGCACTTTGTGACCTGGAAAAACCCTTGTATCTGTACTGTGTGGATTAATCTGATGTATTGTAACAAACTGGCAAACAGTAAGCTGTGCAGACATAGGTGGGTGAAGGTTAAACAATTGTATTCAATATGGCACTGCAAATTTGGAGGAAAACAGAGGATTCTGGCACAGGATTAACTCCTAGGATGGGAAACTGTACATGTCTATGTAGTACTTTTTAGTAGCTTTCTTTTCCTGTAGGAGGTGTAGAATTTAGAGACAATTTGTGGTTCAAAATGCCATTACAAATTTTGTGAAAAACACAGGATTCTAAACAGGATTCAGTGCTAAATATTCATAACCATGTCAGCCAATCACATTAGAGAGTTTTGACCAATGAAGGCTCTTGTAGGATCAAACTTTTAGCCAATGGGCAGCTTCTTATTCTGGTGGATGGTTGGGCGGGAATATGAAGTGCAACTTGGGTTCACTTTGTCACAGCACTTTATAGGCTATACAACCATTAGTTGAGCTTTTCAAATATAACCGTGGCAGCATTTTCCCAGGATAGAATTTATTGAAGCCTACTACTTGAGATTTCATACAGGCCTATTGGCAGGTTACCTTGTATATTTTGGGGGATCCTGCTGAGGACTTCATCAACATTTGTTTGTGCCTGGCCCTATATTGCAGCTGCTGTTTGTGCCAGCGGCACCGCCAAGGTCAAAACGTCGGCCTGCTTCTTCTACTACGGCTAGGCCTAGTACTAGTAGTAGACCTAGGCCTACTACCAGAACCACAGGGCCACCTTTGGTGGAAACAAGCCAAGCTGGTAAGGATATTACCCCTAATTCCATTCCATTGTGTAAGGTGATGCATAGTGTCAGTACAAATACCGGTACTTCATTGTCTGGGGTAGGCATATCCCTTTCTAACGTTAGTAATAGTAGTAGTAACGTTAGTAGTCATGGTAGTTGCCCTGAACAAATGCCAAGTTCCAGCGTTCCCCTACTTGCTGACACATTACAGGCACCAGCTCAGCCTGAACCCATTCCCAGGGTGCATGACTATGCACCGTTAGGGGGGCATGTTCCTTTGGCCCTTAAAGAAAAAATCTGGAAATTGGCATATGTAGACCTTTCCCTGCGGTTGCAAGATAGTGCAGTGCGGCAGCTGTTTTGGCTAGGTCTAATACAGCATAAGAGCTGACATTAGCTGTAGAGGGGAACCATATGGTGGTGCGCCAATCAGCAAACACTCGATCCAGAAAGATCGACACAATTGACAAATGGTCGTCCGCCTTTCGTACTTTTATGACTATTTATGTAGAGAAACACTCCCATCGTTGTGCAGAACTACTTAAGTATGCTGAAACAGTACGCATGGCTGAAATGCAATTTCCTGGGTTTGGATGGCGTCGTTATGACGAACAGTTTCGTCTGGGCATGGAAACATCCCCTTCCCGGTCTTGGGGGCCCTGGATACAGAATTGTGGATAACTGTACCAGCCGCGCCTGTAATGGCAGCAAGTCAGTCTGGGTCTAACGTTACATTTGGATATTCGGCACCTTTTGTGCCGGGCCAAAAGAAGGGTTTCTGTTTTGGTTTCAATGGCCCTAGAGGTTGTCATTTTCGGGCATGTAAATTTCTGCACAAGTGTAGCAAATGTTTTGCCTTTGGACATGGCGCTATGCTTTGCCGGTCCGGGTCCCAGCTTAGAACTGCAGGACTAAGGAATGTTGGGTCAGTAAAATCAGTGGGCAAAGCTGAACAAGTGGGGAACATCGGGAAATCCCAATCTGGGGGTTCCTTCCAGGGACGGAAGAATTTTCGTGCCCCCAACACCAATTAAGTTAGGGGTATTAGCTTCCTGGCTGACTAGCTACCCAAAACGGGAGGACGCTGTCGTATTAATTAATGGGTTTACAAATGGTTTTTCCATCGGATACAAAGGTCCCCGTATTAGTCGTGATTCTCATTGCCTTTTGTCAGCGAACCAAAATCCAACCATTGTGAAGGAGAAACTGGCCAAGGAAATAGAGTTGGGAAGAATTGCAGGCCCATTTTCTTATCGACCTTTTCCTAACTTAGTGTTCACCCATTGGCTTAGTTCCAAAACACGAGCCCGGTTCATATAGGCTTATTCATCATTTGTCTTTTCCTCATGGGGGTTCGATTAATGATTTTATTGACAGGGAACAATGTCAAGTTCATTACGCGTCTTTTGACGAGGCCGTTAGCATGATAGTTAGTGCGGGTTGTGGCGCATGGTTAGCAAAATCCGATATTAAGTCAGCCTTTCGGCTCCTCCCAGTTTCCCCAGTTGACTATAAATTGTGAGGTTTTTCATTTGATGATAAATTCTATTATGATATGTGCTTGCCTATGGGGTGCTCCGTATCCTGTGCTTTGTTTGAGAAATTTAGTACTTTCTTAGCATTTCGAGCCAAGTTCATGGCCAAGTCCTCCTCAGTTACACATTACTTAGATGATTTTTTATTTGTTGGCACGACTTGGTCAGCTTGTTTAGACTTTCTCAACACTTTCACGACTTTGTGTGCAGAGATAGGTGTGCCACTGGCACAGGAAAAGACAGAGGGCCTGACTCAAACAATCACTTATCTCTGGTTGGAAATTGACATCTTGCAGCAGGAAATTCGGGTACCAGCTGTTAAAGTGCAGAAAATATGCACACAAATTCAGCAGACTTTGAGTAAGCCCAAGATCACATTAGTAGGAGTGCAATCACTGGTGGGCTCACTAAATTTCCTATGTAAAACAATTGCTCCAGGCAGAGCATTCATGAGGCGTTTAATTGCGCTGACTACTGGGCTCACTAAACCCCCCCCCTAAAGTTCTTATATCTAAAGGAGCCCGTGTAGATTTAGTAATGTGGCTGCAATTTCTATGCCATTTTAATGGTGTGTCGGCTTTCTTGAGCCATGAGTGGGAAGACAATGATGTATTAGAGTTGTATACTGACGCTGCAGCCAGCATTGGTTTTGGGGCATACTTTGGTGGCAAATGGATTCAAGGTAGATGGTCGGATGACCTGATCCAAAATCCACCATCGATTGCTTTGTTGGATTTTTTTCCTTTAGTGGTTGCCATCCAGTGCTGGGGCTCCCTATTAGCCAATCGTAAAGTGCGGTTTCATTCTGATAATACTGCTGTAGTACACATTGTTAATAAGCAAACATCCAGTTGTCCTCGAATCATGCATTTATTGCACTTATTTGTGCTGGGATGCCTCCGGTTTAACATTGTGTTCAAGGCAGTTCATGTACCTGGCATACATAATGAGCTAGCTGATGCTTTGTCCCGTTTCCAGATGCAGCGATTCCACAATGCAGCCCCGAATGCCGAGCGAGTCATGACTCCTCTGCCAATCCTCCCTCAGGTGTGGTAATAGGTGAGATGAATCGCCTTTTGGAAATTTGCAATTGCCCCAAACACAGAAAGAGTATACACCATTGGTTGGAATACATTTTGCCAATTCAAGGGTTGGAGACCTGGTACAGTATCCTCTGCATTACCCCATGATATTCAAGAGTTTGTAGCATGGCTGTCCTTACAAAATCTGGCATCTTCAACTATTTCAACATATGTTGCTGGGGTTAGGGTTTTCAAAAAATTTATGGTTGGCCAGATCCTACAAGGGATTTTCTAGTATCTAGGAGGGATCGACCATCGGTTGATGATAGATTGCCAATATCCTTACCAGTTTTGACGGAATTATTGAGTGCATTACCTCATATTTGTTCCTCCCACTATGAAAGTACAATGTTTAAGGCAGTGCTGCTTTCTGCATTTTTTGGTTTCATGCGGGTAGGGGAATTCACTGCACGCTCAAAATGCCAAACCCAGAATCCCATTTTGTCTATATCTGACCTCAAGTTTTGCTGCACAAATACAGTAGATGCATCTGTCTTGATCTCATTTCGAGGGGGGAAAACCAACCAGACAGGCCCCGCTCAAACAATTCGTTTGACTCGATCCCAAGATCCGACTTTATATGTCCGGTCACAGCCCTGCAATGTTATGTAGCTATTCGCCCAATGATTTCTCTGCCATTATTTTGCCACTTCGACGGTAGTCCTTTGACAAGGTATCAGTTTAATGCAGTGTTAAAGATGATCCTCTCCTTTTGTGGACTTGCGGGGTTGAATTATCGTGCTCACTCTTTCCGCATTGGGCCAGCAACTACTGCTTTTGAACATGGGGTTCCTGTCAAGGAAATTCAGCACATGGGTCGTTGGCGGTCGGATGCAATTTTTTCATACATTAGACCGGCGCCTGCTACTAATATACCAGGTGTGTGAGCAGTGCCAACCAAGGTGTACTTTACTGAAATCTCCTCATCCTGCAAATTGTTCACAGGTCCTATCTGGATCATTGGAGATTCTATTGTGCGATGGGCCAAACAGTCTCTTAATCTGTCTCGTGCAGTTCTTTGGAATGGACGTAGCGGGGCAACAATTGGTGAGATTCGTTCCCTGATGGCTGGGATGAAGGGGCTGCCTCCATCAGTAATTGTTTTTCATATTGGCACTAATGACTTGTTGTCAGTGGATGCCTTTTGTATCCGACAGCGCATTCTGGTCCTTTTTGAAGACACTAAAGCAGTCTACTACCCACATGCCCAAATAATTTGGTCTGATATTTTGGCACATGTTTTTTACTTTGGGACGACAGCTCAGGCTTCCATGGACAGAAAACGGCGCTCTATAAACAAATGGGCTAAGTCACGGTTGCGGAAGTTGGGGGGTCACGTTGTTCACCATCCGCAGTTTCGTTGGACTACCATGCACCTGTTTCGATACGATGGGGTACACTTGTCCAAAGCTGGCAATCCAACTTGGAGCATGGTATTTCCTCCCTCATAAAATTCCCTGGTGTTCTCTAAGTTTGTTCTCATCCGTGTCTGTCTTTCCCTTGTGCCGTGTATGGCGCGTGTAGGACTTTTTAGCGGGAATTCGACAGACACAGGTTAAAAGTTTTCTTAATGCTCTATCAGAATGGCCAATAAATTGATTCGATCAATTTATTTCATCATTTATAATTGCCCTAACATAAAATGTAAGAACTATGACAGTAATTTCAAGTTTTGTGACAGGCACTCTCATGACTCCCTGGAGGTTCATCAGGGGCCATTCCTCCCGTAGCTCATAGCATTAAGCGGGGGAACATCCTGTGCCTGGATGTTTTAATAGTTCATATCGGTGTTTTCATTACAGATTTCCTAATTGGTGTTAAAATGAATGTTGGCCTTTGATAATTTGTGTGGCCTGGTTTTGCCAATTTTGTGTACATGTACAACAGTACATGTTCTGGCTAGTTCTGGTGTTACATCCACTTATGTAACTAACAGGGTCTGGTGTGCCCTAGTTTTCAGGGTCTGGTGTGCCCTGACTATGATGGTCTGGTGTGCCATATTGACATGTATCAGGGTCTGGTGTGCCCTATTTCATGGCTGGGACTGGTGAGCCCAGGGGGTCTGGTTTGCCCCATGTAAACTGCATTTTTGTCTTTGCCAGTTTGCCCATAAAAACTCTGGTATCTGGCAATATTTTGGAAAATACAAATGCTGTGGCATAGTTACAAACAAATACATTGTGTGTGTGCTGTCATTCATTTTCAGTCTGAGAATAAGGTCTACATTATCCTACAAATCACCGTCTTGGGGTACGGCACTTTTCGTACCGCACTCCACATACATTATCTTACAAATCACCGTCTTGGGGTACGGCACTTTTCGTACACCACTCCACATACATTATCCTACAAATCACCGTCTTGGGGTACGGCACTTTTCGTACCCCACTCCACATACCATTATCCTACAAATCACCGTCTTGGGGTACGGCACTTTTCGTACCCCACTCCACATACATTATCCTACAAATCACCGTCTTGGGGTACGGCACTTTTCGTACCCCACTCCACATACCATGATCCTACAAATCACCGTCTTAGGGTACGGCACTTTTCGTACCGCACTCCACATACGTTATCCTACAAATCACCGTCTTGGGGTACGGCACTTTTCGTACCCCACTCCACATACGTTATCCTACAAATCACCGTCTTGGGGTACGGCACTTTTTGTACCCCACTCCACATACATTATCCTACAAATCACCGTCTTGGGGTACGGCACTTTTCGTACCCCACTCCACATACCATTATCCTACAAATCACCGTCTTGGGGTACGGCACTTTTCGTACCCCACTCCACATACATTATCCTACAAATCACTGTCTTGGGGTACGGCACTTTTCGTACCCCACTCCACATACATTATCCTACAAATCACCGTCTTGGGGTACGGCACTTTTCGTACCCCACTCCACATACCATGATCCTACAAATCACTGTCTTGGGGTACGGCACTTTTCGTACCCCACTCCACATACCATGATCCTACAAATCACCGTCTTGGGGTACGGCACTTTTTGTACCGCACTCCACATACGTTATCCTACAAATCACCGTCTTGGGGTACGGCACTTTTCGTACCCCACTCCACATGGTCTACACGATCCTATTAAACATTATTCTACAAAGGTTCGGTTCGGTTCGGTTCGGTTCAGTTCAGTTCGCTTTGGTTCGCTTCTATTAATTTATGTTCCCCTTCAGACCACTGAAGGAGCCAAAGGTTTCAAGTCTACAGCCGTCATCCCATTTGTCGACGGCATCTCGCAAGAACTGCGGCGCTGTCTGGAGGACCATGGCATTCGTACCGTCTTGGAATCTGACAGAACCCTGAGGAACCTTCTCGTCCGACTGAAAGACCCTGTGCCTCCCGAAAGACGCGATGAAGTTGTTTACCGGATTCCATGCGGGGAGTGCGACAAGGTGTTTACATCGGGGAAACCGGCAGACTGGTAAGCGAGAGGATGGTTGAACACCGAAGGGACGTCAGACTTATGCGGACTGGTCAGCTGTGGCTGAACGCGCGTGGGAGATGGGGCACGGTCCGGACAAGGGCTGTCCCGAGTATAACGTTCGAATATTTGATTGTCATCCTAATATTTGAATAATTTTTTGCCGGTTTGAATATTCGAACAAAAAATATATATGCACGTACAGATATGACTCTGATGCTATTGGAATAGAAACAGGGGTAAGTCTTTAGGATTTTGCCTGATTTCAGGATTTTTGGTCGGGTTTCAGAATTTAAAAAAATGTCTCTTTTGCAATCTGAAAAAAGCTGATTACCTGTAAAAGAGTACAGTCGAATCTCATTAATTAAAAGCTCGTTAAGACGAGATTTTTTGTGTGGACCCAACCAAATTGTGCACATTCCTGTGGGAGAAAATTTCATTAATACAAGCTGTGGTTACGCGAGAATTCGGCTAAGACGAGCATTGTTATCTATTTTCCACAATCATTTTGGAAAACAACCCGTCAATCAGCGACCCATTCAATTTGAAAAGTCACTTTAATTGGCGCGGTGACACAGGTTAAAAGTTTTCTTAATGCTCTATCAGAATGGCCAATAAATTGATTCGATCAATTTATTTCATCATTTATAATTGCCCTAACATAAAATGTAAGAACTATGACAGTAATTTCAAGTTTTGTGACAGGCACTCTCATGACTCCCTGGAGGTTCATCAGGGGCCATTCCTCCCGTAGCTCATAGCATTAAGCGGGGGAACATCCTGTGCCTGGATGTTTTAATAGTTCATATCGGTGTTTTCATTACAGATTTCCTAATTGGTGTTAAAATGAATGTTGGCCTTTGATAATTTGTGTGGCCTGGTTTTGCCAATTTTGTGTACATGTACAACAGTACATGTTCTGGCTAGTTCTGGTGTTACATCCACTTATGTAACTAACAGGGTCTGGTGTGCCCTAGTTTTCAGGGTCTGGTGTGCCCTGACTATGATGGTCTGGTGTGCCATATTGACATGTATCAGGGTCTGGTGTGCCCTATTTCATGGCTGGGACTGGTGAGCCCAGGGGGTCTGGTGTGCCCCATGTAAACTGCATTTTTGTCTTTGCCAGTTTGCCCATAAAAACTCTGGTATCTGGCAATATTTTGGAAAATACAAATGCTGTGGCATAGTTACAAACAAATACATTGTGTGTGTGCTGTCATTCATTTTCAGTCTGAGAATAAGGTCTACATTATCCTACAAATCACCGTCTTGGGGTACGGCACTTTTCGTACACCACTCCACATACATTATCCTACAAATCACCGTCTTGGGGTACGGCACTTTTCGTACCCCACTCCACATACCATTATCCTACAAATCACCGTCTTGGGGTACGGCACTTTTCGTACCCCACTCCACATACATTATCCTACAAATCACCATCTTGGGGTACGGCACTTTTCGTACCCCACTCCACATACCATGATCCTACAAATCACCGTCTTAGGGTACGGCACTTTTCGTACCGCACTCCACATACGTTATCCTACAAATCACCGTCTTGGGGTACGGCACTTTTCGTACCCCACTCCACATACGTTATCCTACAAATCACCGTCTTGGGGTACGGCACTTTTCGTACCCCACTCCACATACGTTATCCTACAAATCACCGTCTTGGGGTACGGCACTTTTTGTACCCCACTCCACATACATTATCCTACAAATCACCGTCTTGGGGTACGGCACTTTTCGTACCCCACTCCACATACCATTATCCTACAAATCACCGTCTTGGGGTACGGCACTTTTCGTACCCCACTCCACATACATTATCCTACAAATCACCGTCTTGGGGTACGGCACTTTTCGTACCCCACTCCACATACATTATCCTACAAATCACCGTCTTGGGGCACGGCATTTTTCGTACCCCACTCCACATACCATGATCCTACAAATCACTGTCTTGGGGTACGGCACTTTTCGTACCCCACTCCACATACCATGATCCTACAAATCACCGTCTTGGGGTACGGCACTTTTTGTACCGCACTCCACATACGTTATCCTACAAATCACCGTCTTGGGGTACAGCACTTTTCGTACCCCCACTCCACATGGTCTACACGATCCTATTAAACATTATTCTACAAAGGTTCGGTTCGGTTCGGTTCGGTTCGGTTCGGTTCGGTTCAGTTCAGTTCGCTTTGGTTCGCTTCTATTAATTTATGTTCCCCTTCAGACCACTGAAGGAGCCAAAGGTTTCAAGTCTACAGCCGTCATCCCATTTGTCGACGGCATCTCGCAAGAACTGCGGCGCTGTCTGGAGGACCATGGCATTCGTACCGTCTTGGAATCTGACAGAACCCTGAGGAACCTTCTCGTCCGACTGAAAGACCCTGTGCCTCCCGAAAGACGCGATGAAGTTGTTTACCGGATTCCATGCGGGGAGTGCGACAAGGTGTTTACATCGGGGAAACCGGCAGACTGGTAAGCGAGAGGATGGTTGAACACCGAAGGGACGTCAGACTTATGCGGACCGGTCAGCTGTGGCTGAACGCGCGTGGGAGATGGGGCACGGTCCGGACAAGGGCTGTCCCGAGTATAACGTTCGAATATTTGATTGTCATCCTAATATTTGAATAATTTTTTGCCGGTTTGAATATTCGAACAAAAAATATATATGCACGTACAGATATGACTCTGATGCTATTGGAATAGAAACAGGGGTAAGTCTTTAGGATTTTGCCTGATTTCAGGATTTTTGGTCAGGTTTCAGAATTAAAAAAATGTCTCTTTTGCAATCTGAAAAAAGCTGATTACCTGTAAAAGAGTACAGTCGAATCTCATTAATTAAAAGCTCGTTAAGACGAGATTTTTTGTGTGGACCCAACCAAATTGTGCACATTCCTGTGGGAGAAAATTTCATTAATACAAGCTGTGGTTACGCGAGAATTCGGCTAAGACGAGCGTTGTTATCTATTTTCCACAATCATTTTGGAAAACAACCCGTCAATCAGCGACCCATTCAATTTGAAAAGTCACTTTAATTGGCGCGGTGACACAGGTTAAAAGTTTTCTTAATGCTCTATCAGAATGGCCAATAAATTGATTCGATCAATTTATTTCATCATTTATAATTGCCCTAACATAAAATGTAAGAACTATGACAGTAATTTCAAGTTTTGTGACAGGCACTCTCATGACTCCCTGGAGGTTCATCAGGGGCCATTCCTTCCGTAGCTCATAGCATTAAGCGGGGGAACATCCTGTGCCTGGATGTTTTAATAGTTCATATCGGTGTTTTCATTACAGATTTCCTAATTGGTGTTAAAATGAATGTTGGCCTTTGATAATTTGTGTGGCCTGGTTTTGCCAATTTTGTGTACATGTACAACAGTACATGTTCTGGCTAGTTCTGGTGTTACATCCACTTATGTAACTAACAGGGTCTGGTGTGCCCTAGTTTTCAGGGTCTGGTGTGCCCTGACTATGATGGTCTGGTGTGCCATATTGACATGTATCAGGGTCTGGTGTGCCCTATTTCATGGCTGGGACTGGTGAGCCCAGGGGGTCTGGTGTGCCCCATGTAAACTGCATTTTTGTCTTTGCCAGTTTGCCCATAAAAACTCTGGTATCTGGCAATATTTTGGAAAATACAAATGCTGTGGCATAGTTACAAACAAATACATTGTGTGTGTGCTGTCATTCATTTTCAGTCTGAGAATAAGGTCTACATTATCCTACAAATCACCGTCCTGGGGTACGGCACTTTTCGTACCGCACTCCACATACATTATCCTACAAATCACCGTCTTGGGGTACGGCACTTTTCGTACACCACTCCACATACATTATCCTACAAATCACCGTCTTGGGGTACGGCACTTTTCGTACCCCACTCCACATACCATTATCCTACAAATCACCGTCTTGGGGTACGGCACTTTTCGTACCCCACTCCACATACATTATCCTACAAATCACCATCTTGGGGTACGGCACTTTTCGTACCCCACTCCACATACCATGATCCTACAAATCACCGTCTTAGGGTACGGCACTTTTCGTACCGCACTCCACATACGTTATCCTACAAATCACCGTCTTGGGGTACGGCACTTTTCGTACCCCACTCCACATACGTTATCCTACAAATCACCGTCTTGGGGTACGGCACTTTTTGTACCCCACTCCACATACGTTATCCTACAAATCACCGTCTTGGGGTACGGCACTTTTCGTACCCCACTCCACATGGTCTACACGATCCTATTAAACATTATTCTACAAAGGTTCGGTTCGGTTCGGTTCGGTTCGGTTCAGTTCGCTTTGGTTCGCTTCTATTAATTTATGTTCCCCTTCAGACCACTGAAGGAGCCAAAGGTTTCAAGTCTACAGCCGTCATCCCATTTGTCGACGGCATCTCGCAAGAACTGCGGCGCTGTCTGGAGGACCATGGCATTCGTACCGTCTTGGAATCTGACAGAACCCTGAGGAACCTTCTCGTCCGACTGAAAGACCCTGTGCCTCCCGAAAGACGCGATGAAGTTGTTTACCGGATTCCATGCGGGGAGTGCGACAAGGTGTTTACATCGGGGAAACCGGCAGACTGGTAAGCGAGAGGATGGTTGAACACCGAAGGGACGTCAGACTTATGCGGACTGGTCAGCTGTGGCTGAACGCGCGTGGGAGATGGGGCACGGTCCGGACAAGGGCTGTCCCGAGTATAACGTTCGAATATTTGATTGTCATCCTAATATTTGAATAATTTTTTGCCGGTTTGAATATTCGAACAAAAAATATATATGCACGTACAGATATGACTCTGATGCTATTGGAATAGAAACAGGGGTAAGTCTTTAGGATTTTGCCTGATTTCAGGATTTTTGGTCAGGTTTCAGAATTAAAAAAATGTCTCTTTTGCAATCTGAAAAAAGCTGATTACCTGTAAAAGAGTACAGTCGAATCTCATTAATTAAAAGCTCGTTAAGACGAGATTTTTTGTGTGGACCCAACCAAATTGTGCACATTCCTGTGGGAGAAAATTTCATTAATACAAGCTGTGGTTACGCGAGAATTCGGGTAAGACGAGCGTTGTTATCTATTTTCCACAATCATTTTGGAAAACAACCCGTCAATCAGCGACCCATTCAATTTGAAAAGTCACTTTAATTGGCGCGGTGACACAGGTTAAAAGTTTTCTTAATGCTCTATCAGAATGGCCAATAAATTGATTCGATCAATTTATTTCATCATTTATAATTGCCCTAACATAAAATGTAAGAACTATGACAGTAATTTCAAGTTTTGTGACAGGCACTCTCATGACTCCCTGGAGGTTCATCAGGGGCCATTCCTCCCGTAGCTCATAGCATTAAGCGGGGGAACATCCTGTGCCTGGATGTTTTAATAGTTCATATCGGTGTTTTCATTACAGATTTCCTAATTGGTGTTAAAATGAATGTTGGCCTTTGATAATTTGTGTGGCCTGGTTTTGCCAATTTTGTGTACATGTACAACAGTACATGTTCTGGCTAGTTCTGGTGTTACATCCACTTATGTAACTAACAGGGTCTGGTGTGCCCTAGTTTTCAGGGTCTGGTGTGCCCTGACTATGATGGTCTGGTGTGCCATATTGACATGTATCAGGGTCTGGTGTGCCCTATTTCATGGCTGGGACTGGTGAGCCCAGGGGGTCTGGTGTGCCCCATGTAAACTGCATTTTTGTCTTTGCCAGTTTGCCCATAAAAACTCTGGTATCTGGCAATATTTTGGAAAATACAAATGCTGTGGCATAGTTACAAACAAATACATTGTGTGTGTGCTGTCATTCATTTTCAGTCTGAGAATAAGGTCTACATTATCCTACAAATCACCGTCTTGGGGTACGGCACTTTTCGTACACCACTCCACATACATTATCCTACAAATCACCGTCTTGGGGTACGGCACTTTTCGTACCCCACTCCACATACCATTATCCTACAAATCACCGTCTTGGGGTACGGCACTTTTCGTACCCCACTCCACATACATTATCCTACAAATCACCATCTTGGGGTACGGCACTTTTCGTACCCCACTCCACATACCATGATCCTACAAATCACCGTCTTAGGGTACGGCACTTTTCGTACCGCACTCCACATACGTTATCCTACAAATCACCGTCTTGGGGTACGGCACTTTTCGTACCCCACTCCACATACGTTATCCTACAAATCACCGTCTTGGGGTACGGCACTTTTCGTACCCCACTCCACATACGTTATCCTACAAATCACCGTCTTGGGGTACGGCACTTTTTGTACCCCACTCCACATACATTATCCTACAAATCACCGTCTTGGGGTACGGCACTTTTCGTACCCCACTCCACATACCATTATCCTACAAATCACCGTCTTGGGGTACGGCACTTTTCGTACCCCACTCCACATACATTATCCTACAAATCACCGTCTTGGGGTACGGCACTTTTCGTACCCCACTCCACATACATTATCCTACAAATCACCGTCTTGGGGCACGGCATTTTTCGTACCCCACTCCACATACCATGATCCTACAAATCACTGTCTTGGGGTACGGCACTTTTCGTACCCCACTCCACATACCATGATCCTACAAATCACCGTCTTGGGGTACGGCACTTTTTGTACCGCACTCCACATACGTTATCCTACAAATCACCGTCTTGGGGTACAGCACTTTTCGTACCCCCACTCCACATGGTCTACACGATCCTATTAAACATTATTCTACAAAGGTTCGGTTCGGTTCGGTTCGGTTCGGTTCGGTTCGGTTCAGTTCAGTTCGCTTTGGTTCGCTTCTATTAATTTATGTTCCCCTTCAGACCACTGAAGGAGCCAAAGGTTTCAAGTCTACAGCCGTCATCCCATTTGTCGACGGCATCTCGCAAGAACTGCGGCGCTGTCTGGAGGACCATGGCATTCGTACCGTCTTGGAATCTGACAGAACCCTGAGGAACCTTCTCGTCCGACTGAAAGACCCTGTGCCTCCCGAAAGACGCGATGAAGTTGTTTACCGGATTCCATGCGGGGAGTGCGACAAGGTGTTTACATCGGGGAAACCGGCAGACTGGTAAGCGAGAGGATGGTTGAACACCGAAGGGACGTCAGACTTATGCGGACTGGTCAGCTGTGGCTGAACGCGCGTGGGAGATGGGGCACGGTCCGGACAAGGGCTGTCCCGAGTATAACGTTCGAATATTTGATTGTCATCCTAATATTTGAATAATTTTTTGCCGGTTTGAATATTCGAACAAAAAATATATATGCACGTACAGATATGACTCTGATGCTATTGGAATAGAAACAGGGGTAAGTCTTTAGGATTTTGCCTGATTTCAGGATTTTTGGTCAGGTTTCAGAATTAAAAAAATGTCTCTTTTGCAATCTGAAAAAAGCTGATTACCTGTAAAAGAGTACAGTCGAATCTCATTAATTAAAAGCTCGTTAAGACGAGATTTTTTGTGTGGACCCAACCAAATTGTGCACATTCCTGTGGGAGAAAATTTCATTAATACAAGCTGTGGTTACGCGAGAATTCGGCTAAGACGAGCGTTGTTATCTATTTTCCACAATCATTTTGGAAAACAACCCGTCAATCAGCGACCCATTCAATTTGAAAAGTCACTTTAATTGGCGCGGTGACACAGGTTAAAAGTTTTCTTAATGCTCTATCAGAATGGCCAATAAATTGATTCGATCAATTTATTTCATCATTTATAATTGCCCTAACATAAAATGTAAGAACTATGACAGTAATTTCAAGTTTTGTGACAGGCACTCTCATGACTCCCTGGAGGTTCATCAGGGGCCATTCCTCCCGTAGCTCATAGCATTAAGCGGGGGAACATCCTGTGCCTGGATGTTTTAATAGTTCATATCGGTGTTTTCATTACAGATTTCCTAATTGGTGTTAAAATGAATGTTGGCCTTTGATAATTTGTGTGGCCTGGTTTTGCCAATTTTGTGTACATGTACAACAGTACATGTTCTGGCTAGTTCTGGTGTTACATCCACTTATGTAACTAACAGGGTCTGGTGTGCCCTAGTTTTCAGGGTCTGGTGTGCCCTGACTATGATGGTCTGGTGTGCCATATTGACATGTATCAGGGTCTGGTGTGCCCTATTTCATGGCTGGGACTGGTGAGCCCAGGGGGTCTGGTGTGCCCCATGTAAACTGCATTTTTGTCTTTGCCAGTTTGCCCATAAAAACTCTGGTATCTGGCAATATTTTGGAAAATACAAATGCTGTGGCATAGTTACAAACAAATACATTGTGTGTGTGCTGTCATTCATTTTCAGTCTGAGAATAAGGTCTACATTATCCTACAAATCACCGTCTTGGGGTACGGCACTTTTCGTACCGCACTCCACATACATTATCCTACAAATCACCGTCTTGGGGTACGGCACTTTTCGTACACCACTCCACATACATTATCCTACAAATCACCGTCTTGGGGTACGGCACTTTTCGTACCCCACTCCACATACCATTATCCTACAAATCACCGTCTTGGGGTACGGCACTTTTCGTACCCCACTCCACATACATTATCCTACAAATCACCGTCTTGGGGTACGGCACTTTTCGTACCCCACTCCACATACCATGATCCTACAAATCACCGTCTTAGGGTACGGCACTTTTCGTACCCCACTCCACATACCATTATCCTACAAATCACCGTCTTGGGGTACGGCACTTTTCGTACCCCACTCCACATACATTATCCTACAAATCACCGTCTTGGGGTACGGCACTTTTCGTACCCCACTCCACATACATTATCCTACAAATCACCGTCTTGGGGCACGGCATTTTTCGTACCCCACTCCACATACCATGATCCTACAAATCACTGTCTTGGGGTACGGCACTTTTCGTACCCCACTCCACATACCATGATCCTACAAATCACCGTCTTGGGGTACGGCACTTTTTGTACCGCACTCCACATACGTTATCCTACAAATCACCGTCTTGGGGTACGGCACTTTTCGTACCCCACTCCACATGGTCTACACGATCCTATTAAACATTATTCTACAAAGGTTCGGTTCGGTTCGGTTCGGTTCGGTTCGGTTCAGTTCGCTTTGGTTCGCTTCTATTAATTTATGTTCCCCTTCAGACCACTGAAGGAGCCAAAGGTTTCAAGTCTACAGCCGTCATCCCATTTGTCGACGGCATCTCGCAAGAACTGCGGCGCTGTCTGGAGGACCATGGCATTCGTACCGTCTTGGAATCTGACAGAACCCTGAGGAACCTTCTCGTCCGACTGAAAGACCCTGTGCCTCCCGAAAGACGCGATGAAGTTGTTTACCGGATTCCATGCGGGGAGTGCGACAAGGTGTTTACATCGGGGAAACCGGCAGACTGGTAAGCGAGAGGATGGTTGAACACCGAAGGGACGTCAGACTTATGCGGACCGGTCAGCTGTGGCTGAACGCGCGTGGGAGATGGGGCACGGTCCGGACAAGGGCTGTCCCGAGTATAACGTTCGAATATTTGATTGTCATCCTAATATTTGAATAATTTTTTGCCGGTTTGAATATTCGAACAAAAAATATATATGCACGTACAGATATGACTCTGATGCTATTGGAATAGAAACAGGGGTAAGTCTTTAGGATTTTGCCTGATTTCAGGATTTTTGGTCAGGTTTCAGAATTAAAAAAATGTCTCTTTTGCAATCTGAAAAAAGCTGATTACCTGTAAAAGAGTACAGTCGAATCTCATTAATTAAAAGCTCGTTAAGACGAGATTTTTTGTGTGGACCCAACCAAATTGTGCACATTCCTGTGGGAGAAAATTTCATTAATACAAGCTGTGGTTACGCGAGAATTCGGCTAAGACGAGCGTTGTTATCTATTTTCCACAATCATTTTGGAAAACAACCCGTCAATCAGCGACCCATTCAATTTGAAAAGTCACTTTAATTGGCGCGGTGACACAGGTTAAAAGTGTTCTTAATGCTCTATCAGAATGGCCAATAAATTGATTCGATCAATTTATTTCATCATTTATAATTGCCCTAACATAAAATGTAAGAACTATGACAGTAATTTCAAGTTTTGTGACAGGCACTCTCATGACTCCCTGGAGGTTCATCAGGGGCCATTCCTCCCGTAGCTCATAGCATTAAGCGGGGGAACATCCTGTGCCTGGATGTTTTAATAGTTCATATCGGTGTTTTCATTACAGATTTCCTAATTGGTGTTAAAATGAATGTTGGCCTTTGATAATTTGTGTGGCCTGGTTTTGCCAATTTTGTGTACATGTACAACAGTACATGTTCTGGCTAGTTCTGGTGTTACATCCACTTATGTAACTAACAGGGTCTGGTGTGCCCTAGTTTTCAGGGTCTGGTGTGCCCTGACTATGATGGTCTGGTGTGCCATATTGACATGTATCAGGGTCTGGTGTGCCCTATTTCATGGCTGGGACTGGTGAGCCCAGGGGGTCTGGTGTGCCCCATGTAAACTGCATTTTTGTCTTTGCCAGTTTGCCCATAAAAACTCTGGTATCTGGCAATATTTTGGAAAATACAAATGCTGTGGCATAGTTACAAACAAATACATTGTGTGTGTGCTGTCATTCATTTTCAGTCTGAGAATAAGGTCTACATTATCCTACAAATCACCGTCTTGGGGTACGGCACTTTTCGTACCGCACTCCACATACATTATCCTACAAATCACCGTCTTGGGGTACGGCACTTTTCGTACCGCACTCCACATACATTATCCTACAAATCACCGTCTTGGGCCACGGCACTTTTCGTACCCCACTCCACATACCATTATCCTACAAATCACCGTCTTGGGGTACGGCACTTTTCGTACCCCACTCCACATACATTATCCTACAAATCACCGTCTTGGGGTACGGCACTTTTCGTACCCCACTCCACATACCATGATCCTACAAATCACCGTCTTAGGGTACGTCACTTTTCGTACCGCACTCCACATACGTTATCCTACAAATCACCGTCTTGGGGTACGGCACTTTTCGTACCCCACTCCACATACGTTATCCTACAAATCACCGTCTTGGGGTACGGCACTTTTCGTACCCCACTCCACATACCATGATCCTACAAATCACCGTCTTAGGGTACGGCACTTTTCGTACCCCACTCCACATACCATTATCCTACAAATCACCGTCTTGGGGTACGGCACTTTTCGTACCCCACTCCACATACATTATCCTACAAATCACCGTCTTGGGGTACGGCACTTTTCGTACCCCACTCCACATACATTATCCTACAAATCACCGTCTTGGGGCACGGCATTTTTCGTACCCCACTCCACATACCATGATCCTACAAATCACTGTCTTGGGGTACGGCACTTTTCGTACCCCACTCCACATACCATGATCCTACAAATCACCGTCTTGGGGTACGGCACTTTTTGTACCGCACTCCACATACGTTATCCTACAAATCACCGTCTTGGGGTACGGCACTTTTCGTACCCCACTCCACATGGTCTACACGATCCTATTAAACATTATTCTACAAAGGTTCGGTTCGGTTCGGTTCGGTTCGGTTCGGTTCAGTTCGCTTTGGTTCGCTTCTATTAATTTATGTTCCCCTTCAGACCACTGAAGGAGCCAAAGGTTTCAAGTCTACAGCCGTCATCCCATTTGTCGACGGCATCTCGCAAGAACTGCGGCGCTGTCTGGAGGACCATGGCATTCGTACCGTCTTGGAATCTGACAGAACCCTGAGGAACCTTCTCGTCCGACTGAAAGACCCTGTGCCTCCCGAAAGACGCGATGAAGTTGTTTACCGGATTCCATGCGGGGAGTGCGACAAGGTGTTTACATCGGGGAAACCGGCAGACTGGTAAGCGAGAGGATGGTTGAACACCGAAGGGACGTCAGACTTATGCGGACCGGTCAGCTGTGGCTGAACGCGCGTGGGAGATGGGGCACGGTCCGGACAAGGGCTGTCCCGAGTATAACGTTCGAATATTTGATTGTCATCCTAATATTTGAATAATTTTTTGCCGGTTTGAATATTCGAACAAAAAATATATATGCACGTACAGATATGACTCTGATGCTATTGGAATAGAAACAGGGGTAAGTCTTTAGGATTTTGCCTGATTTCAGGATTTTTGGTCAGGTTTCAGAATTAAAAAAATGTCTCTTTTGCAATCTGAAAAAAGCTGATTACCTGTAAAAGAGTACAGTCGAATCTCATTAATTAAAAGCTCGTTAAGACGAGATTTTTTGTGTGGACCCAACCAAATTGTGCACATTCCTGTGGGAGAAAATTTCATTAATACAAGCTGTGGTTACGCGAGAATTCGGCTAAGACGAGCGTTGTTATCTATTTTCCACAATCATTTTGGAAAACAACCCGTCAATCAGCGACCCATTCAATTTGAAAAGTCACTTTAATTGGCGCGGTGACACAGGTTAAAAGTGTTCTTAATGCTCTATCAGAATGGCCAATAAATTGATTCGATCAATTTATTTCATCATTTATAATTGCCCTAACATAAAATGTAAGAACTATGACAGTAATTTCAAGTTTTGTGACAGGCACTCTCATGACTCCCTGGAGGTTCATCAGGGGCCATTCCTCCCGTAGCTCATAGCATTAAGCGGGGGAACATCCTGTGCCTGGATGTTTTAATAGTTCATATCGGTGTTTTCATTACAGATTTCCTAATTGGTGTTAAAATGAATGTTGGCCTTTGATAATTTGTGTGGCCTGGTTTTGCCAATTTTGTGTACATGTACAACAGTACATGTTCTGGCTAGTTCTGGTGTTACATCCACTTATGTAACTAACAGGGTCTGGTGTGCCCTAGTTTTCAGGGTCTGGTGTGCCCTGACTATGATGGTCTGGTGTGCCATATTGACATGTATCAGGGTCTGGTGTGCCCTATTTCATGGCTGGGACTGGTGAGCCCAGGGGGTCTGGTGTGCCCCATGTAAACTGCATTTTTGTCTTTGCCAGTTTGCCCATAAAAACTCTGGTATCTGGCAATATTTTGGAAAATACAAATGCTGTGGCATAGTTACAAACAAATACATTGTGTGTGTGCTGTCATTCATTTTCAGTCTGAGAATAAGGTCTACATTATCCTACAAATCACCGTCTTGGGGTACGGCACTTTTCGTACCGCACTCCACATACATTATCCTACAAATCACCGTCTTGGGGTACGGCACTTTTCGTACCGCACTCCACATACATTATCCTACAAATCACCGTCTTGGGCCACGGCACTTTTCGTACCCCACTCCACATACCATTATCCTACAAATCACCGTCTTGGGGTACGGCACTTTTCGTACCCCACTCCACATACATTATCCTACAAATCACCGTCTTGGGGTACGGCACTTTTCGTACCCCACTCCACATACCATGATCCTACAAATCACCGTCTTAGGGTACGTCACTTTTCGTACCGCACTCCACATACGTTATCCTACAAATCACCGTCTTGGGGTACGGCACTTTTCGTACCCCACTCCACATACGTTATCCTACAAATCACCGTCTTGGGGTACGGCACTTTTTGTACCCCACTCCACATACATTATCCTACAAATCACCGTCTTGGGGTACGGCACTTTTCGTACCCCACTCCACATACCATTATCCTACAAATCACCGTCTTGGGGTACGGCACTTTTCGTACCCCACTCCACATACATTATCCTACAAATCACCGTCTTGGGGTACGGCACTTTTCGTACCCCACTCCACATACATTATCCTACAAATCACCGTCTTGGGGCACGGCATTTTTCGTACCCCACTCCACATACCATGATCCTACAAATCACTGTCTTGGGGTACGGCACTTTTCGTACCCCACTCCACATACCATGATCCTACAAATCACCGTCTTGGGGTACGGCACTTTTTGTACCGCACTCCACATACGTTATCCTACAAATCACCGTCTTGGGGTACGGCACTTTTCGTACCCCACTCCACATGGTCTACACGATCCTATTAAACATTATTCTACAAAGGTTCGGTTCGGTTCGGTTCGGTTCGGTTCGGTTCGGTTCAGTTCGCTTTGGTTCGCTTCTATTAATTTATGTTCCCCTTCAGACCACTGAAGGAGCCAAAGGTTTCAAGTCTACAGCCGTCATCCCATTTGTCGACGGCATCTCGCAAGAACTGCGGCGCTGTCTGGAGGACCATGGCATTCGTACCGTCTTGGAATCTGACAGAACCCTGAGGAACCTTCTCGTCCGACTGAAAGACCCTGTGCCTCCCGAAAGACGCGATGAAGTTGTTTACCGGATTCCATGCGGGGAGTGCGACAAGGTGTTTACATCGGGGAAACCGGCAGACTGGTAAGCGAGAGGGTGGTTGAACACCGAAGGGACGTCAGACTTATGCGGACTGGTCAGCTGTGGCTGAACGCGCGTGGGAGATGGGGCACGGTCCGGACAAGGGCTGTCCCGAGTATAACGTTCGAATATTTGATTGTCATCCTAATATTTGAATAATTTTTTGCCGGTTTGAATATTCGAACAAAAAATATATATGCACGTACAGATATGACTCTGATGCTATTGGAATAGAAACAGGGGTAAGTCTTTAGGATTTTGCCTGATTTCAGGATTTTTGGTCGGGTTTCAGAATTAAAAAAATGTCTCTTTTGGAATCTGAAAAAAGCTGATTACCTGTAAAAGAGTACAGTCGAATCTCATTAATTAAAAGCTCGTTAAGACGAGATTTTTTGTGTGGACCCAACCAAATTGTGCACATTCCTGTGGGAGAAAAGTTCATTAATACAAGCTGTGGTTACGCGAGAATTCGGCTAAGACGAGCGTTGTTATCTATTTTCCACAATCATTTTGGAAAACAACCCGTCAATCAGCGACCCATTCAATTTGAAAAGTCACTTTAATTGGCGCGGTGACACAGGTTAAAAGTTTTCTTAATGCTCTATCAGAATGGCCAATAAATTGATTCGATCAATTTATTTCATCATTTATAATTGCCCTAACATAAAATGTAAGAACTATGACAGTAATTTCAAGTTTTGTGACAGGCACTCTCATGACTCCCTGGAGGTTCATCAGGGGCCATTCCTCCCGTAGCTCATAGCATTAAGCGGGGGAACATCCTGTGCCTGGATGTTTTAATAGTTCATATCGGTGTTTTCATTACAGATTTCCTAATTGGTGTTAAAATGAATGTTGGCCTTTGATAATTTGTGTGGCCTGGTTTTGCCAATTTTGTGTACATGTACAACAGTACATGTTCTGGCTAGTTCTGGTGTTACATCCACTTATGTAACTAACAGGGTCTGGTGTGCCCTAGTTTTCAGGGTCTGGTGTGCCCTGACTATGATGGTCTGGTGTGCCATATTGACATGTATCAGGGTCTGGTGTGCCCTATTTCATGGCTGGGACTGGTGAGCCCAGGGGGTCTGGTGTGCCCCATGTAAACTGCATTTTTGTCTTTGCCAGTTTGCCCATAAAAACTCTGGTATCTGGCAATATTTTGGAAAATACAAATGCTGTGGCATAGTTACAAACAAATACATTGTGTGTGTGCTGTCATTCATTTTCAGTCTGAGAATAAGGTCTACATTATCCTACAAATCACCGTCTTGGGGTACGGCACTTTTCGTACCGCACTCCACATACATTATCCTACAAATCACCGTCTTGGGGTACGGCACTTTTCGTACACCACTCCACATACATTATCCTACAAATCACCGTCTTGGGGTACGGCACTTTTCGTACCCCACTCCACATACCATTATCCTACAAATCACCGTCTTGGGGTACGGCACTTTTCGTACCCCACTCCACATACATTATCCTACAAATCACCGTCTTGGGGTACGGCACTTTTCGTACCCCACTCCACATACCATGATCCTACAAATCACCGTCTTAGGGTACGGCACTTTTCGTACCCCACTCCACATACCATTATCCTACAAATCACCGTCTTGGGGTACGGCACTTTTCGTACCCCACTCCACATACATTATCCTACAAATCACCGTCTTGGGGTACGGCACTTTTCGTACCCCACTCCACATACATTATCCTACAAATCACCGTCTTGGGGCACGGCATTTTTCGTACCCCACTCCACATACCATGATCCTACAAATCACTGTCTTGGGGTACGGCACTTTTCGTACCCCACTCCACATACCATGATCCTACAAATCACCGTCTTGGGGTACGGCACTTTTTGTACCGCACTCCACATACGTTATCCTACAAATCACCGTCTTGGGGTACGGCACTTTTCGTACCCCACTCCACATGGTCTACACGATCCTATTAAACATTATTCTACAAAGGTTCGGTTCGGTTCGGTTCGGTTCGGTTCGGTTCGGTTCGGTTCAGTTCGCTTTGGTTCGCTTCTATTAATTTATGTTCCCCTTCAGACCACTGAAGGAGCCAAAGGTTTCAAGTCTACAGCCGTCATCCCATTTGTCGACGGCATCTCGCAAGAACTGCGGCGCTGTCTGGAGGACCATGGCATTCGTACCGTCTTGGAATCTGACAGAACCCTGAGGAACCTTCTCGTCCGACTGAAAGACCCTGTGCCTCCCGAAAGACGCGATGAAGTTGTTTACCGGATTCCATGCGGGGAGTGCGACAAGGTGTTTACATCGGGGAAACCGGCAGACCGATAAGCGAGAGGGTGGTTGAACACCGAAGGGACGTCAGACTTATGCGGACCGGTCAGCTGTGGCTGAACGCACGTGGGAGATGGGGCACGGTCCGGATAAGGGCTGTCCCGAGTATAACGTTCGAATATTTGATTGTCATCCTAATATTTGAATAATTGTTTGCCGGTTTGAATATTCGAACAAAATATATATGCACGTACAGATACGACTCTGATGCTATTGGAATAGAAACAGGGGTGAGTCTTTAGGATTTTGCCTGATTTCCGCATTTTTGGTCGGGTTTCAGAATTAAAAAAATATCTCTTTTGCAATCTGAAAAAAGCTGATTACCTGTAAAAGAGTACAATCGAATCTCATTAATTAAAAGCTCGGTTAAGACGAGAGTTTTTGTTGGTCCCAACCAAATTGTGCACATTCCTGTGGGAGAAAATTTCATTAATACAAGCTGTGGTTACGCGAGAATTCGGCTAAGGGACCATGGATTAATGCCAATTTGCGTGCGCACGCGTGCTCAAACGAGGGAGATTTTGGCACGCATTTGCACGCATCGGCACGGACTTGCACGCAGTAGCACGCAGTAGCACGCAGTGGCACGCAGTGGCCCACAACTTACGAACTCATTTGCAACCAGCCCGAGTGTACAATAGAGATCGTCTCTGGCGGCACCTTTTATGTCCCGGGTAATCCGCTAATCCGGATTAGTGTGCAATTAGACCTAATCTTTCTTTCTGCACAAATTTCCAAGCAATGGCAGTCACTGATTGCATGTTGGTAATCAAACAAGGATTACAAGTAGAGGGTCTACGCGATTTCTCATAACTATTAA
The DNA here is from genome assembly GCA_037893225.1 of Hippasteria phrygiana. Lineage (NCBI taxonomy): Eukaryota > Metazoa > Echinodermata > Asteroidea > Valvatida > Goniasteridae > Hippasteria > Hippasteria phrygiana. Next base: position 55,860 of record JAZGUH010000170.1, on the reverse strand, counting down.
GGGTTTTCTGTCTAATTTGCAATACAGTTTCTGGGACTTGTTTCCATAAAAAAAACGCCTTCAAACTACAAATCTGAGACAAAACATACAAGAATTTAATTTGAAAAAGTCCTGCATGAAAATTAAACTCGGGTCCACTGAGTTTCGACCGCACCTATCTGCAGAGCTTTTTGGCACAATCCTGATAAAATTATTCTTTTGACCGCTGCGTACGTGTACATAGAGGCCCTGTCCGAGTTACTTGGCTACGGCTGGATGTTACACACATGTCTATGGTAGCGGCTGCAGCCACTTCCCATAGACTCGTGTGTAATTTCAAGCCGCAGCCAAGTAATTCGGACAGGGCCTGACTTATTGTTAAAATGATAGTGACGTCATCATCACGTAGCGCCCTCTGTTGTTATCCCTAAAATATGCATACAATTGCACAAACAAAGGGGAAGCGGATGTGTTTTATTTCTCGATGGTTAAATCGATATCGGCACCAATGATGCGACACCGGATAATCTACTAGTACATGTACTTGTATGACGATCGACGTTGATGGATATGATCCCCCGTTTTAAAACGCTAGTGAAGGCAACAATTTCTTGTCGACCACTGGTCGTTTTTTGCCTGGTACCCAACATGTGTTTCGTGTACAGGTTGTTATGGAAAATCGACTAGTGGTTGACAAATAGTCGCCGCTCGAACTTGCTCATTCTTGTAAATATTTCTTTATATGTACAAATTTCTTATGTAAAAGTTGCAGTGGGTGCCGCCATCTTGAATTGCGTCCCCATTCCGTTATTCCCAACCGCCATGTTATAACTTTTTTTAATGAACTCACAATCAAGAAATTGTTTTTGTGTATTTCCTCAATAGCAAAGAAATTATGAAATTCTGCAAGATTAATTAAATGAAGGTTGAAATCTTGACTCTTCCAATCGAATGGATGGTAAACATGAAGCACGTTCGAGCAGCGACCTCTTGTCGACCACTGGTCGTTTTTTGCCTGGTACCCAACATGTGTTTCGTGTACAGGTTGTTATAGAAAATCGACTAGTGGTTGACAAATAGTCGCCGCTCGAACCTTTTCATTCATGTAAATATTTCTTATGTACAAATTTCTTCTGTAAAAGTTGCAGTAGGTGCAGCCATCTCGTTATTCCCAACGGCCATGTTATAACTTTTTTTAATGAACTCATAATCAAGAAATCGTTTTTGTGTATTTCCTCATAAAGGAAAGAAATTATGAAATAATTCAAGAATAAAGGTTGAAATCATGACTCTATAAAGGAAAGGTGAACATATATATCTTCATCATGTAAAAGTTGTTTCAGTGGGGCCACCATCTTGAATTACGTCGCCATTTCGTAATAGTAAAATAATATGTTAGAGCTTTTTTGATCTCACGATCAAGAAATGATTTTTTTGTATTTTCTCAATAAAGCAAAGATATTACTTTAAAAAAATAATGCAACATTGAATTGAGTTTAAATTCTTGACTCTTCAAACCCATCATGGAAAGGTGAACATGTAGGTGCAGGTCCTTGATGCATAAAAGTTGTTTCAGTTGGCTCCGCCATCTTGAATTTCTCTAGTTTCATAGTTTGTAAGCGCCATGTTTTTTTTCATTTTTCCAATAAAGCGAAGCATTTATGAAATACTGCAAGATTAGTTGAAATCCTGACTCTTCAAATCGAATGGATGGAAAGGTAAACATGCATGTACATGTAGGTCCCAATATCTTTATCATGTACAAATTGCAGTGGGCGCCGCCATCTTGAATTGCGTCCCCATTTCGTAATTCATTTCGTAATCTATAGGTCCACATGTCTTTATCATGTAAATAGTTATATCATGGAGGAAGAATGTTTTCTTCCTCCATGGTTGTATTAATGGCGCCGCCTTCTTGAATTGTGCTTTCATGTCGTAATTCGTAAGCACGCCCTGTTAGATATATTTTAAATGATCTCATAATCAAGAAATCGTGCAACAAGACAGAGTCGCGCAATCGCCAAATTTGAACTGACAACGATATCTCTGTTTTTCCAAAAAAAAAAACATTCTCTGAAAAAGCGCTGTATACATGTATAAACGCTGATGATGGGTTATGTGTGAAAAATGAAGATATCATCTATATTGCAAATTTATCAGAAAAGAATAAGAAACTTCGAATCAATTAGTCTAAGCTGCCCTAAAGCCCGGTTCATACTTTATGCGAATGCGAAGCGAATTTCATGACGTCAACAATTAAAGCTTTATTGTGACGTTCTCCGTTACTATAACGAATATGCTTCACATACGCATTCGCATGAAGTATGAACCGGGCTTAAATTGCCTTGCGCGTAAAAGGTAAACTTCATTCACGCAGCGAAAACACTCTACTTGACGGCATGTATCCCCGACGCAAAAAATCCATATTTAAAAAAAGAAGTATTGAAATATCTCTAAAATTGGGCTGTTGTATTGAGTGATGACGAAGCACAGCAGTTTTTTTGTGTACTTGAATAATAATGTACATCTTTGTATACTTTCTTCAAAACGTACTTTTTTATATCAGAAAAGATCGAAATTGCGGAAATAAATGATGCCGTCATGCCCTGTTGTTTCAATGAAAATCACAGAAACTTAAAATAAATCAGAAATCCACATGTATATGTATAGGCCGTACATGTGCCCCCTCTTTTACAAATCTAAGCCCCGCTAGAATTGTATCGTCATGACTTTAGAAAAGCCTTTGAATTGCTGTTTATGTACATGTATAGTCTGACCAAAGCCACCAAAAGATGAGTCATCAGTCCACCATTGTGGCCCAGGAGCCCTTTGTGGAGACTCTAGCCTTTTATGACACCTCTCTGTCTGGTATAATCCGTCCTTCCTGGTCGGCCAGCCGGCCGGCCTGTGTTCTTTGTTATCGTTAATCCCAGATCAATAAAGAGCACAAACGGTTGAAAATTGCCTATGCTCACTGGAACGCATCGGCACGCATCGGCACGCATCAGCACGCATCGGCACGCACTGGCACGCAATGGCACGCAGGGGGCCCGTGCCTTTGCGTGCAATTGCGTGCGGACCCGTCCGCACGCGTGCGCACGCAAATTGGCATTAATCCATGGTCCCTAAGACGAGCATTGTTATCTATTTTCCACAATCATTTTGGAAAACAACCCGTCAATCAGCGACCCATTCAATTTGGAAAAATCACTTTAATTGGCGCGGTGATAATGCTCGCTTATTATGCACTGCGGTTTTCACTCCACAAACCTAACCTGTTTGTGTCTCATGCCGCTATGATAATGGCGCCGTTATAATGCTTGCTAATCCTTCACTGTGGTTTTCACTCCACGTAAACATCAGCTGTTTGTGTCTCGTTGCGCCAGATTGGGCTATTAAAAGGTGGACAATGGCTGTTTGCGGCTGCCGTGCCGCTAGAAGGGTTGGTTTCAGCGGCTTTCGTGCTGCTGGAACGCATATGTGTGCCGCCCGAACAATTTAACTGTTTCCTTTATGCAACCAAAAACCCTAGGAAAACGAACCATCCCCAAAGGAACAAAATGAGCCAATTGTTGTCCCGGTTTAATAAACAAAAATCCCTCTCACCACTCCCTAAAAATATAAACCAGTCAACAAATCCCGAAATCTAGCCCCACCCAAACCCGATTGTGAAATTTGTATAAAATCCCCATTCATTATAGTTTATTTCCCGAGCTGCGCCCCCCAAAAATAGCCCAACAACGAAAAGGCAATCATGAAAAGCAGAATGTTTGGCGCCTTCTTTTGTTCAGTACATGTAATATCAATTCCATTTGTAACTCAAAATATTTAATTTACCCCATGATTATCAATCAGTTTTACAGTTTATTAATCCAGGACATTCGCACCCTAACATTTTAACAAATGTTACCGTAAAAACTAGTCATTAATGAAGACCCCCACGATCGAGAAACTCCCTCTGTTGTCCCCGACAAATGCACTGGTTTCCTCCTTTGTGTGCCTTATGCTAGTTTCCGTGATGGTTACCAACTAACAAGATCCCCGTCAACTAACAATGACGACACCGACGAGTCTACACCATCGCCTGATGAAGACTAGCAGTTGCGGTTAAAACGTCGCAGTCTACATCCTTAACTACATCGTCAGACAACGGATAAGTATTACTTTCATTACTCCACGTGGTCTACATGATCCTAATATACATTATCCTACAAGGCACCGCCCTAGGGTACGACACATGTCGTACCTTACTCCACAAGGTCTACATTATCCGACAAATCACCGTCTTGGGGTACGGCACCTGTCGTACCCCACTCCACATACATTATCCTACAAATCACCGTCTTGGGGTACGGCACTTTTCGTACCCCACTCTACATACATTATCCTACAAATCACCGTCTTGGGGTACGGCACTTTTCGTACCCCACTCCACATACATTATCCTACAAATCACCGTCTTGGGGTACGGCACTTTTCGTACCCCACTCCACATACCATTATCCTACAAATCACCGTCTTGGGGTACGGCACTTTTCGTACCCCACTCCACATACATTATCCTACAAATCACCGTCTTGGGGTACGGCACTTTTCGTACCCCACTCCACATACATTATCCTACAAATCACCGTCTTGGGGTACGGCACTTTTCGTACCCCACTCCACATACCATGATCCTACAAATCACCGGTATGGGGTACGGCACTTTTCGTACCTCACTCCACATACCATGATCCTACAAATCACCGTCTTGGGGTACGGCACTTTTCGTACCCCACTCTACTTACGTTATCCTACAAATCACTGTCTTGTGGTACGGCACTTTTCGTACCCCACTCCACATACGTTATCCTACAAATCACCGTCTTGGGGTACGGCACTTTTTGTACCGCTCTCCACATACGTTATCCTACAAATCACCGTCTTGGGGTACGGCACTTTTCGTACCTCACTACACATGGTCTACATGATCCTATTAAACATTATTCTACATCGGTTCGGTTCGGTTCGGTTCGGTTCGGTTCGGTTCGGTTCGCTTCTATTAATTTATGTTCCCCTTCAGACTACTGAAGGAGCCAAAGGTTTCAAGTCTACAGCCGTCCTCCCATTTGTCGACGGCATCTCGCAAGAACTGCGGCGCTGTCTGGAGGACCATGGCATTCGTACCGTCTTGGAATCTGACAGAACCCTGAGGAACCTTCTCGTCCGACTGAAAGACCCTGTGCCTCCCGAAAGACGCGATGAAGTTGTTTACCGGATTCCATGCGGGGAGTGCGACAAGGTGTTTACATCGGGGAAACCGGCAGACCGGTAAGCGAGAGGGTGGTTGAACACCGAAGGGACGTCAGACTTTAACCCGGACCGGTCAGCTGTGGCTGAACGCACGTGGGAGATGGGGCACGGTCCGGACAAGGGCTGTCCCGAGTATAACGTTCGAATATTTGATTGTCATCCTAATATTTGAATAATTTTTTGCCGGTTTGAATATTCGAACAAAATATATATGCACGTACAGATACGACTCTGATGCTATTGGAATAGAAACAGGGGTGAGTCTTTAGGATTTTGCCTGATTTCTGCATTTTTGGTCGGGTTTCAGAATTAAAAAAAATATCTCTTTTGCAATCTGAAAAACTTGATTACTTGTAAAAGAGTACAATCGAATCTCATTAATTAAAAGCTCGGTTAAGACGAGAGTTTTTGTTGGTCCCAACCAAATTGTGCACATTCCTGTGGGAGAAAATTTCATTAATACAAGCTGTGGTTACGCGAGAATTCGGCTAAGACGAGCATTGTTATCTATTTTCCACAATCATTTTGGAAAACAACCCGTCAATCAGCGACCCATTCAATTTGGAAAAATCACTTTAATTGGCGCGGTGATAATGCTCGCTTATTATGCACTGCGGTTTTCACTCCACAAACCTAACCTGTTTGTGTCTCATGCCGCTATGATAATGGCGCCGTTATAATGCTTGCTAATCCTTCACTGTGGTTTTCACTCCACGTAAACATCAGCTGTTTGTGTCTCGTTGCGCCAGATTGGGCTATTAAAAGGTGGACAATGGCTGTTTGCGGCTGCCGTGCCGCCAGAAGGGTTGGTTTCAGCGGCTTTCGTGCTGCTGGAACGCATATGTGTGCCGCCCGAACAATTTAACTGTTTCCTTTATGCAACCAAAAACCCTAGGAAAACGAACCATCCCCAAAGGAACAAAATGAGCCACTTGTTGTCCCGGTTTAATAAACAAAAATCCCTCTCACCACTCCCTAAAAATATAAACCAGTCAACAAATCCCGAAATCCAGCCCCACCCAAACCCGATTGTGAAATTTGTATAAAATCCCCATTCATTATAGTTTATTTCCCGAGCTGCGCCCCCCAAAAATAGCCCAACAACGAAAAGGCAATCATGAAAAGCAGAATGTTTGGCGCCTTCTTTTGTTCAGTACATGTAATATCAATTCCATTTGTAACTCAAAATATTTAATTTACCCCATGATTATCAATCAGTTTTACAGTTTATTAATCCAGGACATTCGCACCCTAACATTTTAACAAATTTTACCGTAAAAACTAGTCATTAATGAAGACCCCCACGATCGAGAAACTCCCTCTGTTGTCCCCGACAAATGCACTGGTTTCCTCCTTTGTGTGCCTTATGCTAGTTTCCGTGATGGTTGTCAACTAACAATGACGACACCGACGAGTCTACACCATCGCCTGATGAAGACTAGCAGTTGCGGTTAAAACGTCGCAGTCTACATCCTTAACTACATCGACAGACAACGGATAAGTATTACTTTCATTACTCCACGTGGTCTACATGATCCTAATATACATTATCCTACAAGGCACCGCCCTAGGGTACGACACATGTCGTACCTTACTCCACAAGGTCTACATTATCCGACAAATCACCGTCTTGGGGTACGGCACCTGTCGTACCCCACTCCACATACATTATCCTACAAATCACCGTCTTGGGGTACGGCACTTTTCGTACCCCACTCCACATACCATTATCTAATACAAATCACCGTCTTGGGGTACGGCACTTTTCGTACCCCACTCCACATACGTTATCCTACAAATCACCGTCTTGGGGTACGGCACTTTTCGTACCCCACTCCACATGGTCTACATGATCCTATTAAACATTATTCTACAAAGGTTCTGTTCGGTTCTGTTCGGTTCGGTTCGGTTCAGTTCGCTTTGGTTCGCTTCTATTAATTTATGTTCCCTTTCAGACTACTGAAGGAGCCAAAGGTTTCAAGTCTCCAGCCGTCCTCCCATTTGTCGACGGCATCTCGCAAGAACTGCGGCGCTGTCTGGAGGACCATGGCATTCGTACCGTCTTGGAATCTGACAGAACCCTGAGGAACCTTCTCGTCCGACTGAAAGACCCTGTGCCTCCCGAAAGACGCGATGAAGTTGTTTACCGGATTCCATGCGGGGAGTGCGACAAGGTGTTTACATTGGGGGAAACCGGCAGACCGGTAAGCGAGAGGGTGGTTGAACACCGAAGGGACGTCAGACTTATGCGGACCGGTCAGCTGTGGCTGAACGCACGTGGGAGATGGGGCACGGTCCGGACAAGGGCTGTCCCGAGTATAACGTTCGAATATTTGATTGTCATCCTAATATTTGAATAATTTTTTGCCGGTTTGAATATTCGAACAAAATATATATGCACGTACAGATACGACTCTGATGCTATTGGAATAGAAACAGGGGTGAGTCTTTAGGATTTTGCCTGATTTCCGCATTTTTGGTCGGGTTTCAGAATTAAGAAAATATCTCTTTTGCAATCTGAAAAAAGCTGATTACCTGTAAAAGAGTACAATCGAATCTCATTAATTAAAAGCTCGGTTAAGACGAGAGTTTTTGTTGGTCCCAACCAAATTGTGCACATTCCTGTGGGAGAAAATTTCATTAATACAAGCTGTGGTTACGCGAGAATTCGGCTAAGACGAGCATTGTTATCTATTTTCCACAATCATTTTGGAAAACAACCCGTCAATCAGCGACCCATTCAATTTGGAAAAATCACTTTAATTGGCGCGGTGATAATGCTCGCTTATTATGCACTGCGGTTTTCACTCCACAAACCTAACCTGTTTGTGTCTCATGCCGCTATGATAATGGCGCCGTTATAATGCTTGCTAATCCTTCACTGTGGTTTTCACTCCACGTAAACATCAGCTGTTTGTGTCTCGTTGCGCCAGATTGGGCTATTAAAAGGTGGACAATGGCTGTTTGCGGCTGCCGTGCCGCCAGAAGGGTTGGTTTCAGCGGCTTTCGTGCTGCTGGAACGCATATGTGTGCCGCCCGAACAATTTAACTGTTTCCTTTATGCAACCAAAAACCCTAGGAAAACGAACCATCCCCAAAGGAACAAAATGAGCCAATTGTTGTCCCGGTTTAATAAACAAAAATCCCTCTCACCACTCCCTAAAAATATAAACCAGTCAACAAATCCCGAAATCCAGCCCCACCCAAACCCGATTGTGAAATTTGTATAAAATCCCCATTCATTATAGTTTATTTCCCGAGCTGCGCCCCCCAAAAATAGCCCAACAACGAAAAGGCAATCATGAAAAGCAGAATGTTTGGCGCCTTCTTTTGTTCAGTACATGTAATATCAATTCCATTTGTAACTCAAAATATTTAATTTACCCCATGATTATCAATCAGTTTTACAGTTTATTAATCCAGGACATTCGCACCCTAACATTTTAACAAATTTTACCGTAAAAACTAGTCATTAATGAAGACCCCCACGATCGAGAAACTCCCTCTGTTGTCCCCGACAAATGCACTGGTTTCCTCCTTTGTGTGCCTTATGCTAGTTTCCGTGATGGTTGTCAACTAACAATGACGACACCGACGAGTCTACACCATCGCCTGATGAAGACTAGCAGTTGCGGTTAAAACGTCGCAGTCTACATCCTTAACTACATCGACAGACAACGGATAAGTATTACTTTCATTACTCCACGTGGTCTACATGATCCTAATATACATTATCCTACAAGGCACCGCCCTAGGGTACGACACATGTCGTACCTTACTCCACAAGGTCTACATTATCCGACAAATCACCGTCTTGGGGTACGGCACCTGTCGTACCCCACTCCACATACATTATCCTACAAATCACCGTCTTGGGGTACGGCACTTTTCGTACCCCACTCCACATACCATTATCTAATACAAATCACCGTCTTGGGGTACGGCACTTTTCGTACCCCACTCCACATACGTTATCCTACAAATCACCGTCTTGGGGTACGGCACTTTTCGTACCCCACTCCACATGGTCTACATGATCCTATTAAACATTATTCTACAAAGGTTCTGTTCGGTTCTGTTCGGTTCGGTTCGGTTCAGTTCGCTTTGGTTCGCTTCTATTAATTTATGTTCCCTTTCAGACTACTGAAGGAGCCAAAGGTTTCAAGTCTCCAGCCGTCCTCCCATTTGTCGACGGCATCTCGCAAGAACTGCGGCGCTGTCTGGAGGACCATGGCATTCGTACCGTCTTGGAATCTGACAGAACCCTGAGGAACCTTCTCGTCCGACTGAAAGACCCTGTGCCTCCCGAAAGACGCGATGAAGTTGTTTACCGGATTCCATGCGGGGAGTGCGACAAGGTGTTTACATTGGGGGAAACCGGCAGACCGGTAAGCGAGAGGGTGGTTGAACACCGAAGGGACGTCAGACTTATGCGGACCGGTCAGCTGTGGCTGAACGCACGTGGGAGATGGGGCACGGTCCGGACAAGGGCTGTCCCGAGTATAACGTTCGAATATTTGATTGTCATCCTAATATTTGAATAATTTTTTGCCGGTTTGAATATTCGAACAAAATATATATGCACGTACAGATACGACTCTGATGCTATTGGAATAGAAACAGGGGTGAGTCTTTAGGATTTTGCCTGATTTCCGCATTTTTGGTCGGGTTTCAGAATTAAGAAAATATCTCTTTTGCAATCTGAAAAAAGCTGATTACCTGTAAAAGAGTACAATCGAATCTCATTAATTAAAAGCTCGGTTAAGACGAGAGTTTTTGTTGGTCCCAACCAAATTGTGCACATTCCTGTGGGAGAAAATTTCATTAATACAAGCTGTGGTTACGCGAGAATTCGGCTAAGACGAGCATTGTTATCTATTTTCCACAATCATTTTGGAAAACAACCCGTCAATCAGCGACCCATTCAATTTGGAAAAATCACTTTAATTGGCGCGGTGATAATGCTCGCTTATTATGCACTGCGGTTTTCACTCCACAAACCTAACCTGTTTGTGTCTCATGCCGCTATGATAATGGCGCCGTTATAATGCTTGCTAATCCTTCACTGTGGTTTTCACTCCACGTAAACATCAGCTGTTTGTGTCTCGTTGCGCCAGATTGGGCTATTAAAAGGTGGACAATGGCTGTTTGCGGCTGCCGTGCCGCCAGAAGGGTTGGTTTCAGCGGCTTTCGTGCTGCTGGAACGCATATGTGTGCCGCCCGAACAATTTAACTGTTTCCTTTATGCAACCAAAAACCCTAGGAAAACGAACCATCCCCAAAGGAACAAAATGAGCCAATTGTTGTCCCGGTTTAATAAACAAAAATCCCTCTCACCACTCCCTAAAAATATAAACCAGTCAACAAATCCCGAAATCTAGCCCCACCCAAACCCGATTGTGAAATTTGTATAAAATCCCCATTCATTATAGTTTATTTCCCGAGCTGCGCCCCCCAAAAATAGCCCAACAACGAAAAGGCAATCATGAAAAGCAGAATGTTTGGCGCCTTCTTTTGTTCAGTACATGTAATATCAATTCCATTTGTAACTCAAAATATTTAATTTACCCCATGATTATCAATCAGTTTTACAGTTTATTAATCCAGGACATTCGCACCCTAACATTTTAACAAATTTTACCGTAAAAACTAGTCATTAATGAAGACCCCCACGATCGAGAAACTCCCTCTGTTGTCCCCGACAAATGCACTGGTTTCCTCCTTTGTGTGCCTTATGCTAGTTTCCGTGATGGTTACCAACTAACAAGATCCCCGTCGACTAACAATGACGACACCGACGAGTCTACACCATCGCCTGATGAAGACTAGCAGTTGCGGTTAAAACGTCGCAGTCTACATCCTTAACTACATCGACAGACAACGGATAAGTATTACTTTCATTACTCCACGTGGTCTACATGATCCTAATATACATTATCCTACAAGGCACCGCCCTAGGGTACGACACATGTCGTACCTTACTCCACCAGGTCTACATTATCCGACAAATCACCGTCTTGGGGTACGGCACCTGTCGTACCCCACTCCACATACATTATCCTACAAATCACCGTCTTGGGGTACGGCACTTTTCGTACCCCACTCCACATACCATGATCCTACAAATCACCGTCTTGGGGTACGGCACTTTTCGTACCCCACTCCACATACCATTATCCTACAAATCACCGTCTTGGGGTACGGCACTTTTCGTACCCCACTCCACATACCATTATCTTACAAATCACCGTCTTGGGGTACGGCACTTTTCGTACCCCACTCCACATACGTTATCCTACAAATCACCGTCTTGGGGTACGGCACTTTTCGTACCCCACTCCACATACATTATCCTACAAATCACCGTCTTGGGGTACGGCACTTTTCGTACCCCACTCCACATACCATTATCCTACAAATCACCGTCTTGGGGTACGGCACTTTTCGTACCCCACTCCACATACATTATCCTACAAATCACCGTCTTGGGGTACGGCACTTTTCGTACCCCACTCCACATACCATGATCCTACAAATCACCGTCTTGGGGTACGGCACTTTTCGTACCCCACTCCACATACCATGATCCTACAAATCACCGTCTTGGGGTACGGCACTTTTCGTACCCCACTCCACATACATTATCCTACAAATCACCATCTTGGGGTACGGCACTTTTCGTACCCCACTCCACATACCATTATCCTACAAATCACTGTCTTGGGGTACGGCACTTTTCGTACCCCACTCCACATACGTTATCCTACAAATCACCGTCTTGGGGTACGGCACTTTTTGTACCTCACTCCACATGGTCTACATGATCCTATTAAACATTATTCTACAAAGGTTCTGTTCGGTTCGGTTCGGTTCGGTTCGGTTCAGTTCAGTTCGCTTTGGTTCGCTTCTATTAATTTATGTTCCCCTTCAGACTACTGAAGGAGCCAAAGGTTTCAAGTCTACAGCCGTCCTCCCATTTGTCGACGGCATCTCGCAAGAACTGCGGCGCTGTCTGGAGGACCATGGCATTCGTACCGTCTTGAAATCTGACAGAACCCTGAGGAACCTTCTCGTCCGACTGAAAGACCCTGTGCCTCCCGAAAGACGCGATGAAGTTGTTTACCGGATTCCATGCGGGGAGTGCGACAAGGTGTTTACATCGGGGAAACCGGCAGACCGGTAAGCGAGAGGGTGGTTGAACACCGAAGGGACGTCAGACTTATGCGGACCGGTCAGCTGTGGCTGAATGCACGTGGAAGATGGGGCACGGTCCGGACAAGGGCTGTCCCGAGTATAACGTTCGAATATTTGATTGTCATCCTAATATTTGAATAATTTTTTGCCGGTTTGAATATTCGAACAAAATATATATGCACGTACAGATACGACTCTGATGCTATTGGAATAGAAACAGGGGTGAGTCTTTAGGATTTTGCCTGATTTCCGCATTTTTGGTCGGGTTTCAGAATTAAAAAAATATCTCTTTTGCAGTCTGAAAAAAGCTGATTACCTGTAAAAGAGTACAATCGAATATCATTAATTAAAAGCTCGGTTGAGACGAGAGTTTTTGTTGGTCCCAACCAAATTGTGCACATTCCTGTGGGAGAAAATTTCATTAATACAAGTTGTGGTTACGCGAGAATTCGGCTAAGACGAGCATTGTTATCTATTTTCCACAATCATTTTGGAAAACAACCCGTCAATCAGCGACCCATTCAATTTGGAAAAATCACTTTAATTGGCGCGGTGATAATGCTCGCTTATTATGCACTGCGGTTTTCACTCCACAAACCTAACCTGTTTGTGTCTCATGCCGCTATGATAATGGCGCCGTTATAATGCTTGCTAATCCTTCACTGTGGTTTTCACTCCACGTAAACATCAGCTGTTTGTGTCTCGTTGCGCCAGATTGGGCTATTAAATGGTGGACAATGGCTGTTTGCGGCTGCCGTGCCGCTAGAAGGGTTGGTTTCAGCGGCTTTCGTGCTGCTGGAACGCATATGTGTGCCGCCCGAACAATTTAACTGTTTCCTTTATGCAACCAAAAACCCTAGGAAAACGAACCATCCCCAAAGGAACAAAATGAGCCAATTGTTGTCCCCGTTTAATAAACAAAAATCCCTCTCACCACTCCCTAAAAATATAAACCAGTCAACAAATCCCGAAATCTAGCCCCACCCAAACCCGATTGTGAAATTTGTATAAAATCCCCATTCATTATAGTTTATTTCCCGAGCTGCGCCCCCCAAAAATAGCCCAACAACGAAAAGGCAATCATGAAAAGCAGAATGTTTGGCGCCTTCTTTTGTTCAGTACATGTAATATCAATTCCATTTGTAACTCAAAATATTTAATTTACCCCATGATTATCAATCAGTTTTACAGTTTATTAATCCAGGACATTCGCACCCTAACATTTTAACAAATTTTACCGTAAAAACTAGTCATTAATGAAGACCCCCACGATCGAGAAACTCCCTCTGTTGTCCCCGACAAATGCACTGGTTTTCTCCTTTGTGTGCCTTATGCTAGTTTCCGTGATGGTTACCAACTAACAAGATCCCCGTCAACTAACAATGACGACACCGACGAGTCTACACCATCGCCTGATGAAGACTAGCAGTTGCGGTTAAAACGTCCCAGTCTACATCCTTAACTACATCGACAGACAACGGATAAGTATTACTTTCATTACTCCACGTGGTCTACATGATCCTAATATACATTATCCTACAAGGCACCGCCCTAGGGTACGACACATGTCGTACCTTACTCCACAAGGTCTACATTATCCGACAAATCACCGTCTTGGGGTACGGCACCTGTCGTACCCCACTCCACATACATTATCCTACAAATCACCGTCTTGGGGTACGGCACTTTTCGTACCCCACTCCACATACCATTATCTAATACAAATCACCGTCTTGGGGTACGGCACTTTTCGTACCCCACTCCACATACGTTATCCTACAAATCACCGTCTTGGGGTACGGCACTTTTCGTACCCCACTCCACATGGTCTACATGATCCTATTAAACATTATTTTACAAAGGTTCTGTTCGGTTCGGTTCGGTTCGGTTCGGTTCAGTTCGCTTTGGTTCGCTTCTATTAATTTATGTTCCCCTTCAGACTACTGAAGGAGCCAAAGGTTTCAAGTCTCCAGCCGTCCTCCCATTTGTCGACGGCATCTCGCAAGAACTGCGGCGCTGTCTGGAGGACCATGGCATTCGTATCGTCTTGGAATCTGACAGAACCCTGAGGAACCTTCTCGTCCGACTGAAAGACCCTGTGCCTCCCGAAAGACGCGATGAAGTTGTTTACCGGATTCCATGCGGGGAGTGCGACAAGGTGTTTACATCGGGGAAACCGGCAGACCGGTAAGCGAGAGGGTGGTTGAACACCGAAGGGACGTCAGACTTATGCGGACCGGTCAGCTGTGGCTGAACGCACGTGGGAGATGGGGCACGGTCCGGACAAGGGCTGTCCCGAGTATAACGTTCGAATATTTGATTGTCATCCTAATATTTGAATAATTTTTTGCCGGTTTGAATATTCGAACAAAATATATATGCACGTACAGATACGACTCTGATGCTATTGGAATAGAAACAGGGGTGAGTCTTTAGGATTTTGCCTGATTTCCGCATTTTTGGTCGGGTTTCAGAATTAAGAAAATATCTCTTTTGCAATCTGAAAAAAGCTGATTACCTGTAAAAGAGTACAATCGAATCTCATTAATTAAAAGCTCGGTTAAGACGAGAGTTTTTGTTGGTCCCAACCAAATTGTGCACATTCCTGTGGGAGAAAATTTCATTAATACAAGCTGTGGTTACGCGAGAATTCGGCTAAGACGAGCATTGTTATCTATTTTCCACAATCATTTTGGAAAACAACCCGTCAATCAGCGACCCATTCAATTTGGAAAAATCACTTTAATTGGCGCGGTGATAATGCTCGCTTATTATGCACTGCGGTTTTCACTCCACAAACCTAACCTGTTTGTGTCTCATGCCGCTATGATAATGGCGCCGTTATAATGCTTGCTAATCCTTCACTGTGGTTTTCACTCCACGTAAACATCAGCTGTTTGTGTCTCGTTGCGCCAGATTGGGCTATTAAAAGGTGGACAATGGCTGTTTGCGGCTGCCGTGCCGCCAGAAGGGTTGGTTTCAGCGGCTTTCGTGCTGCTGGAACGCATATGTGTGCCGCCCGAACAATTTAACTGTTTCCTTTATGCAACCAAAAACCCTAGGAAAACGAACCATCCCCAAAGGAACAAAATGAGCCAATTGTTGTCCCGGTTTAATAAACAAAAATCCCTCTCACCACTCCCTAAAAATATAAACCAGTCAACAAATCCCGAAATCTAGCCCCACCCAAACCCGATTGTGAAATTTGTATAAAATCCCCATTCATTATAGTTTATTTCCCGAGCTGCGCCCCCCAAAAATAGCCCAACAACGAAAAGGCAATCATGAAAAGCAGAATGTTTGGCGCCTTCTTTTGTTCAGTACATGTAATATCAATTCCATTTGTAACTCAAAATATTTAATTTACCCCATGATTATCAATCAGTTTTACAGTTTATTAATCCAGGACATTCGCACCCTAACATTTTAACAAATTTTACCGTAAAAACTAGTCATTAATGAAGACCCCCACGATCGAGAAACTCCCTCTGTTGTCCCCGACAAATGCACTGGTTTCCTCCTTTGTGTGCCTTATGCTAGTTTCCGTGATGGTTACCAACTAACAAGATCCCCGTCGACTAACAATGACGACACCGACGAGTCTACACCATCGCCTGATGAAGACTAGCAGTTGCGGTTAAAACGTCGCAGTCTACATCCTTAACTACATCGACAGACAACGGATAAGTATTACTTTCATTACTCCACGTGGTCTACATGATCCTAATATACATTATCCTACAAGGCACCGCCCTAGGGTACGACACATGTCGTACCTTACTCCACCAGGTCTACATTATCCGACAAATCACCGTCTTGGGGTACGGCACTTTTCGTACCCCACTCCACATACCATGATCCTACAAATCACCGTCTTGGGGTACGGCACTTTTCGTACCCCACTCCACATACCATTATCCTACAAATCACCGTCTTGGGGTACGGCACTTTTCGTACCCCACTCCACATACCATTATCTTACAAATCACCGTCTTGGGGTACGGCACTTTTCGTACCCCACTCCACATACGTTATCCTACAAATCACCGTCTTGGGGTACGGCACTTTTCGTACCCCACTCCACATGGTCTACATGATCCTATTAAACATTATTTTACAAAGGTTCTGTTCGGTTCGGTTCGGTTCGGTTCGGTTCAGTTCGCTTTGGTTCGCTTCTATTAATTTATGTTCCCCTTCAGACTACTGAAGGAGCCAAAGGTTTCAAGTCTCCAGCCGTCCTCCCATTTGTCGACGGCATCTCGCAAGAACTGCGGCGCTGTCTGGAGGACCATGGCATTCGTACCGTCTTGGAATCTGACAGAACCCTGAGGAACCTTCTCGTCCGACTGAAAGACCCTGTGCCTCCCGAAAGACGCGATGAAGTTGTTTACCGGATTCCATGCGGGGAGTGCGACAAGGTGTTTACATCGGGGAAACCGACAGACCGGTAAGCGAGAGGGTGGTTGAACACCGAAGGGACGTCAGACTTATGCGGACCGGTCAGCTGTGGCTGAACGCACGTGGGAGATGGGGCACGGTCCGGATAAGGGCTGTCCCGAGTATAACGTTCGAATATTTGATTGTCATCCTAATATTTGAATAATTTTTTGCCGGTTTGAATATTCGAACAAAATATATATGCACGTACAGATACGACTCTGATGCTATTGGAATAGAAACAGGGGTGAGTCTTTAGGATTTTGCCTGATTTCCGCATTTTTGGTCGGGTTTCAGAATTAAAAAAATATCTCTTTTGCAATCTGAAAAAAGCTGATTACCTGTAAAAGAGTACAATCGAATCTCATTAATTAAAAGCTCGGTTAAGACGAGAGTTTTTGTTGGTCCCAACCAAATTGTGCACATTCCTGTGGGAGAAAATTTCATTAATACAAGCTGTGGTTACGCGAGAATTCGGCTAAGACGAGCATTGTTATCTATTTTCCACAATCATTTTGGAAAACAACCCGTCAATCAGCGACCCATTCAATTTGGAAAAATCACTTTAATTGGCGCGGTGATAATGCTCGCTTATTATGCACTGCGGTTTTCACTCCACAAACCTAACCTGTTTGTGTCTCATGCCGCTATGATAATGGCGCCGTTATAATGCTTGCTAATCCTTCACTGTGGTTTTCACTCCACGTAAACATCAGCTGTTTGTGTCTCGTTGCGCCAGATTGGGCTATTAAAAGGTGGACAATGGCTGTTTGCGGCTGCCGTGCCGCCAGAAGGGTTGGTTTCAGCGGCTTTCGTGCTGCTGGAACGCATATGTGTGCCGCCCGAACAATTTAACTGTTTCCTTTATGCAACCAAAAACCCTAGGAAAACGAACCATCCCCAAAGGAACAAAATGAGCCAATTGTTGTCCCGGTTTAATAAACAAAAATCCCTCTCACCACTCCCTAAAAATATAAACCAGTCAACAAATCCCGAAATCTAGCCCCACCCAAACCCGATTGTGAAATTTGTATAAAATCCCCATTCATTATAGTTTATTTCCCGAGCTGCGCCCCCCAAAAATAGCCCAACAACGAAAAGGCAATCATGAAAAGCAGAATGTTTGGCGCCTTCTTTTGTTCAGTACATGTAATATCAATTCCATTTGTAACTCAAAATATTTAATTTACCCCATGATTATCAATCAGTTTTACAGTTTATTAATCCAGGACATTCGCACCCTAACATTTTAACAAATTTTACCGTAAAAACTAGTCATTAATGAAGACCCCCACGATCGAGAAACTCCCTCTGTTGTCCCCGACAAATGCACTGGTTTCCTCCTTTGTGTGCCTTATGCTAGTTTCCGTGATGGTTACCAACTAACAAGATCCCCGTCGACTAACAATGACGACACCGACGAGTCTACACCATCGCCTGATGAAGACTAGCAGTTGCGGTTAAAACGTCGCAGTCTACATCCTTAACTACATCGACAGACAACGGATAAGTATTACTTTCATTACTCCACGTGGTCTACATGATCCTAATATACATTATCCTACAAGGCACCGCCCTAGGGTACGACACATGTCGTACCTTACTCCACCAGGTCTACATTATCCGACAAATCACCGTCTTGGGGTACGGCACCTGTCGTACCCCACTCCACATACATTATCCTACAAATCACCGTCTTGGGGTACGGCACTTTTCGTACCCCACTCTACATACCATGATCCTACAAATCACCGTCTTGGGGTACGGCACTTTTCGTACCCCACTCCACATACCATTATCCTACAAATCACCGTCTTGGGGTACGGCACTTTTCGTACCCCACTCCACATACCATTATCTTACAAATCACCGTCTTGGGGTACGGCACTTTTCGTACCCCACTCCACATACGTTATCCTACAAATCACCGTCTTGGGGTACGGCACTTTTCGTACCCCACTCCACATGGTCTACATGATCCTATTAAACATTATTTTACAAAGGTTCTGTTCGGTTCGGTTCGGTTCGGTTCGGTTCAGTTCGCTTTGGTTCGCTTCTATTAATTTATGTTCCCCTTCAGACTACTGAAGGAGCCAAAGGTTTCAAGTCTCCAGCCGTCCTCCCATTTGTCGACGGCATCTCGCAAGAACTGCGGCGCTGTCTGGAGGACCATGGCATTCGTACCGTCTTGGAATCTGACAGAACCCTGAGGAACCTTCTCGTCCGACTGAAAGACCCTGTGCCTCCCGAAAGACGCGATGAAGTTGTTTACCGGATTCCATGCGGGGAGTGCGACAAGGTGTTTACATCGGGGAAACCGACAGACCGGTAAGCGAGAGGGTGGTTGAACACCGAAGGGACGTCAGACTTATGCGGACCGGTCAGCTGTGGCTGAACGCACGTGGGAGATGGGGCACGGTCCGGATAAGGGCTGTCCCGAGTATAACGTTCGAATATTTGATTGTCATCCTAATATTTGAATAATTTTTTGCCGGTTTGAATATTCGAACAAAATATATATGCACGTACAGATACGACTCTGATGCTATTGGAATAGAAACAGGGGTGAGTCTTTAGGATTTTGCCTGATTTCCGCATTTTTGGTCGGGTTTCAGAATTAAAAAAATATCTCTTTTGCAATCTGAAAAAAGCTGATTACCTGTAAAAGAGTACAATCGAATCTCATTAATTAAAAGCTCGGTTAAGACGAGAGTTTTTGTTGGTCCCAACCAAATTGTGCACATTCCTGTGGGAGAAAATTTCATTAATACAAGCTGTGGTTACGCGAGAATTCGGCTAAGACGAGCATTGTTATCTATTTTCCACAATCATTTTGGAAAACAACCCGTCAATCAGCGACCCATTCAATTTGGAAAAATCACTTTAATTGGCGCGGTGATAATGCTCGCTTATTATGCACTGCGGTTTTCACTCCACAAACCTAACCTGTTTGTGTCTCATGCCGCTATGATAATGGCGCCGTTATAATGCTTGCTAATCCTTCACTGTGGTTTTCACTCCACGTAAACATCAGCTGTTTGTGTCTCGTTGCGCCAGATTGGGCTATTAAAAGGTGGACAATGGCTGTTTGCGGCTGCCGTGCCGCCAGAAGGGTTGGTTTCAGCGGCTTTCGTGCTGCTGGAACGCATATGTGTGCCGCCCGAACAATTTAACTGTTTCCTTTATGCAACCAAAAACCCTAGGAAAACGAACCATCCCCAAAGGAACAAAATGAGCCAATTGTTGTCCCGGTTTAATAAACAAAAATCCCTCTCACCACTCCCTAAAAATATAAACCAGTCAACAAATCCCGAAATCTAGCCCCACCCAAACCCGATTGTGAAATTTGTATAAAATCCCCATTCATTATAGTTTATTTCCCGAGCTGCGCCCCCCAAAAATAGCCCAACAACGAAAAGGCAATCATGAAAAGCAGAATGTTTGGCGCCTTCTTTTGTTCAGTACATGTAATATCAATTCCATTTGTAACTCAAAATATTTAATTTACCCCATGATTATCAATCAGTTTTACAGTTTATTAATCCAGGACATTCGCACCCTAACATTTTAACAAATTTTACCGTAAAAACTAGTCATTAATGAAGACCCCCACGATCGAGAAACTCCCTCTGTTGTCCCCGACAAATGCACTGGTTTCCTCCTTTGTGTGCCTTATGCTAGTTTCCGTGATGGTTACCAACTAACAAGATCCCCGTCGACTAACAATGACGACACCGACGAGTCTACACCATCGCCTGATGAAGACTAGCAGTTGCGGTTAAAACGTCGCAGTCTACATCCTTAACTACATCGACAGACAACGGATAAGTATTACTTTCATTACTCCACGTGGTCTACATGATCCTAATATACATTATCCTACAAGGCACCGCCCTAGGGTACGACACATGTCGTACCTTACTCCACCAGGTCTACATTATCCGACAAATCACCGTCTTGGGGTACGGCACCTGTCGTACCCCACTCCACATACATTATCCTACAAATCACCGTCTTGGGGTACGGCACTTTTCGTACCCCACTCTACATACCATGATCCTACAAATCACCGTCTTGGGGTACGGCACTTTTCGTACCCCACTCCACATACCATTATCCTACAAATCACCGTCTTGGGGTACGGCACTTTTCGTACCCCACTCCACATACCATTATCTTACAAATCACCGTCTTGGGGTACGGCACTTTTCGTACCCCACTCCACATACGTTATCCTACAAATCACCGTCTTGGGGTACGGCACTTTTCGTACCCCACTCCACATGGTCTACATGATCCTATTAAACATTATTTTACAAAGGTTCTGTTCGGTTCGGTTCGGTTCGGTTCGGTTCAGTTCGCTTTGGTTCGCTTCTATTAATTTATGTTCCCCTTCAGACTACTGAAGGAGCCAAAGGTTTCAAGTCTCCAGCCGTCCTCCCATTTGTCGACGGCATCTCGCAAGAACTGCGGCGCTGTCTGGAGGACCATGGCATTCGTACCGTCTTGGAATCTGACAGAACCCTGAGGAACCTTCTCGTCCGACTGAAAGACCCTGTGCCTCCCGAAAGACGCGATGAAGTTGTTTACCGGATTCCATGCGGGGAGTGCGACAAGGTGTTTACATCGGGGAAACCGGCAGACCGGTAAGCGAGAGGGTGGTTGAACACCGAAGGGACGTCAGACTTATGCGGACCGGTCAGCTGTGGCTGAACGCACGTGGGAGATGGGGCACGGTCCGGATAAGGGCTGTCCCGAGTATAACGTTCGAATATTTGATTGTCATCCTAATATTTGAATAATTTTTTGCCGGTTTGAATATTCGAACAAAATATATATGCACGTACAGATACGACTCTGATGCTATTGGAATAGAAACAGGGGTGAGTCTTTAGGATTTTGCCTGATTTCCGCATTTTTGGTCGGGTTTCAGAATTAAAAAAATATCTCTTTTGCAATCTGAAAAAAGCTGATTACCTGTAAAAGAGTACAATCGAATCTCATTAATTAAAAGCTCGGTTAAGACGAGAGTTTTTGTTGGTCCCAACCAAATTGTGCACATTCCTGTGGGAGAAAATTTCATTAATACAAGCTGTGGTTACGCGAGAATTCGGCTAAGACGAGCATTGTTATCTATTTTCCACAATCATTTTGGAAAACAACCCGTCAATCAGCGACCCATTCAATTTGGAAAAATCACTTTAATTGGCGCGGTGATAATGCTCGCTTATTATGCACTGCGGTTTTCACTCCACAAACCTAACCTGTTTGTGTCTCATGCCGCTATGATAATGGCGCCGTTATAATGCTTGCTAATCCTTCACTGTGGTTTTCACTCCACGTAAACATCAGCTGTTTGTGTCTCGTTGCGCCAGATTGGGCTATTAAAAGGTGGACAATGGCTGTTTGCGGCTGCCGTGCCGCCAGAAGGGTTGGTTTCAGCGGCTTTCGTGCTGCTGGAACGCATATGTGTGCCGCCCGAACAATTTAACTGTTTCCTTTATGCAACCAAAAACCCTAGGAAAACGAACCATCCCCAAAGGAACAAAATGAGCCAATTGTTGTCCCGGTTTAATAAACAAAAATCCCTCTCACCACTCCCTAAAAATATAAACCAGTCAACAAATCCCGAAATCTAGCCCCACCCAAACCCGATTGTGAAATTTGTATAAAATCCCCATTCATTATAGTTTATTTCCCGAGCTGCGCCCCCCAAAAATAGCCCAACAACGAAAAGGCAATCATGAAAAGCAGAATGTTTGGCGCCTTCTTTTGTTCAGTACATGTAATATCAATTCCATTTGTAACTCAAAATATTTAATTTACCCCATGATTATCAATCAGTTTTACAGTTTATTAATCCAGGACATTCGCACCCTAACATTTTAACAAATTTTACCGTAAAAGCTAGTCATTAATGAAGACCCCCACGATCGAGAAACTCCCTCTGTTGTCCCCGACAAATGCACTGGTTTCCTCCTTTGTGTGCCTTATGCTAGTTTCCGTGATGGTTACCAACTAACAAGATCCCCGTCGACTAACAATGACGACACCGACGAGTCTACACCATCGCCTGATGAAGACTAGCAGTTGCGGTTAAAACGTCGCAGTCTACATCCTTAACTACATTGACAGACAACGGATAAGTATTACTTTCATTACTCCACGTGGTCTACATGATCCTAATATACATTATCCTACAAGGCACCGCCCTAGGGTACGACACATGTCGTACCTTACTCCACCAGGTCTACATTATCCGACAAATCACCGTCTTGGGGTACGGCACCTGTCGTACCCCACTCCACATACATTATCCTTCAAATCACCGTCTTGGGGTACGGCACTTTTCGTACCCCACTCCACATACCATGATCCTACAAATCACCGTCTTGGGGTACGGCACTTTTCGTACCCCACTCCACATACCATTATCCTACAAATCACCGTCTTGGGGTACGGCACTTTTCGTACCCCACTCCACATACCATTATCTTACAAATCACCGTCTTGGGGTACGGCACTTTTCGTACCCCACTCCACATACGTTATCCTACAAATCACCGTCTTGGGGTACGGCACTTTTCGTACCCCACTCCACATGGTCTACATGATCCTATTAAACATTATTTTACAAAGGTTCTGTTCGGTTCGGTTCGGTTCGGTTCGGTTCAGTTCGCTTTGGTTCGCTTCTATTAATTTATGTTCCCCTTCAGACTACTGAAGGAGCCAAAGGTTTCAAGTCTCCAGCCGTCCTCCCATTTGTCGACGGCATCTCGCAAGAACTGCGGCGCTGTCTGGAGGACCATGGCATTCGTACCGTCTTGGAATCTGACAGAACCCTGAGGAACCTTCTCGTCCGACTGAAAGACCCTGTGCCTCCCGAAAGACGCGATGAAGTTGTTTACCGGATTCCATGCGGGGAGTGCGACAAGGTGTTTACATCGGGGAAACCGGCAGACCGGTAAGCGAGAGGGTGGTTGAACACCGAAGGGACGTCAGACTTATGCGGACCGGTCAGCTGTGGCTGAACGCACGTGGGAGATGGGGCACGGTCCGGACAAGGGCTGTCCCGAGTATAACGTTCGAATATTTGATTGTCATCCTAATATTTGAATAATTTTTTGCCGGTTTGAATATTCGAACAAAATATATATGCACGTACAGATACGACTCTGATGCTATTGGAATAGAAACAGGGGTGAGTCTTTAGGATTTTGCCTGATTTCCGCATTTTTGGTCGGGTTTCAGAATTAAGAAAATATCTCTTTTGCAATCTGAAAAAAGCTGATTACCTGTAAAAGAGTACAATCGAATCTCATTAATTAAAAGCTCGGTTAAGACGAGAGTTTTTGTTGGTCCCAACCAAATTGTGCACATTCCTGTGGGAGAAAATTTCATTAATACAAGCTGTGGTTACGCGAGAATTCGGCTAAGACGAGCATTGTTATCTATTTTCCACAATCATTTTGGAAAACAACCCGTCAATCAGCGACCCATTCAATTTGGAAAAATCACTTTAATTGGCGCGGTGATAATGCTCGCTTATTATGCACTGCGGTTTTCACTCCACAAACCTAACCTGTTTGTGTCTCATGCCGCTATGATAATGGCGCCGTTATAATGCTTGCTAATCCTTCACTGTGGTTTTCACTCCACGTAAACATCAGCTGTTTGTGTCTCGTTGCGCCAGATTGGGCTATTAAAAGGTGGACAATGGCTGTTTGCGGCTGCCGTGCCGCCAGAAGGGTTGGTTTCAGTGGCTTTCGTGCTGCTGGAACGCATATGTGTGCCGCCCGAACAATTTAACTGTTTCCTTTATGCAACCAAAAACCCTAGGAAAACGAACCATCCCCAAAGGAACAAAATGAGCCAATTGTTGTCCCGGTTTAATAAACAAAAATCCCTCTCACCACTCCCTAAAAATATAAACCAGTCAACAAATCCCGAAATCTAGCCCCACCCAAACCCGATTGTGAAATTTGTATAAAATCCCCATTCATTATAGTTTATTTCCCGAGCTGCGCCCCCCAAAAATAGCCCAACAACGAAAAGGCAATCATGAAAAGCAGAATGTTTGGCGCCTTCTTTTGTTCAGTACATGTAATATCAATTCCATTTGTAACTCAAAATATTTAATTTACCCCATGATTATCAATCAGTTTTACAGTTTATTAATCCAGGACATTCGCACCCTAACATTTTAACAAATTTTGCCGTAAAAACTAGTCATTAATGAAGACCCCCACGATCGAGAAACTCCCTCTGTTGTCCCCGACAAATGCACTGGTTTCCTCCTTTGTGTGCCTTATGCTAGTTTCCGTGATGGTTACCAACTAACAAGATCCCCGTCGACTAACAATGACGACACCGACGAGTCTACACCATCGCCTGATGAAGACTAGCAGTTGCGGTTAAAACGTCGCAGTCTACATCCTTAACTACATCGACAGACAACGGATAAGTATTACTTTCATTACTCCACGTGGTCTACATGATCCTAATATACATTATCCTACAAGGCACCGCCCTAGGGTACGACACATGTCGTACCTTACTCCACCAGGTCTACATTATCCGACAAATCACCGTCTTGGGGTACGGCACCTGTCGTACCCCACTCCACATACATTATCCTACAAATCACCGTCTTGGGGTACGGCACTTTTCGTACCCCACTCCACATACCATGATCCTACAAATCACCGTCTTGGGGTACGGCACTTTTCGTACCCCACTCCACATACCATTATCCTACAAATCACCGTCTTGGGGTACGGCACTTTTCGTACCCCACTCCACATACCATTATCTTACAAATCACCGTCTTGGGGTACGGCACTTTTCGTACCCCACTCCACATACGTTATCCTACAAATCACCGTCTTGGGGTACGGCACTTTTCGTACCCCACTCCACATGGTCTACATGATCCTATTAAACATTATTTTACAAAGGTTCTGTTCGGTTCGGTTCGGTTCGGTTCGGTTCAGTTCGCTTTGGTTCGCTTCTATTAATTTATGTTCCCCTTCAGACTACTGAAGGAGCCAAAGGTTTCAAGTCTCCAGCCGTCCTCCCATTTGTCGACGGCATCTCGCAAGAACTGCGGCGCTGTCTGGAGGACCATGGCATTCGTACCGTCTTGGAATCTGACAGAACCCTGAGGAACCTTCTCGTCCGACTGAAAGACCCTGTGCCTCCCGAAAGACGCGATGAAGTTGTTTACCGGATTCCATGCGGGGAGTGCGACAAGGTGTTTACATCGGGGAAACCGGCAGACCGGTAAGCGAGAGGGTGGTTGAACACCGAAGGGACGTCAGACTTATGCGGACCGGTCAGCTGTGGCTGAATGCACGTGGGAGATGGGGCACGGTCCGGACAAGGGCTGTCCCGAGTATAACGTTCGAATATTTGATTGTCATCCTAATATTTGAATAATTTTTTGCCGGTTTGAATATTCGAACAAAATATATATGCACGTACAGATACGACTCTGATGCTATTGGAATAGAAACAGGGGTGAGTCTTTAGGATTTTGCCTGATTTCCGCATTTTTGGTCGGGTTTCAGAATTAAAAAAATATCTCTTTTGCAGTCTGAAAAAAGCTGATTACCTGTAAAAGAGTACAATCGAATATCATTAATTAAAAGCTCGGTTGAGACGAGAGTTTTTGTTGGTCCCAACCAAATTGTGCACATTCCTGTGGGAGAAAATTTCATTAATACAAGTTGTGGTTACGCGAGAATTCGGCTAAGACGAGCATTGTTATCTATTTTCCACAATCATTTTGGAAAACAACCCGTCAATCAGCGACCCATTCAATTTGGAAAAATCACTTTAATTGGCGCGGTGATAATGCTCGCTTATTATGCACTGCGGTTTTCACTCCACAAACCTAACCTGTTTGTGTCTCATGCCGCTATGATAATGGCGCCGTTATAATGCTTGCTAATCCTTCACTGTGGTTTTCACTCCACGTAAACATCAGCTGTTTGTGTCTCGTTGCGCCAGATTGGGCTATTAAATGGTGGACAATGGCTGTTTGCGGCTGCCGTGCCGCTAGAAGGGTTAGTTTCAGCGGCTTTCGTGCTGCTGGAACGCATATGTGTGCCGCCCGAACAATTTAACTGTTTCCTTTATGCAACCAAAAACCCTAGGAAAACGAACCATCCCCAAAGGAACAAAATGAGCCAATTGTTGTCCCCGTTTAATAAACAAAAATCCCTCTCACCACTCCCTAAAAATATAAACCAGTCAACAAATCCCGAAATCTAGCCCCACCCAAACCCGATTGTGAAATTTGTATAAAATCCCCATTCATTATAGTTTATTTCCCGAGCTGCGCCCCCCAAAAATAGCCCAACAACGAAAAGGCAATCATGAAAAGCAGAATGTTTGGCGCCTTCTTTTGTTCAGTACATGTAATATCAATTCCATTTGTAACTCAAAATATTTAATTTACCCCATGATTATCAATCAGTTTTACAGTTTATTAATCCAGGACATTCGCACCCTAACATTTTAACAAATTTTACCGTAAAAACTAGTCATTAATGAAGACCCCCACGATCGAGAAACTCCCTCTGTTGTCCCCGACAAATGCACTGGTTTCCTCCTTTGTGTGCCTTATGCTAGTTTCCGTGATGGTTACCAACTAACAAGATCCCCGTCAACTAACAATGACGACACCGACGAGTCTACACCATCGCCTGATGAAGACTAGCAGTTGCGGTTAAAACGTCGCAGTCTACATCCTTAACTACATCGTCAGACAACGGATAAGT
This sequence comes from Hippasteria phrygiana, assembly GCA_037893225.1. NCBI lineage: Eukaryota > Metazoa > Echinodermata > Asteroidea > Valvatida > Goniasteridae > Hippasteria > Hippasteria phrygiana. The sequence goes on along the minus strand of JAZGUH010000170.1, from coordinate 28,171 downwards.
ATTACTTTCATTACTCCACGTGGTCTACATGATCCTAATATACATTATCCTACAAGGCACCGCCCTAGGGTACGACACATGTCGTACCTTACTCCACAAGGTCTACATTATCCGACAAATCACCGTCTTGGGGTACGGCACCTGTCGTACCCCACTCCACATACATTATCCTACAAATCACCGTCTTGGGGTACGGCACTTTTCGTACCCCACTCCACATACCATGATCCTACAAATCACCGTCTTGGGGTACGGCACTTTTCGTACCCCACTCCACATACATTATCCTACAAATCACCGTCTTGGGGTACGGCACTTTTCGTACCCCACTCCACATACCATTATCCTACAAATCACCGTCTTGGGGTACGGCACTTTTCGTACCCCACTCCACATACATTATCCTACAAATCACTGTCTTGGGGTACGGCACTTTTCGTACCCCACTCCACATGCCATGATCCTACAAATCACCGTCTTGGGGTACGGCACTTTTCGTACCCCACTCCACATACCATGATCCTACAAATCACCGTCTTGGGGTACGGCACTTTTCGTACCCCACTCCACATACATTATCCTACAAATCACCATCTTGGGGTACGGCACTTTTCGTACCCCACTCCACATACCATTATCCTACAAATCACCGTCTTGGGGTACGGCACTTTTCGTACCCCACTCCACATACGTTATCCTACAAATCACCGTCTTGGGGTACGGCACTTTTTGTACCCCACTCCACATGGTCTACATGATCCTATTAAACATTATTCTACAAAGGTTCTGTTCGGTTCGGTTCGATTCGGTTCGGTTCGGTTCAGTTCGCTTTGGTTCGCTTCTATTAATTTATGTTCCCCTTCAGACTACTGAAGGAGCCAAAGGTTTCAAGTCTACAGCCGTCCTCCCATTTGTCGACGGCATCTCGCAAGAACTGCGGCGCTGTCTGGAGGACCATGGCATTCGTACCGTCTTGAAATCTGACAGAACCCTGAGGAACCTTCTCGTCCGACTGAAAGACCCTGTGCCTCCCGAAAGACGCGATGAAGTTGTTTACCGGATTCCATGCGGGGAGTGCGACAAGGTGTTTACATCGGGGAAACCGGCAGACCGGTAAGCGAGAGGGTGGTTGAACACCGAAGGGACGTCAGACTTATGCGGACCGGTCAGCTGTGGCTGAATGCACGTGGGAGATGGGGCACGGTCCGGACAAGGGCTGTCCCGAGTATAACGTTCGAATATTTGATTGTCATCCTAATATTTGAATAATTTTTTGCCGGTTTGAATATTCGAACAAAATATATATGCACGTACAGATACGACTCTGATGCTATTGGAATAGAAACAGGGGTGAGTCTTTAGGATTTTGCCTGATTTCCGCATTTTTGGTCGGGTTTCAGAATTAAAAAAATATCTCTTTTGCAGTCTGAAAAAAGCTGATTACCTGTAAAAGAGTACAATCGAATATCATTAATTAAAAGCTCGGTTGAGACGAGAGTTTTTGTTGGTCCCAACCAAATTGTGCACATTCCTGTGGGAGAAAATTTCATTAATACAAGTTGTGGTTACGCGAGAATTCGGCTAAGACGAGCATTGTTATCTATTTTCCACAATCATTTTGGAAAATAACCCGTCAATCAGCGACCCATTCAATTTGGAAAAATCACTTTAATTGGCGCGGTGATAATGCTCGCTTATTATGCACTGCGGTTTTCACTCCACAAACCTAACCTGTTTGTGTCTCATGCCGCTATGATAATGGCGCCGTTATAATGCTTGCTAATCCTTCACTGTGGTTTTCACTCCACGTAAACATCAGCTGTTTGTGTCTCGTTGCGCCAGATTGGGCTATTAAATGGTGGACAATGGCTGTTTGCGGCTGCCGTGCCGCTAGAAGGGTTGGTTTCAGCGGCTTTCGTGCTGCTGGAACGCATATGTGTGCCGCCCGAACAATTTAACTGTTTCCTTTATGCAACCAAAAACCCTAGGAAAACGAACCATCCCCAAAGGAACAAAATGAGCCAATTGTTGTCCCCGTTTAATAAACAAAAATCCCTCTCACCACTCCCTAAAAATATAAACCAGTCAACAAATCCCGAAATCTAGCCCCACCCAAACCCGATTGTGAAATTTGTATAAAATCCCCATTCATTATAGTTTATTTCCCGAGCTGCGCCCCCCAAAAATAGCCCAACAACGAAAAGGCAATCATGAAAAGCAGAATGTTTGGCGCCTTCTTTTGTTCAGTACATGTAATATCAATTCCATTTGTAACTCAAAATATTTAATTTACCCCATGATTATCAATCAGTTTTACAGTTTATTAATCCAGGACATTCGCACCCTAACATTTTAACAAATTTTACCGTAAAAACTAGTCATTAATGAAGACCCCCACGATCGAGAAACTCCCTCTGTTGTCCCCGACAAATGCACTGGTTTCCTCCTTTGTGTGCCTTATGCTAGTTTCCGTGATGGTTACCAACTAACAAGATCCCCGTCAACTAACAATGACGACACCGACGAGTCTACACCATCGCCTGATGAAGACTAGCAGTTGCGGTTAAAACGTCGCAGTCTACATCCTTAACTACATCGTCAGACAACGGATAAGTATTACTTTCATTACTCCACGTGGTCTACATGATCCTAATATACATTATCCTACAAGGCACCGCCCTAGGGTACGACACATGTCGTACCTTACTCCACAAGGTCTACATTATCCGACAAATCACCGTCTTGGGGTACGGCACCTGTCGTACCCCACTCCACATACATTATCCTACAAATCACCGTCTTGGGGTACGGCACTTTTCGTACCCCACTCCACATACCATGATCCTACAAATCACCGTCTTGGGGTACGGCACTTTTCGTACCCCACTCCACATACATTATCCTACAAATCACCGTCTTGGGGTACGGCACTTTTCGTACCCCACTCCACATACCATTATCCTACAAATCACCGTCTTGGGGTACGGCACTTTTCGTACCCCACTCCACATACATTATCCTACAAATCACCGTCTTGGGGTACGGCACTTTTCGTACCCCACTCCACATACCATGATCCTACAAATCACCGTCTTGGGGTACGGCACTTTTCGTACCCCACTCCACATACCATGATCCTACAAATCACCGTCTTTGGGTACGGCACTTTTCGTACCCCACTCCACATACATTATCCTACAAATCACCATCTTGGGGTACGGCACTTTTCGTACCCCACTCCACATACCATTATCCTACAAATCACTGTCTTGGGGTACGGCACTTTTCGTACCCCACTCCACATACGTTATCCTACAAATCACCGTCTTGGGGTACGGCACTTTTTGTACCTCACTCCACATGGTCTACATGATCCTATTAAACATTATTCTACAAAGGTTCTGTTCGGTTCGGTTCGGTTCGGTTCGGTTCAGTTCGCTTTGGTTCGCTTCTATTAATTTATGTTCCCCTTCAGACTACTGAAGGAGCCAAAGGTTTCAAGTCTACAGCCGTCCTCCCATTTGTCGACGGCATCTCGCAAGAACTGCGGCGCTGTCTGGAGGACCATGGCATTCGTACCGTCTTGAAATCTGACAGAACCCTGAGGAACCTTCTCGTCCGACTGAAAGACCCTGTGCCTCCCGAAAGACGCGATGAAGTTGTTTACCGGATTCCATGCGGGGAGTGCGACAAGGTGTTTACATCGGGGAAACCGGCAGACCGGTAAGCGAGAGGGTGGTTGAACACCGAAGGGACGTCAGACTTATGCGGACCGGTCAGCTGTGGCTGAATGCACGTGGGAGATGGGGCACGGTCCGGACAAGGGCTGTCCCGAGTATAACGTTCGAATATTTGATTGTCATCCTAATATTTGAATAATTTTTTGCCGGTTTGAATATTCGAACAAAATATATATGCACGTACAGATACGACTCTGATGCTATTGGAATAGAAACAGGGGTGAGTCTTTAGGATTTTGCCTGATTTCCGCATTTTTGGTCGGGTTTCAGAATTAAAAAAATATCTCTTTTGCAGTCTGAAAAAAGCTGATTACCTGTAAAAGAGTACAATCGAATATCATTAATTAAAAGCTCGGTTGAGACGAGAGTTTTTGTTGGTCCCAACCAAATTGTGCACATTCCTGTGGGAGAAAATTTCATTAATACAAGTTGTGGTTACGCGAGAATTCGGCTAAGACGAGCATTGTTATCTATTTTCCACAATCATTTTGGAAAACAACCCGTCAATCAGCGACCCATTCAATTTGGAAAAATCACTTTAATTGGCGCGGTGATAATGCCCGCTTATTATGCACTGCGGTTTTCACTCCACAAACCTAACCTGTTTGTGTCTCATGCCGCTATGATAATGGCGCCGTTATAATGCTTGCTAATCCTTCACTGTGGTTTTCACTCCACGTAAACATCAGCTGTTTGTGTCTCGTTGCGCCAGATTGGGCTATTAAATGGTGGACAATGGCTGTTTGCGGCTGCCGTGCCGCTAGAAGGGTTGGTTTCAGCGGCTTTCGTGCTGCTGGAACGCATATGTGTGCCGCCCGAACAATTTAACTGTTTCCTTTATGCAACCAAAAACCCTAGGAAAACGAACCATCCCCAAAGGAACAAAATGAGCCAATTGTTGTCCCCGTTTAATAAACAAAAATCCCTCTCACCACTCCCTAAAAATATAAACCAGTCAACAAATCCCGAAATCTAGCCCCACCCAAACCCGATTGTGAAATTTGTATAAAATCCCCATTCATTATAGTTTATTTCCCGAGCTGCGCCCCCCAAAAATAGCCCAACAACGAAAAGGCAATCATGAAAAGCAGAATGTTTGGCGCCTTCTTTTGTTCAGTACATGTAATATCAATTCCATTTGTAACTCAAAATATTTAATTTACCCCATGATTATCAATCAGTTTTACAGTTTATTAATCCAGGACATTCGCACCCTAACATTTTAACAAATTTTACCGTAAAAACTAGTCATTAATGAAGACCCCCACGATCGAGAAACTCCCTCTGTTGTCCCCGACAAATGCACTGGTTTCCTCCTTTGTGTGCCTTATGCTAGTTTCCGTGATGGTTACCAACTAACAAGATCCCCGTCAACTAACAATGACGACACCGACGAGTCTACACCATCGCCTGATGAAGACTAGCAGTTGCGGTTAAAACGTCGCAGTCTACATCCTTAACTACATCGTCAGACAACGGATAAGTATTACTTTCATTACTCCACGTGGTCTACATGATCCTAATATACATTATCCTACAAGGCACCGCCCTAGGGTACGACACATGTCGTACCTTACTCCACAAGGTCTACATTATCCGACAAATCACCGTCTTGGGGTACGGCACCTGTCGTACCCCACTCCACATACATTATCCTACAAATCACCGTCTTGGGGTACGGCACTTTTCGTACCCCACTCCACATACCATGATCCTACAAATCACCGTCTTGGGGTACGGCACTTTTCGTACCCCACTCCACATACATTATCCTACAAATCACCGTCTTGGGGTACGGCACTTTTCGTACCCCACTCCACATACCATTATCCTACAAATCACCGTCTTGGGGTACGGCACTTTTCGTACCCCACTCCACATACATTATCCTACAAATCACCGTCTTGGGGTACGGCACTTTTCGTACCCCACTCCACATACCATGATCCTACAAATCACCGTCTTGGGGTACGGCACTTTTCGTACCCCACTCCACATACATTATCCTACAAATCACTGTCTTGGGGTACGGCACTTTTCGTACCCCACTCCACATGCCATGATCCTACAAATCACCGTCTTGGGGTACGGCACTTTTCGTACCCCACTCCACATACCATGATCCTACAAATCACCGTCTTGGGGTACGGCACCTGTCGTACCCCACTCCACATACATTATCCTACAAATCACCGTCTTGGGGTACGGCACTTTTCGTACCCCACTCTACATACCATGATCCTACAAATCACCGTCTTGGGGTACGGCACTTTTCGTACCCCACTCCACATACCATTATCCTACAAATCACCGTCTTGGGGTACGGCACTTTTCGTACCCCACTCCACATACCATTATCTTACAAATCACCGTCTTGGGGTACGGCACTTTTCGTACCCCACTCCACATACGTTATCCTACAAATCACCGTCTTGGGGTACGGCACTTTTCGTACCCCACTCCACATGGTCTACATGATCCTATTAAACATTATTTTACAAAGGTTCTGTTCGGTTCGGTTCGGTTCGGTTCGGTTCAGTTCGCTTTGGTTCGCTTCTATTAATTTATGTTCCCCTTCAGACTACTGAAGGAGCCAAAGGTTTCAAGTCTCCAGCCGTCCTCCCATTTGTCGACGGCATCTCGCAAGAACTGCGGCGCTGTCTGGAGGACCATGGCATTCGTACCGTCTTGGAATCTGACAGAACCCTGAGGAACCTTCTCGTCCGACTGAAAGACCCTGTGCCTCCCGAAAGACGCGATGAAGTTGTTTACCGGATTCCATGCGGGGAGTGCGACAAGGTGTTTACATCGGGGAAACCGGCAGACCGGTAAGCGAGAGGGTGGTTGAACACCGAAGGGACGTCAGACTTATGCGGACCGGTCAGCTGTGGCTGAACGCACGTGGGAGATGGGGCACGGTCCGGATAAGGGCTGTCCCGAGTATAACGTTCGAATATTTGATTGTCATCCTAATATTTGAATAATTTTTTGCCGGTTTGAATATTCGAACAAAATATATATGCACGTACAGATACGACTCTGATGCTATTGGAATAGAAACAGGGGTGAGTCTTTAGGATTTTGCCTGATTTCCGCATTTTTGGTCGGGTTTCAGAATTAAAAAAATATCTCTTTTGCAATCTGAAAAAAGCTGATTACCTGTAAAAGAGTACAATCGAATCTCATTAATTAAAAGCTCGGTTAAGACGAGAGTTTTTGTTGGTCCCAACCAAATTGTGCACATTCCTGTGGGAGAAAATTTCATTAATACAAGCTGTGGTTACGCGAGAATTCGGCTAAGACGAGCATTGTTATCTATTTTCCACAATCATTTTGGAAAACAACCCGTCAATCAGCGACCCATTCAATTTGGAAAAATCACTTTAATTGGCGCGGTGATAATGCTCGCTTATTATGCACTGCGGTTTTCACTCCACAAACCTAACCTGTTTGTGTCTCATGCCGCTATGATAATGGCGCCGTTATAATGCTTGCTAATCCTTCACTGTGGTTTTCACTCCACGTAAACATCAGCTGTTTGTGTCTCGTTGCGCCAGATTGGGCTATTAAAAGGTGGACAATGGCTGTTTGCGGCTGCCGTGCCGCCAGAAGGGTTGGTTTCAGCGGCTTTCGTGCTGCTGGAACGCATATGTGTGCCGCCCGAACAATTTAACTGTTTCCTTTATGCAACCAAAAACCCTAGGAAAACGAACCATCCCCAAAGGAACAAAATGAGCCAATTGTTGTCCCGGTTTAATAAACAAAAATCCCTCTCACCACTCCCTAAAAATATAAACCAGTCAACAAATCCCGAAATCTAGCCCCACCCAAACCCGATTGTGAAATTTGTATAAAATCCCCATTCATTATAGTTTATTTCCCGAGCTGCGCCCCCCAAAAATAGCCCAACAACGAAAAGGCAATCATGAAAAGCAGAATGTTTGGCGCCTTCTTTTGTTCAGTACATGTAATATCAATTCCATTTGTAACTCAAAATATTTAATTTACCCCATGATTATCAATCAGTTTTACAGTTTATTAATCCAGGACATTCGCACCCTAACATTTTAACAAATTTTACCGTAAAAGCTAGTCATTAATGAAGACCCCCACGATCGAGAAACTCCCTCTGTTGTCCCCGACAAATGCACTGGTTTCCTCCTTTGTGTGCCTTATGCTAGTTTCCGTGATGGTTACCAACTAACAAGATCCCCGTCGACTAACAATGACGACACCGACGAGTCTACACCATCGCCTGATGAAGACTAGCAGTTGCGGTTAAAACGTCGCAGTCTACATCCTTAACTACATTGACAGACAACGGATAAGTATTACTTTCATTACTCCACGTGGTCTACATGATCCTAATATACATTATCCTACAAGGCACCGCCCTAGGGTACGACACATGTCGTACCTTACTCCACCAGGTCTACATTATCCGACAAATCACCGTCTTGGGGTACGGCACCTGTCGTACCCCACTCCACATACATTATCCTTCAAATCACCGTCTTGGGGTACGGCACTTTTCGTACCCCACTCCACATACCATGATCCTACAAATCACCGTCTTGGGGTACGGCACTTTTCGTACCCCACTCCACATACCATTATCCTACAAATCACCGTCTTGGGGTACGGCACTTTTCGTACCCCACTCCACATACCATTATCTTACAAATCACCGTCTTGGGGTACGGCACTTTTCGTACCCCACTCCACATACGTTATCCTACAAATCACCGTCTTGGGGTACGGCACTTTTCGTACCCCACTCCACATGGTCTACATGATCCTATTAAACATTATTTTACAAAGGTTCTGTTCGGTTCGGTTCGGTTCGGTTCGGTTCAGTTCGCTTTGGTTCGCTTCTATTAATTTATGTTCCCCTTCAGACTACTGAAGGAGCCAAAGGTTTCAAGTCTCCAGCCGTCCTCCCATTTGTCGACGGCATCTCGCAAGAACTGCGGCGCTGTCTGGAGGACCATGGCATTCGTACCGTCTTGGAATCTGACAGAACCCTGAGGAACCTTCTCGTCCGACTGAAAGACCCTGTGCCTCCCGAAAGACGCGATGAAGTTGTTTACCGGATTCCATGCGGGGAGTGCGACAAGGTGTTTACATCGGGGAAACCGGCAGACCGGTAAGCGAGAGGGTGGTTGAACACCGAAGGGACGTCAGACTTATGCGGACCGGTCAGCTGTGGCTGAACGCACGTGGGAGATGGGGCACGGTCCGGACAAGGGCTGTCCCGAGTATAACGTTCGAATATTTGATTGTCATCCTAATATTTGAATAATTTTTTGCCGGTTTGAATATTCGAACAAAATATATATGCACGTACAGATACGACTCTGATGCTATTGGAATAGAAACAGGGGTGAGTCTTTAGGATTTTGCCTGATTTCCGCATTTTTGGTCGGGTTTCAGAATTAAGAAAATATCTCTTTTGCAATCTGAAAAAAGCTGATTACCTGTAAAAGAGTACAATCGAATCTCATTAATTAAAAGCTCGGTTAAGACGAGAGTTTTTGTTGGTCCCAACCAAATTGTGCACATTCCTGTGGGAGAAAATTTCATTAATACAAGCTGTGGTTACGCGAGAATTCGGCTAAGACGAGCATTGTTATCTATTTTCCACAATCATTTTGGAAAACAACCCGTCAATCAGCGACCCATTCAATTTGGAAAAATCACTTTAATTGGCGCGGTGATAATGCTCGCTTATTATGCACTGCGGTTTTCACTCCACAAACCTAACCTGTTTGTGTCTCATGCCGCTATGATAATGGCGCCGTTATAATGCTTGCTAATCCTTCACTGTGGTTTTCACTCCACGTAAACATCAGCTGTTTGTGTCTCGTTGCGCCAGATTGGGCTATTAAAAGGTGGACAATGGCTGTTTGCGGCTGCCGTGCCGCCAGAAGGGTTGGTTTCAGTGGCTTTCGTGCTGCTGGAACGCATATGTGTGCCGCCCGAACAATTTAACTGTTTCCTTTATGCAACCAAAAACCCTAGGAAAACGAACCATCCCCAAAGGAACAAAATGAGCCAATTGTTGTCCCGGTTTAATAAACAAAAATCCCTCTCACCACTCCCTAAAAATATAAACCAGTCAACAAATCCCGAAATCTAGCCCCACCCAAACCCGATTGTGAAATTTGTATAAAATCCCCATTCATTATAGTTTATTTCCCGAGCTGCGCCCCCCAAAAATAGCCCAACAACGAAAAGGCAATCATGAAAAGCAGAATGTTTGGCGCCTTCTTTTGTTCAGTACATGTAATATCAATTCCATTTGTAACTCAAAATATTTAATTTACCCCATGATTATCAATCAGTTTTACAGTTTATTAATCCAGGACATTCGCACCCTAACATTTTAACAAATTTTGCCGTAAAAACTAGTCATTAATGAAGACCCCCACGATCGAGAAACTCCCTCTGTTGTCCCCGACAAATGCACTGGTTTCCTCCTTTGTGTGCCTTATGCTAGTTTCCGTGATGGTTACCAACTAACAAGATCCCCGTCGACTAACAATGACGACACCGACGAGTCTACACCATCGCCTGATGAAGACTAGCAGTTGCGGTTAAAACGTCGCAGTCTACATCCTTAACTACATCGACAGACAACGGATAAGTATTACTTTCATTACTCCACGTGGTCTACATGATCCTAATATACATTATCCTACAAGGCACCGCCCTAGGGTACGACACATGTCGTACCTTACTCCACCAGGTCTACATTATCCGACAAATCACCGTCTTGGGGTACGGCACCTGTCGTACCCCACTCCACATACATTATCCTTCAAATCACCGTCTTGGGGTACGGCACTTTTCGTACCCCACTCCACATACCATGATCCTACAAATCACCGTCTTGGGGTACGGCACTTTTCGTACCCCACTCCACATACCATTATCCTACAAATCACCGTCTTGGGGTACGGCACTTTTCGTACCCCACTCCACATACCATTATCTTACAAATCACCGTCTTGGGGTACGGCACTTTTCGTACCCCACTCCACATACGTTATCCTACAAATCACCGTCTTGGGGTACGGCACTTTTCGTACCCCACTCCACATGGTCTACATGATCCTATTAAACATTATTTTACAAAGGTTCTGTTCGGTTCGGTTCGGTTCGGTTCGGTTCAGTTCGCTTTGGTTCGCTTCTATTAATTTATGTTCCCCTTCAGACTACTGAAGGAGCCAAAGGTTTCAAGTCTCCAGCCGTCCTCCCATTTGTCGACGGCATCTCGCAAGAACTGCGGCGCTGTCTGGAGGACCATGGCATTCGTACCGTCTTGGAATCTGACAGAACCCTGAGGAACCTTCTCGTCCGACTGAAAGACCCTGTGCCTCCCGAAAGACGCGATGAAGTTGTTTACCGGATTCCATGCGGGGAGTGCGACAAGGTGTTTACATCGGGGAAACCGGCAGACCGGTAAGCGAGAGGGTGGTTGAACACCGAAGGGACGTCAGACTTATGCGGACCGGTCAGCTGTGGCTGAACGCACGTGGGAGATGGGGCACGGTCCGGACAAGGGCTGTCCCGAGTATAACGTTCGAATATTTGATTGTCATCCTAATATTTGAATAATTTTTTGCCGGTTTGAATATTCGAACAAAATATATATGCACGTACAGATACGACTCTGATGCTATTGGAATAGAAACAGGGGTGAGTCTTTAGGATTTTGCCTGATTTCCGCATTTTTGGTCGGGTTTCAGAATTAAGAAAATATCTCTTTTGCAATCTGAAAAAAGCTGATTACCTGTAAAAGAGTACAATCGAATCTCATTAATTAAAAGCTCGGTTAAGACGAGAGTTTTTGTTGGTCCCAACCAAATTGTGCACATTCCTGTGGGAGAAAATTTCATTAATACAAGCTGTGGTTACGCGAGAATTCGGCTAAGACGAGCATTGTTATCTATTTTCCACAATCATTTTGGAAAACAACCCGTCAATCAGCGACCCATTCAATTTGGAAAAATCACTTTAATTGGCGCGGTGATAATGCTCGCTTATTATGCACTGCGGTTTTCACTCCACAAACCTAACCTGTTTGTGTCTCATGCCGCTATGATAATGGCGCCGTTATAATGCTTGCTAATCCTTCACTGTGGTTTTCACTCCACGTAAACATCAGCTGTTTGTGTCTCGTTGCGCCAGATTGGGCTATTAAAAGGTGGACAATGGCTGTTTGCGGCTGCCGTGCCGCCAGAAGGGTTGGTTTCAGTGGCTTTCGTGCTGCTGGAACGCATATGTGTGCCGCCCGAACAATTTAACTGTTTCCTTTATGCAACCAAAAACCCTAGGAAAACGAACCATCCCCAAAGGAACAAAATGAGCCAATTGTTGTCCCGGTTTAATAAACAAAAATCCCTCTCACCACTCCCTAAAAATATAAACCAGTCAACAAATCCCGAAATCTAGCCCCACCCAAACCCGATTGTGAAATTTGTATAAAATCCCCATTCATTATAGTTTATTTCCCGAGCTGCGCCCCCCAAAAATAGCCCAACAACGAAAAGGCAATCATGAAAAGCAGAATGTTTGGCGCCTTCTTTTGTTCAGTACATGTAATATCAATTCCATTTGTAACTCAAAATATTTAATTTACCCCATGATTATCAATCAGTTTTACAGTTTATTAATCCAGGACATTCGCACCCTAACATTTTAACAAATTTTGCCGTAAAAACTAGTCATTAATGAAGACCCCCACGATCGAGAAACTCCCTCTGTTGTCCCCGACAAATGCACTGGTTTCCTCCTTTGTGTGCCTTATGCTAGTTTCCGTGATGGTTACCAACTAACAAGATCCCCGTCGACTAACAATGACGACACCGACGAGTCTACACCATCGCCTGATGAAGACTAGCAGTTGCGGTTAAAACGTCGCAGTCTACATCCTTAACTACATCGACAGACAACGGATAAGTATTACTTTCATTACTCCACGTGGTCTACATGATCCTAATATACATTATCCTACAAGGCACCGCCCTAGGGTACGACACATGTCGTACCTTACTCCACCAGGTCTACATTATCCGACAAATCACCGTCTTGGGGTACGGCACCTGTCGTACCCCACTCCACATACATTATCCTACAAATCACCGTCTTGGGGTACGGCACTTTTCGTACCCCACTCCACATACCATGATCCTACAAATCACCGTCTTGGGGTACGGCACTTTTCGTACCCCACTCCACATACCATTATCCTACAAATCACCGTCTTGGGGTACGGCACTTTTCGTACCCCACTCCACATACCATTATCTTACAAATCACCGTCTTGGGGTACGGCACTTTTCGTACCCCACTCCACATACGTTATCCTACAAATCACCGTCTTGGGGTACGGCACTTTTCGTACCCCACTCCACATGGTCTACATGATCCTATTAAACATTATTTTACAAAGGTTCTGTTCGGTTCGGTTCGGTTCGGTTCGGTTCAGTTCGCTTTGGTTCGCTTCTATTAATTTATGTTCCCCTTCAGACTACTGAAGGAGCCAAAGGTTTCAAGTCTCCAGCCGTCCTCCCATTTGTCGACGGCATCTCGCAAGAACTGCGGCGCTGTCTGGAGGACCATGGCATTCGTACCGTCTTGGAATCTGACAGAACCCTGAGGAACCTTCTCGTCCGACTGAAAGACCCTGTGCCTCCCGAAAGACGCGATGAAGTTGTTTACCGGATTCCATGCGGGGAGTGCGACAAGGTGTTTACATCGGGGAAACCGGCAGACCGGTAAGCGAGAGGGTGGTTGAACACCGAAGGGACGTCAGACTTATGCGGACCGGTCAGCTGTGGCTGAATGCACGTGGGAGATGGGGCACGGTCCGGACAAGGGCTGTCCCGAGTATAACGTTCGAATATTTGATTGTCATCCTAATATTTGAATAATTTTTTGCCGGTTTGAATATTCGAACAAAATATATATGCACGTACAGATACGACTCTGATGCTATTGGAATAGAAACAGGGGTGAGTCTTTAGGATTTTGCCTGATTTCCGCATTTTTGGTCGGGTTTCAGAATTAAAAAAATATCTCTTTTGCAGTCTGAAAAAAGCTGATTACCTGTAAAAGAGTACAATCGAATATCATTAATTAAAAGCTCGGTTGAGACGAGAGTTTTTGTTGGTCCCAACCAAATTGTGCACATTCCTGTGGGAGAAAATTTCATTAATACAAGTTGTGGTTACGCGAGAATTCGGCTAAGACGAGCATTGTTATCTATTTTCCACAATCATTTTGGAAAACAACCCGTCAATCAGCGACCCATTCAATTTGGAAAAATCACTTTAATTGGCGCGGTGATAATGCTCGCTTATTATGCACTGCGGTTTTCACTCCACAAACCTAACCTGTTTGTGTCTCATGCCGCTATGATAATGGCGCCGTTATAATGCTTGCTAATCCTTCACTGTGGTTTTCACTCCACGTAAACATCAGCTGTTTGTGTCTCGTTGCGCCAGATTGGGCTATTAAATGGTGGACAATGGCTGTTTGCGGCTGCCGTGCCGCTAGAAGGGTTAGTTTCAGCGGCTTTCGTGCTGCTGGAACGCATATGTGTGCCGCCCGAACAATTTAACTGTTTCCTTTATGCAACCAAAAACCCTAGGAAAACGAACCATCCCCAAAGGAACAAAATGAGCCAATTGTTGTCCCCGTTTAATAAACAAAAATCCCTCTCACCACTCCCTAAAAATATAAACCAGTCAACAAATCCCGAAATCTAGCCCCACCCAAACCCGATTGTGAAATTTGTATAAAATCCCCATTCATTATAGTTTATTTCCCGAGCTGCGCCCCCCAAAAATAGCCCAACAACGAAAAGGCAATCATGAAAAGCAGAATGTTTGGCGCCTTCTTTTGTTCAGTACATGTAATATCAATTCCATTTGTAACTCAAAATATTTAATTTACCCCATGATTATCAATCAGTTTTACAGTTTATTAATCCAGGACATTCGCACCCTAACATTTTAACAAATTTTACCGTAAAAACTAGTCATTAATGAAGACCCCCACGATCGAGAAACTCCCTCTGTTGTCCCCGACAAATGCACTGGTTTCCTCCTTTGTGTGCCTTATGCTAGTTTCCGTGATGGTTACCAACTAACAAGATCCCCGTCAACTAACAATGACGACACCGACGAGTCTACACCATCGCCTGATGAAGACTAGCAGTTGCGGTTAAAACGTCGCAGTCTACATCCTTAACTACATCGTCAGACAACGGATAAGTATTACTTTCATTACTCCACGTGGTCTACATGATCCTAATATACATTATCCTACAAGGCACCGCCCTAGGGTACGACACATGTCGTACCTTACTCCACAAGGTCTACATTATCCGACAAATCACCGTCTTGGGGTACGGCACCTGTCGTACCCCACTCCACATACATTATCCTACAAATCACCGTCTTGGGGTACGGCACTTTTCGTACCCCACTCCACATACCATGATCCTACAAATCACCGTCTTGGGGTACGGCACTTTTCGTACCCCACTCCACATACATTATCCTACAAATCACCGTCTTGGGGTACGGCACTTTTCGTACCCCACTCCACATACCATTATCCTACAAATCACCGTCTTGGGGTACGGCACTTTTCGTACCCCACTCCACATACATTATCCTACAAATCACTGTCTTGGGGTACGGCACTTTTCGTACCCCACTCCACATGCCATGATCCTACAAATCACCGTCTTGGGGTACGGCACTTTTCGTACCCCACTCCACATACCATGATCCTACAAATCACCATCTTGGGGTACGGCACTTTTCGTACCCCACTCCACATACCATTATCCTACAAATCACCGTCTTGGGGTACGGCACTTTTCGTACCCCACTCCACATACGTTATCCTACAAATCACCGTCTTGGGGTACGGCACTTTTTGTACCCCACTCCACATGGTCTACATGATCCTATTAAACATTATTCTACAAAGGTTCTGTTCGGTTCGGTTCGATTCGGTTCGGTTCGGTTCAGTTCGCTTTGGTTCGCTTCTATTAATTTATGTTCCCCTTCAGACTACTGAAGGAGCCAAAGGTTTCAAGTCTACAGCCGTCCTCCCATTTGTCGACGGCATCTCGCAAGAACTGCGGCGCTGTCTGGAGGACCATGGCATTCGTACCGTCTTGAAATCTGACAGAACCCTGAGGAACCTTCTCGTCCGACTGAAAGACCCTGTGCCTCCCGAAAGACGCGATGAAGTTGTTTACCGGATTCCATGCGGGGAGTGCGACAAGGTGTTTACATCGGGGAAACCGGCAGACCGGTAAGCGAGAGGGTGGTTGAACACCGAAGGGACGTCAGACTTATGCGGACCGGTCAGCTGTGGCTGAATGCACGTGGGAGATGGGGCACGGTCCGGACAAGGGCTGTCCCGAGTATAACGTTCGAATATTTGATTGTCATCCTAATATTTGAATAATTTTTTGCCGGTTTGAATATTCGAACAAAATATATATGCACGTACAGATACGACTCTGATGCTATTGGAATAGAAACAGGGGTGAGTCTTTAGGATTTTGCCTGATTTCCGCATTTTTGGTCGGGTTTCAGAATTAAAAAAATATCTCTTTTGCAGTCTGAAAAAAGCTGATTACCTGTAAAAGAGTACAATCGAATATCATTAATTAAAAGCTCGGTTGAGACGAGAGTTTTTGTTGGTCCCAACCAAATTGTGCACATTCCTGTGGGAGAAAATTTCATTAATACAAGTTGTGGTTACGCGAGAATTCGGCTAAGACGAGCATTGTTATCTATTTTCCACAATCATTTTGGAAAACAACCCGTCAATCAGCGACCCATTCAATTTGGAAAAATCACTTTAATTGGCGCGGTGATAATGCTCGCTTATTATGCACTGCGGTTTTCACTCCACAAACCTAACCTGTTTGTGTCTCATGCCGCTATGATAATGGCGCCGTTATAATGCTTGCTAATCCTTCACTGTGGTTTTCACTCCACGTAAACATCAGCTGTTTGTGTCTCGTTGCGCCAGATTGGGCTATTAAATGGTGGACAATGGCTGTTTGCGGCTGCCGTGCCGCTAGAAGGGTTGGTTTCAGCGGCTTTCGTGCTGCTGGAACGCATATGTGTGCCGCCCGAACAATTTAACTGTTTCCTTTATGCAACCAAAAACCCTAGGAAAACGAACCATCCCCAAAGGAACAAAATGAGCCAATTGTTGTCCCCGTTTAATAAACAAAAATCCCTCTCACCACTCCCTAAAAATATAAACCAGTCAACAAATCCCGAAATCTAGCCCCACCCAAACCCGATTGTGAAATTTGTATAAAATCCCCATTCATTATAGTTTATTTCCCGAGCTGCGCCCCCCAAAAATAGCCCAACAACGAAAAGGCAATCATGAAAAGCAGAATGTTTGGCGCCTTCTTTTGTTCAGTACATGTAATATCAATTCCATTTGTAACTCAAAATATTTAATTTACCCCATGATTATCAATCAGTTTTACAGTTTATTAATCCAGGACATTCGCACCCTAACATTTTAACAAATTTTACCGTAAAAACTAGTCATTAATGAAGACCCCCACGATCGAGAAACTCCCTCTGTTGTCCCCGACAAATGCACTGGTTTCCTCCTTTGTGTGCCTTATGCTAGTTTCCGTGATGGTTACCAACTAACAAGATCCCCGTCAACTAACAATGACGACACCGACGAGTCTACACCATCGCCTGATGAAGACTAGCAGTTGCGGTTAAAACGTCGCAGTCTACATCCTTAACTACATCGTCAGACAACGGATAAGTATTACTTTCATTACTCCACGTGGTCTACATGATCCTAATATACATTATCCTACAAGGCACCGCCCTAGGGTACGACACATGTCGTACCTTACTCCACAAGGTCTACATTATCCGACAAATCACCGTCTTGGGGTACGGCACCTGTCGTACCCCACTCCACATACATTATCCTACAAATCACCGTCTTGGGGTACGGCACTTTTCGTACCCCACTCCACATACCATGATCCTACAAATCACCGTCTTGGGGTACGGCACTTTTCGTACCCCACTCCACATACATTATCCTACAAATCACCGTCTTGGGGTACGGCACTTTTCGTACCCCACTCCACATACCATTATCCTACAAATCACCGTCTTGGGGTACGGCACTTTTCGTACCCCACTCCACATACATTATCCTACAAATCACCGTCTTGGGGTACGGCACTTTTCGTACCCCACTCCACATACCATGATCCTACAAATCACCGTCTTGGGGTACGGCACTTTTCGTACCCCACTCCACATACCATGATCCTACAAATCACCGTCTTTGGGTACGGCACTTTTCGTACCCCACTCCACATACATTATCCTACAAATCACCATCTTGGGGTACGGCACTTTTCGTACCCCACTCCACATACCATTATCCTACAAATCACTGTCTTGGGGTACGGCACTTTTCGTACCCCACTCCACATACGTTATCCTACAAATCACCGTCTTGGGGTACGGCACTTTTTGTACCTCACTCCACATGGTCTACATGATCCTATTAAACATTATTCTACAAAGGTTCTGTTCGGTTCGGTTCGGTTCGGTTCGGTTCAGTTCGCTTTGGTTCGCTTCTATTAATTTATGTTCCCCTTCAGACTACTGAAGGAGCCAAAGGTTTCAAGTCTACAGCCGTCCTCCCATTTGTCGACGGCATCTCGCAAGAACTGCGGCGCTGTCTGGAGGACCATGGCATTCGTACCGTCTTGAAATCTGACAGAACCCTGAGGAACCTTCTCGTCCGACTGAAAGACCCTGTGCCTCCCGAAAGACGCGATGAAGTTGTTTACCGGATTCCATGCGGGGAGTGCGACAAGGTGTTTACATCGGGGAAACCGGCAGACCGGTAAGCGAGAGGGTGGTTGAACACCGAAGGGACGTCAGACTTATGCGGACCGGTCAGCTGTGGCTGAATGCACGTGGGAGATGGGGCACGGTCCGGACAAGGGCTGTCCCGAGTATAACGTTCGAATATTTGATTGTCATCCTAATATTTGAATAATTTTTTGCCGGTTTGAATATTCGAACAAAATATATATGCACGTACAGATACGACTCTGATGCTATTGGAATAGAAACAGGGGTGAGTCTTTAGGATTTTGCCTGATTTCCGCATTTTTGGTCGGGTTTCAGAATTAAAAAAATATCTCTTTTGCAGTCTGAAAAAAGCTGATTACCTGTAAAAGAGTACAATCGAATATCATTAATTAAAAGCTCGGTTGAGACGAGAGTTTTTGTTGGTCCCAACCAAATTGTGCACATTCCTGTGGGAGAAAATTTCATTAATACAAGTTGTGGTTACGCGAGAATTCGGCTAAGACGAGCATTGTTATCTATTTTCCACAATCATTTTGGAAAACAACCCGTCAATCAGCGACCCATTCAATTTGGAAAAATCACTTTAATTGGCGCGGTGATAATGCCCGCTTATTATGCACTGCGGTTTTCACTCCACAAACCTAACCTGTTTGTGTCTCATGCCGCTATGATAATGGCGCCGTTATAATGCTTGCTAATCCTTCACTGTGGTTTTCACTCCACGTAAACATCAGCTGTTTGTGTCTCGTTGCGCCAGATTGGGCTATTAAATGGTGGACAATGGCTGTTTGCGGCTGCCGTGCCGCTAGAAGGGTTGGTTTCAGCGGCTTTCGTGCTGCTGGAACGCATATGTGTGCCGCCCGAACAATTTAACTGTTTCCTTTATGCAACCAAAAACCCTAGGAAAACGAACCATCCCCAAAGGAACAAAATGAGCCAATTGTTGTCCCCGTTTAATAAACAAAAATCCCTCTCACCACTCCCTAAAAATATAAACCAGTCAACAAATCCCGAAATCTAGCCCCACCCAAACCCGATTGTGAAATTTGTATAAAATCCCCATTCATTATAGTTTATTTCCCGAGCTGCGCCCCCCAAAAATAGCCCAACAACGAAAAGGCAATCATGAAAAGCAGAATGTTTGGCGCCTTCTTTTGTTCAGTACATGTAATATCAATTCCATTTGTAACTCAAAATATTTAATTTACCCCATGATTATCAATCAGTTTTACAGTTTATTAATCCAGGACATTCGCACCCTAACATTTTAACAAATTTTACCGTAAAAACTAGTCATTAATGAAGACCCCCACGATCGAGAAACTCCCTCTGTTGTCCCCGACAAATGCACTGGTTTCCTCCTTTGTGTGCCTTATGCTAGTTTCCGTGATGGTTACCAACTAACAAGATCCCCGTCAACTAACAATGACGACACCGACGAGTCTACACCATCGCCTGATGAAGACTAGCAGTTGCGGTTAAAACGTCGCAGTCTACATCCTTAACTACATCGTCAGACAACGGATAAGTATTACTTTCATTACTCCACGTGGTCTACATGATCCTAATATACATTATCCTACAAGGCACCGCCCTAGGGTACGACACATGTCGTACCTTACTCCACAAGGTCTACATTATCCGACAAATCACCGTCTTGGGGTACGGCACCTGTCGTACCCCACTCCACATACATTATCCTACAAATCACCGTCTTGGGGTACGGCACTTTTCGTACCCCACTCCACATACCATGATCCTACAAATCACCGTCTTGGGGTACGGCACTTTTCGTACCCCACTCCACATACATTATCCTACAAATCACCGTCTTGGGGTACGGCACTTTTCGTACCCCACTCCACATACCATTATCCTACAAATCACCGTCTTGGGGTACGGCACTTTTCGTACCCCACTCCACATACATTATCCTACAAATCACCGTCTTGGGGTACGGCACTTTTCGTACCCCACTCCACATACCATGATCCTACAAATCACCGTCTTGGGGTACGGCACTTTTCGTACCCCACTCCACATACCATGATCCTACAAATCACCGTCTTTGGGTACGGCACTTTTCGTACCCCACTCCACATACATTATCCTACAAATCACCATCTTGGGGTACGGCACTTTTCGTACCCCACTCCACATACCATTATCCTACAAATCACTGTCTTGGGGTACGGCACTTTTCGTACCCCACTCCACATACGTTATCCTACAAATCACCGTCTTGGGGTACGGCACTTTTTGTACCTCACTCCACATGGTCTACATGATCCTATTAAACATTATTCTACAAAGGTTCTGTTCGGTTCGGTTCGGTTCGGTTCGGTTCAGTTCGCTTTGGTTCGCTTCTATTAATTTATGTTCCCCTTCAGACTACTGAAGGAGCCAAAGGTTTCAAGTCTACAGCCGTCCTCCCATTTGTCGACGGCATCTCGCAAGAACTGCGGCGCTGTCTGGAGGACCATGGCATTCGTACCGTCTTGAAATCTGACAGAACCCTGAGGAACCTTCTCGTCCGACTGAAAGACCCTGTGCCTCCCGAAAGACGCGATGAAGTTGTTTACCGGATTCCATGCGGGGAGTGCGACAAGGTGTTTACATCGGGGAAACCGGCAGACCGGTAAGCGAGAGGTTGGTTGAAAACCGAAGGGACGTCAGACTTATGCGGACCGGTCAGCTGTGGCTGAACGCACGTGGGAGATGGGGCACGGTCCGGACAAGGGCTGTCCCGAGTATAACGTTCGAATATTTGATTGTCATCCTAATATTTGAATAATTTTTTGCCGGTTTGAATATTCGAACAAAATATATATGCACGTACAGATACGACTCTGATGCTATTGGAATAGAAACAGGGGTGAGTCTTTAGGATTTTGCCTGATTTCCGCATTTTTGGTCGGGTTTCAGAATTAAAAAAATAATTTTTTGCCGGTTTGAATATTCGAACCAAATATATGTGACCTGCTCCAGAAAAAGGTGATATAAGTCGCGCTATGCATTTACGTGTAATGGCCCTTTCAAGGTTGAGAGGGTACAAATTTTCGTCAAAATATATATTTTTTTTTTCTTTAATGACATCTTAAATATCTAAAGTTTCCGGTTTGGTGTACAACAATGTTGATTTCAGTGAATGAAGTGAAAAAACAACCCTTTTAGAGTGCATTGTTCTATTGCATTGCATTATAACTAGCTATTTCAAAGCCTGTTTTCTCTGTTGTGCAATTTGAACTCCATAGAGCTAATTAATATGCAAAAATATGATATCTCCAGAACGGAAAGGGCTTTGGAGCTCTATCATGTACCAAATGAAAGCTTACATTGTGGGCTTTCCAAACATACATACAACTAATTTTTCATATTTTGCGACATAATATACCTTTTTCCAGAGCGGGTCACATATATGCACGTACAGATACGACTCTGATGCTATTGGAATAGAAACAGGGGTGAGTCTTTAGGATTTTGCCTGATTTCCGCATTTTTGGTCGGGTTTCAGAATTAAAAAAATATCTCTTTTGCAATCTGAAAAAAGCTGATTACCTGTAAAAGAGTACAATCGAATCTCATTAATTAAAAGCTCGGTTAAGACGAGTTTTTGTTGGTCCCAACCAAATTGTGCACATTCCTGTGGGAGAAAATTTCATTAATACAAGCTGTGGTTACGCGAGAATTCGGCTAAGACGAGCATTGTTATCTATTTTCCACAATCATTTTGGAAAACAACCCGTCAATCAGCGACCCATTCAATTTGAAAAATCACTTTAATTGGCGCGGTGATAATGCTCGCTTATTATGCACTGCGGTTTTCACTCCACAAACCTCACCTGTTTGTGTCTCATGCCGCTATGATAATGGCGCCGTTATAATGCTTGCTAATCCTTTACTGTGGTTTTCACTCCACGTAAACATCAGCTGTTTGTGTCTCGTTGCGCCAGATTGGGCTATTAAAAGGTGGACAATGGCTGTTTGCGGCTGCCGTGCCGCTAGAAGGGTTGGTTTCAGCGGCTTTCGTGCTGGCTGGCTTTTGGCTGTTTCGAAAGTTTTTTGAAACAGCCCTTGTTTTTGTTCTGTTGCGGCGATTGTGTAGTTTAGTACACTTTCGCCCAGGCATGTACACAATCTACTTGAAAATTGTTCGTTTTGCCATATTCAGAAGAAAGGGCCACGTCGAAGAACATCTGCAGGTTTTTTTTGAGTGAAATCTGTAGTTAAGAGGGCAAAAAATACGCGATTGCGCAATACCCCGTTGTACACGGGTATAATGCTGGTCGGAGAGTAGGGGCTGGGTCGGGGTTGACCTAGCCAAAACGTGACCCGCGTAAGAAAATCATATTTTTCGCCTTGAAAAACCTTTTCAAATCACAAAAGCACGTGTCATTGGAATTCAGAGAAGTCTACTTTAGTGACAAAAAATGCTTTTGGAAGAATCAAATGCTCTAGGCGCTAACATGAACACAATTAATACGCAAATCCTAAACTACACAATACCCGCTATTTTGGTTTCTTCATTAAGCTAAATTTTCTGACCGGCACTTTGGTCACTAAACAACATCAGATCTTAATCAAACTTAACACAAACATAGACCCTAAGCTCAAATAGTGTGCCGAAGTGTGACGTCACGATGACGTCATCACGTGTTACGTGATGTCATCATAAAGGTGCATTTTTCAAGGGCCCATATCTAGAGAACCGTAGGTCCGATTGCCTTTAAACCTGGTATGTTGGTGAGCCACCACGTGTTATAGATGAAAATTGAGGTGACGTCATGATGACGTCATCATACAATTTTATTGTAATGTTTAAGTTTTTTAATCTTAAAGTTTCTTAAAGCCATATCTCATCGACAGAACATGCTAAATTCAAAATTCTTTTTGTAATAGATTTGTTAGCTCCTATACTCTTTCACATAAATAGGAAAAATGTGTGACGTAATCATGACGTCATCAAAAATGTGCTTTTTTGAAACACATATAAGGGTAAGTCCGATCGTCATAAAAATTGGTGGGTAGGCAGATATTGTCAATAGCATGCAAAATCCGAAGTGACGTCATTGTGACGTCATCAGTTGATTTTCTATGAATTTTTCAATGTTTCAAATTTCAATGTACTCTCAAAATTTTACACTGTCATTGATGAGATTGACTCTAGACTCGACCCAGGCCAAGACCACGTTGCAAATGTTTGCTTTGACAAGTACCGTTGTGATGACGTCATCATGGGTCACGTGACGTCATCTTAAAGGTGCACACTTTAAGGTCCTATATCTAGAGAACCGTACTTCCGATTGGGTGCAGTCTTAATGCTGATAGGCCAGAATTTGTTACAGATAAAACAAATTGATGTGTCGTCATGATGACGTCATCTAGAGGTAATAAAATTCAAGTCAAAATTTTGTATATTTAGCAATCTCTTATGACAAAAACCTTCGGAAGTTTTATACACTCTATTTTTGTGTACCTAATTCCAAGTTCCCATGATCATAGCTCACTCCAGCGTCAAAATATACCCATTTCAATATTTAGCTCCAAAACAATATGATAACAAAGGACATTTTGGAAGGCAGTGTAACCATGGGTGTTATGTAGCGCGTCCTCGGGGCGTTTCTCAACCGGTGGCTTGGGCTGGGGTTTGGGCTTGGGCTTCGTCTCCAGCTATTTCCCAGTCCCATTGCCAATCTGAAGGCTTGGATACGTAAATAGATGAACACGCTCTGGCTCTGGGTTAAAGTATAAGACTTTGATGTACATGTAGCAAAAACAAATCTGGGAACATAAAATTACGCGAACCCGAAGCCCAAGCCATTTTTGAGAAATACCCTTAATTCATCCTAGCCTATAACTGCACTCCAACGTAAACCTATGTGCATCATTGCGCTACGTACATCACTGCTCCGTATATATATATACACGGAGCAGTGCTATACGTAGCGCAATACTACACATAGGTTTACGTTGCATAATATACGAGCTTGTAGCATATCAATGGCGTACAGACTGCATGGATTTTCTTCGATGTGCCTCTCGGAATTGAACAGTAAATTTCACTTTTTATCCGGATGGTAAGTGAACCTTAGTACCTCTATCTTAATAATTGAACTCTACTTGTTCCTCAAGTGGCATATCTGGTATTTTGGTGGCCGTTTTAAGGGTGAAATCCGATGTTTTTGTTGGGTATTCTGACGTACCTAATTAATTAATAGGAAAATGCCGCACACGTACTTGGACCCTACTATTGCCAAGATCATATCCAAATGTGCAACACGACAATCGACCCAAATGGCACTGGAAGTTCCTTTCGCCAAAAAGGAATGCTACGTGACAAGTTTCGCTGTGAGTGGTGCCAGTATATGGAATAATCTGCCTGAACAAATGAGAACCATAAACTCCTTAAGTACATTTAAATCGGAGCTACGTAAAGCCATCTATCAGTGATATTTCTGTTTTTTACGCTGATCTGCGGAGTTATAAACTTGGTTGCCAAAATACTTTGGAGCCGGATGGGAATTTCCCCTTGTTTTTCACCCTAAAAGGTTTTTTTCGCGGGTTTTTCGCCCATCCCGTATATCAGGAATAGGCTTCTGGAGAGTTGAAAAGTTAACCGAAAATTGATTTATTTGTGTAAACATTATTGTATTTGTTTAAATATTTTGTATGAATGTGTAAATATTCAGTTTTAACTAATAATATGCAGGGCCCCAATGGAAACCAGTTTTAAACTGTTTGGGCATACCCTGGGTAAAGAAATGTAATAAATAAATAAATAAATAAATGTTGCACTGTGCAGTGAACTCATCTGTACCAGCCTTGTTGCTGGAGGCTTATACATGTATAATACGAGGTGACATGCCTTGACTGCTAAATGCAACAACTTCTTAATCTTACCATTGGTGCATTCTGTTGCATTTAGCAGGGTTAGGGTAAAAAATGTATCATACCTGATTTGGGAATATTGTTTAGAATGGAGCCAACATATGTGTCCAGTTCTTGATCGGAAATTTCACTATACGAAGCACGCAGGGAAATGCCTTCAGGAGAAGGCGATATTTAATTGTTCGCTGGCTGACACCTATCAGCTCGGACATTTGTCCTGTTGTAAATCCACACTCTGAAAGAACAAAATGACAATAGTAAACAGTAAGTAGGCTTACATTGGTACATGGTCCAATGGGCAGCAATTTCTTGACAATTGGGGGGGGGGGGGTGGGTTGGGGGGGGGGGGGGGTGGGGTGGTTTGGGGAGGACGGTGGGAGGGTGGTGACAGCTGGGGGAGACAAGGATCTGGAAGGGTAAAGGGAACTGAATATCATCTGACGACAAGGGAGCTGTTTATGCACATCATAATTTGAATGTATATGTATGTACATGCGTAATTACCAGGGTTGTTTGATTGAAATGACTAGATTTAAATAATTGATTTAAATCATGATTTAAATCACTGGAACAAAATCGAAAAAGAACTAATAAAAATCACGTTTAAAAAAAAATGTTTTATGTAAAAACAATTTATGTTATTTAGACCTGACTGTCATTAACTTTATATCGCTTATACTCACTCTAAAGGGATGTATAAGGCCAGTTTCCTGAAACAGTGTACATTTATCTTGTGTACAATGCATATGATTCTGAAGTACATTGTGTGTGTAATGTACTACCTGCATGTATGATACAGTATTCCTCTCTTACATGTACTATGTATATAGGCTTAAATAACTCAATGCATGTAATGCGCCTATCAATTGATACCCCGACCTGACCTGACAGCCCGCCCCCAACCCCCCCCCCCCCCACCCCCAAACCCGAACCCCCCGACTATGCACCCTCCCTGCATCTCCCTGCACCCTCCCTGCATCTCCCTGCACCCTCCTCTTAATCTTACCATTGGTGCATTCTGTTGCATTTAGCAGGGTTAGGGTAAAAAATGTATCATACCTGATTTGGAAATATTGTTTAGAATGGAGCCTGCACCCTCCCTGCACCCTTCCTCCGCCCCCCCCCCCCCCCCCCCCCCCCCAGTGAAATTTTGTATCCAGGCATTAAAACCTTTCTATGCACCTGGCCTAAATCGACCCAGTTGTTGTACAGATCAAAACCTATCAAATGACAGATTGAAACACACACAAACTGTCAGAGTTGGTGTTTAGAGGTTTTTCATAGGCTGTGACTGATAGTTATAAGTATAGGAGGGTTAAGGACTTTCTGCCGAGTTGTATAAAATTTACAATACAAAAATGCTGTGTTGGGACTTTTAATGATTTTTAATAAATATTTTATGAAAATATTGCCCCATCGTCTCTGATAAACCGTCTATATTTTAACATGGGCCTAAATCTTCAATGGTGCTCTGTCCATTGAAAGTTCCAATGTCTGGTTCCCATTTTACAGCTGCAAATGTAAATGATGCCGAAAAACAATATTTCAACCGCAAAAAACGTAAAAACTTTTACGGGATCAAAATAACAACAGTGCGTTACAAACAAATATGGTGGCTGCATCAAACAGTTTTATTCCACCATGGTTGTGTGTAGAGAGGAGGGGAGTTCCTGTTATCAACTTGGATGAGAAATGTGCAGTATGATGGTGATGCTGTAACAGAGATTTTAAGACAAACTTTGTATTCTAGAAAAGAATGTGATCAATAAAAGGGGGGCGTGCACCCGGGGGGGTGCACCCGGGGGGGGGGGGGGGGGGGGGGGGGGGGGGGGGGGGTGGGGGGGGGGGTGCACCCAGGGGGTGCACGATATTGTTTGTGTGCAATTCAACATTTGAAATTGGGGGGGGGGGGGGGGGTGGGGGGGGGGGGGGGAAGGAGCACGCGGGGGAACAGACCTCCGACAGGGGCCCCCACATTTTATTTCCTATTATTTATTTCTATTATTTTCTCTACTTCACTTTAGTGCAATAAATTATTTATTATCTTATTGCAAAGAGTTATTATCATTGGACAAAACCAACAATTTATCATAAACGTTCCAAAACTTATCCTCCATCTTGAAACCGTGACGTAACTCGCGAGTGACTAGAGAAACCATGGTCCGGAGCTCGGTTGATCCAGTTGGACTAGCTAGTCAAACCATGCAGCGTTCCAGTGACATGTAGATTGACTAATGGTTAAGTCCAGTCACTATATAGTCGCCCAACCGAACTTGCTCATGGAAGAAATTATTTTAATGTTGCGTCGATTGTGTACTTTCCTAAAAGAGAACAAGGAAAGAGTTCCATATCCGGACATCACTTAGACCTCGTGCACAAAGTCTATGGGCCATGACAGAAAAAGTAGACATTTTCCCCTCCTAAATTCGTGTTTCTTCATCAGATTTACACTCTTTGGTAGTTTTTAAGTCATATTAATTAAGGGAAAATAAAGGATGTCCGGATGTGGAAATCTTGCCAAAAACAAAATTTACTTTCATTTCAAGTTATGCGCCTATATACTCCTCCCTCCTTCTGCAGGCTACCCCAGGTCTTATGTAGGGGTTTGGTCACGTTTTGTCA